>LR991028.1:27263826-28463826 GCA_905163495.3 Cosmia trapezina | reverse complement strand
TAAATCCCGATGGCGCGAGCCAACCAAAGGGTAACAGTTTAATAGAAGGGCTCATAACCGCGATAAATAATAATTGTTATTTCGTTTCATTGAAATTGAAAGATGATACAAGAAACATAGATTTTCTGATAGATACTGGTGCAACAATTAGCCTCATAAAGAAAAGTGCTATACCAAAAGACGCTGAAATTCATTATGATATTTTAGCTGATTTAAAAGGGATCGATAAAGTAGACAACCCTACAAGGACGTTAGGTTATGTCGAATTAGAGTTTATAGGAGATTTAAATGTAATACTCCATATCGTGAATGATAATTTCCCTATTAGTGCCGATGGCATTATTGGAGGCGATATATTAAATAAATATAAAGGAATGATCGATTACAGCACCAAGATTTTAAAACTCGCGGAAAACCAATTCAATTTGTGTTATGAAAAAACAAATGATCAAGTCGAATCGAATGAAGTAAACATGGAATTAACCTTGACGGTGAAAGCAAGAACCGAATGTGTTATTCCTATTAAAATAACTAATTATGTACAGGTTAACCATGGGATTGTTCCACGAACAGAGTTAATCCCGGGAGTACTTTTATGCCCGAGTCTTATCACAGTGAATAATAACAAAGGCATTACGACCGTACTTAACTCAACTAACGAGGATGTGACCTTCCCTATACCTCATGTTAATTTAGAAAAAATAGATTTAGTTATTTTAAATAAACAAATATTACAGTTAGATAAAAATAACTTAGAAAACGTTATTATTAATGAAAACTATGAAAGTAATCGACTTGAAAAACTTGAAAACTGTCTACGGACAGATCATTTAAATAACGAAGAAAAAAATTCTTTAATTGAATTATGTAAAGAATATAATCACATATTCCATTTAGATGGGGATAAATTAAGCTGCACAGATGTGGTTATGCATGAAATACATACAAAAACGGAAGCTCCCGTTAATACAAAAAGCTATAGGTATCCAGAAGCCTTAAAGGGAGAAGTCAATAAACAAATTGATAAAATGTTAAAAGATGACGTCATAAAACCATCAAACAGTCCTTGGAATTCACCTATTTGGGTGGTCCCTAAGAAAATAGACGCTTCGGGTCAAAAGAAATGGCGAGTTGTTGTAGATTACAGGAAGTTAAATGAGGTCAGCATCGGGGATTCCTATCCCTTGCCTCAAATAACGGAAATATTAGACCAACTTGGTCATTCAAAATATTTTACAACACTTGATCTAGCCTCAGGCTTCCACCAAATTAAAATGCACCCTAAGGACTCACCAAAAACGGCATTCACCGTCCCTCAAGGACATTTTGAGTACAATAGAATGCCATTTGGTTTAAAAAACGCTCCCGCGACGTTTCAACGTCTAATGAATAATATTTTAACCGGATTACAAGGTAATCGTTGCTTTGTTTATTTAGATGATGTCGTTATTCATGCTGATAATCTCGAAAATCACAATCGAAAATTAAAAGAAGTTTTTGAAAGATTCTCCATCAATAATTTAAAATTGCAGCCTGATAAATGTGAATTTTTAAAACGAGAAGTCATGTACTTAGGTCATTTGATCACGGAAAATGGAGTTAAACCAGATCCAAATAAGATTTTAGCAATCGAAAATTATCCCATACCTAAAAATGTAAAAGATATAAAAGGATTCTTAGGATTAGCAGGGTACTATAGAAGGTTTATACCTAATTTCAGTAGCTTGTCACAACCTTTAACAAAGCTCTTAAAAAAGGATGTTCCTTTCAATTGGACAAGTCTACAGCAACATGCATTTGAAATCCTTAAGAAAAAACTTTGTGAATCTCCAATTTTAATATATCCAGATTTTAATCAACCTTTTAATCTTACCACAGACGCTAGTAATTATGCCATAGGAGGAGTATTATCACAAGGGCCAATTGGGCAGGATTTGCCAATCGCCTATGCTAGTAGGACATTAAATAAGGCCGAACAAAATTATTCAACCACTGAAAGAGAACTTTTAGCGATCATATGGTGTGTAAAACATTTTCGTCCATATTTATATGGCCGTAAATTTAATATGATCACAGATCATCAACCGTTAACATACCTATTCAATTCAAAAAATGACGGTGCTAGAATTTTCAGATGGCGATTATCTCTTGAAGAATATGAATTTACTCCAATTTATAAACCAGGCAAATTAAATACTAACGCAGATGCGTTAAGCAGAATAGTTCCATCTGTTGAAAACAAGGAATTAATGACAACAACGTCAACCATGCGCAAAGAATATAAATCATTTTTAGAAACAGCTCAAAAGTCGATAATAATAAATGATAATATATGTGAAATTAACGACGAATTAAATAAAAAAAAGAAAAACATTTTAATACCCATAGCAGCGGACAAACAAATTTATGACAAAAGCTTAAAAAATTTAGTTACTGAATATGACCATTTAAATCAAATTAATAACATTAAAGTAAATGAGTTTGCTGTATTCAATGAAAATGGATCAAGATTTTACTATGTTTGTACAAAACAAAACTACTGGGATAAATCTAATTATGAAATTTATTTTGATTTATTAAATAATGTAAAAGAACATTTAATAAAAGAAAAAGAAAGCGAGTTACACCTAACTCGACTAGGAGACAAATATGATAGATTTAATTATAAAAAGTCAAGAATGATGTTAAGATTTATATTTATGAAAACAAATATTAAAATAAATATATATAATAATACATTAATTATTCCTTCTCCAAACGAAATTCCAGATATTCTAAAAGAGATGCACAGTAGTCTTATGGCAGGCCATGCAGGTTTCCACAAGACTTACAAGAGAATAAAAAGTATTTATAAATGGCAAAATATGAAAAGAGAAATAAAAGAATTTATAACACGGTGTGAGTCATGCCAACAAAACAAACTCGTACGGAAAAAACATAGAGAACCTATGATTATAACATCAACGGCAAACGAAGCATTTGAAAGAGTTAGTTTAGATATTGTAGGACCTTTTCCATTGACTCTCAATGGAAATAAATATATTTTAACTCTTCAAGACGATTTAACAAAGTATTCACAAGCATATGCTTTGCCCGAACATACCGCAGAAAAAATAGCCGATGTTTTTGTTAAAGAATTCGTATGTAAATTTGGTATTCCCAAAAGTATTCTCACAGATCAAGGTGCCGACTTTACATCAAAACTTTTAAAAGAAGTTTCAAAATTGTTTAAAATTAAACAATTAACTACAACTGCTTATCATCCGCAGACTAACGGCAGCCTAGAACGTAGTCATGCTACTCTAGCAGAATATTTAAGACATTTTATTAGAGAAGATCAAAATGATTGGGATAAATGGATAGATTTTGCAATGTTTTCTTATAACACTGCTGTCCATACGTCAACTAATTTTTCACCCCACGAATTATTATTTGGCTATAAACCGAACTTACCTTCATCTATAACCGCGCAACCAGAATTTAAATATTCTTATGATGATTATATTGATGATCTAACATTAAAATTAAGAAAATCTAGAGAACTAGCGAGAAATAATTTAATTGATTCAAAAAATAGGAATAAGGAATATTATGATAAAAAATGTAAATTAGAAAAATATAAATTAGGTGATAAGGTGTATATTACGAATGAGAATAGTAAATCAGGAAGATCAAAGAAACTTTCTCCACAGTTTACGGGTCCATATGAAATTGTAGAAATAAACTCACCAGTAAACATAACAGTATTAATAAAAAGAAAGAAAGTTAGGGTACATGTAAACCGTTTAAAATCAGCAAAATAAATAATTAGGTAACTCTATTGTTCCAGGTTTACCTTCACATCAAGTCAAGGTGAACTTTATAATATAACACCATTAAACAAGGGTGGAATTTATTTCGAGCATGTAGGAAAAGCAAAACAGTTTGATAGTGAATGGAGTCTAGTTACTTATCTTGATATTTCCAGCTGGCACAAGAAATTAGATCTTATCGAAAATACTCTAGTTGAAACTAGAAATCTTTGCAGTCATGATACATTTAACAATTTTTTATTATGCCGAACGTCTATGTTAATCGTAGAAAAAATATATCCTCATTTAAAGAATCAAGAAACGGTCCTTAAGGAAATAATTGGACATTCTTTTGTAAATCATCGTTCGAAACGTTCTTTTATCGATGGCGTAGGAACCATATTTAATATTTTATTTGGAACACTAGACGCAGAAGACGCGAAACGTTATGATGACGCTATCAATAATTTAGATAATAATGAACATGAATTAATTACATTACTGAAATCTCAATCACAAATTGTAAAATCTACTATTCAAAACTTTAACAATACAATAACTGATCTTAAGAAAAATGAAGACATTTTCTATAAGAATTTAGAAACCTTAGCTAATTATATAAAAGATACTAATAATAAAATTTTCAATATTAATATGAAACAAAACATAGATGAACATTTATCTTTTTTAACATTGGTTACCAGTGAAGTAAATAATGAAATATCTATGGTTATTGATGCCATATTATTTGCTAAAAATAATAACTTACATCCGATTATAATTACTCCTGAACAATATATTTACGAATTAAAAAAGACTGTATCACATATTCCGACTCATACACAATATCCTTTGGATTTAAATATGGATAACGCATCAGAACTGCTATCATTAGTAAACATTATTTCATATTATATGAATGAGAAAATTGTATTCATAATTAAGACCCCATTGGTTATGCAACAATCTTATGATGCATATAATTTAATTCCTGTACCAATTCTAAATAAAAATAATACTTATGTCTTCATATTACCTACAGAGAAATATTTTCTTATCTCTGAAAACAAAATTCATTATACTACCTTAGAGAATATTAATAGTTGTAAGAAATTATCTAATAATAATAATCGTATTTGTAAACTAGAAAATCCTTTATATTCAGTATATGCTAAGGATAATTGCGAATTAACATTATTTTTAAATACTAAAAATCAAATTCCTTCATCTTGTGATACAAGGATTGGTTTAATAAAATCAGAACAATGGTATAGATTAGAAAACGCAAATAGTTGGTTGTTTGTAACACCTAATAAAGTTATTTCAACTATTTCTTGTAAAAATGAAGAACCTTACGATCTAGAATTAAAATCTACAGGTATTTTAAAATTACAAAAGAATTGTAAATTATATTCTCCTAATATTATATTGCACTCGTCAAATCAAGATATGCTGTCAAACCATCTGTCTATACTTCCAGATTTTGATATTATTAATGATAATTGTTGTAATAGATTAATAAATAATACCATAGAAGATAAGTTAGATTTCATTCCATTCAATAAATTTAGTATGAATTTCAATGACTTGAATATAGCGAGTCACAAAATTGACAAAATAAACGATTTATTGGATGAAATGAATAATGATAATGTATTCCATAGAGTTAAGAGTAATACTTATTCTGTGTTTATATTTTTATCTAAACTCATAGGATTTTATATACTTTATAGAATAGGAAAATACTTGCTTAAAAGAAAATTCTTCTGTACATCACAAAATAGAGTGTTAGCTATAGAAGACTCTAGAAATTGTTGTGGAAGAATAACTAATTGTATTACTTTTAATTTACATAGAAAAACCAATAATAGTAACAACGACGTTGAATTAGAAGAAATTCCAGGAACATCTCAAGAACACGTCCCTTTGAGACGTTCATCAAGAATTGCTCAAATAAAAACTAAATAAGCAATCATAAATAATTATGTTTTTGATGTGAATATTTTTTTCAAATTATTCCCATTTTAAGAGGGGAGGTGTAATGGACTAATGATATTGTTGTTCACACTTTCATGGAAGTCATTATTTTATTTTTAACAATGTATACCTTTCTCAGAGTCATTAAGTAACAAACTACCAAATATTGAATAGCACCCTAAGGGTCCGGATGTTATTAAGACATTACCATAAAGTAATTAGCAGGAATGAATGTAAAAGGGTCGTGGTAATTATCTATACTTTCTAGAAACAATCTTATGTACAAAGAGTCACCACCGCTCTTCCCTTAAGACAGTCAGTTGAGAAAGTCAGTTCAGCACAGACAGTCAGCATTGTGTTTGTGTCTTAATTATTACTTGTAAGTTTTTCCTTGTAACATTAGTAAAAGTTCAGATATCAAAGTTGTGTCTCTCAATCAAGACTCTTCCCACACACCTATCTACAACGCCACCGCTCGGGCCATTACATTAGCAAAAGCTACGGTATGTAGTACCCATTGCCACTTACGTCTTAGGATAGAAAATCATGTAAAATGATTAGTGTTCGGGTCAATCACCGAACATAATAAACATGTCATCTAAGAAACATGGTATCTACCATACGAAATCATTTTACGGAAATCTTCGTACAGTAGTACCCAAGTAATAAGGCGCGTCGTGAATCTTCGTTCGCACAGAAAAGAAAGTATGGCCCCGAAGATTAACGAGAATACTTAAAACTTACAATCAACCTTAGATCACTACTATAAGGTTCATAATACACTGCAGCTGTTAGTTCCGTCTCACTCGCAAGTATGGCGGCTGTCAAGCGGCGCGCGCTAACATGGCGGCAGCTACAGACCAAAAGCGTGGAGCGTGCCGATTGGTCAATAGCATTTCCCGCGCTTTGAAAATTCATCTTCTGCGCAGGTACATCGATAAGCCCTATGAGTTGAGTACTACTGTACCGGTGTTTCAGCCGGATTACCTCCTTAAATCCTACCCAGGATTAATATCGGATACTACGAGTATAATATAGTAACATAAAAGGGAAGGAAAACACACAAATACGGCCCGAGGTCGTGAGTCCAAAATCTGTCTGTTTTCCGCATCCGGTCCGTCAACTGTCCATCAAGCCTTCCTTCATTTATAAAGACATTAATGCACATACCTTTACACGGATATTTGTTTTGTTTACTAATGTTGTTTAATCATAATCATAATCCTTTATTTATTTGTAAAACCCCCGACTGCGTTAAAAGAAGTTTTAAAAAAAGCTAAAAACAAGCCCATTTTAAATTAAATAAAAGTTGGAAGCAGGCGGGACCCGTTTGAGTTTGAAAATATAACAATGGAATGGGTCCCGCCTGCTTCCAACTTTTATTTAATTTAAAATGGGCTTGTTTGTAGCTTTTCAGTTTTTTTTTTAAACTTGAGTCTTTTACTGCAGTCGGGTTTTTTAATTTTTTAAATTACTTTTTTTTATTTCCAGCTTTTTAGTTTACAAACGTGAAAGATTTTGCAGACGTTTTTATTGTACGTGTTTTTTACGATTATAAGTTGTGTATATTTTTGTAATCACCATTTATAACCCTTGATGCCCCACTCAACAGGTATTGAGGAAAAAAAAAATTTTTAGCTATAATGTGGCGCCAAAAATCCGCCATTTTGTTTTTTTTTTAACCGACTTCAAAAAAAGGAGGAGGTTCTCAATTCGGTTCTATGTTTTTTTTTGTTACCTCAGTACTCCGTCATTTATGAACCGATTCGGAAATATTTTTTTTATTTGAAAGGGTTTACTTCCAAATTGGTCCTTTTTTTATCAAAATCCAGTTCTGATGATGGGATCCATGAGAAATCGAGGGAACTCCTCAAATATTATAGGCATACATGTAGCTATTTTGGTATTTTCATCAACAAATCAAGCGTTTGCATTAGGAAAGCATCATCTGGTGAAGTGGAACTGATGAAGAAGACCACAGAAAGCCACGGGAACTCCTCAACGATGATAAGTATTTCACGGGTGGTGATATGATATCTCGGTTAATTGTTAAGCGACTATGTCGAAGCTTTAAATAAATGGTTCTGATGAAAATGGTACCATTGAACCGATCTGATGAAGAAGCCGGAAGGTAGGCATCGGAACTCAGTAATAAAACAATGTATCCTACCCGTGTTTGGGCTTATTGGAATTGTCATGAGGTGCACTCTGGCTATAAATGATTTAATGCTAACTATATGCCGCTTCAAATTGCGCTACTTGAGTTGTATGTTATGTGTGGCCTTGATTGTCAGAAGGCAGATTTCGTAGCCTCGTTATCTCCGTCAACTAAAACTACGCCTACCAAACTTCTGACACGACTTAGCGCGACGTATTTGCCTTTTTGCAAAGTTTTTATTTGAAATGGTATACTCCTGAGATGGTCACATAAAAATAGGTATCTTCAAGTTCTGATGAGTGGCTTCTGAGTTAGCTTCAATAATTTAATACGTATTTTTCCCATTTAGTCTATGTGGATGATGCTCTAATTTATTTTGCAGAGTTGTATTCAGATTTGTGTGGGATAGGCACCACTAAAAGTGAAAAGTAAAAACTTTTTACAAAAAAAAAACAACCGACTCCCAAAAACACACTACAAAGTGAAAAATAACTTTAATTTCGGAAGTCGGTGGCAAAAAAAAACGAAAGTAAATAAAAAACCAAAGACACCGACTTCCGAAATTAAAGTTATTTTTCACTTTGTAGTTTTTTTGGGAGTCAATTGTTTTTTTTTTTATTTTGATATACCCAGTCTCACTCTCACAGTAAATTACGAATCTAACGACACCTCTCAAGCTAAAATCTATCGAGCCGTTCAAGCCGCATAGCGTGACAGACATACATACATACTCTCGAAAAATATAACCCTCCTTCTGGCGCAGTCGGGTAATAAGAAGTGGAATGAGCCCAATAAAAGTTTCAGCCCGAACGTGTACCTACGTCCTAAAATCCTTGGAGGTAAATAATAGTTAACAAACTAGGAACTAACGTCCCTTTGAGGTTTATATTACGCTGCCGGCCATTCTGACCGGTAGGTAATTGTTGTAAACGTGGTCAGTCTGTCGCTAACTGCTGAGCTGCTGACTAAACGTGGTGACGTCTGCGATGGAGGATTTGTAGTTGACAGCTGCTGATCTCATTACATTGCTTATTCGTCTGGGAGTAAAGAATGGACATCACATCAACGTCGGCGTCGTACGAATAATACGAGTATGTCGTCACGCACTTGGCCGGTTTTTTACGGTTCCGTACCAAAATGGTAAAAAAGGAACCCTTATGGTGTGACTCAGTCTGTCTGTCTGTCTGTCACAGCTGGATATCTCAAGAACTACTGATTCTATCAACTTGAAATTTGGAATGGTTTTAGATGAAGTTTACCCAACTACTTTGCAAATAAGAAAAAAATAAAAATATTTATGTTTTTTTTGCAACAGGGACTGAAAGGAGGTCTTAAAAATTTAAAGTAGGGCTACTAGGGCATGTGGGGTATCATATGAAAGAACGCTGTTTGCACATTCCCAAACTATTTTAAATTTTTTTTTGGCCGCATGGTTTTCGACTTTTGACAAAAAATGTAAAAAAAATATCGTTCCCCCCTTATCTCCGAAGTTTGCAAAGAGAAAAATCTGAAATTATTCTATGTGATAGAAGTTTATGTAAAGATTACAGGAAAAATAAAACGATGTCTCTAAATTACAGTAATTAATATTGTACAATGTATTGGCGCCAAAATTAGAAAACTCAATGAACAAAAATGACAGATTCCAAATTCAAATGTAATATGGTTCTTATTTTTAATTTTAACATTATTTATGGCCAGACTGTGTATATGTTATAGAAGTTTATGTAAAGATTACATGAAAAATAAAACGATGTCTCTAACTAGCACACTTTTTCAGGAACCCTCGGTGGGCGAGTCCGACTCGCTCTTGACCGGTTTTTTTAATTTCTGTGACGACACAGAAATACAAGGTGTAAAATAAATAACCCACAACCTCTTAAGGGGTCATTGTACTCATCATTATGAACAACTTTTACTATGGGACCAAACCTGGAATCGCGAAAAAAAATGGAATGGCGAGGCGACACGAGTTTTCCTTTCCACCCTTGTGTCACAATGTAGGTACTATTGTCATTGTGAATGCTTTTCGGATATCCATAGGCAGCACACCTTCAGAATGGGAGCGTTGCATCCTTGACTGCAAACCAATTCAAAAAGAAAATCGGCCAAGTGCGAATCGGAATCGCACACGATGGGTTCCGTACCATACCTATATGTTTAACAACCGCAAAGATAACTTTGTATTTCATAATGATACTGTGAATTACAAGATTATTTTTTGCAGTCTCAAAAATGGTCTAAAATTTACAACTTTTACGGCCCCATAATTCTTCATTTTGAAGATAATAAAAAATAAAAAATATATTTGTACCTACCCTACTCGATGAGTTCTAAACAATGACAACACATGCTAGGGTTTGGTGGTTTTTTTTTTATTTTTCAAAATGAAAACTTTATTACCCTTTTAATTTTTAACTTAATTTTATTTCAATATTATTTGTTGTTAGAGCCGTAATAGAATCTGTGAAAATTTCAACTGTCTACCTACCTATTCATGTTCATGAGACACAGCAGCCCTGTGACAGACAGACGGACGGACAGCAGAAGCTTAGTGATAGGGTTCCGTTTGGTACCCTTCTTCGGATACGAAAGCTTATATAAACCTGAACTTGAAAAACATGTCTTCCTAATATAAAACATTTTGCTACAACGCCATCTGTTAGAGAATGTAAGAAGTATTATATGAAGTGCAAGACACAGGTAAAATGATTTTCATGCAATTTAGTAGATGTCTCTTCTAACAAAACAAAGTAAAATAGTTTTTTACTCTGAAAAATATTTTGACACTCGACATTTTAATTTTTTTTTCTAAACAAAACACTTTTTTATTGGTATGTGCTACAGTAAAGTCGAGAGAGTAAAAGTGAAGTTGTAACTCGTACACTTACAACACTCAATACAGATGGCGCTCCTTAGGCCTGTGTAAAATGTGATGCAACTTGAGGGAACACGCTTCAAATAAATAAAATTATGCATTGACAGATGATAAATTGATGAAAAACAAATTAATTACCTTTCTCCAATAATAAAATTTTTTGCATTCACGGTTTCTTGCTGTCCTACTCCATGTATTCAAAATTCAATGTGTTGTCTGTGGGCTAAGTCTGTGGGTCTGTGGGTGACAGAAAAAAGAAGTAAAAACGTCACTATGGATTTATATTTGTGTCGGATAGAAATACGTCGAGAGTTACGCCGGCGGACAATTTATTTCAATTATCATGAATAAGCTCAGTGGAGACGCTGTGTGTTATCGTTTGCTCTAGACAAATATATCAACTGTATTGTACCTCAAGCAAAAGGTTCATAACGAGTGTCGTGTAACGAATAATGGTTTGGGAAGAAACTATAGTGACGTCTCGCGATTTAGCCTTGGATAATATGGTTACGAGAAAAAGTGTATTTTGAAAATATACCTAGTGTTTTCTTGTAAAAAACGTCTGTAAGGTATTCATCGACTGTGTGGTGGTTTTGTTCGACGTTTTGGTGTTGTATATCGGTGTTATGTCGGGTGGCAGGAGCATCGACAAGGAGCGAAAGTCTCCTCGGGAAAGCGGGGAGGATTCGGAGGACGAGAGTGAGATCCTCGAGGAGAGCCCCTGCGGCCGGTGGCTGAAGCGCCGAGAAGAGGTAAGCGCACACGATATCATTCATTAACGCGTTTACGTGGATATATTTAGGGCAGTCGAGACAAAGACCGTCGTCAGCTGATTCACAAGGTTAGCTGATGTTCTACAAATCAAATAAGACGTAGTTAAATATGTTTTTGTTTGGAACGACAAGGTTTGTTGTGATGTATCAACATTGAGCAACATAGTGACAACTGCTGGATCATGACTGATTTCTACTGCCAGCATAAAAACTTTCTACTGCTGACACAATCATGATTATCAGTGAATCAGTTACTTATTATGCTATTTATGAGGTTTTTGTTGTAATTAACTGGAAAGATGACACTGGAAACTAATTTTACTGTTCAGTTGTGCAGATAAGATGAGTAGGAATTCTTTGCTTGTCTGATTAAACCTTGTTTTATCTTTTAATTAAATTGTTGCATTTTAACTTCAAAGTTAAACTGTATGCTAACAGTACAAGGATTTATTAGGATTAAATATTCACACAAACAATTGCTATGTTATCTTGATTATAAGATAACTTTATTCACATAATAAACATGCACATATTGCAAGTACCTAATTATAGATAGATAGATAGATAGAATACTCTTTATTATGCACACCATAAAAATAACAAAATAATAATAATAATAAAATATAATAATTGTTATAATATAATAATTGTTGTTGTTGTTGTTGTTGTTGTTGTTGTTGTTGGTGTTGTTGTTGTTGTTATAATATTATAATTGTTTCTATATGACTCATTAATTAACTAAATAATATTACATTTGAATTAACCATTCCTTAAACATTTAAGAACCTAGAGTATAATTTAATTAAAATAAAATAATAGTCTTACGGCCCGTTTCACCACTTATGATTAAATTTCGATTAATTTACTTGGTAGAAAATCAAAATCAAAATCAAAAGTCCTTTATTCAAATTAGGCTGAGAATCAGCACTTTTTGAACGTCGAAATTACAGTAAGACAGTCCCCACAAAACGCCCGCCCTTCACCACTTCCTAGTGCTTTAGCTGGGAAGAAGAAGTAGCGGAACAAACTCCCCAGCAGATAATTTCATACAAATTCTGTTCCATTTTTGAATTTATTTGGTTGTAGTTGTGGCTATTTGGATGTAGTGAAAGAGGCCGTTAAAAAGGTAAACTGACTGGTACAGTTGAGTTCATTAATATATTGGCCCTTTCAGGCTTCAAAAATATATGAACATCAAAAAAGTTCATAATATTGTGACAACTCTATGCATCATTAAATTGTGGTCAAGATTTAGATTCATTAATATGTGACTGCTTTTTTTCTTCTCAGTAACATGAGTAATGCACAGCATATATTATTGAACCATTCACATGAGGACATATTTTTGATCTGGAGGTTCTATAGAATTCATTGAGCTTCCTAATGCTCACAATATTTTGAATCATTGACAACCAATATATTAATGAACTCGACTGTAGACTTTGCTAAGCAAATTCATTGTATAGTATAAATAAAAAAGTGGTGGCACAAGCAAGTACATTGAATCCACATAAAGACACTAGTAAAATTTACAAAGAAATGCACAGATGTTTCATTGGAGAAAGAGTAATCAAGTGCTTGCATATGTGCAACTGTCCTTATAAGGTTTGGCAGAGAGTAATGGCAGCTGCTAGTATGATAATTAAAATTAATGTTTTTATAAATGTTTCATCTTGCTGGTGGCCCAAGTAAGTTATTGATAATGGCTGTTTTTTGATAGGCCACCAGCTGAAACGGGAACCTTATTACTGTGACTGATAGGTTATAGGCTGATCGACTTGCATCAGAACTAGGTTCCAACTGCCTAGTTATTCTTTGTGTTAGGTTTCAATGTGCCACCGAGGTTGTGAGTTGTTCGAAAGAGATACCGTGGCCCTGGCACAGGCAACTGAAGGAACACGGGTGGGTTTTAGTCAGTAAAATTCTAATACACCCTTCCGCTCCATCCAGAGCGGGAGAAAAAAGGTGTCAAAACTATTCCTAACAGATTTTTGTCTGATTCAACATTTTAACACAAATAGTGCCAATCTTCTGTGTGACATTTTTGCAATATTATTATTTAAAGAAAATCTTAAACTTCGTGACTTGATTTTATTGTTTTCTATGTATGAACCAAACACGGAATATCTCAAAGTATCTTTTATTTATACAATACAAAATTATCTTAAGATTCTGCTTATCAGTGCAGTTTTATAAACTAGCACCATTTATCATTACCAATTTGCTGGAGTCAGCCTTCTGTCTAACCAGGTGCATCTGAATACCCATATTTTACATGGAGTGACTACCTATCTGACCTCCACAACTCAGTCACTAGATAATACAATTTGCCTTGGTAAGACTGGTTGCCAGATTTTGTTTACACTACCAATGCAGGTATCTAAATATTTAATTCAGTTAAAAAAAACCTTCTGAAAAGTTGTCAGACATCTGTCTACCCCACAACACGTCACAGCTCAACATTTAACGGCATCACATTTCAAGACATTAACTTTCACTGGCAGATAGTACTAGGCACCAGTGAGAGGCTAGTACCAGACTATGTAATTATATGAAAAAGCTTTCTTCTTACTTTCATTGATTCAATTATTATCATCTTCCGAAGACAGCAGGTTAAAGACGGTAGCTTTAAGTTCACATCTCACATTTACAATCTTGTGATGGGATAAATAATCATGATCAGAAAATCCTGAGATTCTAAGAACATAAAAACTGAATATGATAAATGGTGCTAGTTTATAAAACTGCACTGATAAGCAGAATCTTAAGATAATTTTGTATTGTATAAATAAAAGATACTTTGAGATATTCCGTGTTTGGTTCATACATACATTACTGAATAGAAATCGGTTGAGAATATAATTTCAATAATGACTGCTTTACGGTTAATTAATTAAGCAGCATTATATAAAACTTATTAATCATTGTGTTTCCTTTAAATTCAGCTTCATTAGCATATTTAAAAACATCTGGCTGTAATTGAATTGATTTAATATGTGTAAGTACCTAAATTAATTGGGCTAATAGTAGTTTCTAACTTTATTCATATTTATTTTATTTTACACATTTATTTTCAAACGCATGTCAATTTGCTTCTTCATTTTAATTATTTTTATATCTCAAAAATCCTCCTAAGCTACAAGCTATTACGGATTGATTAACTGTTTATTTTTCACTGTCATCCTGTTTAACCTGTTTTGAATTCTGACCATGATTTGATCAGCTGATAAGATAGTTTTTAGATAACATCATAATGTCAAACTGTTAAAGAATTTAAATTATTTACTTTAATATCAGAATATTATTAAATAAGGACACACAATAACATTTATTTTTATACAAAACTCAATTTCTTGTTCCCCCGACCCACCGCGTCGCATCGCATCGCCATTCTCTTGCACGCGCTGTTACTTGTTTTCGCGTTCTTTCAGACTTGTGTTTGTTTTTGCTCGGCTCGTGAGGGTCCTAGAGTGATGTTAAATAGCGTATCACTCCAGAATTGGGCTAACAAAATGCAAAAAGATTTTTTTAAATCCTACAGTTGGTAGTTTCAGAGATTAGCGCGTTCAAACATACAAACAAACTCTTCAGCTTTATTATTAGAATAGATATAGATTGTATAGATTTAGTTCTGACATCTGCCATACATAATAGGTGATTAGAAGAATAGATATTTAAAGTAGGTAATTTCCAGTTTATTTGCCATTTGCCAGTTTTTTTCCAGAAGAAGGGTAATGTTTTTGTGAAAAAGGTTTTTTATTTTTTCTTAATGCCATGCATTTCGCATGAGTCGACAACATCCACATGAATTAGGCGACAACTGGTTGACATTGACCTATAGTCAGAGCTTAAAAAGGACTTTTGAAAATTCTTCCACTAAATGGAAGTTCGTCATTTTTCCCGATGGGAAATCGGCTTGTTCTACATTTTACACACCTTAGAATCTACTGCTCATTGTCAAGGACCAAAACGATGTACTTATGCATAATACATAAATTCAAAATCAGTATTATCTTTAATGTTTGTAAAAGGCGCGTTCTTGTTTTACGAGTTAGTGATGCATATTCTAGTAAAGTTAAGGAAAATTACTGTCATCTAATAATTATCATTGCCGGCCTGTTAGCTTATTGCCAATAACCACAGTGACCTATTAATTCTGTCATTAAAATCAGCCAACAAACGCGTGTTACTTTTGACGGCTCAATTTTGCGCAGTGGCGGAGCACAATCTGTGCTCAATGCTCATCAATTGCGCGTTAAACCAAATCATAGTATGTTTTATCTATCTCTATAATAACATATTCAGCCTATAATGTTCTCCAACTGCTGGGAGTGCTGGTACTCATGCCTTGCCCATGTCCCCTTATTACTCAGTCACATTATGTCTATCAATTTTTGTTCTGGGGTAGGCTGGTTTCCTCACAATGTCCTCTACATTAATTTATTTAAAAGTTTAAAACCCTAATTCCCGGTAAAGGGACTCCTCATTATCATGTTATTTGGTAATGCTAAAAGGCCTTTACCTACCAAATTGCACTGCTATCTTGAGACCTTCCGCTTCCAGTCTGCTTTTCAGCTAAGTTCTTCAGGGCGTAGGGTCATTGTTTCATCTTGCTGAAAGGCGTTCCACACTTCAAATCACAAAACTTTGTTTGCCTATGTGGTAAATTCTTATTTTGACTCCAATGTTCATTTAACCCCTATAAGAGCGAGGCCCCATTAGTGCGTTGCGTTGCGCTGCGTCGTCGCATTTCAATGACGCTTGCTCGGTCTAAAAGACATGAGGATTTTATGTACTTTAGAACCGAGCAAGCGTCATTGAAATGCGACGACGCAGCGCAACGCAACGCACTAATGGCGCCTCGTTCTAACATCACCAACGTCCTGGCATTTTTGGTAACCAAATCCCATTTAATATTCAAAGTGAATCTCTTAGTCATCCGCGAACAATGTCTGCTTTCTACGCTCCACCTCCATCTAGTTGCTCCCTGCTCAGTGCTCATCGGATGTCGGCCACATAGGCTCTAATTACCGGTGATACTTAGGTACGCCACTTTCGCCCGCGCCGCCGGTCATCGACCTGCGCTTGCGATTCGGCGCTTACGCAAGTAATCACTGTCGCTTTCTAGGCTTAGGGTAATGCGACTGGGCTGCTGGATGTAGGTTAGATGCTGTCTGTGGAGTTAGACACTGTTAGCTTTCTTGTTTTAGATGCTAATGCGGGAGTTGCTTGGTCATGTGGCGTTGGTCCATCATAATCTATGTTGTCTTGCAATCAACCTGGATGAAATACAGCGTTGAAGCTTAAAAGCTTCAAACCAGTAAATATTCTCTCTTGCCTTTTTTTGCCTACCCATAGGATGAGACACAATGAGAGTATAGTTTTTAGAATCAAGATTAAAAAAATAGTCTGTGGACTTTAGGAGGCAGATCTTGACTTTCAGAATGTTTGTATCGATTTGTTTTAATAAACACCCCATCACTAGAAGCTAGGTAGGCCGTAGGTGCTCAAATGGGAATACCTTGGGTGCTCTAAAAATCGGTGCTCAGAAAATAGGTGCTCAAATGGGAATGCTTCGAATTTTTGTACCCGTAGTCCCTCCGAGAAACACAATGCTGCCGAATTAAAATGGTACGTCTCGAAAATATGATTCGCGACAATAACAAAATGTAATAAAACCGTAAGAATCATCAATACATCTCTCTAAGTTAGTTTTGCCGTGGTTTGGTTTGATTTCGGAAATCAGACCAAACCACGGCAAATCTACACTTTAATAAATATTGTCGCGAATCACATTTTCGAGATTACCATTTTAATTCGGCAGCATACCATTGTACTTCTCGGAGGGACCACGGGTGAAAAAATGCCCCGTGGTCCCTTCCAAGGACTACGGGAGGAACCATGGGTAATAAACGTATTTTTCCATGTTTAAAGTAGGTATGTTAAGCTAAGTAGGTATTCATTTAATTTGTAACCAAGACCCCAAGATTGGTTGGTGGGTTCTATTTACTGTAACTAAAAGAACCGCATTTCTTTTACTCTTTTCCCCATCCATATCTAAAAATATCGTAAAATCCGTACAAGCGCTTCATCCTCAACACATAAGTCAGACGAATCAAATTGATTTCGTCAATATTACCGTACGGACCGTAAAACTATAAACCATAATGGCTTGTCTGGCTATTACAACTTAGAACATCGGTTCTACACCATCATTTATTAATGCCATAACGTCAGATTGTTTGACCGGTATTCGACTTATTGTAACAACAGGGATTTTAGAAGCCCAGTTTTTCTAAAAGGCCAGTTTTTCCAAATCTGGTCTTTGATGGTATAAAAATTGGTCCAACTTGACTAAAATAAGTATGTTTAACAACACAAAGGTCATGTATTCCGTAAATCTATAAATACATCCATGTGGTGTATCTCGTGCTCCATGATACTGACACCACTTTTGACGTCATCATAATATTTCGGGTACGGCTCATTCAGTTTTCGAGGGTCATAAACCAATTGACAAGCTATAGATGCGATCACGATCTAAGAATCAGGGTTGATTGATTTAAATCAATGATTTAAGTTTTACCGTGATTTTTTACCTAAAAGTTCATGGATTACTCAGAATTCAATAAAATAAAAATAGATATATTTATTCAAATGCACAGTTTTCATTTCTTTTATGGTACGCTTATGTGGTAGCCGGCGAAATTAAACTTTCTTACGTTTTTTGCAGGTCAGTGTCAAGATGTATCTGATCAAAATATGATTCGCGACCACAACTAAAGAAAAAAAAAACAAAAAAAAATCAAAAAAAATCAAAAATCAAATACATCTCAAGTCAGAATTGGTCTCAAATGTCATGATTTCATGAAAAAGTTATTCAATAGGTTAATTTGAATTTAGAGAAATTTATTAATGATTCTATTGATTATAATTCTGTAAATATAGCCCGTGCGCATTAACATGGCACCTGGCTCGAATGAATTACGTCTATAATAACTGAGTGCAAAAAATTTTTGATTGTATTTTAGTTATTTGAATATCAACATTTAATTTGCGCTGAGTAGTTCCTCATAACATACTACTTTACGATGCTTTAAACGTGACAAAACATAGTGTTTACACACAATTTTGTTTTCGAGCCAGGTGCCATGTTTACGCGCACGGGATATTCATATTTGTCAAGTTTGTAAAATCAAAATCTATCATTTAGTGTGAAAATTAAAACAAAATAAATATACAACGTGTAATGCTAAATGCGCAAAACCTCTTAAGGCGTCATTGTACTCATCATTATGAACAACTTTTACTATGGGACCAAACCTGAAATCGCGAAAAAAAAATCAGCTGTTCAGTACATTTATGTTCGCATAATTCGTCAAAATGTACTGAACAGCTGATTTTTTTTTCGCGATTTCAGGTTTGGTCCCATAGTAAAAGTTGTTCATAATGATGAGTACAATGACCCCTTAAGAGGTTTTGCGCATTTAACGTTACACGTGGTATTAAAAATTATTCACTTATATTTGATAAGTATATTTTTTTAATCGAAAAATCTGTCATGATGTGTACAAAAAAAATCATGATTTTTTATCAACCCTAAGAATTACCTTGTTTTTTTACTTCGCAACATTGAATGAATGTTTGGTCTTTTGGGTTGCGAGAACAAGGCTCGGGGAAATAATGGCTCTGGTTACGTGAGCAGTTTTCTCTGTACAATAATATTTTGGCTTGAACGTTTGCGCACAATGGATGCAACGACATGTTCTGTTTAAGCAATCATATTTTGGATACGTTTTGCAACGGTAAATGAACATCGATATATTCCAAGAACAAATGACAGGAGCACTTACTGATTTTGCAATGAGCCAGATTTCAAAATCGCATTTAAAAAATTTGGTAAAAATATTGCAATTTTTTTTTTCTATCGTGAAAGAAAACAACACAAGACTTGAGAAATACACTGGAACAAATAAATCGAGCTAGGCTAAATAATAGATGAAGCTGAAGTGGGTGGCTTTTGTGGGTAAATGTGCGTTAAAAATACAGCGAGCATTCTTTGTTCTACCGTCCACCACGGAGATACGGCGGGAATTTTAATTTGTGGATATCAGCCGCCCCATTGTAGTCCCATCAACATTCTGACGCATAAATGTGAAAATGGCCAAGTACAATAAATTCTGTACCTCGGATATCACCCCTGAGGCATTCCTGATGTAGGCTGCCATCTATTGTACCTACGTCGCATCTGCGAAAAATGGAACCTTCAATTCAACACACATTATACGTCAACGTCAATGCCCATAAACGCTTTAAACATCGCGGTAGTTAAATTTGGTCAAGATTCGGTCAAATTATCGCGGTAAATGGTGGCTACACCTACGGTTATCGCCCTTCAACGCACATCCCGTATAATGTGGCTCTGGCTCCCGTATAATGCATAAGAAATTTGTGGGTTTTGTAGCATTTCCACTGTTTCATACATTATGGAAATAGGAGCATATAAAAGTAAAGTAGGTATGTTGTGGGGCGCGCAAGAATCTCAGAAACATTGCCTAAAGGTTACCTCATCACATAAACCTGGAGCTTCACGTCTACAGCATTACTTCAGTACGCATTGCAGGCAGTGATGTAATAACTGACATTCGGATACATTTGCCGTTTCTTTTCGCGGCTTCAGAAGTTCGAGGTAAAAGTGCTAAAGCGAGATCTCAATAAATCTTCATCGAGGTGTAAGAGTGTATACTTGGGGCTATTTTCGTGTCGACCTCGCTTGTGTAAAGGTCGTCTCATGTCCAGCTTTCGTCAATTGTCATATTCGCGACGGTGACCTAGACTTGTTCAATGTCGTATTCGTTTATATTAGGCTCCGCAGATATTGAGGAGCATTTAATATCGTCTCTAGCTGACTAAATATTGCTTACTTAAAAAGCTGATGGCGGTTATTACTTAGAGAAAACCGAAACAAAAGATTATGCACAGATGCCTTTACGTCCCTTGGTAAGCCTTGATTTCTGTCCGCGACTGTAGAAAGTGCCAACATTATGCAGAACGCGATATCGCTGCGTCGAAGCTCGTAATTTTTGTATTTAATTAACGCGCAGGTACTGATTGTTACTTGTCCAATTCATTAATAAACTGTTAAATATCCATTAATAATAACACGTCGTCATTAAATACACTGCTCGTATAATTAAACCGCAACTGAAAATGAGGCGCCGTGAATTGATCGAGAGTGTTCACGCGCCGACTACGTAATTTGTAATGACGTCTGTCTTGACGGTGTCCTCTCACACCTAAGGACACACCTACAAAGGACAACGTAATCAAACTCTACAAATATCATAGCAATTATCGAATAATAAACACAGTTTAATATTTTGTTATTGTGATCTTTCCTTGAGTCTGAGCCCCGTTCATTTCCTATCTCCTTTCTGCCTTGCTCACCTTTGAGATCGTCGTAGGGGAACCAACTGACTCATTCATCATAATAAATAATCATCTAATTTTTTACTTCTTAGTTTTTATACACACTAGCGCCCGATATGCAATCATTGACAATTGTAATGCGAGGGTAATAAGAACCATATTTTATTGTACGTCGTTCACGTTAAGTTTGTTATAGGTAACACACTTTCATCGGTGGGTCGTCGACACAGATATTAAACTCTATGGTGCCTTTTTTCATTACTTTTTTGTTCGAAAGTGAAAATTATTTCGCATGTAGGAAGAGAGTTGGCAGATTTGCATACCGCGTTTTTGTAACTAGTGAAAGTGCGTATATTATTAGGAAAAATTCGCATTTCCGCATACCGAGATGTGGAAGTCTGACTGAAGTTTTATGAGAAGAGAATTTGAATGAGGTGTTGCCAAAGTTTGGATCCGGAGAATTGAATCTAGCACAACGAATCAAAGAAGCCCGCGGGATTCGAGAAACAGCTCAATATAAGTTCGTAAAACAAGCACCGTAGTTTCTGCTGTCAAGTGGATCATCATTCAGAACTGCCCCAATACCGTTTTTTTATTTAAATTTCAATTCCAGTAAGTGTAAAAGATACTGTTAAAATATCACTTTCGCTTCCAATGTGTCACTCACTACATTTTTTTTTTTCTAATGAATTATTCTGTCACGCCTACCTACGCCAGTTTTTTTGGCGTCGCGTTGTTATGAATGGTCCGGGATTGTATTCCCGGGCGTGGGCCAGCGTCATTCAACATGAACATTAGTCATATCACCCAGAAGTTCGGATGTTTCGGCGGTTTATGTTACAATCCGGTTTTGATTGAACTTTTGTCTTTGTCATTTTTAGTGTTTCATTTAGAGATTTCAGTATCGATTCTCAAAATAAAAATGTTGTTATTGAGCAAAAAAAAATCTAAAATTGAACTTGCCATAAAGTTAAAGTAGGTACTTAGACAGCTTTCAATTTATAAATAATGGCCTCTCATCACAAATTACTGACACGAAACACCTAACAACGTATGCGGTAATGAAGCCATTTTACACGGTAACAAGGTTGCCACGGAAAATTGTATCATCGATGTTCGCAAGTGCCGTAACCCGGTGTCGCCTAACTATGTAATTGGAGACTGACGCCGCCATTAGCCGGGCAAACAACGACCCGATGCCCCGACAGCCTTATGGGGTTTGTGGACGAAAGTGTCACGGACATCATAATGGCTATTGTTGACAATGCCTGAATATTTTAAAAACGTCCGTCTGTCTGTAGTAAGTGAGCTTGGCTAACGTTCGGGGAATTATGCTGAAACATAGGTACCTACTTGTTTATGTTTTATAATCTCTGTAATGCATCAGCAATTGGTCATCATAACTTTGAGATGCGTCATACTTCACCGGAGTCATTTGATCCAGTCCTAAACGAATCATTACTATTTTGTTGAACGATTTTAAATCTGCAATGCGCACTCCCATCTGTCCTTATAAACTTTACCATTCCCACATTGCCAACCTAAGTGCCAATAAAGAGTCTAGAATGTGTAAGAGCTCTGTTCTTAGAACACTCTCTCACTTTCTATTAGTCCAACCAAGTCAACATATTAAAGGGAAAAAGGGATGTATAATACTTAATAATATTTAGTAAGTTTTTACTATTGAAACTTCGATCAAACTGACCCACTTTTGTAACATTGGTTCTATCATGCATGACACGCTACTCCATCATCAGTGGTCTTATAAAATACTTAGCCAGTCGCCACTTTTCTGTGAACTGCTAATTCGGTCTGTCATTGTGATCTTGTAACTTTGAGGGTTTTTATCAAAGAAACTGCTGGGAGTTTGTATCAAAGAAACTGCTGGCGGATTTCAAGGGTCAATTTTGTTTACTTTCCTGTGGGTGCTTGAGCTTCTGTGCGATTCCAGAGAACAGTGGCCAATTTTTATCCCTTACAATGTTATACACGCTTTTATATCCAAACTTTTTCATAAAATCCCTCGGACGAATGTAAAACTGAAGTTCTTGTTAAAATGTTCCACTGGGCAGCTTTTATTTTAATAAAGCTGTCATGTGCAAATTTTAATCAGCACTTCCATATTAATCACCCTTAATGAACCACCAGCTGAATCTAGCTGCATCCGATGTAACCAGTTGCCGACAACTTTTAGCAGTTGCTCATAAAACAACGGTGGGCTACAAACCAGTCATTTGTGCGGTATGTGTATTTAATATGAGATGTAATCCGACCAGATCTAATTGCTAAGTTAAATGATAGTGAAACGGGACCACGAGCCCGTTTTGAAAGTGGTTCTTATTCTTGGAACGCCTTTTTGTGATCTGTTCGTGGTAAAAAGTGGTAAGTAGCCGATTGTGTCCATTAACCTTGTGTAGGATTTGACAATATGTTTTGTGTTTGAGATTTCAATTTTTGAGTCAGAGAGCGTAAGGACTATGCCATACGGTGCGTCACTGTGGTTACTAAATGAGGTCTCGTATCATGTATTCCCTCAACATTACATCAAACGTCACGATTAATAAAGGCTCTTACAGACAGAGGCGATATCGCGAGAGATATTGCGATATTATCGCGTCGCAACACCGCTACGCGACACGTCGCGACGCGATAGCGCCTCCGTCTGTAAGAGCCTTAAGTAAGTTACGTTACGGACAAAAAATCAGTAATACATGTAAATAGTAGATCAGAATATTATGTTTATGTAAACGATAAGAATAGAGAGACTCGATTTTCTTTTATCTTATCGTATAATTGTAAGCTTTCAAAACAACACATATTATCTTGATAAATGTAATACCTAATTATACGTCAGTTAAATGATGACCGATTTCACTCTTCTGACGTCACTGTCGCTCAATTCGTAAATATTAGAAGCCTAATAATATAAGTAATTATCGACACATATTTGAATAAGTAAAAAGCTTCGTCTCTTACCAGATACATAAAGATAAGTTGTAGATCCTGTCATTGATTTTTGGGCATATTTTACAGTAGCGTGCATAGCAGCTGATATCTTATCATATCTTTCCTAACCATCCATCATTGATTCTGCATTATGCTAATCTTGTCCAAGATAAAGGCTGAAATTGATATTTCATTACGTCGATACAAGGTATGGACGTTATGGCTCCCTACACAATTATTTTCTTTTTACATTGGTCGAATTCGGAGTTGAAGACCAAAAAAATACAACTGCAACAACATAATATGCTTACTTAATTAATTTTCGATTCCTAGAGCTTTCTTTGTATGTTATTATTGTGGCACCTTTGTTCATTTCACCACAATCAGCCCATAACGTTTCCACTGCTGGGACACAGGCCTCCTCTCTCTGTGAGAGGGTGTGTGAGGGCGTAATCCACCACGCGGACCCAGTGCGGGTTGGTAGATGTCACATGTCTTCGAATTTTTGGTTCTAGCACATGCCGGTTTCCTCACGATGTTTTCCTTCACCGTTTAAACACAAAGTAATGCCCTAAAAACTCGTAAGTCGGGGCCGTTACCACTGGGCCACCACTCCTCCGTGTTCAAAAAAAAAACCGGTCAAGAGCGAGTCGGACTCGCGCACCGAGGGTTCCGTTCCGATTTCTGAAAATGTGTGCTACTTAGAGACATCGTTTTATTTTTCCTGTAATCTTTACACAAACTTCTACCACATAGAATAATTTCATATTTTTCTCTTTGCAAACTTCGGAGATAAGGGGGGGAACGGTATTTTTTTTTACATTTTTCATCAAAAGTCGACAACTATGCGGCGTAAAAAAAAATAAAAAACAGTTTGAAAATGTGCAAACAGCGCTCTGTCATATGATACCCCACATGCCCTAGTAGCCCCACTTTATATTTTTAAGACTCCCTTTCAGTCCCTGTTGCAAAAAAAATATAAATATTTTTATTTCTTTCTTATTTGCAAAATAGTTGGGTAAACGTCATCTAAAACTGTTCTAAATTTCAAGTTGATAGCATTAGTAGTTCTTGAGATATCCAGCAGTGACAGACAGACAGACTGACAGACTGAGTCACACCATAAGGGTTCCTTTTTTACCATTTTGGTACGGAACCCTAAAAATAATAAACAAATTGGTACCAAGAGTAACTTTAAACCACTCAGAACTTCGCAAAATTCACTCGTAGCAGTTCTCCAAACAGAACTGGTAGGTATTAGTCAGACAAAAGTTGTTGACATTATTTTGCACTGGCATGTCGACACAAGTCATACAAGAGGTATTAGTTGTATTGTTTCCGAGATATTGCCACATCCCGAACACCGACATAGTGCAGATGTTATCTTGATGAATACATGCACGCGCTCGGTCACAAACCTTACAAAAGATCGCTCGGATTCTTTTTAGGGTTCCGTACCAAAATGGTAAAAAAGGAACCCTTATGGTGCGACTCAGTCTGTCTGTCACAGCTGGATATCTCAAGAACTACTAATGCTATATGCTTGAAAATTAAAAGTGGGACACTAGGGCATGTGTGGTATTATATGAAAGAGCGCTGTTTGCACATTCTCAAATATTTTTTTATTTGTTTTAGGCCGCATAGTTTTCGACTTTTGATGGAAAATGTAAAAAAAAAAATACCGTATAACGTACCGTACCGAAGTTTGCATAGAGAAAAATCTGAAATTATTATATGTGATGGAAGTTTATGTAAAGATTACAGGAAAAATAAAACGATGTCTCTAAATAGCACACTTTTTCAAAAATCGGAACGAAACCCTCGGTGCGCGAGTCCGACTCGCTCTTGACCGGTTTTTTGGTTTCACGAATGGCATAACTGATGACGTGGCTTAGGCACAGCCAGATAGGCTTGCCACATTTCTACAAGCTGCTATTGTGTAGGTTAACTAAGTTTAGAAGCTTCTACAGCTTGCATAGCTCGCACAGAATTAAACTATTACTCCGGCTTATTTGTCAAAAATGGCACAGGTGCTGTTAAAAAATCGTACAAGATTGTCGGATTGTTACCGGTCGGTTTTTATAAAATAGGCCCCTGGTTATCCGAAAGCCTCAGATTTTCTAGTAAAGCCAGAGTACTTAATTCTTTAATTCTGTACGGCCTATCCAGGCTGTAGATGTAGAACCTTCTCAACTTTTAGTTAAAACGTATACAGAATAGCGGCTTGAGGAAATTGTGATACTTGTAAATGTACTCTTCGCTTTGTTATCTATCACTTCTTATTATGCAATACCCATTTACTCGCTAATGGCTTTCAGTCTCTTGTACTTATCTAATGTAACTGCGCGTAATAACTTGGAAAATGTTTGAATATAAATTTAACTAAGTATATTATATACTTT
This sequence comes from Cosmia trapezina, assembly GCA_905163495.3. NCBI lineage: Eukaryota > Metazoa > Arthropoda > Insecta > Lepidoptera > Noctuidae > Cosmia > Cosmia trapezina. The sequence continues at coordinate 28,437,472 of LR991028.1, read as the reverse complement.
TACTGAAAGTTCGCTGGTGGATGATCTCTAATCTAAATTGGATTATAACTTTTTTATCATCCTTAATGCTGGTTTTTTGTTATAAGTACAAAAATTCCTCGTATCTGTATAATCTAAAAAAACTTTTTAATATCCAGTCTGTTATAATTCGTCATCTCTGTAAAGGCTCTTACAGACAGAGGCGATATCGCGAGCGATATTGCGATATTATCGCGTCGCAACACCGCTACGCGACACGTCGCGACGCGATATCGCCTCTGTCTGTAAGAGCCTTAATAGGGAAAAGTTTATCCTTTGATGACGATGAGGGATAAATTACTGAAAACCATTGAATGACACACAGATATAAATTGAATGTTCAGTGGACAAGAGATTTGCTTCACTTCTTTGACAAAAAACATTGCAAGGCGAACTGAATAAAGAAAACTCCGATTGAAGGAAAATGTTGATGTAATTACTTGCATTAAAAACCGCGAGATGCAGCCAAAGAATGTTCAATTACAAAAAAACTGCAACGCCAAATCGTGCCAAACTGAACAATTTCCATGCCTGCGTCCAGTTCGTTATCATCTGCGGGCCAGACGCGCGGTAGACGAGAGAAAGGCGTGTGACTCAAAGGTACGGTGCATTGACTCGTTACGTGATCGATGTAGGAACTTAGGAACGTCTGGTTACAGCCTGAGGAATGCTCCGGAAAAAAAAGCAAAGTATACCAGAACCGAGAGGAAAATGAAACATCGATTGAAAAGTTATTTTTAGAAGCGTCGATGAGTCAAGCTATGTGTCTGGCAATTAAATAATCGGGAGTACCTTTGTACATGTTATCTGCTTAACTGTGGCGGTGATGCCTTTAACCGCAATTTACATACTTTGCACTTTACGTAAAAGGAAATTCTTAAGATTGTTTGGTTATGCAACAGGAAAATGTCATCCAAATTTCGATGGAACTGCGGCCACACGTGTAATAGGAATTGTTCCTATCTGTTCGATATTTTGATTAACCAACCATGAGGACAACCAATCCATTCATCAATGGCGCCTAACGAAAGTTGTAAAGTTCCAAGATGACAGTACTATTTTTAACAGTGTCATCATCATAAATGACACTGAAAGAACTCACTGAAAGACCTCATTAGCACATTTGCCAAATCCATGTCACTATGGATGGCTAACAAAGACTGCTAAAGAGCGATCAACGCGCGGTCTTTTAAATTAGTAACTTTAATTTGCGTAGACTAAACTTTAGATCAAGCATTGTTAACTGAGTCTGACTGAGTACAAGTAACTCTGACACCATTTGCCTAAATGCCGAAGTGGTGTCGAGAACATTCTCGACCATTCCATAATAGCAGGGATCACAAACTATAGGTAAGCTGGTATGAATCATCTCTGGCACAGCTTATTGATTTATCAACACCCACCTCCGTGCTCACATTGTTAGCGTGTGGGAAAGCCTCAATACCCAGCTCAATGTTAAAGGTCTAGAAAGTAAGTTCACGAGATTAAGTAGCCTTATTAAAATAAATGGAATGGGAAATTGTGCTGCCATCCGCGCTGTGGTTAGCTAGTCAGGTGGGACCCTGGGAATTGATCCCCGCCCCCTAATTTTAGGTGAAGCTTTCAGAAACTAAAATAGCACAAGCTGTATTTGCTCCACGGCAATTTTCTAACTTGTTCATGTAGTAGACCGGTACTGGTTTAGCGTTAGACATGTTACTTACAGTTTGGTCTGGTTTCAAAATAATGCCATTCCATTTTCCATCCATTTTCCTCTATATTCATAAAAACTGTTGACTCTGCGCTAAAATTCCTTTCAGAATAGTCCAATATAATGTATAAGTCCAAATTAGAGCTCAATATATATATATACCTACCTATACCTAGATAGTGAATACGCTATTGAATTAACAAGATAGCAAGTTTTTGCATGCAATACTATAATAGTCTGGTCTGTAACGACTTGTATGTAAGCTGCGGCAATGAATGTGACCAATGGGCCGTGACAATATCGCCGTTTGCCGGATCTCGGGCACTTGTCCCACCGAGCAGCGAGAGCGAGCCATAAATAACGGAAACACTGAGAAGCGACTGTTTTGCGAGGATAGCTGTATAACGTACAGAACAACATGGCTGTGCGAGAGATGAACGAGCAACCTGCAGTGTGCACCGGAGAATTAATGCGCTGTCACACCTCGCAACAAGTTACCTAGTATTTTTTGCTCGCTTTCATAACTACAGTCCATGCAACAAGGGCCTTTATAGGTGAACCGTCAACCTTTGCACTGAAACAATCCATTGTACTTACATTTCATAACCTACGTTGGCTTCGCTAACGCTCTCGCCGATAGTGTGGCAAGTGCCTATAGCATTCCAGACTAGCTAACTAGAATAAATAACACGAATACTTGCCTATTCAGCTTCTATTCTATGTTGATCGGGAATTTGCAATTGATATTGCAAATTGTAGGAATTAGCCAAGGGAAACGATGGAATGAGATTAGTTTACAATTGCGTCGTAGTACAATTTAAATTCAATGCATGTTGCTGTATGCAGTTGCTTTGTATAGAAGTGCATAGTAAAAGGGAACATTAAGATAAAAATGAATGTGTAATTATCGCTTTAGTCTGTTTCTGTTTATTTAACTACTGCGCTGTGTTTTTTACTCTCGTGTCATTTTGTTTACTCCTATCGCTTACTACCCATCCTTAAAAGAGCTTCACAAGACCATGAATGTGTCATCAATCTTGCTACCTTCCCTCCATGAACGATCCTTGTGTCTATTTTAAAATGATTCTCATTTACCTTCTGTCGAGCTCCTTCAGCTCAAATAAACTCATATGTCATCCGTTTGAGCGACGGCCCATGGTTTACAATGGGGACGAAAGGGAAATGTTTGACAGTCATTTAATGCCTTTATGCTGAACTACCTGTCAGTGTTTTTGATGAAGGAAGTGCATTAACATAAGGATAGAGATCAAAAGCGTTTCTGATGTTTTAGTTTGTCAGTACCGTGACTCTATCCTTATTGAATTCCGAAAGGAATAAGTAGTAGGAAAACAACCCATCTCAATGTAATGCCAAAGGTTGACTCAATTTCTTTATACATTTGGGAAATTCAATATACAGGGGAGTGAGTTTCTGAAACCTGCTTTTGACGAGTATATATGCTTCCGGATCTCTGTTTGTACATATCGGAAGTGGGATCAAAAGCGGTTCCGCTTTTGAGAGATGAGCATTTTCCTGCCTCAATGTGCAAGACAAAGTCACGTACCTAGACAAAGAATATTGAAAGCGAGCGCGTATATTGAAGATGTTCTTGGCTGTTTATTGACTTTGAAACTACTTAAGGCCAGTAAACAATTGCTGCTCTTTAATTATTTCTACACATACTTACACCTTTTAATCCTGTGAATCACGAACCTTTGCTTGATGATCCCCAAGCCTGCCATTACTGCTCTTTAATTATTTCTACACATACTTACACCTTTTAATCCTGTGAATCACGAACCTTTGCTTGATGATCCCCAAGCCTGCCATCTATAATTGGGTTGACCACAGATCCTCCTAAAGCCAGTTTCTTTGTAGTATTTTATACAGGTTTTGTAGTATATTCCAAAACAAACAGGATAGCAAAGGGTTGCGTTACAGATCAAGTTGAAGGCGCCGATAAATCGCCGGGCGGCGAGGCAGCTGACCGCGCAAATTGCAGCGTAGGATGCATCGCCTTGCTTGTCCTGCGGTGTATGTTATAGGAGGGCACGGTTTTGTCAGTTGGATGACTTAGTTTAAGCTTTTTGGCTAGAGGAACCTGAAGTTCTCTCTAAGATTTACAATTTTGAAATTGAACTGTTTTATGCTCTATAAATTTAAGCGATTGATCGCTTTTTGCATGGCTGGTTTTGCTAATAAACACAAACACTAATCAGGTCTTGTCTTTAATCAGTATCGCAATTTCATGTAGGCACTTAGGTACTATAATTTAGAAACTTGTTAGTCGGAGTATACTTTCATGAAAATTACTGCCCTAAAATCTAATTCATCGCTCTGAGTCGATACCTCGGACCACAAGAGAAATGCTTGTTCTGGACATCTGGTATCGCTTGCTTGAACATACTCCGCTTACAAAATGTACAAGTAACTTATATTCAACACAACTAATTTAAATCTCAATTAAAAAGTCACGCTTGGAACGCACCAGCGACATTTAGATCTTTAATGAGTCTGTTCTCAATGTACACCTTTTGCGAACCGTGACGGGGTAGGCTGAGATATAATTAGTTACTAACTTAGTATTTCAGAGCGGTGTGAATAATATGATCATTTGCAAGTTGATTGGATTCAGTATGCAGTAAACATTTTTCACTGGATCGCTGTGAAACAGTCTACGGTTCTTCTGTCGCGTTTACCAGCTTCGTAAAGACAAGTATGACTAGTGTACTTTCTCCTCGTTTGTTAGCTAGAGCAATTTCCTAATCGGTATTAAAGCTTAATTTCATAGCTGTTGTAAAATTACTTTCAGTAACATGTACGTCGATCTTAATTAATTGTATAGGATTTATCTACTGGTGAAGGAGTAATCTCGCAATGACAATCTTTGCGACCTGCCTTTTCTCTTTTTACTCATAATGAATAATAGATAGTAATAGAATTGGTAAAAGATATACTTACAATTATTTTTCCAATTCTATTCTGGGACATATTTATTGAATAGATAGTAGGAGTTCCAAGATATAGTTGGTCAAAGTTCCCATTCGTATTATCGGCAGCGGACGCGCCCACGACTGGGCCGTGCATTGTGCACGCTATCTAGTTGTGGAATCCGGTACATTTTCTTTATTGTAATTTATCGATGTTGCTCCTCGATACATAGATTTATGATTGCTCCGCAATTTCTATGTTGATTAGGGATAAGTTATTGCTTTTATTGTATTAGAAAGTTTTGAAGTAATACATCATAAGCTTTACTTACTTGTTTCTTTTATAGATCTATCTAATAAAGTCATTTGTATTATGCTCCATAATATATTAGTTGACGCTAAAGGGAAGACGTGCCTTGCGAAACTGTGTTCTATCTTCACTCCCAGGCTATTCCCTCAAAGCAAATATCTTATTCAACAGAATCAAGCCTGAAATAACTCCTCGACGTTTTAATGCTACGTAAAAATTCTTTAGTCGAAGTTCAGTCAGGAGATTACTCAGTTTGGAATTTCACAACTCTCGGTCTTGAGGCAGCATGGTTACTCAGTAACTCTCACTACCCACATTATTATATTTAATTTTCCAGTCAATTCGTTCCTCAAAATTGTATTTGAACTCGTTTCATTCACCAGACATTTTCAGAAAATGATTGATGAGATTCACTGATTGCATGATTTTTCACGTATTATGTACAGCTTTCTTGAAAAGCTGTGGGCGATAAAATAAATAAGCATGGTTATTTGGTCCCCAAAACGGCATACAGCCTACTAAGATTCCGCCTCAACTTCGTCGCTCCGATTCATATTTGCACCTCCACAAAGTCCCTTAAATCACCACACCACCCTGACTCACTAATCACAATTTCGCGTCAGGCTTCCCTCAGAGCGTCTTAACGAGCGAAATATGCAGTGTATCCTAATTAAGTATACGCCGGGGTGATTTGTAGTCACCGTTTATTTAAACCGAGTTATTTATAGCACGCCTTAGCTTCCTCGCCTCTCCCTTCCACGCCACACAGTATAACCTTTTTATAAAAATCATGAGACGAATCTCACACTTGCGGGCCAGACATGTTTATAAGGCTTGGATATGTTGATATGCTGAAATTGGCAGACATCTCGTGTGTGTCAAGATATAAATTGCCATAACCAATCCTCAGGCCTCGGCAGTTTAAAATATGGGACCCTAAAGAACCTAACAGTAACTTCAGGGTTGTAACTTTAGAAGACACGTTTATATCCACCACATTCAGCAACAGCTGTCGTTCGTGATTCCGAAAATACGAGCTCTGTTTGTTATCTAATTCAAACAGGCTGCAAACTTCTTGCGGCTCCGACAGGCAAGTTCAGAATGTCAAGGTCATGAAAATTGCTATTACGTAAAGTACGTAACTGAAGTAATGGCGACAGACATGCAAATAACGTGAACGATGGGGTCCAGACAAGGCGGGGTTCTTGCTGAACTAATTTGCGTCGCGTCTTCCAGTAATTTTCACAAAACGAATAGTTGTGCCAGACCTGAGTTGCACAATTACTACCAGCTGGTGTCATCCCTAAGGCTCCATCTCTAATTACTACCAGCTGGTGTCATCCCTAAGGCTCCATCTCTAATTACTACCAGCTGGTGTCATCCCTAAGGCTCCATCTCTAATTACTACCAGCTGGTGTCATCCCTAAGGCTCCATCTCTAATTACTACCCGCTGGTGTCATCCCTAAGGCTCCATCTCTAATTACTACCAGCTGGTGTCATCCCTAAGGCTCCATCTCTAATTACTACCAGCTGGTGTCATCCCTAAGGCTCCATCTCTAATTACTACCAGCTGGTGTCATCCCTAAGGCTCCATCTCTAGTTACTACCAGCTGGTGTCATCCCTAAGGCTCCATCTCTAATTACTACCAGCTGGTGTCATCCCTAAGGCTCCATCTCTAATTACTACCAGCTGGTGTCATCCCTAAGGCTCCATCTCTAATTACTACCAGCTGGTGTCATCCCTAAGGCTCCATCTCTAGTTACTACCAGCTGGTGTCATCCCTAAGGCTCCATCTCTAATTACTACCAGCTGGTGTCATCCCTAAGGCTCCATCTCTAGTTACTACCAGCTGGTGTCATCCCTAAGGCTCCATCTCTAATTACTACCAGCTGGTGTCATCCCTAAGGCTCCATCTCTAATTACTACCAGCTGGTGTCATCCCTAAGGCTCCATCTCTAATTACTACCAGCTGGTGTCATCCCTAAGGCTCCATCTCTAGTTACTACCAGCTGGTGTCATCCCTAAGGCTCCATCTCTAATTACTACCAGCTGGTGTCATCCCTAAGGCTCCATCTCTAGTTACTACCAGCTGGTGTCATCCCTAAGGCTCCATCTCTAATTACTACCAGCTGGTGTCATCCCTAAGGCTCCATCTCTAATTACTACCAGCTGGTGTCATCCCTAAGGCTCCATCTCTAATTTTCTCAATGGTTCATTCAGAATTATGCTGCAGAAACAAATAATTTAATTCAGAAAGTGGACCCATTGTTATCTCCCCGAATCAAAGATAACTTTACTTTGCCGACCTTCAAATCGAAGTCAAATCCTATCATGCAAACACAATTAGTCCAAAAGAAAAGAGAGGAGAGAGGGCGCTGCAGTGCGCAAGTAAACATTAGCTCTGTGTATTTTTTATCCTTAAAAATATATACAGTGTTTTTATCTTATCTAAAAGTAAATAAAATTGGAAAATTAAGAAACCAGTAGTGACAGAAGTTATAGTTTATATAAAACGAATAAGAAAAGTGAAGAAATATACAAATCAAAAACTGTGTCTACGTTAACGACCGAAATTTAAATTAGTACTACCTACGTATTTACTGGGAAAAGCAGTTAAAGTGAAATTAACTCCCGTTGAATTGAATAGGAAAGAAAGTGTAAAACATCTTATAAAGGTGAGAAACAGATATTGAATATATAAGTGTATTAATATAAAAAAACAATAGACAGTGCAAATCATTATACAGTACTAACAGATCCATCTAGTGTCAAATAGCGAAAGCACTAGCGTTATATTGACAGCTATAGACGCTCAGCTGCATAGTGAGTTCGACGCTATTACACAATAGAGGGCGCAATTCTATAGGAAAGGGCACTATTCTATAGGAAAAGTGTTAACTCCGGTTGAATTGAGAAGTAAATAAATTGCAAAGCAACCTCGAAAAGGTGAGAAACAGATATATAATACCTTAGAGGATAAATATTGAAAAACAATAGAAAGTGCAAATGTTTCTGCATTCCTAACAGCTCCACCTAGCGTCCAATAGCGAAAGCACTACCGTAATATTGACAGAAATCAACGCTCAGCTACTTATTGAGTTCGACGGTATTACACACATTACACACTTGAAGCGCTATTATAAATACCTCCAGATGGCATCTAAGATTGTGTGTGCTGGATGTCAACAAAACCCACCAGACATGGAAATGCTTGTCTGTTATTTTTGTCAAGACAAATATGATCTGCAATGCGCGAACATGACAATTGATTTCTTCAAGAGCATGACGTCAGAGCTTAAAAAATCATGGCAATGTCAGGCATGCCGCTGCAAGGCTCCGAAAACCGGCAATATACACACTCCAATACGACCTCTAGACTACAGAAGAACCTATCAGTCAAATTCCCCCCTAGGAGATACTAGCAGCAATAATATTACCATCAGAAAGAAGACCACAAAGTTCAGCAATGATAGCACAATATCAGAAGGCTCGTGCTTCCTCGGTGATACTATCCACCAAGAAGGTATGGATGATAATATAAACGCGGGTACACAAGCGACCTTTTCACTAGAAATTTTGAGCGAAATTATCATACAGCGTTTAAAAGAAAATAATAAGTTTATAATATCTGAACTACAAAATACAATTGAAGTTGAAATAAATAAAGCAATTACCAAGCTCAAAGAGGATATTGAAGGAAAAACCGACTTCTTATATAAACAAAATGATAAAAAAATTCATGAAATAGAAGAAATAAATAAAAAAATAGAAAAGCTAAGCAAAGAAAATGAAACCCTGAAAAATGAAATAAAAAATATGAAGCATCTATCACCAACTCCAGACATTAAAAATACTGAAAACTACTCCAAGAAAATAGTAATCTATGGCTTCTCCGAATATTACAAAGAGTCAGACTATGAACTACACAGCAGATTGATTGAAATGTTTTATGAAATTCTGCAAGTAGACCTAAGCGGATACATAGAAGAAACAAATCGTTTAGGAAGATTTACCACAAAAAATAGACCCCTAGTTATTGAGCTTCTAAGCAAGAAAATGGCTAGGTACATTGTTGAGAATAGTCACTACTTCCAAGGAACTGGCATACATGTGTCCGAATTTCTAAATGAAAATGCACGAAAAGAAAGAAAATTAATGCGCGAGGAAATGCTAAGAGCACGAAAAAATGGACAGTATGCAGTAATACGAAATAACAATTTATTTGTAGATGGGAAACGGATATTAAATAAAGAAGAGGCGACCAGAGAGACGACATACCGCAAAAGCGTCAAAAGTAACGAACAAATACACAACAATGAAAAAACCCTCACTACACAACATTCCAAACCTAATAATAACGACTATACTAAAAATAATACTTTTCGTAACCACAGAACAACATTTTAAAATTTTATATCAAAACATACAAAGCATATATAACAAACAACATCTACTTGAAGCCTTCGTCCATGAAAAAACAATGTATAACGCTATATGCCTATGCGAGACTTGGCTATCACCAGAGAAATTGAATAGCTTACAGTTTAGCGGCTACAACATTGCAGCATCTTACTGTCGCCGTATTCGAGGAGGCGGCGGCGTCTGTATCTTGTTGCAAAACCATTTCGAATACAAAGAAGTTTGTGATATTGGTAATATGTCTATTGAGTACTGTATAGAATTATGTGCAATAGAACTACCTAATGAGAATTTACTTATAGTTACAATTTATTGGAATAGAAGAGAGGAGGAAGTATTTAATCGCCAATTAAAAGAAATGATGTATTATATTAATAATAAATATTCAAGATATAACGTAATAATAGGAGGAGATTTAAATATAAATATCTTAGACGCCTGCTTAAAAACTAACTTGTTCTTAGATCTAATGTTGGAACATAAGTTCATACAACACATCAAAGTCCCCACGCGTATCTCACAAACTACCTCAACATGCTTAGATTTAATTTTTACAAATTTTAATTATACACATACTTATACCACCGTAGAAGAATTAGGTTTCTCAGACCACTGTGCAACCATCTTACACATGAAATTACTTAGCGACAGCAATAAAAAAACAAACTGGTTCGCGAAAAAAAGATTATATAATACCAAAAATGTAGAAAACTTTAAATCTGAATTAAAAAATCAAAATTGGAATGAAATAATACAACCAAATAAAAATATAGATGTAAACTACAATGCGTTTATTAATATATTAAATAAAATTTTAAATGAGTGTATTCCTCTGCAGCAAATAAAAATAAAAACGATATATAAGAAGTACTGGCTAACAAAGGGTATTAAATTATCTTGCAAAAACAAAAGACTACTTAAAATACTTACCATCAAAACAAACAATCCCATATTATCAAAATATTATAAAAAATACGAAAAAACCCTAAAGAAAACTGTAACGACTGCAAAAAAACTACAATTTATAAATAAAATAAAAAAGTCAACAAATAAAGTAAAAACTATGTGGAATATAATAAACGAAAGAACAAATAAATCAATTAGAAAAGAAAAACATAATATAAAATTACATAAAAATGACAACTTGATAACTGATCCTAGGCAAATAGCAAATATTTTTAATGACTTCTTTGCTTCTATTGGGGAAAAAACCTCTCCAGCAAAAGGAGCCCCTGTGATGTGCCCCACAGAAAACACCATGTTTCTCAGCCCTGTCGATCCATATGAAGTAAATAAAATAATTAAAAAATTAAAAAATAAAAAGAGCCATGGAGTGGACGAACTCCCCCCATTTCTTCTTAAGCAATGTGCAGACGAATTAACCCTACCTTTTTATAAACTAATTAATCAATCGTTTGAAGAGGGAACCTTTCCCAATAAACTTAAAACTGCAATAATAAAACCCATACATAAGAAAAATTCAAAAACAGACCCTAACAACTATCGCCCTATAGCGCTATTACCAACTGCGTCTAAAATCTTTGAAAAGGCTATGTGTGACCGCGTATACTCTTTTTGTGAAAAATATAAAATACTTGACGACTGCCAAAACGGTTTCCGCAGAAACAGGTCTACAACGTTAGCAGTCTATAAATACGTACAAGAGGCTCTAACTATGATTAATAATAAAAACTACGCCATAGGTATGCTGCTCGATATGAGCAAAGCCTATGATAAGGTTCAATTTAAAATACTATTAGATAAGTTACATGGGGTAGGAATACGAGGAAAAGCTCATGAATGGTTCGCATCATACCTAAGGGATAGGGTACAAATAGTAGAAATTGAATATTTTGATAACAACACAAATGAAATAATTAAAATGAGATCCGACAGCAAAGCAGTTAACGCGTCCATTCCCCAAGGAAGTGTGGTAGGCTGCTTGATGTTTCTTATCTATATCAATGACCTTCCTAAAATTATAAATGGACCATGTGTTCTATTTGCGGACGATATCTCTCTGCTCACCTCATGCCGGAACGATGATAACATAAACGCCAAATTAAATTCCCTTCTTTCTACAGCTGTAAACTGGATGGATAACCATAATTTAGAAATTAACTTTACAAAAACAAAATTAATTACTTTTCATCCCCATCAAAAATCCCCATTAGAACTAAATTTCATTTATAATAATGCAAAATTGGAACAAGTAAATGAATTTACTCTCCTAGGTTTGTCTATAGATACCCACATAAATTGGAAATCCCACATACAGAAAGTACGAGCAAAACTATCAAAATTCTGTTATGCCCTACGCGAAATAAAGAAAAGTACCAACCTGCGAACTGCACTTGTCACTTATTACGCTTATGCCCAGGCATGGCTCAGCTATGGGGTCATGCTGTGGGGTAACAGTACAGATTCACAAACAATATTTATTTTACAAAAGAAATTAATTCGAATAATAACCAATATAGAACAAACAGATAGCTGCAAACCACACTTCCGAAAACACAAAATACTCACACTTCCATGTTTATATATTTTAGAATTGTGTAAATTTGTCAGAAAACACCCAGAATTGTACACCACTTGCGAAGAAACACAAACAAGATACACTTTTCGACACAACAAAAACAAAATAAACATACCTCAATCCCGACTCAAAATGCACTCAGCCAGCCCTTTAGTTATGTCCATTAAAGTTTATAACAAATTGCCAAATGATATTAGAGAAGTAAACAAAACGAATGTATTTATTCATAAATTGAAACAATTTCTGGAATCAGAGTCATACTACTCAGTAAAAGAGTTTTTAGATAGCAAATCAATTCCAAAATAAAATTATTCTTTGTTATAAAAACCAAACGTCATGAAATATAGATAATAATATAATATAATATGAAATATAGAAAATACTTATAGAAAACCAAATATAAATATGAAAATATGAAATATAAATAATAACATAATTTATTACTAATGGATTTAAGTACTTACTTCTAAGATATATATACTAATTACCTACACTATTCATATGCAATACATTAAATTAAAATAACTAATAATAGAGATACTTATATAATTTATACACCCAATTAAATACTTTATATAATTTACAATAATATAGAATTAATTAAATTTCAACTATTATGTACTTGCCCTCTTCCTCTCTCCTAATTTTTGCTGTGCCCGACAGGGTCCATATTGATATCTTACTGTATTATACCATCTTTTTATTTTACATAATATGGAATGCAATAAATGTTTGAGTATTTGAAAAAAAAAAAAAAAAAAAAAAAAAAAAAAAAAAAAAAACCAGCAATAAACCCATAAAAACATTAAAAGGCAACCCAATATTGTCTTTGATTAACAATATCCTGTCGTGCGGCGATATCGTGACAATGCGCTATAATTTGCATCAGCTCAAAGGGAACTATAAACTGATTTATAAACGCTCTAAATGCCTGCTCATCAGACAGTTTGACCTCGTCGCTTACAATTAATGATTTTCTGTCCATCCATCGCAACTGCAAATTGGACACGCGACATAGAAAAAAGTGCACGTTAATCAGTGCTGCAATTAAATGTGCCAGTCTTCATCTCGTTCTAGCATGACAGATTTCATTGTTTTCCTTCTGTCTACATAATAGTTTTCTCTTTCAAGATCTTTCACATCCTGGAAGGCTTGAGAACTAGATGTAATTGAATAACTATTAAACCAGCCCTTTAAGTGACACGGTCTTGTCATATTATAAACAGATTATCGTTCTAACTTCTAAGTAATGGGTAGCAGTGCCCAGCTGCGTAGCAACATCCTAAGCGATCTCTAATTGCTAGGCAATTATAGCATTAACTTAATGATGTACTTCGAGCCAGTCGATTAAGAAGTGATGTTGACATTTACTAGCATGATGCACTAAAGACAGCTATGTCCTTAATTGTTGACAGTGTCTATGTGTGTGGTCTAAGTGTTCGCTAACCTTTCTGTGTTGACCTTTGTATTTAGGGCGCTGAACTATTGGTATAGCGCGTTGTCTGTCCGTGACACCTATCTTTACCAACTGGTGGTATTTACTGAGGTTTTATTAAGGAAACATTAGAGTTTAACTAATGGCAAGCATTTGTAGAATGCCCAGAATTACTGACGTCAAATTATTAGGTACTACTAAACTACAACAAAAATTGTCCCAAATGCCATAAAGGTCTTTGGATTCATGATAGAGACGCCACCGTTTGCTTTATATAATCAGAAGATGCTGCGCATCAAACAAAAACATCTGTCTACAACGATATAAGTAGTCAGTTTTCTTAGCAAAGAATCTGGCTTCAAGAATTTTAACTATTAAACCCACCATTCCTGGCCACACACCACCAATAAACGAAGCCATATCCATATGCTGTGCGCCATTAGCTCCCAATGAAGCGTTTACATGGTAATGTTACGGAATTTTCTCATTGTACCTATTAATTGTTGTCTAAGTATAGACGCCATTAAGCAGTCATCGCCTTCAGAGTGTTGAGAATGCTAAGTCGTTTAAAAACAGAATAGATAACTGCAGAAGGTTCACTCCTTGCGCCTATACTTCCGTACTCAGGTGCTGAAGGAATCGAACAGTCATCTATATCTCAGACATGCGACTGCTGCAGTGTGAGACTGTCCAATATTTCGAATACCATTTTTGCTATTGATTCAGGCGATTGTTGTAGTGGAAGCTTTGAACTATGCTATAACTATACTATAACTATGAAGCTCAGCTATGGAACGGCGCGGCGGTCGACCCGAATTATTGAAGAATCCTTTCAAGAGACACTCTGCAGGAATGTGTGCAGAATGTCCTAAAAAATCAGCTTAGACGTAATCATCTCCTAAGATGAACTTCCACGTAAACGGTTATAAAGGCGTACTAGAGGACCAAAATGCAAACTCGATAAAAACACCCCTATATGTGAGCCTTCTTCACTTCCTCAGTGTCGGTGTTAACGCTAGGTGTCGTCACCTCGTGAATCATCGTCATTCGTCAGCACCTAGATATTAGCTCCGAGTCTTGTTATGAATAACAATGTTTTCGGTCTAGTTATTCTGTCTGCCTTTGACGTGGCAGGTCAGGCGTACAACTAATCTTATTTGCTTAATAGAGTACAAATTGTCGTATGCTTTATTGGTAGGGCTATATTGCTTTGTGGGTCCAAGAATATTCAATATCGGTGAGATGACATAATAATAGGTCTTTACCTATGAAATTGCCGTTTTGTATGAAAAAATTTAAACGAATTTTTTTCATGTATTTTTTATTTGTATTAATCGAAGTAATCACCCATGCAATCAATGCATCTTTGCCAACGCAGTGGCAGTTTATTGATGCCCTTATTAAAGAAATCAGCTGGTCGGGAGGCAACAAATTCTTCAAAGGCATTTTGAGCATTACTGCAGATGTGTACTGTGAAGAACTGAACACAATGATGGAGAAGCTGGCACATCTCCAACCAGCATTGGTCAATCGCTCGTCTCCGCTGCTCCTGCACGACAACGCGCGACCTCATACTGCACAGCAGACGGTCTCCAAGTTGCAAGAACTGGGGTTGGAAGCTCTCCGTCATCCGCCCTACTCACCAGACCTTGCGCCTACAGACTACTACTTTTTCCAGAATTTGAATAACTTCTTGGCGGGAAAAAAATTCAATACCCGAGAGGCAGTACAAAATGCCTTTGAAGAATTTGTTGCCTCCCGACCAGCTGATTTCTTTAAGAAGGGCATCAATAAACTGCCACTGCGTTGGCAAAGATGCATTGATTGCATGGGTGATTACTTCGATTAATACAAATAAAAAATACATGAAAAAAATTCGTTTAAATTTTTTCATACAAAACGGCAATTTCATAGGTAAAGACCTATTATCAAGGGTCAGAAGATAGGCCAGCTACGGTAGCTACATTATGTTAGCATCTGCTTGCTATGCATGATATTTATGATAATTGCCTTTACAAGAAATCTATTCTATTCGATTTGGTGTTCATTGTAATGCATAAACAAATAAATTAGGGACCTACCTACTGCTAAGCTGTACAGGAAATATTTGCTTAATATTAAGCAGGTATGAATAGTAAATTACAAGCTGCCAGCCTGGATGAACGAATAAATCGATCAATGATCAGCAGTGAGATGGGAACGGGATATTGTAGATTTGAATTTTGAATCAAAAACAAGTTATTTACAGATAACAGCATACAATATAGTTTTTAGTTGTTCCTCAAAAGTGTGATTTTTTTACTTATGTATTTTAGGTCCGTATTACAGACCGTCACTCAATACTCAAGCATTACTTAAAACTAGATTCAAGCCATTTGATTGGTTGAAACTAGTTTTAAACTAAATTGAAGCAAAGATCAGTGCTTGAGTTGCCTTCTGTAATACGGACCTTAGTCTGCCAGCCCTAGATATAAGGTATCATAGAAACTGCAACCTACTCGTAATGGTAATTCTAAGGTCGTATAAACTAAGGTGCATATTATAACCTATTCGCCTCATTAGGTAATCCGATAACTTACATCTAAAGGCTAGTTCCGCATACAATATTATATACTAGCTGTTGCCCGCGGCTTCGACCGCGTGGATGTCAATACTTCCCTATTTGAATAGGATTGTGTTCACAATTTCATCTATAGGTTTTTTTTTTTGCGCCGAACCCTAATATTTAACTAAATTAAAAGTAGACGAAGTTTCTGCCAGTGAAAGTCCCGTCGAAATCTGTTCAGCCGTTTCGGAGATTGGCCGAAACAAACTGACAGATAGACAAAATTTAAAAAAATGTATTTTTTTTGTTATACATTAAATAGACACTTAAATTTTATATGTATAGATGCAATTAAGAAACAAGAATGAAAGAAAATATTCGGCCTAGATTAAGTTAACCATTTTGTTTTTCTTGACATCGGTCAAGAAAAACAAAATCTTTCAGACAACAGCAAGGATAGGAAAGTAAACATTCTTCTGAACTTCAGAGTAGTGGGTGCATTTACAAGGCAAAACTCTGACGTGCAACTCGGTCTGAGTTGAACGTGAGAGTACTAGAACAATCACTACAAAACTTGAATAGATTTTGTACGGTCCATATTAATCGAACAATCAGTCGAATGGAGCTTCTATACCTTTCTATTGAGTGCTAGGTACCTACAGTCTATAGAGTATACAACATTAGTTTTTGTTTACCCTAAACCCGAAAAGGGGTCATTGTACTCATCATTTTGAACAACTTTTACTATGGGACCAACCTTGAAATCGCGAAAAAAAAAATCAGCTGTTCAGTACATTTTGACGAGTTTGACAAATGTACTGAACAGCTGATTTTTTTTTTCGCGATTTCAAGGTTGGTCCCATAGAAAAAGTTGTTCAAAATGATGAGTACAATGACCCCTTTTCGGATTTAGTGTAAACAAAAACTAATGTTGTATATTACACCAGCTACTAGCGAGCTGCGTATGGGGCTGATTCACCGTCACCGTCCCTGGCGTGTCCATGATTCACACAATTAACGTATTGTTTACGACCTGACGACACTTGTAAATGGAGTTTTTTTTTTTGTAAACCATGTTTGGAAAATATTAATTTTCACACTCGTTTTCCATGACGAAGTTGATAAAAATGAGAGAGATAATATGGATATTTATTACTTTATACCATTCCCCCTCTAAAAAGCTTATTTTATTCACTGAAAACAGTGAATAAAAAGCACTTTTACTCACTGTTTTGATGTTTGAAAATGGAACACACCAATGTATTCGACCACAGATTTAGTGTACCTAGGCTAGATACGGCATTGTTTCGGTCGGCTGGGGCACGATCAGTACCCGCAGTCGTCCTGGGACAATCTCCCAACGTTGTTGACGTATGTTCCTTGCTTCTTGCTGGCGACACACGTCACCACGCACCCCTGAATGCGTATGGGTACGACAACCCAACTAGGACCTCGGGAGACTGGAGCGATGAAATGAAACGCAGAATTCTTGACTTGACTTGTCCTCAGATTTCGGCTCCTATTCTGAGTTGTTGCCTCTTCGGTGGCTGTGGTCGGACTGACGACTGTTTGAAAACTAGCCCGGCTTATATACCGCGTTTTCTTACCCTAGCGAGGTCCGCGATTTTTGAGCCCATTTTACAGTTAATTTTCCCTAAGCCGAAATCTTTGGAGCCTTTATTTTAATTAATTCTTAACATTTACCTTTTACAATTTTATCTTAAAACCTTGCTTATTTAGTCCTTAATTATTTACAATAATAATATTAGACCTATCTATCAATAATAAAAAAATCCTAGAACAAAAACATACAAAAAATGCAAGTTGGTGAATTCTCATTATACAAATTCCCTTATATCTTCTAAACTAGTTGACCGATTTACATGAACTAAAAAGAAAAACTAGTTTTATAACTAAATCTAACTTTTAAAATGAAAATTATCAAAATATATACATAAACAAAAAGTATGTTTTCAAGTTACGTAATTATACTCTAGTACTAAACTTTATCACAAAATTCTCTTGCAATTTTAACTTTAATCAGTCTTATTAGATTAGAATATGTAATTATCATTAATTCCAAGTAGTTTAAACTAATTTATAATAAGAAAAAGACAATAAACAAATTTCTTTAAAATCTAACTAGATTCTAGTTTGACTCATAACTGTACCGAACTAGTGGCGGGGGCGGTACCCCCGCTACTTGCGCTTACGTGCACCAGATAGGGTCTCGTCGCCGACATTCTCCCCCTCGTGCGTCGCACCATCCTCTTGACTCGGCGATACTCCCGGCACCAACACCACCACTCTCGAACTGGGTCTTCTCAGCACTCCCCCTCGTGTCTCGACGTCGACGATCCTGGTCCGCCCATCTGGTCCTGGATACACCCGCTGGATTCTGCCGCGTGGCCAGGTGCATCTTGGTAGGCTGTGGTCGACGATCAGCACGATGTCTCCAACTTGCAGGTCGGTGGAGCTGCTTCTGCCCGTCGTTTTTCTTGGCAGGAGGGTGGGCAGGTATTCTCGCAGCCAACGTTGCCAGAAGTGATCGGCAAGTCGCTGCGTGGCCTTCCAGGTGTGCCTGCCCACTAGCTCGTCGTCTTGAAAGCTCCCAATACTTGTTGCGCCGCAGGATCGCCCGAGGAGGAAGTGATTTGGGGTTAGAGCTTCCTCCTCAAGGCAGTCGGAGAGGTGAGTGAGAGGCCTCGAGTTTACTATGTGCTCGGCCTCTAGGAGGAGGGTGTGGAGTACCTCCTCTCGCGGATGCTTCTCGTTGAGTGTGGCGTCTAGTGCGGTTTTTATGGATCGCACCAAACGCTCCCATGCGCCGCCCATGTTTGGCGCACCAGGAGGGATGAACTTCCACTGCACGCCGATCTTCTCTGCTTCTGTGATGAGGTCTTCTTGCTTCATTTCTTCTTTTAGTTCTTTGCTCGCGCCGACGAAATTGGTCCCGTTGTCAGTGTAGATTATCTTCGGCATTCCCCTTCTTGCGGCGAATCTTCTTAGTGCCATGATCATGCTGTCCGTGGAGAGTGAGGGAGTGAGCTCAATGTGCACAGCCCGTGTTGTTAGGCATGTGAATAGGGCTCCCCACCTTTTTTCATGGCGTCTTGCTACGGTGACAGTCATCGGGCCGAAATAGTCTATGCCAGTGCAAGTAAAAGGAGGGTTACTATGCATCAGCCGTTCAGCAGGTAAGTTGCCCGTTGGTAATTCTTGTGGTCTTGCTTTCTTCGTTTTGCACCACTGACATTGGTGCTGAACTGCCTTAATTGCTGACCGTAGTCCCAATACCCAGAAGCGTTGCCTTATTTCGTTCATAACCGTCGCGTGATTTGCGTGATTGAAGCGGCAGTGGAATTCTTCTATGATGAGTCGTGTTGTCTTGTCCTTGCTGTCGAGCACGACGGGTCGCTTGTAGTCTCTTGTTACGCCCTGTATCGCGTAGATTCTTCCCTTCAATCGCAGGAACCCTTCTTCTAGTACCACGTCGAGTTTCTTCAACTTGCTGCTGCCTCCCAACTGTTTTCCTTGCTGTAGACATTTGATGTCTTCTCTGAAGCTTCTTTCTTGACTTCTTTTCAGCAGGAGAGTTTCAGCTTGTTCCAGTATGCTTGCGTCTATTGGTACGTAGTTCCTTTCTATTTTCTTCGAAGACTGCTGTCGCCCCTTTTCTATCTTCGTCTTCTTCCCTTTTGTTCTTCTCCAGGTGGGATCTTCTTTGCTGACGTTGACCTTTTCCTTTGGTCTGCAGAGTTGTATGAACTGCAGTACTCTTGCTGTGGCTCGCCAAAGTCTTTTCCACGACGAAAACCTCTCAGGATCTGGTGATGGATATGTAGAACTTGTTGTCGCCACGACGTCTGATGACTTTTCCTCGCCGGTGGTTTCTTTCTTGAACGTTCTTGCAGCAGGCCAGTGAATTTCTTCTCTTCTCAGGAAGTCTGGTCCGGTGTACCATCGGTGATTGCAATCGAAGTCTTCTGGCACGTCGCGCGTCGCGTCATCAGCAGGGTTCTGTGCTGTAGGTACCCATCTCCAATCTTGAGGTTTGGTTAGATCTTCTATCTCTGCCAATCGATGAGCCACGAATGTCTTGAAGGTTCTCGGGTCTGTCTTGATCCAAGAAAGTACGATGCTGGAGTCTGTCCAAAATGTTTTCTTCTCCACCTTCAGATCCATTTCTTCTTCTACTGAATGCGCCAATCTGCTTCCTAGGAGGGCCGCTTGTAACTCGAGTCTCGGGATTGATACTGGCTTCAAAGGAGTGACTCTTACTTTAGCCGCCACCAGGCCGACGTGGTAAGTCCCATCTTGCTCTTCTGTCCTCCAATAGACTGTAGCTGCATACGCCGTCTCGCTTGCATCTGTGAAGGTGTGCAGCTCCC
Source organism: Cosmia trapezina (assembly GCA_905163495.3). Classification (NCBI taxonomy): domain Eukaryota; kingdom Metazoa; phylum Arthropoda; class Insecta; order Lepidoptera; family Noctuidae; genus Cosmia; species Cosmia trapezina. Next base: position 28,417,193 of record LR991028.1, on the reverse strand, counting down.
CCTCGGTGCGATGTGGTGCCAGGCATCGTGGAATCTGAAGATCTTGAAGTAATTTCATCTTCTTTAGGTAGGTTTTCCATGCTTCGTACTCCTTTTCTTCTATTTCTTCATCCCAACCGACGCCGCTTCTCCATATGTTTTGCAGCAGCTTCTTGCCTTGGACGAGAACTGGTGATGCCAACCCAAGTGGGTCGAAGGTTGACATTACGGCGCTGGTGACTTCTCTCTTCGTAGGCACCTGGAGTCCCCTGGCTATTTCTTCTGGCGTGTTCCGAAGGTTTGCCCTGAAGCCGATGGAGTCCCTTTCTGTGAACCAGCGTAGTCCCAATGTCTTCTCTTCTTTCTCGCCAAGGTCTACTTCTGTCTTGTCGATCGTTTCAGTCTTCATATCTTGCAGCAGCTCAGGTTGATTTGATGCCCATCCCCTGAGTTCGAAGCCCGCCTTCTTGTGTATGAAGTCTACCTGCGCTGTTACTCTTCTGAAGTCTTCTTCTGAATGAAAGCTGTGTAAGTAGTCGTCCATGTAATGGTTCAGCTCGACTGCTCGTACTGCCTCTGGATACTGTTCGATGTAGTCCGCTGCATTTCTGTTCTTCACGTAGATTGCTGTGCTCGGAGATGATGTTGCGCCGAAGATAACTGACGTCATCCTATACTTCTTCGGTGACACGTCGCGATGATCTCCGCGCCACAGGAACCTCACGCTATCCCTGTCTTCTGGTCTGATGCGAACTTGCAGGAACATTTCTTTTATATCGGCAGCCACGGCTAAAGGTCCTCGACGAAACCTGAGTAGAACGCCGAAGAGTGACTGCAGTAGATCTGGACCCGGTAGCAGAGCGTCGTTGAGGCTTCTTCCTTTTGACTTGGCTGCAGCGTCGAAGACGATCCTTATCTTCTTCTTTAATGGATGAACCACGGAGAAGTGAGGGAGGTACCATAACTTCTTGGAGTCTTCTTGTCCATCAGGTGCTTCTTCTGCATACTTGCTGTCGATTAGATGCTGGATTTGCTTGTTGTATTCCGCCTTCAACTGAGGATCCTTGTCTATCTTCCTCTCGATGTTGATCAATCGGTTCTTGGCAGATGTGTAGCTCTCTGGCATCTGTTCTTCTTCGTTCTTCCACAGAAGTCCAGTTTCAAATCGACCATCTTCAAGTCTTCTGCAGGTCTTCTCCAGGATGGTGAGTGCTCTTCCTTCTGAGTCCGTAGTGGGTCTTCTAGGTTGCACCCCGAGTGCTTCGATTGCGAAGTGATCCTTGATGGCTTGATGCATTTCTTCTTCAGGCGTGCTGACATGTAGACATGTGTTCAGGAAGTGTACGGGTCTTGCGCCTCCGAAGTCTGACCCATGGAGCACCCAACCAAGTCCTGTTCTTGAAGCGACTGGTTCCCCTGGTTTCCCTCTTCTTACTTCTTGAGTCACGATCAGCTCCCAGTTGTCTTGACCGATGAGCAGCTGTGGTGACTCCCCTTCGTAATAAAGAGAGTCGGCGATCTTCTTTAAGTGTTGACACTCTTGTATTCTCTTCTTGTCTAGGAACTGTGGTGCAAGCTTCAACTCGTCGATAGTCCGGACTCTCTTCAGGGTCTTCTTGTCTTCTTGATGAACCCCTTTCACCGTAAGGTCCAGCTTCTGAGAGTTCTTCTTTTTAATCAGTCTGCCTCCCACTGTTTCTATGATGAGTTCTTCTTTGCTTCCTTGTGCGCCGACTTCTTCTGCAATCTTCTCATCCAGAAGTGATACTGTAGACCCTTCATCCATGAGGGCCAATATCTTCTTTGATCCTTTTGACCCAAAGACTTCTACTGGAACTATCTTCAGGTATGCTCTTGCACTGTTGACTGCATTTACTGATGCTGTGATGCTTGCTACTTCTTGTGGTGTCTCCTTTTTGTCGTCTCCCGAGGTCCTTTCTTCTGACTGGACGTGCAGCAAATGATGATGCCACCTTTTGCATTCCTTGCATGGTGGTTTTTTGCAGCTCTCCTTCCTGTGCTTCCCTTGAAGACATTTGAAGCAGATGTGACTCTTCTTGACCATTGCCCACCGATCTTGAACTGACGCCTTCTGGAACTTCTGACATTCGACGAGATAGTGTTCACCCTCACATATAGGGCAAGTCTTCTCTGAGTGTCTTGAATCCTTTTCTCTGAAGTCCTTTTCTTTGGCTGAATGCGTTGCTTGTCGATGAGTCCTCTTGAAGCCGCTCTTCTCTTCTGAAGTTGCGAAGGCTCCACACTTGTCTGCTTCTATGTTCAGGAACTTGGATACCAGCGTCAGGTTGGAGAACTCGCCTTCTTCTGATGCTGCAGTGAAGTCGTACCATCGGAACTTGAGAACCGTCGGCATCTTCTCTATTATTTGCTTCACCATTTCAGGTGAATGCAGGTACTGTGGTTTCTTCAATCCTTTTATTGCTGCTACGCTGTTGTTGATCTGGCTTGCGAAAACGCAAATGTCCCGTGGATTTTCTGATATCTTCGGTAATGTCTTCAGCTTGTCCAGTTCTGCCAGTACCAGCGCATCAGGTCTTCCATATCTTCTTCTGAGGGCCTGCATGACTTCCAACGGAGAAGCTTCGGAGTACAGCAGGCTCTTGATAGCTTCTCTTGCGTTGCCCTTCAGTGCTCTTCTTAGTCGAGCCATATTCTGGACTTCGTTGAACATCGGTGCTGTATCTTCGTAGACAACCTTGAACGCCAACCATTCGCTGCTGTTGCCGTCGAAGTAGGGTAACTCGTGGATGTACTTCGGCTGTGCTGCTGGTCCTCCTCTTGTGGTAAAGGCTTCTTTCAATGCTGACGCCAACGCTTGAATTTCGATTGTAGCCCCTTTCGTTGAAGAGTTCTCTTCAGGCTTCACCGTGTGTGGCTCTTCTGGAAGGAGATGACCTCGCTGCTGTGGTTGTTCCATGTTGCCATCTTCTAATACGGATGACTGGATCCAGTTCTGCACCTGTGCTGTTCTGTCTTCCTGGTCTTCGTCCACGGAGTCCTCATCTTCATATTGTGCCATCTCCAATCTGACACGGGCTAGCTTCGCCGCAGCCTGTGCTTGCTTCAGTTCCAGGCGTGCTACTTCTTCTCTGGCTTCCAGCTCGCGTCTTCTGGCTGAGGAGCTCGTAGTCTTCGTTGACCTGGCGCGACGACTGACCCCCTTCGGTTTTAGGGTCGTGTCTGTAGCACGAGGGCCCTCTTCCGGGTCATCTTCTGGGGTCTTCTTTGTCGTCTCCTTTCTTGCGGCATCTTCTTTCTTCTGTCCATTCTTCTCGGACGCCGCCGTGGTTGCAGTCTCGACCGTACTTTCCGTCGCCGTGGTCCCCTCTGTAGCCGTTGTACCCGAAGAAGTGTTCGTGCCCGTTGATGCTGTAGTTTCCGATGCCGCTGACGCTGTCGCTGACGTGACCCCTTTTGACCCTGATGCTTCCTTCGTCGCGTCCGCTACGGTAGGACGGGACGAGGGCCGTGAGGGGGCATCCTTCTGCGACCTGGTTACTCGACCCGGTTGCATTTTGCAGTCTTCTGAATCTTCTGATCTTCTGGGCTCTTCTGACTTCCTCTTCTTGCAGGGATCCCTGGTTCGAAGGACCAACTGTTTCGGTCGGCTGGGGCACGATCAGTACCCGCAGTCGTCCTGGGACAATCTCCCAACGTTGTTGACGTATGTTCCTTGCTTCTTGCTGGCGACACACGTCACCACGCACCCCTGAATGCGTATGGGTACGACAACCCAACTAGGACCTCGGGAGACTGGAGCGATGAAATGAAACGCAGAATTCTTGACTTGACTTGTCCTCAGATTTCGGCTCCTATTCTGAGTTGTTGCCTCTTCGGTGGCTGTGGTCGGACTGACGACTGTTTGAAAACTAGCCCGGCTTATATACCGCGTTTTCTTACCCTAGCGAGGTCCGCGATTTTTGAGCCCATTTTACAGTTAATTTTCCCTAAGCCGAAATCTTTGGAGCCTTTATTTTAATTAATTCTTAACATTTACCTTTTACAATTTTATCTTAAAACCTTGCTTATTTAGTCCTTAATTATTTACAATAATAATATTAGACCTATCTATCAATAATAAAAAAATCCTAGAACAAAAACATACAAAAAATGCAAGTTGGTGAATTCTCATTATACAAATTCCCTTATATCTTCTAAACTAGTTGACCGATTTACATGAACTAAAAAGAAAAACTAGTTTTATAACTAAATCTAACTTTTAAAATGAAAATTATCAAAATATATACATAAACAAAAAGTATGTTTTCAAGTTACGTAATTATACTCTAGTACTAAACTTTATCACAAAATTCTCTTGCAATTTTAACTTTAATCAGTCTTATTAGATTAGAATATGTAATTATCATTAATTCCAAGTAGTTTAAACTAATTTATAATAAGAAAAAGACAATAAACAAATTTCTTTAAAATCTAACTAGATTCTAGTTTGACTCATAACTGTACCGAACTAGTGGCGGGGGCGGTACCCCCGCTACTTGCGCTTACGTGCACCAGATAGGGTCTCGTCGCCGACAGGCATGTTATTAGATAGTATGAAAACCGGACGTGTCATCTTTTTTATACCTACGATAACTTCACCCCAGCCATTTAGTGATGTGCTCAACGTAAACAGAATTGTTTCAATTTCAATCGCTAAGCGTCACTGAGCTAACAGACTTTTTTTTAGTACGAACAGTCGAACATGCAGGGCACGCTTGGTCGTGGCTTGCCGTATCTAGTGTAAGTGTAATCTGTGTATTCGACCTATATTGATGTGTTCTAAATTCAATTTGATTGGTCGACATTTTCGACAAGGATTTTAGCATTAGAATAAAAACTGTTTTGTGTTCTTTGCTGTCCTTAGTAAATTGGCGCTATTTTGAATACTGTAAGTTGTACGAACACAAAGTTTAGTGTTACTTTAATCTTTAATTTTGCGTTTGTTTAGTGTTGTTCTAATCGATTAAAAATGCATTCTAGTGATGAAGATGTGTTAACACCTGACTTTATGAAAGAGAGGGCGGCCGATATAGTGGTAAACTTGCTACCCAAAAAATCACGGCTGGTTTAACTACATCAAAGCCAATTTAACTTTCCTTTTTCTTCATTATATGTCTATTTTCACTTAAATCTTTCTTTTTCTCGTAGTCATGGTATAAAGTATAGTATGCAACTCTTGAATAAAACGGATTTATATCAAGGGCCATGAATCACTCGCGTCGCTCAGGATTCTAACACATGAATCACTCGCTACGCTCGTGATTCAATCATCATGAATCACTCCCTACGGTCGTGATTCAATCGTTAGAATCCTTCACTAGCTCGTGATTCATCTATGGCCCTCGCTTTAAATCCGTCCTTTATTCACTAATTGCATAATATACTATTATCCATCAACACTTGTCTCATTTTAAACGACATATTATTATCACTGGCATTATAATTATGTATTAGCATTTGACTTGATTTGATATTTGATTTGATTTGTTGTCAGATCACTAAACATTTCTATTAAGAAACAAGACGTAAGACGTAATAAACAAGAATATTCGACATCTACCGAGATTTTGTGATATCCCTAGGGATTTCGTCAAATCCCTGGTATCCCTATTCCCTGCGAATTATACATACATTCGTAACAGTTTAAAGTGGAGAACGATTACTGAGGTAACTGATTGGACATGTAACAATCGCTCAACATAATAGAGTCGTCATCTGGAGGTATTGCACTTAGAGCACTGATTTGAACGGCACTTCCTCGAACCGCATCTGAGCACTTCCACTAATGGCACTGAAACAAAATTGAACTTTTAATAGTAGTCCAAATGGATGGATAGTAGTTGGAATGGAATTCAACTTGCAAACTTCACCAAAGGGTCAGAACCAAGGTGACCTGGCTCACGCACAATGGTCCACTCGAAGGACTAAGTGCGGAAACAAACCCTATATCATAGAACATAGAACCTACCAAGATGTACTTCGCTAGCACGAACTACAAATCATTGACATTCACAAGTCTTGCATTAAACTACTAGTTAGTAATTTACAGGAACCACAGACATTAGAAAAGTACCTAAATTAATTCAATTTATAATAGAGTTTTACCATTCGCTAGCGATCTGGAAACCCGTCAGTTTATTGCGCTCGTGACCTCGACGGTACCAACGCACTCGGTATTAAAGTTCACGGCTACGTATGAAGCTCGTCATTTTGAGCATCCCATAAATCGAATGGACGTGGGGAAATTTACCTTTATATATCTTTATTCTTAGTAAGGATCCAAGGTAGAAGTCATTGCCAAGGTCAAATGCAAAGATATGATGACAACAAATTGCTCTATTTTATTGCCTGCGAGTATAGCAACGACCTGTTTCCTTTAGTTGAGTCTTAGGAATATACCCAGGATGTCGACTGCTGCACCAAATCGTACCGAGTCGGATTGGCTTAGGTATCCAGTTGGGAATTACTGGATTACTTCTTACTTACAATCTTTGCCAAATTATGTAGGACCAAATTATTGCTTATTCTATTACCTTCGTATACTTTAGACTACTAAATCTCTACTTATGTTTCGAGCTTTCAGATGTCATAAAATCCCCCTGAGACCCGCCCTGAACAGATCAGCCATTGATACAAAACCAACCGGATCACATGATGACATCTATACCCCATGTTTTTTTTATATTTGCAATACAAACAGCACATGGCGTGAACGGAAACCTCGTAAGCAAACAGACTGGGATTGAAACACAAATTGAAATTTGATTCAGTTCCATACAATGGGTGGTGAATACTAATAGAAGCAGGATATACATAAGAGACAATGAACTTTGATGGGATTGTATGGGTCTGTGGTATTTTTCCCCTATACAAACAATAATATGACAATATGACGTCTGTATAATCTTTATTGAGGAACTTCAGGGTAACCACAAATTCTCGTCAACCTACTTCACAAATTCAAATATTAACTTACTGAAAATTAAAGTTTCCAGTATTTATTGCTACAACAAGATCTTGCACCTTGTTTATCATAGTGCTTAATTAGGTACTTATTTCAAAATTATCCGTATTTACAGTTTTAATCAAGTGTCAATCGTAGATAGTTCGTACAAAAGTACAATGCTATTTAGCTTTAATAGTGATTTTTTTTGCTCCTACAATACACGCATATCATATTCTGTATAAAAAAACTTCAAGCCTACTATTTTTTTCTCATCACTTTTTGGGCGTGAGTAAAAAGTCGGCGCCGGCGCATGAAAAGCGTATCATCAATTCAAATTAGACTGTGGCAGAAGGTTCACTTATTCATCATACAGACTGCTTTGCCAAGCCCAAACACATTCCAAAAGCGATTCAAACGAGAATTATTATAATCTCGAATGGGTCCCCAATGACCCATTTTACCCGTCACCCCAGCTACTATCTCATGTACCTAGTTTATGTATTACAAGTTGTTGACATTAAGCTTTCTGTGCTTTCTTATGTTGATGTTCCCAGTGATTGACATGAGTCATTAATCACGATCATTGGTCGGCCAGCTCCGTTGATCATCGGTCGTAAGCTGTTGTCTGTGTGGGTAGTGGAAATTGTTTTGAGATCAAACCATTCATCATTAGAGAAAATGTTTACGATATCTTGTTAAAGTAATCGATATAATATATCCGTAGTAGTTAGATGGTTTATAAATAGGAGCTTTAAAATTTCTGCGCAGTTGATTCATTTAGGTATGGTTTTGTTCAGATTGGCGCCAATAAAACTGTCAAGTCATCTAAATTCTCGAGACTTACAAATATATTTGTCACAATACCTAGAAGTGTAGCAGGAAGTATTATTAAGTCTGTTTATGACCCTGTTGATCTTGAAACAGAACTTATTTTAACAAACACCTATTCACCCAATGAAAATAATGTCTAGAAAAAATATTGTCTGTAAACTGTCCAAGGATATTTATTTATTTATATTGTCTGTAAACTAAGAATTTATTGTTAGTTTAGTTAAGTTGAATTGCCTAATAATAAGCACCATTCCTTTTCTTTTCCAGGTAAGCATATCGAATCCTGATCCCAGTCAACCAAATGCCGCTAAAAATCAGTATGTAACACTATCAAATACAAAGGACAAAATAGAAACCGTACACAGGTCGATAATCTTCAAAGCAGTAAGGCCACTTGCTGCAATGATTTCATACACTCATTACGGTAATCAGGACAATGAGTCATCGCACTAGAGCGCATCAACCTACTTGTAAATATAATTTTGATTATATTCATGGCCAAATGATTCGGGCTGAAGTAGATTGAAGGATAAAACTGCAGTTTTAAGGGGACTACAGGACATAAATCGCGGTCAATTTCAGACTGCATATAAAACAAAGAGAAGAGCGATGACACAACCCTGGTAATTTATTGCAAAATATGAAGCAATTATCTATTTACAAAAAATCTATTGATTGGACTAAAAAAATAAAACACTATTACGTTAATATGTTGCTTGTAGAATAATCTGACAAAAAAGCAGAATCATTGCATGTTATTAGTATGGTTTTCATTCGTTAAAAAAAATTTTTAGAGTTATCTTCGTGATTTTTTTCTATCGTATCAAATTGGTAGTATTATGTTTTCAACAAACTATCTAACTAGCATATATTTTGAAGAATATCATATATTTTTCTGATTTTGTTTACTGCAGTAGATCATATACTTTTAGGCATTATAAAACTTGCGTTTAGTTGCGTTTAGGTGCTGTAGTCCCTTGAAAGAAAAACAGAAATTCTGGACTGTATTTTTTTGTTGGTGTGAGTAAGTAACGGAAAACAGATGCGGAAAAACCATAACATAAACTTAGAGAATTAAGGTCCTTGTTTATGTTACCATGCTGCTATTATGAACGCCTGATATAATCATTTAGTAGCTGAGGGCTCTTACGACACGCACGCCACTAAATTGCGTGCTCACTGTTGAACCTGGTAATGTAATATCGTTTAGGATCCTGAAACATTTTACCTGCGGTTTCCAATCCCACAGGAGCCAAGTTTGGTAACTTTATTAATCCCTGAAGTTATTGAACAAAAAAAAGAGGGATATTTCCCCAAGGATATTAATATTTAGTTTCTGGGCTGCTTCTTCGCAAAATGTGTTTGTACATACGTGATATAAATCTGATCTGCCAAGTTTTACAATTTCACACAGTAGCTGTGACGACATTAGGAGAAGTGAACAAGCAAACTTTTACAATTACCAATATTAGTTTTAACAACGCTAGTCCAATGGAGCACAGGAGTTACCTAAATATGCAACTCACTTCCAGGGAAATGACAAATCCGAACGCGTATTCGCTCGCAGGCTCTTAAGCTCTCTCTTCTATCTGAAAGAAGAAGGAAGAAAAGAAGTTTCAATGAGTTAGTCGTTCTAAAGGTCTGAAGGAACTGAATTAACTTTGTATTAACTTCTAAGCTGGCCAACTGTCCCCGATTGAGTCAAGTTTAACTTTTACAAATTCATTCACCAATATTTTATGTTTTACCGGCTGCTCTTCTCGCATTGGCGTTTCATTTTTAAAAGTTATTGATTTAAGAGCACAGGAGTGATTTACGACCTCAATCAAGTCTCTACAAATCAATCACTTAAATGAATTTCTGAATATATTATGTTCCAAATGAATTTCTGAATATATTATGTTCCAAATGAATTTCTGAATATATTATGTTCCAAATGAATTTCTGAATATATTATGTTCCAAATGAATTTCTGAATATATTATGTTCCAAATGTATAAAATGGGTCAGAAGCTAGTTTTAATTTTGAACCGCCCATTGCGTCACCCTATGTAAAATTTCAACATTTAAGTATGGGTATCTGTATTTTTGTGGTATGCATGCAGATTGATATATAGAACACTCTTAGTTCTGTATGTCTATCTGTATCTGTATAGGAATAAATATCTATGTAAGGGTATCTATGTATAAGGTGCGTCACGTAGGGGGAGCGCTGGCGAGACTCAGGTGGTCTCTTTCTCGCGCGACTGTTTCCCATGCGCAGACACACGTCCCCCCTCCCACTCTCGCCCAGCGTTCTTTTTACCTGACGCCAAGTATACCTATACCTACGTAATTTTTGTCGTAAAAATATTAATATGTAGTGGCACCGAGTTGCCGTGTCTGGCCATACCGCCATTAAACCCGCGATGGTTTCCGTGGTATGTTTAAGCTAAAAAGTAATGTGTAAACTATTCTTTGAAAAATAAACAAAAAAAAAAAAATGTTACTCTAATGTCGATGGAAAATATACCATTTAATTTTGTTATACATGCTATTAAATTCAAATAGCTGTTTCATTTTAATATCTTCTTTAACCTATGCAACAACTTGTAAACTACATGAATGCTATAAATAATGATTATGATTATGCATCATTAGCATTAAATACTGTCTTACTACTTAGTTATATAAATATCAAACAGGATCTAACTCCCTCCGTGCATCCTTCTAATCGTTACCCGAATAGACATCTAACATCGTGTTCGTTTCGACCGCGCGGCCATGGCGTTAAAAAAAAAAAAAAACTATACCAACATTTTGTAACAATTTGTAAAAGTTGACTCCCAAAACCTCAAATTTGTCAAAGCTATGGTTAAAAAGTTAGAAGGGTTTGAACGTGGCCGCGCCATCGAAACGCGGAGAACCGCGCGGCCACGGAGATCTCAGAAACTAAGCGTTGCACAGACCTGAAATTTTGGTAAATAACAGATTCAATTTGTAAACAATTTGTAAAAATATAGAAAAAAATCCTAGGTTAATATTTTAGGAGCTGTGAGACTAAAACCCCGTGGCCGCGCCATCGAAACGGTGACAAAAACGTGATAGCCGATATCTCGCTGAAAAAGCATCGCAGACGTCTAGAGTTTTTTGTAAAACCCAGATTTGAATTTGTCAAAACTTATAAAAATGCAACAAAAAATACTAGGTTAATATTTTAGGAGCTGTGAGACTAAAACCCCGTGGCCGCGCCATCGAAACGGTGACAAAAACGTTATCACCGATATCTCGCTGAAAAAGCATTGCAGAGGTCTGAAGTTTTTTGTAAAACCTAGATTTGAATTTGTCAAAACTTGTAAAAATACAACAAAAAACCCTAGGTTTATATTTCAGGACCCGCGCCATAGAAACGGTGAAAAACACGTTATCGCCGATATCTCACTGAAAAAGCATCGCAGAGGTCTGAAATTATTTGTAAAACCTAGATTTGAATTTGTCAAAATTTGTAAAAATATAACAAAAAATCCTAGGTTTATATTTCAGGAGCCGCGCCATTGAAACGGTAAAAAACACGTTATCGCCGATATCTCACTAAATAAGCATCGCAAAGTTCTGAAGTTTTTTGTAAAACCTAGATTTGAATTTGTCAAAATTTGTAAAAATACAACCAAAAATCCTAAGTTTATATTTCAGGAGCTGTAAGACTAGAACCCCATGGCCGCGCCATTCAAACGGTGAAAAATATGTTATCGCCGATATCTCGCTGAAAAAGCATCGCAGAGGTCGGAAGTTTTATGTAAAACCTAGATTTGAATTTGTCAAAACTTGTAAAAATACAACAAAAAATCCTAGGTTTATATTTCAGGAGCTGTAAGACTAAAACCCCGTGGCCGCGCCATCGAAACGGTGACAAAAACGTAATACCCGATATCTCGCTGAAAAAGCATCGCAGACGTCTAGAGTTTTTTGTAAAACCCAGATTTGAATTTGTCAAAACTTACAAAAATGCAACAAAAAATCCTAGGTTTATATTTCAAGAGCTGTAAGACTAGAACCTCATGGCCGCGCCATCGCAACGGTGAGAAATACGTTATCACCGATATCTCGCTGAAAAAGCATCGCAGAGGTCTGAAGTTTTTTGTAAAACCTAGATTTGAATTTGTCAAAACTTGTAAAAATACAACAAAAAATCCTAGGTTTATATTTCAGGAGCTGTAAGACTAGAACGTCATGGCCGCGCCATCGAAACGGTGAAAAATACGTTATCACCGATATCTCGCTGAAAAAGCATCGCAGAGGTCTGAAGTTTTTTGTAAAACCTAGGTTTGAATTTGTCAAAACTTGTAAAAATACAACAAAATATCCTAGGTTTATATTTCAGGAGCCGCGCCATTGAAACTGTGAAAAACACGTTACCGCCGATATCTCGCTTTTTCAGTGAGATATCGGCGATAACGTGTTTTTTACCGTTTCAATGGCGCCACTCCTGAAATATAAACCTAGGATTTTTTGTTATATTTTTACAAATTTTGACAAATTCAAATCTAGGTTTTACAAGAAACTTCAGACCTCTGCGATGCTTTTTCAGTGAGATATCGGCGATAACGTGTTTTTTACCGTTTCAATGGCGCCGCTCCTGAAATATAAACCTAGGATTTTTTGTTGTATTTTTACAAGTTTTGACAAATTCAAATCTAGGTTTTACAAAAAACTTCAGACCTCTGCGATGCTTTTTCAGCGAGATATCGGTGATAACGTATTTCTCACCGTTTCGATGGCGCGGCCATGAGGTTCTAGTCTTACAGCTCTTGAAATATAAACCTAGGATTTTTTGTTGCATTTTTGTAAGTTTTGACAAATTCAAATCTGGGTTTTACAAAAAACTCTAGACGTCTGCGATGCTTTTTCAGCGAGATATCGGGTATTACGTTTTTGTCACCGTTTCGATGGCGCGGCCACGGGGTTTTAGTCTTACAGCTCCTGAAATATAAAACTAGGATTTTTTGTTGTATTTTTACAAGTTTTGACAAATTCAAATCTAGGTTTTACAAAAAACTTCAGACCTCTGCGATGCTTTTTCAGCGAGATATCGGCGATAACATATTTTTCACCGTTTGAATGGCGCGGCCATGGGGTTCTAGTCTTACAGCTCCTGAAATATAAACCTAGGATTTTTGGTTGTATTTTTACAAATTTTGACAAATTCAAATCTAAGTTTTACAAAAAACTTCAGACCTCTGCGATGCATTTTCAGTGAGATATCGGCGATAACGTGTTTTTTACCGTTTCAATGGCGCGGCTCCTGAAATATAAACCTAGGATTTTTTGTTATATTTTTACAAATTTTGACAAATTCAAATCTAGGTTTTACAAATAATTTCAGACCTCTGCGATGCTTTTTCAGTGAGATATCGGCGATAACGTGTTTTTCACCGTTTCTATGGCGCGGGTCCTGAAATATAAAACTAGGGTTTTTTGGTGTATTTTTACAAGTTTTGACAAATTCAAATCTAGGTTTTACAAAAAACTTCAGACCTCTGCAATGCTTTTTCAGCGAGATATCGGTGATAACGTTTTTGTCACCGTTTCGATGGCGCGGCCACGGGGTTTTAGTCTCACAGCTCCTAAAATATTAACCTAGTATTTTTTGTTGCATTTTTATAAGTTTTGACAAATTCAAATCTGGGTTTTACAAAAAACTCTAGACGTCTGCGATGCTTTTTCAGCGAGATATCGGCTATCACGTTTTTGTCACCGTTTCGATGGCGCGGCCACGGGGTTTTAGTCTCACAGCTCCTAAAATATTAACCTAGGATTTTTTTCTATATTTTTACAAATTGTTTACAAATTGAATCTGTTATTTACCAAAATTTCAGGTCTGTGCAACGCTTAGTTTCTGAGATCTCCGTGGCCGCGCGGTTCTCCGCGTTTCGATGGCGCGGCCACGTTCAAACCCTTCTAACTTTTTAACCATAGCTTTGACAAATTTGAGGTTTTGGGAGTCAACTTTTACAAATTGTTACAAAATGTTGGTATAGTTTTTTTTTTTTTTTAACGCCATGGCCGCGCGGTCGAAACGAACACCTAACATCCATCAATAAATTTTCCATTTATTTGTATTGCATGCTGTCTGTTGAATTATTCATCATGGCATCTCCGGCTTCGCACCTCGCACTGTTAACGATCGCCGATACGATCGCAACTCTCTGTTCTTTGACAAATTGGGGTGCAGGACCTTTTTATTGGTTTTCACAGGAGATGGGAGATCCCGTAATGGGGTTGGCTCCTTAAAACTTTTGGCAGATGACGCTAGCATAGCTTTCACCTGTCACATTTGTTTACTCTATTAGTGTGTTCGGTTTTGTAATTTTTTTCATCAAAATACCAGGATGTATGATAAGATAAACATGTACTCAACATGGAGAATAAGCGAGCTAAAGGCTGAACTGAAAAAAAGGTGCTTCTTTACAAGGAAGAAAAGCAGACCTTATTGAAAGGTATACTCTTAAAATTATAAATCAAGCTATTTTATTTATGAAACAGTTTTGTTTGTAGGAAGTATACATTTCATAATACTTTTCGCCAATTATACATTACTACAAAAAGCCGAATTAGACCACTTTTTTTTAATTACTTTTTTTAACCACTTTTTTTAATTCTACAGCTATCGGAAATTGGTGTGCACCTATTCCTTTGCAATAAGGCACTTCACATTTCTTAGGCATTTTGTAAAATCTTAAACAAACAAATACTTCATACAAATGAATATAATTTTGGTTAAAGCTATGCTAGCGCCACTTTGACAGTAGCCAACCCCATTAGAGGGAGCGTAGAGGAGCTCGTGGCGTGGCTAAATAATAACAGCCGCACGGGTTGATCGAAGGTTAAGCTACGCTTGCCGCCAGCCATCCATCCATATCGTGACCCCTCCATGTCTCGGAAAGTACGTTAAGCCGTTGGTCCTGGCTGTCACTTGAAGCCCAAAAAGACCGACAACAGGTCTTACTAAGGGGTGTGGAAGTCAGTCGCTCTAATAAAATACTGGTATTTAGAGCTGCATCCGGTTAGACTGGAAGCTGATCCCAACATAGTTGAAAAAAGGCTAGGCAGATTGATTGATTTTTGGGAGCTAGTTTAAGTTTTTTTATTTTCCCTAATAAGTTATGAATCATTCCAATTTCAAATGAAACGTCTTCGTATAAACATGCTTTTGCATGACGTCCTTGAGAGCACGTTGATTTTCGAGACCGATGTGTTTACGGTATTGGCAATATGTTAGAACTTTGACGAAGGTGGCGACAGGCGTGTCATTTCTACAACTTTATTGCAAAAAGTTCACACACTACTGAGATTAGCTGCTATTTGAAGTTTTGTTCAAATAACCAAGTCTAAACTCAAATGCGTGCCGCTTAACATATTTTCTTATTTAACTTTTTCAAAAGGAATTTGGCTTATCAATTTATCACTTATGTTAAGGTATATTTCTTTCGTACTGTGCGAGATATAAATATCATCAAATTCATCCAAAAATTTGTGGTTGGATTCCGTTCATCGTGGTACCTACTGCTAACCATTCTTCATCCATTGCTGTCTTCTATTCTCTTTTTCCCTTCCAAAATTGATGATAGATCGCAAACAATGCATAGAATCAAGGGCTCGACAGCGTCAATATGTCCCCCTGCATCCCGTCAGTTGATAGTGACAAACGATGTCAGCCGAGACGCATTGTCTACGTGACATAACACACGATGCCTCGCACTTTTTTGTTCCTCTGTTTTGAAATTCAATGGATCTTGTTCGAAAGATGATTCAGTAGTTTAGTAGCTGTTAAGCCCGTTTACATTGCCTCTGCTGTTACCATCGTCGCTACTGGTCGCTACGTATTGTTATGTGGAAGTCCTGGGTTTTATGTTGACACAAATCAAAAGCTCGCGTGAAACGTATCGTGTAAACGGCTGTTTTATATGCTGACATATACTTACTTTTTCCTGTTACTCCGCTCGTATGGCAGTTGTGGATTGGGGGCCTTTTCTTGATGTGGAAGTTTCTTTTTTACGATTCGTAACGTCATGGTAGCTCCGTTAACGTTACCTTATTCTTTACTTGGGTAAATATAAAATATGTTATGTCTAAAATATTGCAAGCAGCATCTTCGCTGTATCGCAAGAGTTATAAGCCTGTCTGTATGACAGGTTTTTTTCTTTTGCATTCCCCCGCAATCTAAAGTAAGAGTAATGCATGATTTCCTTGCATCTAATGTTAGGTGATAATGATAATTGATGGCAACACAGCGGCTGTATGCGTGACACGGTGGCAATGTGGCAAACAATTTTTTCTAAGACCTTTTTAAAAATTACGTAGATCTCGTCTAGACGATAACTTTCAGATCTCTATGAATAACTAATGAATAATGTTAAACATTTGTTAATCTTCAAAGGAAATGTGGCATTCCTAAATGCTGTAATGTTAAAATGTAAGTAATCAAATAATTTTAAGAATTTTCGAGCTTTTTTAATATTTCAATATGTGCCACATATGCACAAGACTCAAGCAAAGCATGACTGACAGCTCGAATACGTTTCAATAAAAACGAGCAGTGCTAAGCTCCTTAGTCCTGCGTGACGATCCTCAAAGGTAAAACTCACAAACAAGCCCAAAGGCTGTTCATTATATTTTAGAAATTAAAAGCTATAAAGCTATAAATTACATTGAAAAAGTTAAGAGTTAAAAAGTGTTCTGGAAAAACTGCATTAGATATTTCTCATGAAATTTTGATTATAAAAGACATTTTCCGGTAAAAGAACTTAATATCGCAAGGAGCTGAGCTGGTATACACACTATGTATAGAAAACTTATTCTGAATCTCAATGAGAGGAGCCAATATTAAGTGAATCCGTTTAACTCTCCGTCTGTGAAGCTAGTTCATAAAGCTTCCGAGTTTCCATTATTAGATAGTTTCACAGGCTATATTACGTTTCAATAGTACTGAGTTAAAGTTTTGTTTTGCTTGCAATTAAATGTTTAATAATCATGCTCATTTCCTGCATCCGCATTCATTACTGCAAGATCAGTTCCTTCAATTTCATTGCGAGGATTAACGTCACTGACTGTCTTGTTTTTCCTGATCAATTGCATTTTATCACCCTTAAACAAAGTGAAATCTGAATTAATATTATCATTATCTTGGCTCTCCGAGACTGCACGGTGACAATCTTTCTGTGTAATAAAAGCGTAGAAACTTTCATAGCCGTTAATTACTTCCACGCTATATATATATATAAACTTTCGAGAAAATCATAGCTTATCTGCTCATCCCGCACAAGTAGTAATAACCAAGTAAGTGAGCGAAACTGCTTATTATTTGCCTCGCAACTTGTCATTACTTATGCACTATGTTGCGTTAATACATAGTTGTTAGAAACTGAAGGCAGATTACTTGAAGAGTAAGTAATGGATGAAGAGGCTGAGTAAATATTGCTTGATATAGACAAACAGAAAGCTGATGCTTTGACTAAGATAACATATATTAGCGTCAGTAAGGACTCAAATCAAATCATGTATTAGTTTGCAAACATGCAATTTTAAACTGCACTGTTAATCGTTCCTACATTGCCAATGTAATCAACCAGAAAACTTGTATCTTCTGTACTTAAATCACTGTCAGTATTCTTCAAGTTCTTATTATTTTAATTTAAGCCAAACCTCATTATAAGTACATAATAATATGTCACATTCTTCATCCTCAACCTCTTCCCCAAGAACACGCCTAAAAATGAAATAATTTCCGCTTGCCTAATTTTAATCCATCCTCGGCTCGGGATTTAGTTAGGTTGAAGCCTTAAGCCGATTGTGGCGGTATTGTATAATGAAAAGCGATCGTATTACCGCTCGGCTGGACTCCGATGTTTCGTATATGTATACGAAGATAGAAATGGAGGTATGAGGTATGCATGTAGTTAGATGCTTTTGTTGTCAGAAGCTCCTATTGAAAATACAATGGGATAATTGAAGCCTATTGTTAGAGAGTGCTTGTTGTTCTCGTTTCTTCAGGAATAACTGAATTATTGTATGTTTTTATCTTTATAATTTCTTTAGCATTAATCCAATCTATACTAGCATCTGAGTTTTTAAGCCTTTTCTTTTGGGTGTTCCAGCTCTACCTAGATATTTTTTAGTTCTATCTCTAGATATTTTATTCAGAAATGCATAATATACAAATGCTTTGTGTGCTTTGTTTAACGTTTTCTGCATTAAAAACAACTCTACATTGTTTTCTTTTCAATTCTTTCGTTTCACTATTACATTCTAAGAATGTATGTTCTAATTTCTACTCTTATTGCGGACACAGGATCATCGATGCTTTTACTTTATTGCAATGTTTACGATTATCTTTATTGCCGTGAGTTTGTATTATACAGGGTGTAAGGGACAGCCCTCCGCAAACTAACAGGGTGCATTCAGTTCCTCATTTTGAATCATATTGCACCGGAAATTTTCTCAGGAAAATTTTCATTTTTTTAATATTTTTTTCAGTTACATTTTCTTTATGTCAATGTAAAATTAGATTGTGTGTTCGCAGCACTCCATTTATGTAAAAAAAAACAGCAAACAACAAAACTGAAAACAAAAAAACCAGCAACGGATGTAGAAATATTCTAACAAACGACGCGTGAAATCAGCTGTTCACTTTCTGTCTAGCTACAGAGTTCATCGCACTCACCGCATACCTATTACCTACCACTCCCAACCAGTAATAGACGCTCCGATTTGTGCACAAAAACACAAATAAATCAGGTTTATTGGATTCCCATGATGTTCCTGAAAAAAATTAATGTACCAGTCATCTTAGTATGACATACTGAATTCACCCTATCAGTGAGTCATTTACCTCTTGACAGCTTCTTAGGCAATCCTAAGAAGCTGTCAAGAGGTAAAGACTCACTTCACTTTTCTCCTGAAATAATTCATGATGAGTTCAAGCAAGTGTATTGTCACATTAACCTATGATTAGATAACCGCACACAAAAGGAAACGCACTAGATTCTTATCAGCAGCGCGTTGTGACAATCAACAAGGATTGAGGACATGGTTAAATACCATGTTCAAAGACAATCCACTCGTTTTATAGGCTATTGTTGTTTATGCAGCCATTGCGACGGAAGAAACGGTAACAGTTACGATTACTGATTAGAGTAAAAGTCATAAGATTATGTAGGCACGGTTTTTACACCACTAGAAACTTCGATGATCTTGAAGACTGTAGGCTGTATAATCCTTATCCATATCCTAAGGGCACGTCTTCCCTAGCATTATCGCGACCCCCGGTCTACTCCTTGATATGAATTAATGGTGTCTGTTGCACCGTGTAACATGAGGCCAACAGGGGCAAGTGCGAATCTTTGGGTTCATTCCAGTAATCGAGTCTGGTTAAACCACGCTGGGGTCGGTGCATTTCATTCATTCATGCACTAGAAACTTCGATGATCTTGAATACTAAACAAGCTCTTGAAGTCCTTAATGTGTGTTAAGTGTTAATATAGCCCAATGTCGGGCGTTCACCCTAGTTTTCTGTAAATGCTTGTTATGAGAATTCTGAAAGAGCCATTTTGCTAAACCAATCAATGAAAGCCAAGGAACAAACTATTATGAAGAAGTTTCGTAAACTTCCACCAAGAGGTATCGAAAAGTCAGACAAATTAAATTACAGTAGATGCAATGACCGAGATTATTAAATTGGCTGTCAAATAAAAACCCATATCATAAAACTTGCCAAGAAACCTAAACCACAGACCGGTGCATTAATCCGCAAATCGTTTGTTTATTTATAACTGGGTTTCGCGGCTTGTTGTTGGTGCAGATGATGACGTCACCAAGCACTTGCGCACGCGCTGGCGCATGGCGCTGACAACGCACGAGAATTGTAACATGTGTGGTGAATCGCGAACCTACGTACCATAAGTCAGCTGCGTCAGCGTTCACACGAATGCGATAAACCTGCTGATTTTCTAAATGATTGTACTTTAAACTTGTTTGCAGGTGAATTAGTTATGTAGGCTAAGTTGGCTTCAGGCGCTATAAAGTCTAGGTTATTTTTTTTTTTCTTAATCCAATCTGCAATCAGTCGCAAGACTATAAGCAGATGAGTTAAGTGGATATGGCGTTTAGGCGAAGAGACCAGTGCCTCGACTGCCTTTTTAGAGCACATCCTTCCTTTTTAGCCTTTTAACCGTTAGGGAAGGTTTTATTAGATCATTGGCCAGGGTATTTGGATGAACCGAGAGCCGGTCAGCATATTTCCTTTTGAATTTGTCAATTTCAGACTGAACAGTGGGGACGTCAAGATATTTGTGGATCTCCTCATTTCTGGAGAACCACGGGGCACTTGTGATAGTACACAAAATGTTGTTTTGAACACGTTGAATGTACATGACGTTGCTCTTGCTGGCAGAGCCCCACAGTGGGATTCCGTAGGTCCAGATGGGCTTCAACACGGAGTTGTAGATCAGTGGCTTGTTATCGGTAGACAGGACAGAGTTTCTGCCAATAAGCCAGTCTAGTTGAATATGGATTGTTTCAGTCTAACGCTGTGGCATCACATTTATGCCTGCCCGCAACAGTTATTTACCCAAAGGTTTTATCCGCGTTTTTAATCTATCCACTGTGTCACCCTATGATTTACTTTTTCTGTAGATTATGAAGAGTATTCTATCCTTCCGTCAACATTTTTAATTTAGATAAACACAAATATCTTCTATCTACTCATACAAATCAATTGCCGCGCGTTAGTCTCGCAAAAACTCGAAAATGCCTTGACCTATTTGTTTTTTTTTTTTTGTTTTGTTTTGCCCTCAATACTGGGATGGTTTAGGAAAACCCAAAGGAGCAGAAGAAAAATTAAAAAGTCGACATTTTGTATCGATCTCATGTGGTACGAAGTTCCCTGGGTCATCTAGTAGGTATGTAGTGAAGTAGGTATCTATATTATCATCATTATCATCTGGTATGTAATAGATGGCTGAAAACAATCTTTTCAAGTATAATCACATTCAAAAGGTTCTGTTTTCCACTCCCAGTTTCCTATCTGGAATCTTGAGGTCTGTCTACAAGGCTGCTCCATACCTTACTCATATTTTTCTACAGGTGACGTTGACGACTATTATAACAGTGCACAGTTATTATAATACTTGTAACCTTATCGCCAGCAAACCACGTAACCTATTTCACTGGAAGATTTATAGCTTGCACGAAATGGCTCACATCTGTAGCACTTTCCGTCACTGCGAAGCAATATGTTCAGCCAACGTAGGTAAAGTTATATCCCGGGAAACGCATCGAGCAACGGCTTGCATAGCGATACAATAATATGAAGGATACAGTTTATCCGTGGGGATACAGTTTCTAGCTTAGTTATATCTTCATTTCATAAATTTCTTTGTGCTGTGTCGTTTGCAACCGCTGCCGCTGTTCCGTAGCTTTATCATCTCTTTATTTATTGATCTAGTGCAGTAAACTTCGAAGCAGACTGGAGTCATTCCTAAGTGTTCGATGAGCCAACATCGCCTGCGCCATCGCGTTTATAGTTAAGTATAACGTCTGATAAAGGGGGACCAGCATCCTAATTGCGTAACACACGATCAATCGGATTCAAAATGATTCAGATTCCGATCGATAGTCCATCTGCCCAGCCTTTTCCCAACTATGTTGGGGTTGGCTTCCAGTCTAACCGGATGCAGCTGAATATTAGTATTTTACATGGAGCGACTGCCTATCTGACCTCCACAACCCAATAACTGGGTAATACGATACCCTTTAGTAAGACTGGTTGTCAGACTTTCGGGCTTCTAACTACCCTTAACGACTGTCAAAGATCCACGAATGACAGCCGGGCCCAACGGCTTAACGTGCTTTTTTGGGCACGGAGGAGTCACGGTATGTAAAGATGGTCACCCACCCACAGACCAACCCCGGCAAGCGTAGCTTTTCCTGATGTATCGAACCGTACGGCTATTATTACTTAGCCGCGAGCTCCTCGACTCCTATCGACAGTGAGTTACGCAATTAAGGTGTTAAATGTTTTGCATGCACAAGATAGCAATCATCTTTCGTACGTGCAACAAACATCAGTCTCCTATTATCATTTAATCTATCTTTCAAGTCGTTCACCTTTGTGGCGTTACGTCACATGCTTATGCAAGCATGTTCGTCGATAACTTTATAGCTGATTATAGTTATGATAAAGTGCAGCTCCATTCGTATTGCTCCGGGTATCGCGATACGCGATATGTGCATTCGACACCCTTTTCATTTTGTTCGGTACGTACGTCATTAAAAACATGTTTCATGTTGGTACATGCGTGGACAGTGTCGGTTACACAGTTTTTTATTTCGCTGTTTATGATATCAAATTCGTTTCAGACCAATGCTGATCAAGTTCGGCTTCTATTTTCATATTGAGAAACACTAGCTCAAATGTAGAACTGTATCCATTATGTGGCCATAGCGCCTTGGGAAATACTAGCTCAAATGTAGAACTGTATCCATTATGTGGCCATAGCGCCTTGGGAAATACTAGCTCAAATGTAGAACTGTATCCATTATGTGGCCATAGCGCCTTGGGAAATACTAGCTCAAATGTAGAACTGTATCCATTATGTGGCCATAGCGCCTTGGGAAATACTAGCTCAAATGTAGAACTGTATCCATTATGTGGCCATAGCGCCTTGGGAAATACTAGCTCAAATGTAGAACTGTATCCATTATGTGGCCATAGCGCCTTGGGAAATACTAGCTCAAATGTAGAACTGTATCCATTATGTGGCCATAGCGCCTTGGGAAATACTAGCTCAAATGTAGAACTGTATCCATTATGTGGCCATAGCGCCTTGGGAAATACTAGCTCAAATGTAGAACTGTATCCATTATGTGGCCATAGCGCCTTGGGAAATACTAGCTCAAATGTAGAACTGTATCCATTATGTGGCCATAGCGCCTTGGGAAATACTAGCTCAAATGTAGAACTGTATCCATTATGTGGCCATAGCGCCTTGGGAAATCATACAGTAGAACTTTATGATTGAACGATGTATTTTTAAAAGTCAAAGCAAACACCAGCGTTATTTCCCAGCGTATTACAGAGGAGAGGGAGCTCTTTACAAAGTTCTCAGTTAAAACCTTTCAAAGTCCGTACCCTGAAAGGTCATCCAATTGTACAACGTCACTCAATTTGCTGCAGTTAGCGATACATACTTACAGTAGTTACAGTGAATTGGTTTCTTTCTGAACTTTCTGAGAAATGCGTTCGACTAAATCTCTGTGTTCACGCGTAGCTGTGATTCTTCTTCGTACCTGCTTCGCCTGTTGACACATCTTCATGAAAACTGTGAAAATAAACGCGAGAATGAAATAGGAATCATTTTACAGCGAAATGAGAGGGTTATCCTAATTGGGTACGCATATTCGCGGTATTGCTTAGCAATTCTGGAATGCAAGTTGTAATTTGCGGTAGTAATTAGTTTTCAAACTAAACCATTTACCAGTAATGCCAGAAGCGCATACCGCAGATTCCTGTAATATTGGTGGAGAACTTTGCATCCGAAGCAAATCATACCACTAATTGGACTGATCATATTCCGAATTTGTATTGCAAAATAAGATTATCAGAGTACCATCAAAAACAAGAAGAAGCTCAAGTTTACCATATCTAATAATGAATTTAGAATTAACAATTTGGGTGTTTACATTTTTGCACATGATAGTACTATTAACGTCATTCGTGTGATTAATTTCATTGAGCGTGTATTACAATAACGGTTTGCAGGTTTGTTTGTTTGATCTGTTCTCGGAAAATGGACTTTGAACGGACTATATTGACGTATTGTTACAGATATTGCCTTTATGAAGTTTTAGATAAAAAATATGTTATGCGCTTTGTATAAATTCATTTTTATTGGTTTTTCATATTGTCATCAGTTTTTCGATGTCAACTCCACGTAGCACATACGTCAGAGAAGAACATAACTTTATAATAGCATATTGTTTAATCAGGTGTGATTCAAAGCGAGCATACATTGAATCAAGAATTACACAAAACATTGATGTCAGATGATCGAATTTCTTAATCGAATTACACAATCTTCAACCACTGACTGAACTTGACAAACTCACCTTGCTTTTATCAATTTATCAAAATCCATACTCCACTTTGCTCCCATTTGCGAAGTGGTTCGCAATCTGAAACACATCGCAGCAAGCATTAACAGTCGTTGCGTGATTTACGATAGAAATCCTCGGCTGCAGCGCATTTACATTTAACAAGCCGAATAAACACGTTCGGACATAAATCGCCCTGTATAAGGTATTGAATGTGACAAACGCCGTGGCCGCCATGTTGTCT
Source organism: Cosmia trapezina (assembly GCA_905163495.3). Lineage (NCBI taxonomy): Eukaryota > Metazoa > Arthropoda > Insecta > Lepidoptera > Noctuidae > Cosmia > Cosmia trapezina. The sequence goes on along the minus strand of LR991028.1, from coordinate 28,393,044 downwards.
GGGTGTTATGGCCACTCGCTGGAATGTCATAGCTGTGTGTACGCTTGAAACCTTACAGGAAAATGTGTGAACTTGATTGTTCTTAATTAATACAAAATTGTTGATGATGACAAAGTAGTGGATGTATATGGGTTAAAGACGAAGAACGCAGAAGAATCCACAAGCCAGGTGAACATAGTAATAACAGAAGCAGCAACCATAATAAATTGCCTACATAAGAAATGCAGAGAAAACAATTTGGTGGAGACCTCTGAATCTAGCAATGAACTCGTGGTCAAAGATAAATACCAACAGCTAACATTCTATTGTAGAAGAACGAAGTAATTTTTATTTTCCTGTAAGATGATCTTCCAGCTACATAGCGTGTGTAACAACCATATTACCCGATGGTTCATATCTAGAACTTGCATAAATGCTAATTCGCCACGCGATGTGCCTTTGATGACGTCACGATGTGCAACATGGCAAATGTGTGTGTGGCTAGTGATATTATCCCCTCGAAGATCTTTCAGTGTTAGGGTGGCTAATGTAGGTAGCTAAAACTCGTTAACGTATAATTGGTGACTCAGAAAAAAATAGCGGGTCCTCCCTTTTTAAAAACGCGGACTGGAAAACATGAAAATCTGGCTTCGAGCCGAAATCATGAGAAACTGAAGATGCAAAGTGCATTAAAAACTTTCATTTGACTGTTCAGCAGCCGGCAAGATGCCAACAGGAAGCATTAAGCACAGGAAGCCTTAAGAAAGAAATTTCAGAACATGTGGCATGTTCTGGAATTTATACGGATATAATCTTTTATGGAAATTCATAACTTAGCAATCTTTAATTTTGAATTTGCTGACTCTCAGAATTCACTGTTTCCGTGAACTAACTGCTGCGCAGGTTTTATTCTGTTCTAAGATTGTCTTCAAAACAAATGTTTTAAATAAACACTGAAGCACCAGAGTGTAAAAATGATGGATGGTTTCGTAACTTTTCCAACGTCTTCAGTTGCTTTTCTTACTTAGCTCCAGACTATTGAAACTGGATTGAGATTAATCTCATAAACTTTGCTGCTGGTCTTATACTGATTGTAGTAACAAATAAATGCTGAAGGCCTATACACTATCTTATTTAGCTCTGACTTTTAATGTCTTGCCTTACAATTATAACCTCTTGAAGACATTGATATTTTGCATTTCCTTATTGACTAACAACTACAGTAGGAATATTAATATTATGTCGTCGTAAGTCGTGACTAATAATGGGTGGTTTCCTAGATATGAAATATTAATGTGTTGTTTATCTACACTACACGTAATATTCAAGAATCGCTTGTAAGCGGCAGATATATTGAAAGCCTTACCTATTAAATATATGAATTGACGTGAGAAATTTTGGCGTCATCATAATTTATGGAAAGTGGAAGTCGAAACTGCAATTCTGAAAACTATTAATCTATCAGAATGTGGGGCAATAACTCGGCGGTGGTCACGTGGTGTGCATTGTGCAGCGTCGGTAACCCGAGTGCTGCGTGCAAGTGCGTCCATTGTTGCGGGATCGCGGTCGGCGGATCGAATGGCCGATACTCTGGCGATATGGCTCGGCCACCATGTATCGGCCTTTTGAGATCCTATCGCTTTATCTGATTTAAATGGAAATTGTGTCGGTGTCCTGAATTTTTGAGGATGGTTGTTGGTTCTTTCACTTCTTTCTGGAGAATCTTTGGAAGCTTATTTAATTCTGCCTTGTTTGGGAATGGACAAAAAGTGGACTGCTGTAGTCGAGTTCATATTGGATGACCATTTGGTTGTCGATAATATCTCCAAAGCGGTTGACTAGAACATGAGGAAATGATTTCTTTGTACCCCGGATGTTTTAAATTTCCCTTCCTTCTTGCAGTGTCGTGTTTACAATTATTACTTTTAAACACGACACACACAACAACCAACATGTCCTCGTATTTTCCAATAAGCCATAAATAATGTGAGAATCAAAGACATAGAATCAGACTATACAACGTGTAACGTTAAATGCGCACAACCTCTTAAGGGGTCATTGTACTCATCATTATGAACAACTTTTACTATGGGACCAAACCTGACATCGCGAAAAAGAAATCAGCTGTTCAGTACATTTATGTTCGCATAATTTGTCAAAATGTACTGAACAGCTGATTTTTTTTTTGCGATTTCATGTTTGGTCCCATAGTAAAAGTTGTTCATAATGATGAGTACAATGACCCTTTAAGAGGTTTTGCGCATTTAACGTTACACGTTGTATACGCTTATTGTGCTACTGATTCCGACCTATTGTACGATATTATTCGCGATAAAACGTTGAATAGAAGACTGAACGGCTCTCACGACACAATGCCACACTGCCCGTTTGTTTGTACAGGAGTGGCACAGGTTCTATTATGCTTTTATTCTGCGTACATAACTCTTTTGATCGCTAACGCGGTGACCATAGTTATGTAGTTCTTGACTACGTTTGTCATACAGATGAATCAACTGATCGGCTGAAATGAAAATAATGGTCCAAAAAGCGAAAATGTTATTGGAAAAGTTTCATAGACTTGTCAGACGAATAGATTATCCAAGTTCAACCCAACAATTCTGAATAGGACCCCAAATATTATAGTTATACACTCCTACTCGATGTAATATTATGACGTCGGAATGGCAGGTTTGACTGACACTATTACCTTGCTAGAAGCCAACCCTTTCAGCTCGTTAGGCCAATAGTTGTTTAGTTTCTTCCATCCAAGCCTACTTTACTTGTTTTCTTTTCTTACTTACTTGGGCCGAAGCCTCAAACAATATGTGTCAGTTTATATCTTTAGGTAACTTTTCCAGGATTTACCGCGACCTTCGACGTATGATGTTGAGGTTACGAAGATCTTAAATATAGATGTTATGTCTCTCACTCTTACGCGAAACGAAAACAAAGGATATGTGTGACGTTATACTGGCTGGCTTTTTGTGTTTTTCTTTGCAGGCTTATGTATTGTTTTGGCATTGAATATTTATCTCTTAACCTACTGTAGCATATAAGTTGTTACAAAATAAGCAACACCGGTAAATCTAAACGAGAAAATCGCATTAGTCATCCTTGTTCTCTATTGTTATTTACTTCTTTTATTCATTAGATTACCGTTACAAACTTAAGATATGTTGATTAGTAAATAGTATCTTCACACATAATTAAATGGATTCTTAGTTTATGCAGAAGTGGTCCAATGAACATCTCCGGCTCCCTCAGGGATCGTCAGGGCTCCCTCCATCGAGCTTACACTGAAGTGTCGTAACGTAAACCGGTCCTACACTTTACAAGTTGCTCTTGGCTATTAACTATTAGCCTTACAGTTTAGCTGTCTGTCGACTATGTTGGATGAGGGACTAAGTACATTTATTCAGCTTTTGTCCATACAAAACTGACGTTTTCTATGTACAAAAGCTGAATTGAGCTGAGTAAGTGTAAAGTCCCTAACATACACTCAACGCAGATAAGAACTACGTCTAGCTCCAACAAATGCTAAGTTTACCCAAATTGAACAAAAAATATTTTCAAAAAAAGTGTGTCTTTTTTCCAAAAGAAGAGTCAGCTAAAACAGAAATATAACCTGATTGAGGAAATACTCTGTAGGCACCAAACTATTAAACACCGACTATACAGTACCTACCACAGAATAAATAATAGGTACTTATAATATAGTCACCAACGCTAAAGTTTCCCGCACAGTACAAAGCAATCGATATTTACAAATAGCAGTGCGTTACGTCTGCATGTAACCAATCGCGTGCTGGGTACGCTTCATGCTTCCATACTCGCGTCGAATTAACTTATCAATTAGCATATTGAATTGATAATTGCGCTTATCTATGTGTGTTATCTAGTGCGGTCGCTAGGCGAGCGGGTTTAGGTGGTGCTTCAGTTTTAGCGGTGTTATTGGCTTGGACGAGTCCTTTTGTTGAGCTAGTCTTTAACATCATTATTATGTTCGTTGGAAATCTTCTTAAAATTAGCTTTGCTCATGAAGATCTGTTCAGGCTCTCTTAGATCAAATGGTTACTCGTGATCTTTGGCATGTTGTTTGCCCATATCTCCAACGCTTCTGATAGGATACGATTAATAAAAACCGTTCAAGAGCGAGTCGGACTCGCGCACCGATGGTCCCGTTCCGATTTCTGAAAAAGTATGCTATTTAGAGACATCGTTTTATTTTTCCTGTAATCTTTACATAAACTTCTATCACATAGAATAATTTCAGATTTTTCTCTTTGCAAACTTCAGAGATAAGGGGGGGAACGGTATTTTTTTTTTACATTTTTCATCAAAAGTCGAAAACTATGCGGCCTAAAAAATAATAAAAAATGTTTGAGAATGTGCAAACAGCGTTCTTTCATATGATACCCCACATGCCCTAGTAGCCTCACTTTGAATTTTTAAGACCCCCTTTCAGTCCCTGTTGCAATAAAAATATTTATATTTTATTTCTTTCTTATTTGCAAAATAGTTGGGTAAACGTCATATAAAACAATTTCAAATTTCAAGTGGATAGCATTAGTAGTTCTTGAGATATCCAGCTGTGACAGACAGACAGACAGACTGAGTCACACCATAAGGGTGCGTTTCCACTGACGCGGAGCTGGGCGGAGCGGAGCGGAGACGTGCAGGAATCGACCAATCATAATGGTTGAAATCCTCATCGCGTCTCTTGCCTCGTCTGTAATTGGACGATTCCTGCACGTCTCCGCTCCGCTCCGCCCAGCTCCGCGTCAGTGGAAACGCGGCCTTAGGGTTCCTTTTTTACCATTTTTGTACGGAACCCTAAAAATATATAATTTGTCTAAAAAGTTATTTGTCACAGAGTCAGTACGTAAAGGTGTGGGTTAGGCCGCGTTTCCACTGACGCGGAGCTGGGCGGAGACGAGCGGTGAAGAGCGGTGAAAAGTGGTCAGTGTTTCCACTGAAGCGGAGCTGGGCGGAGAGGAGCGGTGAAGAGCGGTGAAATGTGGTCAGCGGAGTGGAGTGAGGCGGAGCGGAGCATACTTTTGGAATCGCGCATTTCTGCGCTTAGTTACACTCAATCTCTCAGAAAGACCATACGTCATGTTTCAATGAACTTCTCATCCATTTTGATACGTATGCACCTAATGACGTAACGATGATAACTGAGGCACAGAGGCACTGCGCGCGAGTCACGCACCGCCCCGCTCCGCACCGCCCCGCTGTCCTCCGCACAGCACCGCCCCGCTGTCCTCCGCACCGCATCGTCTCGCTATTATATTTTTATGAATATCCGCTCAGCTCTGCTCCACCCCGCTCATGCTGTTTCCATTGAAGCGGAGCGGAGATTTCGAGCATAGTGATTGGTCAATTCGTGCACCGCTAAGCTCCTCTCCGCCCCGCTCCGCGTCAGTGGAAACGCGGCCTTAGAGGCGCGGTGTCTACGGATATTGTTCCACAGTTGAATTCAGTATGATAAATATAAATAATAAATAAATATCCTTGGACATTTCACACAACGCCATCTAGTCCCAAGCTAAGCAACCTAATGCTTGTGTTATGGTAACGAGATGGCTGATAAACTACTAGTATACAATTTTTTTTTGTTTGTAAATACATACATATTATAGATAGAAAAACACCCAGACTCGGAACAAATACTTGTAGGTCGTACAAATATTTGTTCCGTGCGGGAATCGAACCCGCGACATGCTGCGCAGCAGTCAATCGCTCAACCACTGCGCCAACCGTGTCGTCATGATAGATGTGTCAAGAATGTAACAAAAGTTGTTGATCAATGAAATGAGTAGGTGTAGCACAATCCCGTTCCCAAAGCGAACACACAAATTCCCAATAGGCTTAATGCTAATTGCCAATTATGTCGCATCAAACAGATTACTATTTGGTGTTCGATGTTATGTTGCCAAAAGTAGATTCCTCGCTATTAATACAGCCAAACCGCACAAGTTTCCTCGCCGTTGATTGTATAAACGGTCTATAAACAAATAATTGAATACCTGCAATAAAAATTATAAGTACTTCAATTACTTAATTAAATGGATACATAACAACAAAGCTATTCGTTTATGTAGACTGCAATTAACGGTTACATTCGATTTAAGTAATTATTTAGGTTCATTAGACTTCTATATATTAGGGAGTTCTAGGGATAGAACTAGAAGTGTAGCATTTAGAAAAACATAGAAAGATAAGATTTCCTTTCAAAATCTATTTGTATCGGAGACTAGTACTCTAATTTATCTTATTTAATATTATGTAATACTTTTATATTTTTGTAAACTCATCAAATCAAATCAAATCAAATCATTTCAAATCAAATCAAATCATTTCAAATCAAATCATTTATTGCTTTGCAAACATGGGTAGTAAATAGTATGGATGTTATCGGTACATGTTTGACATTGTGCTCCATGCTCTGCCGTCTCACGGGCATGCAAAATTTACATTAACAAAAAAATCAAATAAAAAACAAATAAACAAATTATATATAAAAAAAAAAAACATGCTGAATAATAATAAATTGGAAAAACATTATCACATTTAATTTGAAATGTCAAGGAGTATCTGTCAATAACTATCTAATAATCAAATCATCAGCAGTATGCAGTATAGTCATGTTATATGACTACTGCATACTGTGCGATTATGTATCACATCTCTGTTTTGATTTCTATATCGTTACTCTTATAAGCCATAAATTCTGCTTCATTGACTTCATTATCGAATATTATATCATCAAAAACAACTACAGACGCATCTCGCTATCAACTCTCGATTTTACTACAACCAACTCAAAACAAAAGCGTCCGTTTATCGATGCCGCTAGGTTGAATCGATATTAGTTATCGAATAATCGGGATACAGATGTTCTCTTTGTTCCGTTGATAGTGTCATCTGATCCGTCTGTCTGTCTGATATAATTGTAGGCACTTACTGAGAACGATACTGGCTTGTCTCTGACGTTTCTCCGTATTGTATTACGGGACGTTCTCGGAATTTGAAGTCCTTTTTAGTCGTTTTGTAGATTGATTTATCTTTTATACGTCATACGTACTTTCTATTTGTGTGAAGAAAGTCCTAATTGACATTGATATATTAGCAAGTCCATTAATGAATTAATCTCTTACTGGAATATCTCAAGTGATGTTCTAAATGTGTTTTTAAACACTAAGTGATATCAAATTAATTCATTTGCTGCGAATTTTAATGAGTGTTATGTAACCGATATCAAACGACATGAGCACTTCAGCGTTGATTGCGAACTGAATTTTATTCAACAGTATTATTCATGCATATTCAGAAATCAGAACTAGCTTTTGCCAGCGGCTTCGCCCGCGTGCATGTCAGAAAATATCCCACAGGAACGTACTACCGGGAATTCCTTCCTTATTCCTTGTCTACATGATAAAGTGCAAAATTTCAGCTTTCGAGCTCCAAGGGTTTGCGCCGGGCTTTGATGAGTCAGTCAGTCAGGACTTCTCTTCTTATTTATATAGATAGATACCTAATTCAGATAGCGTTCAGGGATTGACGAACATGAGTTTAATAATGTACATTAAAGGGTCACTCCACACAATATCTGGAGACCAGGAAATATAAAAAATCTCATGCAAACATTTGCGAATCTAGCAAGAAATTGTTCGGTTTTATCTATTCGGTGGCGATTGACTTCTTTTTAAGCACCTTATTCTGGGTCTTTGTTGTAGGTACTGAGTTCTCTGTCACTACCTGTTTCGTGGTTCATCGAATTCTTAGTGACGTCACGGCATACGTTATATCCATGTAGGATACGTACCTATCAATTTAGAAGCGCCTCGTAAAACACTGGCTTATATTTATACCACATTTTCATATAGATCGGTTGCACGTTTTGCTTTTATTATAAAATGTAGCCTTTTCTGATTTTTGGTACCGTCATAATATCTTTCTTTAGGTATTGTGTAGGTACATTGCCACAAAAGTGCCGAGTACCATGTTATTTAAATACATAGGTACCTGTAATAAACTAATAACCCCCAGGAATTAATAAAATAATCAGAAATAATAATAGTCTAGATTTTCTTATAGATTTCAACGTCTATTGGCTTTCCAAGTTCAATGTACACCCCCTCCAGCAATCTGCTAACAAACTATGAACTACATAGTAAAAGCTACCGTAAAAGAAAAGAGCGAAGAAGGTCCACTGTGTACTGACTGCTTTTGAGAAAGTATTAGAAGCACGGGCATGGACAAATGCAGAGTAATACATTTAGTTAGATGGCTCTGTCGCAAAATTACCATTTGTGACTACTGGTAGCAAAATGTCCCTTTCTCAGAATGTTTTAGTCAAAATACAAACTACGAACGGCGGATATGCTGAATTTCATTCCTTTTTCCTCCAACGCAACGTCAACGTTGTCTAAACTGTTCAGGCTGGCTATCACGCCGCTAAATTTTCCTCGAGTGGTTTCAAAATCCATTTGCATTTAAAAGCTTTATTTATTTATTTATTTATTTCAATTGGTCTTACGAGCTAACAGACATACCATCCAAAACGCTCATATGATTAATTTCCTTACAATTCAATTGCGGCTACACACACTCGTCTCCTTATTATACGTTCGTTTGTCTGTTATTATTCGTGTATTTATTGTTAAAACCACTGTTCGACACAAATGTAAATTTGTTGATGAATAAATAAATAAATAAATAAATAGATTTTATAAAATAGCAAGGTTTAAGGTTAAGCTTTAAGGTTTCGTGTATGGGACTAACCATAGACAGAGAATGGACTGAGCATTAGGCTCATAAAAGTGACCACTCTAGAAAGAGACAAAGCGTCTATGCGGCCAATATCTGTCTCTTTTGTGCAAGCCACAGACAAGGTGTGTAGAAAGAGACAACTACTGGCCGCACAATCGCTTTGTCTCTTTCGTACTTTTCGGTCTGTGTTCACTGCACAACTGAATACAGAACGCTATTACAGTCCATTTTCTGTCTATGGATTAACCTTCTTCACTTTTCTACCACGTGTCAAGAACAACTAGGATAACATTACAAACATGACGTACACTATGTAAAACATGTTTATTTACACAGTTAGTTAAATTCGGTCCAGCATGTGATTTTATTTACTGCGCCTTTCCTTGAAACTCCCACTGTTATCAAAACAAGCATGGAACGAAGAAAATTAATGTTTATGAGGCATTAAACTAAATATGTAACATGTGAGAGGTATCAGTTTTATTTGACACAAGAATATCTTACACTGTCCTTCGAGGAAAAGCTATTCCGTGCAGCTTTGATAGCGCAAATAAGTCCTTGTTTTACTTTGAGTCTAATAATAAATTCATCTAGGTACTATTAAAATAAGCAGTGGTATCTATTCTGTCGAAGTATGCTCTGTAAACGTCTTTGGAAACAAAAGAATACATCGCAACAGCAAGGGATTGTTAAAGCTCAAGTAATCCCTGAAGCGAAATAACAGCGTATGACCAAAAACTATATTTCGAGGACTAACCAGAAAAAAATGGGATTCAAAAAATACTTAGACCGATTGCGGTTTTGGGTCCGAATTCCTTCATTTTCATAGATTGTATTCAGCTCACATTGAGAGCACATACAGATACTCTGAGGCCTAGTTTTCAGATGTCTCTGAGGCCTAGTTTTCACTTTTTGGAACGAAGTTCTTTAACGCTGGTTGCGGTAGGAGTAGACTGGTAGAAAACGTCACGAACGAAAAATAGTTAAGTATGCCCAAAAAACTCAGCTTCAAGTGTCGAAAGTTTTTGTTTTTTAGTAGGTACATAGCTATATAGTATAAGTTTTTAGGTTATAATAGAAAGAGACAGACAGACAGACGGAGAGAGAGAGAGAGAGAAAGTTTGAATTTGGTTGAAAAAAATCCAAGATGGCGGCTGCGCATCTTGGGTGTCGTTTTCATGGTTTTCGAGGATGTTACAGCCGATAGTGACGTTACAATTTACTGCTGCGAAAATTTTGTTTTTGTTTTTTACAACGTGAGAAGGAACTTAGTGCCTGACGGGGTTTCCCGGACCGCACACGTTTTTTGCATTTAGAATGTTCCTAGTTTCCTATACATTTCTGCGTTAAAATTACTTAAAATGCATAACATCTCGTCAAAGTGAAATGATTCGGACGTCGTCGGTTTTATTGGACTGTACGCACAATTAACTCAAGATTCGGGATTTTGGTAATGTTGGCACGTACTTTCCCGTAATAGGTACCTACTCAATCTCGCCGGAAAACCTATCCAAATTGCGGTGCAGAACATTTGTATAATTTTACAGTTGGTACCTATATCAGAAAATTGCAGAGCATAAATCAAATGACCAGTAGAATATCCTAGACCGAAAGTCAAGGACCTCTATATAAAAATGGTGAATTTATAATAATACAATAATCAGCCTGTATCGTCCCTCTGCAGGGCAAAGGCTTCCCTTTCCTTTTTCAGCTCAACTCGATCCTGAGCCAATATGGACCAATCCCTCCTATAAGCGTCAAGTTCGTCCCGCCATCTACGCTCGGGTCTTCCGCGATGCCGTTGGACGTTTTCAGGAACCCATGTTGTGGTGGTCTTAGCCCACAATGCATCCGACATCCAGCAAACGTGTCCGGCGCAGTCTCATTTGAGCTTAGCTACTTTTTGAGTGACGTCTACGATTTACAGCTTACAGTACTCTCATGTCATATGAATAGATCGAAAATAAACATAGTAAATTAAAATAGAAACACGGCACACGCACCTCGTATTCATTACGTAACTTATTTATGTGAGAATCACAACAAAAACAATCGTGCTATAAATACTAGTCATATGCCAGTCAGGAAAACAAACAACGTAAGTGTCGAGGCGCCGCCGCGCCGATATGCAACTTGTCGCGAAATTATACAATTTAGACGACAAGAATAGAATGAAAAGAACTTGCTCATCTCTCTCTGTGGGCGTATGAGCTGCCAAGTATTAGATCAAGTGGCTGTATCCTGCACAACTCATACCATCATACAAGTACAGATTGCTGATATCACACTTGAAAATATATCAGTGAAGGATCCGTTCACGAACCCTTTGTACGATGGTAAAGATGAAGTTTAAGAGACACAAGAAGCTCACCAAGACAACGTTTTGCAAAACAAGACACGCATCAGACTGGTAAATTGTGAGAAAAACACGAAAATGTCAAACTTTATTATTTATAAAAAATATACAAGACACGACAGTTTGACGCAAAATTATGATACGAAAGAAGCATACGACATTTCTTACACAATACTTACCATTAGTCATTTTAACAGTGTGCCATTTTTTATATTCGAAGCTGTCGCGGCTAATTTACTTTTATCTATTGTATTTAAACTTTTGGCAAACATTAGACATTAGGCGGTTTTTATGTTTGACTGAGATTGAGCGAAAAAAGATAGGTGCCTACTCTGTTCACACGTAAATCATTATTGTCATTCGAAAAATGGGTTAGTATTATAGTGAACCATTGTAATCTATCAGCATTATTTCAATCGCTCTGACTCAATAACTGTTGTCTGGTTCGACTGGTTTAACAAAAGCAGTTCCACTAGACTGACTAGACAGACGGAAATAAATGACGCTATTTGTTTTCAGAATCTCTTGTCAATAACCCTGATATTTCTTGGTTTCCCTTTCAAATACTCACGGAAAGTGATTTACGGCCTTCATAATAATAAGTTGCTCTACGATGACCCTAATTATTGAAAATAAAACTTATGACCTCAAATTAAGCCTCATTTTCCATTCAGGGAAAATAAAAGTACCTACTTTCAATAAACCAGTGACATAAACGATGAACAAAGAAGAAAGCTATGCACTAGTCACACATTCATTAAATTACTCTTCTAATTGAGCTCGCACATGTCATGCCGAAATATTATCTAAAATTCCAGCGGCTTACACTCCAGAACGATGTTACTCACATCTTGATACGAATCACGACTCATACTCACAGTTAACTCATTTTACTTTCTTTCTCGGGATGACTAGGGACGTTCTATTCCTGGGGACACGTCACCGGGACGGAGATGATTGTGTACACCGCAAATTGAATCACGAGTCAATACGGATATCTCGTTACTCTATGGCATTGTTGTTTTATTATACCATCGATTCGATGCGATCTTGGTGTATTTTTTGGAAAAATATTGCCGGTTTGTAGTAGGACGGGGGAGAGTGCTGTATTGGACAAATTAGGCTTGTAATGCAATCCTATTTGTAGATCTGACTGCGTCAACACTTCTCACTGCATCCAAGGCATTTCTAAACAAAGCCCTAAACCTTCACAATAGCTTTCTCCATCTGCTCTTATTAATGCAATTCCTATCCTTGAATAGAGCAGTTTAGTTGCAAACGGAGCAAAAAGGCGAGGTATTGACAAACGTGCGTCTCCCGGCCCGTAGCGATCGACCGAACACAGAGCTGCCTTGCATGCCGCGCATACAGGTATCGACATTGCTAACAGATGCTTTTGTACACGATAGAATTTATCATCAAAGAGAGGAAAATATAGCTGCATAGGCAACTTGTTTGTTCGACTTATTGGTTTTGTTGAGAGGGGCCAAACAAGATTCAACAGCTTAGAATCTGGTTGAGGACTAAGAAGCAGTTGTTTGTGGACTTCATTGGGGCTTCTGCGAGATTTTGAAAGGTATTCTGATTAATTTGGACACGCACGAATCTATACATAATAATTATAATAAAATCGTAGCGAAGTCAAAATGTTTACATTGAATATTAATGAAAAAAAGTAATTGCTACGAAGTCTGTGAACGATTCTATGCCGAAAAATAATATAGTTTTTAGGATGTTTGTCTGTTTGTATAATCTGAATGTATATTCCAGCATCACGCAAATACAACCCGATAGATTTTGTTCAAATTATGCATACTTAGATATGTCTTGTCAGTCTGTACTGTCTTGGATATAAATTATTATTAAGTATGGGGGATGAGCAATATTTCATTACGTTCGTATACTTCCATAGTTTACCGTAAATTATAAAAAGATGAGGTTAGAATATTGCAGATAGTTACAGACTCATCATGCATAAGAACGGCTATGTTAGTCCAATTTCAACAAAGTAAACAGCTTAGCGGTTCGACGAATGCTCTGCAAACTTAAGTTCGATTATCAAATTTTTTTTACATTTTATTTTATTATTTTGTGATATTTCGTAGAACGAAACAACAGACAAGCATTAAGTTTAGGCCTCTTCTGTCATCTATGGTTATAATAAAAATCTATGGTTGGATGACAGTTAATGAAAAATCCTGTGTGTTTACAATCTACTGTTATTATTTTAGTGATAGCTGTTCGTCAGGAATAATCTTAGTAAGAATGCTACAGTCACTGTACTAGTGTTGTGCCAGTTATATGCAGGAACGCAGGCGTTCATTTATTTATTTATTTAACACTTCAAGCACAAATGCACAGAGGGGGACTTAATGCCATAGGCATAGACATATAGACAAGCAGTGGCAGGTGCAATTTCGAAAAATTAAGGAATAAATATTTATTTAAATATAAAGATACACATATACCTATTACAAACTATAAAGATAATAATATATACCTAATTATATATAAATATAAGCACAAATAAATATACACAAATACATAAGTATATACAAATATACTAATACAAATAATACCTACAATAGGGAAACATTACCGTTCATTAATTCACTAAAAACGAAAAACTTCGCAAGCAATGAGAAATTGCTACTGAAAGCTGCGGGTGACGAGCTCAGGTCGAACTGCTTCTCACACGGACAACTATAATTGTTGTTGTTGTTGTTGTTGGAAAGCGACGTATACGTCGCTTTCCCCGCTTCACCAGTCCTGACTCTATATTTTGGCTGCCTCAGCAGCTTACAAACGTAGTAGGTATACAGGAAGCTTTATAAAAATGTGTCTGTTATTTTGTCTTACGATTTCCACGCGAACGTAGTCGCGCGAAAAAATGAGTTATTAAAATAAACTTGAACAACTTGTGTTTTCCTACAAACAACATTCGACTTTGAATTACCAGAAAAGTAATGTTTTACCATCACGATTAAAATCGTTGGGGCAGTCCCCAACAGTTCCTTACATTTGAAAGGGAAATTGAGTATTTAATGTTGCCAGATGTCTCAATTCAAGAGTTGCTAGAATGTGACGAAAATATGTACTGTTGCTGCTTGCTCCGGCCTGTCAGTTTTGATTTACCATCATGTTAAAAAATTTCATATCTTTTCTGTTTGTAAATTCAATTTCCTCGGTCAGTTTCAGTATGACTTGGTACTGAAATTATTGTAAACGGTACCTACTACTTCCAGAAATGGCTTTTTGATTAGTTATCATATCATAATGACGTCACAGGCCATCTGGCGAGGCGACACAAGCGGCACCTTGACCCGAGCGAAATGAAACGACCTGGAAAATATGTATAGAGAACATAGCTATGGAGTTCCTACCCTAGTCGGACACGGAATGTGCTAGATTATAGAGCAGCAGACTTCACGTTTTATTAGAAAAGCGAAGGACGTCTGATGGAAAAAAAATATTGTAGTCTACGACGAATGAAGAATTAGGACTCACGAATATGCAACAGAGCCTAGCAGCTTATAAATGATTTCCAACCCGCCATACAGGTAGAGTCTGCTTTCCACCTTAATAAAATCCCATTAGTAGATCCTTTGACAACAATGAGATGTGATGGGCCACTCTTCCGTTATATCTGTCAGGCGTCAGCGCCGATTAATTAAATGAAAAATCCAATGGCGTTTTCCATCATCCAATTCATGGAAAATCCATAGCTTTGATACCAAAAATCCTGATAAGGACTGTAATCTCACGTGTGAAAAACATAGTTTAGCACGTACAAAGTTGTTTATTGGACATAATAATATTTGTTTTCATTACCTATGCAGCTATGTCAAGTCAATGGCGGCGACGAACTGCGCACAATTTTGAAATATTATGGTTAGTCATCTGTAAATAAACAAAGGTAAAGGAATCAATAAGAGATTTGTTCCACCTCTTAAATATCTGTTTTTGAACTTTTCCAACCAGTTTTCAGGATTTTTGAAACTTCAAATTTTATTTCTGTTACAAAAATTCACCGTAATCAGTTTGATCCCATGCTCATTAACAAAAACTCATAATTTATCTGCAATGATGACTACATTGTTTATATAAAGAATTGTTGTGAGATTAGATAGGTCATTGCGTGCCCATCGTTAGCAGTTGGAATACATGATCTCCAGCACGTAGCCTAATAGTTTTTAAGATGTTCGCATGACTCACCTGTTTCGCATACCATACTAACTTTAATCACACAGCTATTGAAATTGATAACCCACGTGATATCGTCATAAAGTCACTCTCGGCTTTGATCTGCTTCCTACTTAATTCACAAGTGGTGTAATATAACCGCAGGGGCCGTGATATATGCCGACGTGCCGCCTCTAAAACTATTTCCATTCGCACGTTTAAATATGAAATTGCAGCTCCGTAATATTACACCACAAACCCAAATGACTTCCTCGACGTTTGTAACATCAAAGGACAAAACGCTTCAGGCGTTTTCGCTAATTTACCAATGTACAAACTTTATATTGCTGTTCTAAAAACTCCAAACTTCTTCCTGCTTGACGCTAAAGTTGAAGATTGGACGGAAGATGTCGATTGTACAGTTTTGGCGGTGAAAACCTGGGCTGATGTTGCATGTGCAGCCAAATGTATCGACGCCATCCGGCGCTTGGAGCGCTGCCAGCGTATTGTCGCGAATAGTGCGCCAGGGCCGGCGGGTCGACGACACCGGACACATCCCCGCGACAGATACACCTCACTGTACCTCCACATCACAAATCACTGGAAACGAACCACATGTCACCCCTGACGTGACAAATTAAACCAATATCAACTGTAAGTGAAAATGATCAGCACCCTAATTGCGTAACACATTATCAATCCGAGTTGGTTTAATTTTGACAGTTCAACAACATTCATTGCGTCATTTACGTTGTCCAGCAGACAAATTTTTCAAAGAAGCAATGGACAAGCAATTTGTTTCAAACTCCGATTGATAATGTGTTACGCAATTAGGGTGCAGTTTACTGTCCACTCCAACTCGTGATTAAATAAAATAGGAGAGCTAAAGTTACCTCTGAAAGCAAACGAAAGAGGAAATAACTAACTAAGAGGATAAAACATGTAACAAGGTTCCTACGTGAACGTTTTCAGCATAAAATAATATTGAATGACGTTCTCAAGTACTCTCTCGATAAGCGTACGGCAAGAAATGCGTAACGGAAAAGTTGTCAAAGAAAAATTGCGATTTGAGACACACGATTTAGCACCCATACGTCATTAGCATATAATAAGATTCGCCTCACCTCGGACACCATTAATCATGGCATATGACGCGTGTGTGACTGTGACGTCACTATACACGTTATAGTGTATTAATAAATTGGTTAATTGTAATCATGTTACGGTGGGCGTATCATGCAGCGGGCTATAGGGTTGCCCGTGACGAGTGATGCAAGCCGTGACGCAAGCTGCGTATACACGCACCGATAGGAATAGATCCGCACTTGACATTGGATCGTGCCTCTTTCTGGGGTTGATCAATCGCCGGCGTCATTTAGAGGTCAATGTCGTGACCTTCGGCAGTTTTATTTTAAACGCGTAAGGAATTTCGTTCGGTATGTCGCGTGTCGAATATTCTCTATCCACGATCGATACGGCTGTTTTCTCCCTCCAATATTTGGACCGTTTATAAGATGTGTGGATCAGTGGATGTTATCGTGCGGACGAATGATGCTGTTTCGATACGCATGATTGCAGACGCGATTAATAGCGCAATCTTCTTTATGCTGCCGTGCTTGCCAAATCATCTGCAATTCTATATTCAACTGAGTGTTTGCAGTGTCTTGTTGTGAAACGATTTGTGAGATGTTAACACATTAGCGAGTGTCTGTATTGTCTCTAAATAACCATGTTTGTATATATTGAGATAAGTGTGAAAACGTGTTGTCATTAACGTCAATATTTTATTCAATTCTGACAATTGAGTTCCTGCTAGAGCGTGAAAAACATGCAAAAAATAGTTTGCACAATTAGCTTTACAAATACTTACTTTAGAAATATTGGCAGTTTTGACATTACACGACATAACGAGAAAACGACGAGGTGACATTTACACGTATAATTTCAACAGAACAGACAATAACAAAGATTGCGATGAACAAACAGACGGATGAAACCAATAAGTATTGGTTGTTCACGAGTGTCAATACGTTTCCGTATTGATTCGACAAAGTTTTGCGAATTGAAATCGAAAGTACACTGGCTTGAGTACGAGTATCTATTGATTTGGTACATAATGTGGTATGAAGTCATTGATGTTTGCTTTACAAATGCTGAGGCCAGTAGAGTGATGCAAAAAAAGTCTAGTATTTGAGCATTATCAAATACCTACTAGATATTTTACACTTCGTCGAGTAATTACTCAACCGAAAAAAATATACTATTACCAGCTCTCCAACGCACATAAAGCATGAACGTTGAACTGGTGGTATCGTTTCAAAAATCTTCCAATTTATACTACCAAAAATTTTGTTGGCATTTTTTACGATTATTTTGTGCACAAGTTTAACAGCCTTTCGAATTCTTTCGTTATTATTAAGCAGAAATTCAATAATCAAGATTCAAGGTGAGCTCCTAAGCAAAATCTCTTAGTTTCTGCCAATTCGACCAGTTAGCAATAAAAGATTTTTTCTGAAAACATTGCAGCTAGAATCTAAATAAAAATGCAGCGGCGTAGCACGGTGTAATCTAATTCAGTTCACAGCAACCGACGTGTCGGTCGCGGCGAGTTAATTACTGTCTCCACATATACGCAAACACTGCACGAGACTCAATCAGTGTCGCTTTCAATGTTTATGTTCTGGCGAGCGGTATCACGACTGGGAGAGACCTCTGAGAGGAATGTTAAAGTTAATAAATGGTCCATTCGTAAACAAACAAGTAGACGTATTACTTGATCCGTTAATCGTAAATTGTGGACCACGACCACCTAACACGATAGGAGAACTGACAGTACCTGCCGTGTCTTATTTTTGAGGAAAACATTATGCTTCATGTAGAATTATAGCCAAACAACTAAAGCTTTATATAATATAAGGACTAAGAAAAGGCCAAAGGTATACAGGACATGACGTATTTCCTCCAAGACTTACGTCACAACTATTAATTACCATCTTCTATGACGCACTTCGGAAGAAAGCGATCAAGATGTAGGGGACAGGCGCATCTCTGTCGTTTTTATAAATTGCATGTAAGATTGGTTCAATTTCCCTCCGTGCGCTGCCAGCAAGTAATTCGTCAAATAAACGGGGAACGAAACTCAGTCTGATTAGATTTCCCCTCGATCGTTCGTTTTGCCAACGATCCTAAGGCACTTTGCGCGAAGAGTGAGACAGAAGGTGACGAATTTATGTCGTGAGGATTAGCGTGTTGAAGGGGAATTAAGTTATATACCTAATTGTGTGGGAGATAAGCATAGTCTTAATTTTACAATCCATTTACAAAACACAATTTGGAGGAACGAAACCCAAAAATGAATTGCTGATATAACATCTACGGACGCGGACGCTCCAATTTGCAGACCTTGCCAAATCGTTCCTGCAAATTGTCTATTTTAGGTCGTATGCTAGCACTATAAAGTTTGTTAGCTATTCTGTTTGCCTGTCCTACATAAGACGAGCTATAAACTTCTATTCGCAGTCTCTATTTATTGCAGTTATATTTATGCGCGCCGCAATTTAGCAATTTATCTAGAAACTCGAAAAAGTGACATCAGACATTTTTAGAACTAGTGACTCAATGTCGATTTAGTGATAACATTCTCTATATTCAAGTAATTGGAACAAACACGTAACTATTAACTACCTACTATTCTACATCACTATCGTTAGCTTATCTGCTATAGGATCTAGGTTTTGATAAAACGATAGAAAATGATTCATCATTGTTTATGTGAGCTCCGCAGATGTAATAAAAACATAATTTCTAGTCATTATGGCGCTTAATTAACAAGTCAAACCGCTTTGTCACGCAGTACCTACCTACATCTCGTTATCAAGCGGCCAATTAAAAGAGGCCCTAAGAAATGGCGAATGTTCTTTTGATTTTATCGCTAAGTAGTTCATTTTGATTGAATTTCTTAAATCTGACCCTGTCGAAACTTCAGTGGATGAGTTGATCTTTCAAGTTTTAAATGCTTCCAGTTAAAATAGCCTGGAGATAGTAAACTTGCTTTAATTTTAATCGAGTTCATCTAATTTGGACGTTACAAAATTGTACACTTGTCAATCATCCAGTATACCTAATTATATTTTGAACTTCATTATCATTCAGAGTTTCTAAATATTCACCTGAATTTTGATTAAACTCGGCTTTACCATAATAAAACTCAGTTATTGGTATGCAGCCAGACCACCTTTTTTTTTGTCACAGTGGAAATCCTCATGGATATCCTCCGCCAGACCACCTAGCTAGCATGACCATGCAAATAATGGCAAATTTCCGCCATTATTTTTCTCTTTACTTTTAACACGATCAAACCCTAGAATACCAGTAATCTCTTATTTTAAACCAGCCCCCTTTTATGTCTCCATCCAGAATAATCCAGATTTGATACGATAATACCAAAATTATGGACTGTGAAACCCTTTCGTATTAAGCTGTTCATTATAATGTATGCGCTCGCCCACGCAGACTATAATATACAGAGCAATCATTTTGTGCCGTTGGGCAATCCTATTACAATATTTTTGAGCTTCTCTCTCCGTGCGCGAATATGGATGGACGGCAAAGAATTTAATTAGGCAAAAGCTCTAGGCTATCGAGTCTAGTTTATGCTTTATGGGTTTTAAGGCACACCCTGTCTGATGGTGCAGGTGGCTATTTATCTTAGGTGTTTCTTTTATGGTGATTGCCTTGAGCGAAGTACCTATTTGTTTAATGGACTTTGTTTTGATTAGAATGTGTAATTAATGTTTTCATGACGATTTTTCTACTTTATGTGAGTTATCTACTGTTTTAGGATTTTCATTTAGATTTTTGCATGATACGACTCTCCCCATCTAAGGAGCATACATCCAAGGATTCCTTGGCATGCTTCATCTTTTCATCGCAAACTCTCAAAGGTAAAGGTAATTATTATAATCTCTGAAGTTTTATCCTCTTTGATGCATTTAAAATGTTAACATTACATACATCTTGATGTTTTTTTCATCTTCTACTTAAACCCTATTTTGATTGTAAACTATATTTTTTACTTGGAAGGTGCAAATAAACTACCTTGCAGTACACCATGACATGGTTTGTGCGCGTTTCACGTCTTCTCGTAAAATTCGCGACGCTCGCTCGCTCCGTGCAAATATTGATCGTAGCTGCGCGTGCGACGTTTCTGAGCTATGTAACTTTGTATAGATTTATGGTTTTCTCCTATAAATTACAAATTTTTGTTGAAATATTTCTGAAACAGATGAAAACTTAGCTGGACCTAATAGTCCGGTCAATTTAGACCAAAAAATGAGAGTGAAGTTACATAAAGTCCCAACAAGCTGAATTTCAGTGAAATTGTTCAAAATATAATTATAAACAATGTCTAGAAGTTCCCCATCATTCCCCTGTAAGGAAAAAAAATTATTCAAGGTCAAAAAAATGAGTTTTTCGCGATTTTCAGCAAAACGGTAAGTTTTATCATAAAAGTACCTCAGACAAAAATTGTAGATCATAAAATTATCATCATCATCATATAATACTTTTTTTCTTACGAGCCACTGTTTCTGAGATATAACGATTCATAAAGTTATAAAAGTTGTTATCGTCATAATATACATGAGTACGCCACGTATATACATCTAGAGTTGTTATATTAAAAAAAAAAAAAAGAAAAAAAGAAGCTGAAGTTTTTAAAAAGAGTAATTCAACTCAACAAGAAGTTATTACCAACGGCATCCGCTTTCTTCTTTCTATGTACGGAGCTCCTAAAAAAACTACCTGTTTAGATAAGCATCGATATGCATGTTTCGTTAAAAATACTAAAAATAAAAAACAAGTTCAATTAGCTTGTCTTCCTCCAACCTCAGTTGCTGCTCACCAACATCTTTTTCGAGTATATTACCAAGTTCAAGTGTGGCTTGGTTATCAGCTAGACCCTACAGACTGGGGTTGGAAGTTGGTCAACAATATATTAGAGCCAGTTCAAACTTTACTTCCACCTGCGCCAGAAAACTGCTGAACACTATTTTTTGCAACTGCAAAAAGGGATGCAGTGCTAAATGTGGTTGCAAAAAAGTCGGACTGTCTTGTTCTTTGTCATGCACAAATTGTAAAGGCCGGTCGTGCTCTAATATTGAATCACAAACAATGGAGGATTCGTTTGACTCCGACGAAGTATCATGCGATACATCGCTATTGACGCAATTTACTTGCATCCAAAATGAAGATGAAGAAGAAGCAGGAGAAGAAGAACAAGAAGAAGATCAAGAAGAAGAACAAGAATTTGAAACTTACGAATAAGACGAATAAATTTCAACACTTTTTTTTAATTTACATCGCTTTTATCTTTCCCAATCTTTGAAAATTTCCGTTATTATGCAATAGTTTTACATTAAACAGGATCACAACTGACCCGTGGAGTAGGCCACTGGGGAAACCACGTTAAAAAAACGCGCTAAGTACACTACCTCATAGGTGGCGTGGAAACGTGTGCATATTATGACGATAACAACTTTTATAACTTTTTGAATCGTTATATCTCAGAAACGGTGGCTCGTAAGAAAAAAAGTATTAACACATTTTTATTGATAATTTTATGATCTACAATTTTTGTCTGAGGTACTTTTATGATAAAACTTACCGTTTTGCTGAAAATCGCGAAAAACTCATTTTTTTTACCTTTGACCTTGAATAAATTTTTTTCCTTACAGGGGAATGATGGGGAACTTCTAGACATTGTTTATAATTATGTTTTGAACAATTTCACAGAAATTCAGCTTGTTGGGACTTTATGTAACCTCGAATGTCTAAATTGACCGGACTATAAGGAATTTTTCAGTAATATTTTGATTTAAAAGACTGTTCTTGGAGATTCTCGCCCGTTCTTCTCTACGCTTTAGTATGGGCAACTAGCTTCATCTTTCTGACTGATCGACCCCTTGAAAATTCAATAGTACCTGTAATTGGTTTATTTGAAATAATTGCTTTGAATTTGACTTGTTTTTGCAGTCTAGTATCAATCGCAGTTTTCCATTCACATGTACCAGTATCTGTAGCACCGTATACAGTAAGATTGTTAGCCTTCGTATCAGCTTCCACAACATCCTGTGCGGTATCCAAACACAAATAAATCATTAATTACATTCAGTCGAAGCACATCACACATTGGCTACACAAAGACACATTTTGTTATCGTTTCGCGTAATACGTGTGTAATAAACGTTATCAGCGCAGGCGCAGAGTTCGTTCACATTTCATTACTTGAGGGGTTGCAGAAGGTCCATTTAGAAGTAAGCACGTAGGTACTGTTCGACTTAATTGCCATTAAGTATCGAAGGCCTTGCACTTGCTTCCACTTTGCCATGTTGCTATTGCAATAACTATTCGAGGTTAGTGTAGTGAAGCAGAATCAGTTCATGTCATCTTAAATTCATTAGCAACGGGATGATGACTCAACAATGTTTTTTTCCATCAAGTAGATTTTTAAAAAAATATTGGGGCCGTATTTTTTACGTAATCAAAAGATTAAGTCTTGAACAAATAAATATTATTATTTTTTTTTTTTTTTTTTTTTTTTTTATTACGGCGATACATTGAGCTAAAATATGGCATGACGTGACGCCTTGCTAGATTTTATACGTAGAAGTGACGTAGCGAGACCCCACTCCCCAACTTTAATGCGTGCTATATGTCATTTTTATGATAAAGCAAAAAATACGTGTCTAATATTTTTTTTATTATCTGCCTGACGGACTAAATAGAATTTCTATTTTTTTTTTCCCCATAGGCATCATTCCCATTGTCAGCCTTTTGGAAAGTGGATTATAGTTAATAGCAATGGATTGCTATTAACTATAATCCACTTTCCTTTGGTGCGCGTTTTCTTTGACAAAGAAGCTGATGAAGCAGACCAAGCAATCCTTGGTCTGTACGAGTCCCATCCAGCTTTCATCCCCGCGGTCCTTTAAGGTCATCCGACCATCTGTCTGCCAACACGTTTTCTACACGGTAACTTTCTTGCTCGCAATTTTTAAAATGTATCGAAATTGTTATTAATTCAGCCTTCCTTCAGGTTCTATTACCGTTGTATGGATTAGAACTTCTGCGTCTGTTTAGTTTGCACAAAAATTTACATACATAATGTATGTTAAGTAATTGTACGTACTTTCACGTAATATAGTAGGTATAGCATGTACCTACGTACGTCGCGCGTCGCCTCTTTCCCTGCCCATAATAAGCATGGTTTGAGAATCTTTAGGATTCTTATATAATTAAACTAGGTATGCCTTCTGCAGTCTTATGTAGAAAATAATGCCGCTATTCTTGTTTTCGACACTAGTAAAAAATCTTTTAAATAGGTAATTGTTTTCAGCGTAGATATTTCGGACCGGACTTCCAGAGCTAATTTCCGAAGTACGAGTATTATCACTGATTTATGTGAACTGACGTCCGCGTCGAGTTTCGACGCATTTACTTTTCCGGATGTTTACAATTTGTACAGCTAATCCCGGAAATAACATCGGTTTTCTTCAGACCTAGTACAAAGATGATGTTTTTTTTAAACACATTGCATATGGCATTGACGATTCAACAAACGCCAATGTTCCAAATGGAGGTAGGAGGGTTCTATTCTTAAATCTCATTTGCTGCACACAGTTAAATACTCTGAGGTCACAGGTTAGCAGTAAATGCGAGCCATTACATAAAGTATTTCGCCAATGAGACATGCTTGAATATCATAAAGTATTACAGAAATAAATGGGTACTATAAAGTTGTTGAAAGCCCGTTCCCTCAACTATTTATAAGAGCTAGGTTCCGCTAAAGCCTATGTCAGCGTAGAGTTCAGTACTCACACTAGGTCACATTAAGTAGGTTCTGATTGCTCATTGCGCAGTGAAATTCAAATATAGGTAATTTGTCGCGTTTCACCAATACTACAATCAGTGCATATTTAATGTCACCAATATTTAACAGTTTAGAAGCATTGAATAGGACCACAATCAATCCAATACTTTCATAACCAGAATCTTAACATCTGAATTTGGAAATAGGTGGTCTCTTAAAATATGCATAACTGTCAAGTTTTGAAACCTGTAAGATACGAAGGTGTTCTCTATACCTAAGAAGACATTTGACAGAAGCTCACGATACAGCGATCTAACCTCTAAGACTGTTTGTTCACCGCACCGGGAAAGGGACGTCAACGAGAAACGAGATTATTCGGACATAGTAAATGTACTGTCGTTACTTCGGCGCCGTCATCTGTTTTCTCGTTGACGTCCCGTTTTCCCGGTGCGTTGGATAGTGTAAGTAAATCGATGCGGCTCTATTTAACAAATTACATTCTTTATTACGTACGTATGTGAGTCTCATTACTCAACTCGATTATTAAAAGACTGTACATCTCGTATTCTTCATATTTATAGGCCACAGGCTCACACCAACTGACCCCGGGGTTAATCTATAATAACTCATTGATAAGTATTCAATTATTTGTTTATTCTAGCTTCCACTGATAATGACGGTGCTCTCTTATCTGTGTGCCAGGCGTGCCAGGTCAATTGTGTGTAGGTTACACAGCTATATTAAGAAACATCCTCTGTTTATTTTCCTTTACTTGGATAAATTGAAGAAGCTATTAAAATTCAATTATGTTTATCTGTTGTTCGAGTTGGTCGTTGTCTTATTATGCGTTCTTTATCATCGTACAATACGCGCCACGAAAAATGAGACTTGACCGCGCCTCCCGCGCACTTTCCGCCGCCCCGTTGACGACCGGTCCCTTCCCGCGCTCAGACCTCATACCGCTAAAGAGACCTAAAATCTTTACTACGTAAGTCAAACCACGTGATGTGTTAAGTCTCATGTTTCGTGGCGCGTATTGTTACGTTGCTATTGTTATGGTTCTTCTTGCTTCTCATGGTCACAAGCCTTTTGTGTCTCTCGTTTAGCATAATCAGCCAATTATGTTCCCACTGCTGGGACACAGGCCTCCTCTCGGAGTGGGCCGTTATCCACCACGCCAGTCTCTCGTTAGCCTTTGCTTATTGTTTTATTGGTGCTTTAGGGCCATCTAGCGGTCTGTCATCGAATCAGGGGTTAGCGTTGCTTCAACAAACTAGTCGACCGACGTTTGAACGTTACATCTTTATCATTTTCTTTCCCTGGATATATTGCTTATTGATCCTTTCAAAAAAAAAACATGGAATATAAGGATCCAGTTTTCGGTCAAACGAAGCCCTTTATTCGGGGAAAAATATGAACATAACCCTAAAAATCCCTTTGTGTCGTTTACACTATATTATTATACTTATATCCCCGATTCCCCGTATCATGCGGAAGTTGTTTCAGTTAACTAAGGGCTAGGATATTATTTGCTCGTAAACGAAGGGTTTGTATCGTGTTTATGTGCACCCTTCCCATATTAAGTATGGTAACTAAACCACCACCATTCTTATTTTTCAAATAGAGTGGTGGTGGTAGTAAGGTAACCTACACATGACATAGCGCCTTGGGGGACACTTCTAAACTTTTTGTGCACCTATACAGCGTGTTTTATTTAGATCCCATAACTCTAGGGTATTAATGAAACCATCATTATGAACAACTTTTACTATGGACACAACACAAAATCGCGAAAAAAAAATCAGCTGCTCGCATAACTCGTCAAAATGCAGGGATACATTTTGACGAGTTATGCGAGCATAAATGTGGGGGGCAGCTGATTTTTTTTTTCGCGATTTTGGGTTCGGTGAAGTTCGGTCCCATAGTAAAAGTTGTTCATAATGATGGTCTCATTAATACCCTAGAGTTATGGGATATAAAAAAAAACACCATGTAGAATCAGACGCCTACAGAAATCTGTAACAGGTTACCAACATTCAAACCTGTACATGTTTCATTCAAGCCGTTAATGTCCATTCGCCACACACAGGCCTCCGCCAGCAATAACCATTACATTTTACAACAACTATGAAAACCTAAAGCGTCCATCTAACTACCATACTACGGCATAATGGCGGGAGCAATACCACGAACCCTTTTCACTGCGGAAGATACAATAATATCAATTTAAAATATCGTTGTAACAATAAAGTTGCTGCGGCCACACCTCGCGATTACCGGCCGACAGTAAAATGTACGTATCCGTATGAAATCTGCAACTTAAATCATTGCAGCGGACTCGCTCGCCCACGGCCCACTCGCTGCTGCGGCCGCGCCAGTAACTAGTGGGTCCGAGCGGCTTTCTTCGCAGATTTATGGCGCTGTCTGTACGACTAAATTGTCGGGCGGTGTGTTGCCCGCCTAACTAACGAGTACTAGATTATCTTCGTTAATAATGCGAAAGTTTATGTTTTGCTAAGATTCAGTGCATGTGATAGGCTTGTATGGAGTGAAATTGTGAAATTGAACTAACTTTATTAATAATAAGTAGCTTTAATGCATGAAGAAAATTATAGTATTTAATAAATTTAATGACAATTAACAGGAAATTATTACCAGATCGTAGCGGAAAAAATAAGGATAACTGTAGTAGACTTGACCCAAACAATGGATACATTAATCATGAATTCCAAAAACCTAATCAGTGATAACAAATTAGTCATTAATCTGCGATGAACTCTACTCTCTGTGTCTACGATAAGATAACGCTAGGAAATATTTACTAGAATCTGCACCCTAATTGCGTAACACATCATCAATCTGCACCCTAATTGCGTAACACATCATCAATCTGCACCCTAATTGCGTAACACATCATCAATCTGCACCCTAATTGCGTAACACATCATCAATCGGAGTTGGTTTCATTTTGACAGTTCAACAACAATCATTGCGATATTTACGTTAACGAGCAGACAAATTTTTCGAACATAATGAAGCAATGGATTAGCAATTTGTTTCAAAATGATTCAAACTCCGATTGATAATGTGTTACGCAATTAGGGTGCTGATTAGTGATTCCCTTATCGAAGCCAATGCAATCAGATTATTGAAATCGATGCAATCAAAATCATTTTCATAATCTTGGAATTACAGAATAGCATGTTTTCGGCATATCTAAAAGCTAAAACAGACAAAGGGAATGCTATAACTTATAGTCAAACAAAATTAGAGTACCTACATTAAAACTGGTTCTTCGCAAGCCATCATGGGGTGAGTTACATTATTATGTGCAGACAGATCGTATTACGAATGGATAGAATAAGAAATGAGTACATAAGAGGAAGTTTGAAAGTGGCACCGGTGACTGAAAAGTTGTGCGGAAATCGGTTGTCATGGTATGGGCGTGTGAAAGTTTCCTCACGACATTTTCCCATTCCCCTTCGCAAGGAATGGGAAAATGTCGTGAGGAAAGTTTTGAGTATGAATGTCGATGGCTATAAGAGAGAGGAAGACCAAAGAAACGATGGATGTACTGTGTGAAAGATGACATGGCTAGAAAGGGGGTTGTCACCCCCTTTCTAGCCGAGATGACGACTAATAGAGAAGAATGGAAAAAAAGGACATGTTGCGCCGACCCCAAATAGATTGGGATAAGGGCAGGAGAATGATGAGATCGTATTACTATTAAACACGAAATACTTACCATTTCACAAAATACGCAACAAGCGTAGTGGCCAGAATGCCATCAAATAAGTTCTCAGGTCTCAGCCAGGCGAAATCCGATACTGTGCACGTTGTTTTAGAAACCTGACACAGTACCTAGTAGGTGGTACCTACACATTGGCCAACTGCAACTAAGTATTTAGCTATACGTAATGCACCTTTAGTCACTGAGGTGTGATGGCCTTCACTAGTCTGTAGCAATTGTTGGGCGCCAAATGAATGTGTTGGGCGCCAAATACAAAATAAATTTAACCACATAATTTACACCATAAATAAAACTGACATTTATAAAAGTGCTATAGGTACCTAACCAACGTCCTTTGGCAGTGAACAACCTTTGTCATATTATTATTCATATCAATGAATTGATAGGGCAATAAATAACATAATTTTCGATATACGACTCGACGTTGTTCATAAATAATGGGATTATTATTAGAAGCACTCACGTTTGACCATCAATGAGCCGCTAGGAACAGTAAAATTAGCAACATTGCGTAAAACATTCGAAAATAAAAGAAAGCAATTTAGTGTTTACTTCATAAAATGTTGCCGGCACCTGTTTCCAATGTTCATGTTACGTTTTGTATGATTCCACGTGACACATAGATTTACGAGTACAACTACTGAAGATATTTTAATGCACTTTTTAAGTGGCAACAGGTGGGTCACATAAAGAGTTCATTTGTTTATGTTTTGTTTTATGAAAATGTCTACTGCTGAACCAATTTGGACAAGATGTCTCAGCTGTCATAAAACTACTAGATAATGCATAAGATATAATGAAATGAAATGATTAAGTCATAGGTACACTTTAACACGTAAATGCATAAAAATATCCGTAATGACCACACATCAGACAAAGTAACAATTGCGTCTTACAAAGAAAAAAACCATAACATTTGATTTCCATCTAAATGACAGCTGTTTTAATTCAAGAGGTGTGCTAGATCCTGCCATTGCGCAGTGGTCGACGTCATCAAATGCGCAGTCGCACTAGTACAGTGGGCGTGTCAAGCCAATATTTGACCACACTATCATTAAATAGTATCTACAAAAAATCTACTCGGTACAATGTTTGATAGCAATCACACACATGACGTACTCTAAGGTCGAATTTCACCAATGA
This sequence comes from Cosmia trapezina, assembly GCA_905163495.3. NCBI lineage: Eukaryota > Metazoa > Arthropoda > Insecta > Lepidoptera > Noctuidae > Cosmia > Cosmia trapezina. The sequence continues at coordinate 28,363,989 of LR991028.1, read as the reverse complement.
AAGTGAACGCGATGAGCACATCTGAACCGCTTTAATGAGCTGTCAATGTCAATATTCCGTCACTGACAGCTCTGACAGCTCTTGAACTAGATATTATAAGTACCTAGTTGATTTAGGTGAGCTGACTGTGTTCAGTTTCATTGGTGAATTCGCCCTTTTCATCGGCAATTAAAAACTAAGCTAAATACTGTTTAATGTGACAATGGACTAGTAATAACTGCCGCACGGGACGATCCATCAGGTTAAGCTACGCTTGCCGGGGTTGGTCAGTGGATGGGTGTCCATCTTTACACACCGAGACTCCTCCGTGCCTCGGAAAGCACGTTAAGCCGTTGGTCCCGGCTGTCATTCGTGGATCTTTGACAGTCGTTACGGGTCGTCAGAAGCCCGAAAGTCTGACAACCAGTCTTACCAAGGGGTATCGTATTACCCAGTTACTGGGTTGTGGAGGTCAGACAGGCAGTCGCTCCATGTAAAATACTGGTATTCAGCTGCATCCGGTTAGACTGGAAGCCGACCCCAACATAGTTGGGAAAAGACTAGGCAGATTGATTGGACTACAGAGTTTCGCCTCCTTTGCGATTATGTCCATATTTTCTAAGCTAGTGAAAGTCCCAATCTTCTAAGATCTTACTGATTGCATCCGCTAATTAGCTTCTTTATATAAACCGTGTACATGTAATTGAAGCTTCTGTATTGCATTATTCTGTGGTTCTGTGAATTTTGAAGGCTTCTAGTAGTGTCTACTAAAGTACCTGGCATCCCACGTATGTTTGTTTAGATATATTAATAGACGGCTCAACAATTTGTTTTGCCGTTATATTAATTAACTTTATCTCTTTTATAAGTTACTAGCTTTTGCCCGCGGCTTCGCCCGCGTGGATGTCGGAAATTATCCCATGGGAACGTTCATGTGGAAAACATACTGCACTAACTTAAGAAATACTGGGTTTCCCTTACAAACTTTCATCCCCTATATCACCCCCTTGTAGTATTGTTTTTGAAAGTATCCTATGTCCTTCCCCAGGATGCTATATAAAGCTTTGCTAAATTTTGTCGAAATCCATGCAGTTTTGTAAATTTTAAAATCAACCCCTATTTTACCCCCTTAGGGGATGATTTTTCAAAAACGCTGAACCGCATATTTCTTTATTTCCTATCAAAAGCATACATTTTAATTTTCACATCCCTAACTTAAGAAATACTGAGTTTCCCATACAAACTTTCATCCCCTATATCACCCCCTGTAGGATTATTTTTGAAAAAAAAGTAGCCTATGTCCGTCCCCAGGATACCATCTATAGCCTTGCCAAATTTTATAGAAATCCGTTCAGTGGTTTAGGCGTGAAAAGGTAACAGACAGACAGACAGACAGACAGACAGACAGACGGACAGACAGACAGAGTTACTTTCGAATTTATAATATTAGTATGGATAACTGGTTTTAAGAATCTTGAGCGAGGGCAACACATGCTAATTTCCTATCTGTGTTTTGGGAACACAAAACCTTTACGCCACCACTATCTTGGATAGTCGTTGACCAATAATAACCAGTAACGTTAATCAAATGTTTGAAGAACTTATATGATGATTATGACTTGTATGTAGGTAGCTACAGCAGCAGAAAAAAAAAACCTGTTAAATATTTTATTTCGTTAATAATGTCAATTATGGCACTTATATCTAACAATATTAAGAATAGTGTGCAAGAAAATAAAGCTTTTTTATTTTTATTTATTTTATGTACATAAAGCAGTTTAATTTTGACGAAGTTGTTGAACTGTTTCTTGGCGGTCTTCGGCATCCTTATTTGTTACGCTAGTCATGCATGATACCTATCTGGTGTTTTTCTTGAAATCACACTCTTCCAAATTATGTCGCATTATTTATTTATTTTATTTATTGGTCTTACGAGCTAACAGACATACCATCCAAAACGCTCATATGATTAATTTCCTTACAATTCAATTGTGGCTACACACCACAGACTTATATTGGCTAGATTACGCAAGTCTCATCGTCTGAATAGAAACCAAGCGTGCCATTATTTTTCCACCTACTGTGACGTCACATGAGCGATTTAGTGATGGGAACTCCCCGTCCGCGAGTAAACGATTCAAAACGATTTAAAGGCCCCGCCGCGTTTCGCCTCGTCTTTGGAGCGAGAAGTCGCGTGCGAGCATTCCGTCCGCTTGCATCTTATACCTACTTGTTTCACACTGCTTCCGGTTGTGCCTAGGTATCCCGAAAGGGAAGAGGGAGTGTTACGTAAAGATTATTTGAGTAAAAAATAATAATTTTATAATATCGATTTTGCAATCGATTATTCGAGTTCATCGACAGAGGAATGATAAATCTGAAATTATTTGTTTTTTTTTACTGAAATGTTAGTCATTTTCGATTATGTCATTATATAACTGGTTCTTATTGGTTGCTTGAACCTAATTAGTCTTATTATGTACTTTGTTGTAGGAAAGTTACAACGTTAATAAAAAACCCTTGAAGTCATTTTATCTACAAAAAGAAAAGGCAGTAGAAGTCGCTATGAAATAAAATCCGATCCAGAACTAAGTAAATAAATTAGTAAAAAATAAATTTAAAATATTTTTAATAATTCCTGAAAAAAAAAACAAATGTAAAATAAAATGTAAAGCCTTAAAGTTTAATCCTAAAATTCTAACAAAAAACCGGGAACAGATTCGATTAGATGAACACTTTTAAATCGGATCTCCCGCCTTAAACAGTACGCATAAGAGTTCCGACATCGACAACATCTAAGTACCTACTGATTTCTATAAAACATAGAGAATTTTAGGTTTTAGAGAATGATGCCAGTGAATTCGAGCCTAAAGTCAATCCACTAACTCCAGCATTAGTTAACGCATTCAATACATCAATTGTTCAATTGTAGTCAGGCGTCGAAACTTTTTGTTTCCGTAAAGCTGCCTTCATTAAAATGAACAGAGCAAATTCGACTATATTGTGTTGGGAACCAATTTTCATGCCACGTCCGTCTCTTCAATCCATATTTATTTAACTTTGGTATCACTTGGAAATCTGTAAATATAATTAATAATATTCTAAACAAAATCACTAAATTGGCACATTGGAGTAAAAAAAAAAAATTACATGTCACAAAAAACCCAACGCAAACATTCCTCATTCCTCTGTTTCCAAAATCGATTAGAATCGAGATTGACTGTACAAACTGTGTGTACAACACTATTTGCTTTATTTGACAGAAAAATGAGAATAGCGACTGTACCACGAAGTTGAGCGACAAGTGACAATATCGATCATTTTAATTTTCATTGCGTGTTTTAACAGACAAGTCCTACATACTGCCTTGTAACTAAAAACGGCAATGTATCATGAATTATTTGATACACACTCAGTTACATAGTGTTCATTGTAAGAACACAATGAACACAAAATAATTGATTTTGCAATAAAAAACACATAATTTAATAACAATATGACTTATCGATGAAAGGAAACGTTTCCATTATCTCGTACCACTTTTTTTGTGTAGTTTCTACAGCTCAATACCGCATAATTTGGCATTTTTTAGTTTTTGGTTGACGTCCGGCATCAAGAACGTTCGAGCGCAGACTGAATGGAAGCGGCGCTGAAGGAAGTCAATTTTACTCCCTTTTTACACGCGAAGTACATACACTTGCGTCGTCTAGCCAATATAAGTCTGTGCTACACACACTCGTCTCCTTATTATACAATAGATTGTATAAAATAGCAATAATGCCCATGTCTATAAATAATAATAAAAATTAGATTACAACGACGAATTAATACAGCAGCAGAATATAATGTCAGTTTAGTGTCAACTAATAGTGATCAATTCAATTGTTACTACCATTGTTTTATCATAACAAACTAATACGCAGGCCTAGGTTAATAATAGCCTCAGCAACAACACAAAGTAACGGCGCACGCAAATAGCACGGTAAAGTTGTCATAATTAATAAACATTGGCTATTCATTACGTCGAGATAACAGTTACAAACAATTGCAACGAGGGTAACTGACCGATAACAAGGTAATTGCACATTTGTCGCGAGTCGCAGCGACTGTACGATTAATCGCAATCATTTGTAACGTGCACGGCGCTGTTTATACATGTAGATTTTAATTAATCTTATGCAATTAATTAGTTAATTGAGGTATGTCTGCGGTGTTTCCGTCTGATATGGATCCGAGGTTTTATTTATCGTTTTCTCCAAAACAGTCTCCATGTTCCGCTAAATACACTTTTACTGATCATTAGCAATTTGTTTTCTATATAAATATCTAGAGAAAGTAGCTAAAACAAAATCCTGAAATAATTCAGTCTTCTGTTACGTCTGATAGTTTAATACCTATGATAAAAAAACCGGTCAAGAGCGAGTCGGACTCGCGCACCGAGGGTTCCGTTCCGATTTCTCAAAAAGTGTGCTATTTAGAGACATCGTTTTATTTTTCCTGTAATCTTTACATAAACTTCTATCACATAGAATAATTTAAGGGGGGGGAACGGTATTTTTTTTTTACATTTTTCATCAAAAGTCGAAAACTATGCGACCTAAAAAAAAAAAATAGGTTAAGAATGTGCAAGCAGCGCTCTTTCATATGATACCCCACATGCCCTAGTAGCCTCACTTTGAATTTTTAAGACCCCCTTTCAGTCCCTGTTACAAAAAAAATATAAATATTTTTACTTCTTTCTTATTTGCAAAATAGTTGGGTAAGCGTCATCTAAAACTGTTCCAAATTTCAAGTTGATAGCATTAGTAGTTCTTGAGATATCCAGCTGTGACAGACAGACAGACTGAGTCACACCATAAGGGTTCCTTTTTTACCATTTTGGTACGGAACCCTAAAAAGATTGTATTAATTATTACTAACACAAACGGGATATTTACCATGTTTACTGTTAGATTCGAGTTCCCGAAAAACGAACCGACACCGTTCCGTTCCGTTCGTTGTTCGAATATCCCGTTTGTGTTAATAAAAGATACATATTATATATAATTATATACTATTAGCTACTGGACTACTCTTAACCTAGTTATGTATTTATTCGTAAGTGAACAATGTATGTTCTTTTTAGAATAAATAAAGAATCTTTAAACCCAATGACCATGACAGTTTAAAAACTTAGATTTTATCCACATCATCATTGCCCCAACCTGCTGTCAAGGGGCTCAATTGAATGATTGGACCTCTATCTGTGGCCGGAGGAAGTCCGAATGTGTTCGCAGGACAACTTACCTCAATTGCTTTCAGTAGGTAATAGTTATTAGCGAATTGACTCTTGTATTGTAGAGCGTTTATTTATAAACTGACAAATTATTTATAGACAGATAAAGAAACATGGCAGAATTCATAAGAATAAAAGTTACAATATAGAACTGCGCAAGCACATAAGTAGGTATTATAAGAAACGTGACAAGGAAGACCATTATACCATCAAAAACAACATTTTACCTACGTGATACTATCACAACGAATTAGAAACGTCACACAAAAGAAAACATCCTTGATCAGTCAATAAAATATGTATATCTAAACCACGTTTCTAATTCCTCTTTCTCCATTTTTCCAGGTGGAACAACGAGATGTCCCGGGCATCGACTGCGCGAACCTTGCAATGGACACCGAGGAAGGCGTCGAGGTGGTCTGGAACGAGGTGCAGTTCTCTGAGCGCAAGAACTTCAAGCTACAGGAGGACAAGATACAGACAGTGTTCGACAACCTCACCAGGCTAGAACATCCCAACATCGTCAAATTCCACCGCTACTGGACGGATACACACAACGATAAGCCTAGGGTAAGATGAAATGTCATCTATTATTCCAAACCTCATCTGCTTCTGAGGGATCATCAGTCATCATCATTTAAACGAAAGACCTTCACTGTTAGACATCTAATATGCCAAGGCGATCAACTTCTTATTTTAAATATCTCTGGTGCAAAATGTTGACGGCCTGGTTGCATTTCCTGATTTCCGTTTTTCATGATCTGAATGCATGATCATGATGCAGACCATTCGTCTACATCTTCATATCATGAAAAACGACATGACATCATCTTTTTTTGTTTACCCAAAAAATTATAGGATCAGTAGTTATAATGATAAGTGTTTCTATTTCTGTGTAATCTAATGAAAATTATGTAATAATCAAATAAGATAATTTTGGTACTTTTAAGATATTTTAGAAACGACCTTTAGTCGCTACTTATTTCAAGGTTTTATTTGAGGCATATCCAAATCCGTCGACGGCATACTCCATTTGATGTATAGTTCCTTATTCAGCCTTTTAAGTATAGGAATTGCTTCACTACCGAAATACATGACTACTAAGTTTCAATACCTGGTTGTTTCAGGTAATATTCATAACGGAGTACATGTCTTGCGGCTCTCTGAAGCAGTTCCTCAAGCGAACCAAGCGGAACGTGAAGCGACTGCCACTGCAGGCCTGGAAGAGATGGTGCACGCAGATATTGTCAGCGCTCAGGTAAGATACCAAATACCAATACTCTACCTCCTCGATACTGCCACTTCTAAGCAAGTAGGTAAACAGTTTAGACCATTCATAAATTCAAAATTGTATCTCCTCAATCTAGTCGGCCACGACTTTTTGTGCTCCCCAATCCCCAATACAAGTCCGATAATTCCCCATCCAGCTATCTACACGGCTGCGTGCCTCCGATAGTCCACGGGAACCTCACGTGCGACACCATCTTCATCCAACACAACGGCCTCGTGAAGATCGGCTCCGTAGCCCCCGACGCCATCCACCACCACGTCAAGACCTGTCGCGAGAACATGAGGAATATGCACTTTATTGCACCCGAATACGGATGTAAGTACCTTGAACTAACAGATGACTCTCGAGAAAGGACCACACAGTTTCGACTGCCTTGATTTGACGGACTCTTGCCTTTTCCTTGTTTAGGAAGTTTGTTAAGTGTTTTGGAACAGGCAATCCTCGTGCCACAGATTACATGCTATGCAGAAACTTGCCTTATCGCTGGCCAGCTCTCGCACTCCTATGCATACCTACGCTCGTTCACGGAATTCTATGTGAAAATCGTGACTTTGTGAGTGAGTTCATTGCTTTCTCAATGAATACCGTGTAAACAAGCCGTGCTTATGACTGCGTGTTGCGTCCAAATGTCAAGTTTCTGTATAGTACGTACTGTGCTCGTGCCCAAGAATCACAGCAACCGAAACTATGTTGTCCATTTTTTTGCATTCATTACATCTTTATTTCCCCCCCGTATCAGCATCACAAATGGTGACGCCAGCGATGGATATCTACTCATTCGGAATGTGCGCATTGGAGACTGCGGCACTTGAAATTCAGGGCAATGGCGACTCGGGCAGCCACGTCACGGAGGAACACATCGTACGAACGGTTGAATCGTTGGAGGAGACACGACAGAAGGACTTTATATACAGGTACTTGTCTTACAGGTGGGCGTGGCGGTAAGTCGCTTTTGTTGTATGGGTACACGAAGTGAGGGATGGAGTGCTCATGTGTATGACTGTAGGGACTTGTGATGTGGGAAACGTCCTGCATTGGTCGCTTGCAACGGAGCTTTGGTTTGAACGAGGTGTGAGTACTCATTGATTTCAAAACAACGCATCGCAGCTAGCAGTGTTCCTTATAAAGCCTCTCGGCATACACAGTGAGCACTCAATTGCTCAGCAAACCCGTGTAAGGGTCACTGCCTGTGTGTCGTCTCTCCCCCGCCCAGTCGGTAACCGCGCCGTGTGTCGACAGGTGTATAAACAAGGACCCTGCGAAGAGGCCGACGGCACGGGAACTTCTCTTCCACCCGCTACTCTTCGAAGTACACTCCCTCAAACTGTTGGCTGCGCACACGCTTGTCAACACCACCGGTAAGTCTTAAACATGTAAAACTAGTAAGTGGCTTGGGTGATGCTCCTGAACTCGGATGTTGGTCCATTAATTTTGTAACAATGGATTATGACGTTAGTGTAATTCTCGCAAATTTAATGAACGACTAACAAAAAGTGAGCATGTTCGAAAATTTCAATTAAGTACCCAACTTACATGGCTTATCGATGTACCTGCGCAGAAGATGAATTTTCAAAGCGGGAAATGCTATTGACACTCCACGCACCGCGCTCTTTTTTCCTGTACCGCTATTGATCGGCAGCTGCCGCCATGTTAGCGCGCGCCGCGTATGACATGTTAGTCAGCCGCCATACTTGCAAGTGAGACGGAACTAACAGCTGTAGTGTATTATGAATCTTATAGTAGTGATGTAAGGTTGATTGTAAGTTTTAAGCATTCTTGTTAATCTTCGGGGCCATACTTTCTTTTCTGTACGAACGAAGATTCACAACGTGCCTTATTAGTTTGGTAGGTACCACTGTACTGCGTTTTCTCTCTTTGGTCCTTATCATAAACTCGTAACCAAATCCTTGCAGGTTGCTAAGTGTTTATTTGTCGTGTCTCCAGCGAACATATCGGAGACGATAACGGACGAGGTGGCGGGCGGCAGCAGTGGCGAGGCGCTCGCGTGGTGCTTGCGGGGGGGAGAGCGCACGGAGCTCGCGGCCAAGGATCTGCAGCCGCACGCAGAAAAACTGGAGAAGTTTGTCGAGGACGTCAAGTGAGTTCGCAGGGTCTGGCGGCCCAGCAATAAGGTTGTTGTTTGGTTGCTGTCAGAGGTAATATAGCTATGCAAGGACTAGAAAGATTGTGCTCTATAAACGAGGTGACATACTTTGAGGCGATTAATTATCGACTGGTGGATGTCGATCTAACCACAGTCTAGTTACACCCTTAAAATGTTTAATGACTGATTTTTATTAGTGGTCTGAGAATGTTTTTGTTAAAAATTATAGTATTTGATTAGGTACTGAGTGTAACACGAGGAGCTCGTGGCTAAGTAATAACAGCCGCACGGTCAATACTTCAAGTTAAGCTACGCTTGTTTCCGGGGTTGGTCGGTGGATAGGTGACCATCTTTACATACCGAGAATCCTCCGTGCCTCGGAAAGCACTTTAAGCGGTTGGTCCCGGCTGTCATTCGTGGATCTTTGACAGTCGTTACCTACGGGTCGTTAGAAGGCCGAGTCTGACAACTAGTCTTACCAAGGGGTATCTTATTATTACCCAGTTACTGGGTTGTGGAGGTCAGATGGCAGTCGCTCCATGTAAAATATTGCTATGCAGCTGCATCCGGTTAGACTGGAAGTCGATCCCAACATAGTTAGAAAAACCGGTCAAGAGCGAGTCGGGACTCGAGCACCGAGGGTTCCGTTCCGATTTCTGAAAAAGTGTGCTATTTAGAGACATCGTTTTATTTTTCCAATAATCTTTACATAAACTTTTATCACATACAATAATTTCAGATTTTTCTCTAGATGCAAACTTCGGAGATAAGGGGGGGAACGGTATTTTTTTTTAATTTTTCATCAAAAGTAGAAAACTATGCGGCTTAAAAATAAAAAAAGTGTTTGAGAATGTGCAAACAGCGCTCTTTCATATGATACCCCACATGCCCTAGGTGCCCCACTTCGATTTTTTAAGACCCCCAGTTCAGTCCCTGTTGCAATAAAAACATGTATATTTTTATTTCCTTCTTACTTGGTATCCAGCTGTGACAGACAGACAGACAGACAGGCTGAGTCACACCATAAGGGTTCCTTTTTAACACTTTGGTACGGAACCCTAAAAAAAAGGCAAGGCAGATTGATTGACTGAATGTAACGTGTGTATACCTTTCGGTAAGGCCAATGACTTCAGCATGTTTCGATTTTTTCGCTTTGTCGTGTTCTTGTTTGGAAGCCGTTATACTGATTTATTTCCCCCACTCCGCAGGTACGGCATCTACCCGCTGACGGCGTATGGCTGGACGCGCGGGCTGGGCCGCGCGGCGTCGCCCGCCGAGCGCGCGGCCGAGTCGCTGCCGGCGTCCCCGGAGCCGCGCGACCTGGAGACGCGGCGCGTGGTCAACATGATGTGCTCGCTGAAGCCGCAGCCGCACCCGCACCCCGACGCGGCGCCCGCAGACCTGCTGGTGAGTCACACCAACACATTTTACAACAGTTTAACGCTAAAATATCAAGTGAATTTATCTTTACAAATTTTAATTCCAACCGTCTTTTCTCACTAATTAAGAAATGTACGTATGTACTGACGTCACGCAAAATCCTGCATCGCGCAAGCAGAGTTTACCGCGCGACTAGCATATATACAACGTCCCGACATCAATCGTCGGGCAGTTGCCCACCAGACACGATACCCGTCTGGTCGGAGAATACTCCTTTTTCTATGGAGAATGAGTGAACTTTACACCCTGTTCCTCATACCTCTATAACACCATTACCAATACCGGTTTTTTTTACACTAACTAAAACAAATATGAATTCGTGATAAACAACAGTTATGATGTTATGTTGCTGAAACATGTAACACATGCAACACACAGAGTGAAACAATGTTGAGAAACGTTCGTTTTCCATGAATAGGGGGCACAAAATGAAATTAACATGAAATTTTAATTGAGAATTCCATTGACTCGTAATAACAGTAAAATTAAAATGTCTCCGACTTTAAATTCGGGAGATGTCAACATACTTTTCGATGCCAAATTGTCAACGTTCATCATCCTACATTTCATCACTTATAAAATATGTCTCAGTCATAATAAATTTATCTTATTTCCTAATCTTCTCTATTAATAGTATGCTAATGACAGACATGATGCCATAGCAAATAAGTGACCGACACACACACACACAAGATCCAGAACACATGGAAGTATAGTAAAGTCTTAAAAGTTCTAATTCATTATTTTGTATGAACTTCTGACTACAGGAAAAAGCACATAGGGACCATGTTCGATTGATTCTTAAGGCCATACCCCGACCAAACGACCTTGAGCGTTCGGTCCTTCTCTGTCCCGCCGCTCAGCCTCGCTCTGTCCCGCTCCCTGCGCAGGCCCCTTCATCAAAAAAATCACATTTTTTTTTGGAATTATTTAAATAAAAAACTTTTTAACAAAAAAAAACCGACTTCCAAAAATCACTACAAAGTGAAAAATAACTTTGATTTCGGAAGTCGGTGTCTTTCGTTTTTTATTTACTTTCTTTTTTTTTGCCACCGACTTCCGAAATCAAAGTTATTTTTCACTTTGTAGTGATTTTTGGAAGTCGGTTTTTTTTTTGTTAAAAAGTTTTTATTTCTCGCTTTTTAGTGGGTCTGTTTATAATTTGTATAAGTTACAATAGTCTTATGTCAATTGCTCATCACATGTTACAAAATATTGCTTTTCCCGATGCTGGGACATTAATTGTTGAGGAGTTCTGCTGGTAAGAACCAGGAGAACTCCGCAACAACCACTCACCACACGCATTGTGTGACGAGCGGAAATTGCTTATCAACCATATTAAAGTAATCGAATCGCAACCCGTGAAATATTTATCATTGAGTAGTTCCGATAGCCATCTGTGGTCTTCATCATCAGTTCCACTTCACCAAGTGGTGCTTTCCGAGAGCAAATAAACGAGCTACTATAAAAAATACCCAAATCGCTATAGGTGTGCCTATAATATTTGAAGAGTTCCTTCGATTTCTCCAGGATCCCATCATCAGAACTGGATTTTGACAAAAATGGGACCATTTGGGAAGTATACCCTTTCCAACAAAAAAATAATTTTTCAAATCGGTTGGCAAGCGACGGAGTTATGCGCGAACAAACATAAAAAAAAAAAATACAAACATCCGAATTGAGAACCTCCTCCTTTTTTAGAAGTCGGTTAAAAAAAGAATAGCGAACTTTAAAAAAATAATAAAACGTGGATAATTTAGATTTTTAAATTATCTATCCATTATTGTAATCCTCAAATGATTAGAACGTCACCTTTAGAAAAAGATGCATGAAATCAATAATTTTATACACTTTTTTACAAGGAGATTTCAAATGTATTTATTTCACATAAAAACAAAAGCAAACGTGCAATGTGATGATAGAATATCGAACATTAATAACGTGCTTTTAGATGTAATTTATTACTCTTAATTAATGAGTTAATCGCCTCTGAATAACGCCCTATCGCAAGGTTTTGGTCGGGGGATCGCCTTAAGCAAGATTTAGGCTGTGATCTAAGCGTACTAAGACTCTATTTTGCTAAAAAAGCGTTTCATACGCTTAATTTGTATTGTATTTAAAATATTAGAATGAAACGCTTCATCACATTCACGAATATGATTTCTGTTTTATTAAATATACCATCATGACAATGAGCAAAAGATGTTCACACTGTTAGCTAGGAGCGAACCCACCCCGAGGCAGTAATTTGTTTGCGTACCGTCCCTCCAGATGACGATCCTCCTGCGCATGGACGACAAGATGAACCGCCAGCTCACCTGCGCCGTGTCGCACCGGGACACCGCGGCTGCGCTCGCGCACGAGCTCGTGCAGCTCGGCTTCATACACGAGGTAAACTAAACTGAACCTTATCGTTTGCGAATATAGTTTATTTTGTACTGTAACTTTAATATTGGTTTGATCTTTTACTAGTCATTCTAATGTCAGCTTAACTTATACAAGGGTAAAGTTGATATTTGTTTAAGTGAAAACCGAAATCGCACGCACACAAATATGTGTCTATTGTCTACGTACAGCGAGTGCGAGCGTACTCGCGACTGGTCGCCGCACTGCCCTATGTGTGCGGACTGTGCGTGCGCCTTTGATCGTACGTACGGGCCTGACCTTTTGTATTTATCTATTTAGTGCTAGAAGTCTTTCGGTAATATCGGTGTTTTTTTCAGTTATTTCACAATTTTCTACTGATCGCCTTGTGTTTATTCCAGGCGGACCGCGACAAGATCTGCCGCCTTATGGAGGAGTCCTTACGCAGCAGCTTCGGCTCTCCCCCCCCTCCCGCCCTGCCGCGCGCGCCCGCGCACGTGGCCAGCTAGTGACGTCACCGCTCACTCCCCAGCACACACGCGCACACGTGCTACAGGGACACGGTACTGCGCGGACCCACTACTTTACTCTTTAACTCTTCGGCGTAGTCGCCTGTACCTTAGACTCCGCAGTTCTTAGCATCCCTAGCAACGTGGGCCCGACACAGTACCTGTAGCACGTGTGTGTGCGTCGCTCCGTGGCGTCCCACCCTGCAGGACTCCTCACTGCCGCTGACGACACCTGCGCTTACCGAGTCCTAGCTGCGAAGCGGCCCCCAGCACTATATAATATCGTTCGTATATGATATACTTCCGGAGCACTTAGCTTTTATTGATATTTAAACAAGGTTTTTAGTCAACTAGTTGCGGAACTGGGCTCCGAACTGACGTAAGCGTTCGACACGATACGTCACGAACGATACCGCCCCCGCAGTAGTCTATAGATTAGATTTAAACGCATATTTATACGTAGAAATGATGGGTCTTATGATGAGATTTTGTATTGCCGTATCATGTATTTTTGCATAAGTATGGTACCGATTGAATGTTTCCGCGAGTTTTCCTCTCTCACACTTGGCTTGTTTAAGCGAGGATCGCAAACAGTTCCGAATGCTATTTATTTTTACTTTAATGTTAGAACTTAAGGAGTGTGAGCGAGACATCACTATTTAGTTTTTATATAAAATCAAATCAATATTATAGCTATCTATGATAACTAGAATCCTCGCATAAACAAGAGCCCATCGTTAAATCTTCCGTGTTGGTCACAACTTCTACTTATAATATAAAACGGCAGTTCAGACAATCGAAATTGTTACGTGGAGGTATTGTGTAGTGTTAATGTGGCGCAGTTGTTCAGTTGTTTTATCTCACGAAAGCGGGCGAGCCATACTTGTATGTGTCAATGTTACATGCACTTTAGTCTCTGTGTGCGTGAGCTCGGGAGCGTCGTATATCTACAAGTTTGGATCACCCGATTTCGTGAGATAAAATAACTATACCACATGTCATCTCCATAGTACGGCGCTGATGATGTTCCAACTGTGCGAGGAATTCTGATCTTCAGATCTTTGTGGCACTCACAGCCTGCCCATTGAAGCTCTTCATCAAAGTACTACGTGGATGAAGTTTGAGTTAAGGTACCTTCTAATATTGCATTTCACCTCCCAAAAAACTTACTAGTCGAGTGTGAATCTAAATCCGATCAGCCGAATCGTTCGTTTTAAATTAATCGATTCATCTTAAAGGAAATTGTTAAAAAATGACTTCACTTTAAGACGACGACATGTAAAAATTTGTAAAGTTATTGAAGATTCGGAACGGTTCATAAGTTAGTTCGAACATCGAGTACGCTTTAGTGATGTAGAGTTTTGTATGAATGTGTATATGTTATAAATGATATTTAAAAGAAAAAAATATTTAAATTAAACGTTTACTTTTAATTATATGTATAGTGAGGCTTCCTCTTAGAGCTTTATGGATGTGGTTATAAATAATAAGTATACGGAAAATTGAACATACTCACTATGAAGATAAGGTTGAAATTTGTACTGTACTCGCGTCGATTATTACTTTATACTACCGACAGGTGAAACTGGACTGGGTTGTTGACTACAGTCACGTAATTTGTTAACGTTTTATATGAGACGCTTATGTTATGTTAGGTTCTGTTTTGTAAGGACGTCTGTGGCTGACATTGATATGACTTTACAGCCATTTTATATTACCAGGCTTGTCTGTAATTCTCTAAAAAAAACTAATGTTATTTAGGAACAATTCTGAAATAACATCGTCAATGAAAAGCGACGGACATCCTGGTACCGGCACGTATTGCTTGCATGTTTGAAGTCAATTGTCCAAACTTGTGATGTTTTGATGTAAATTAATAACTTTATACTGGGCTTTGTATTGATGTTAACTAAACGAACACCACCCGCAAAACAAAAACAAAGTAACACGTCTTGTCTCTCCAATTATAGCTACCAACAAGAAAAATTTTACTCTTAAAGTGATTGCATAGTTTTTATTGTCGCGAATCATAATTATTTTGATCAAGATACAACCTTACACTGACCTGCAAATTGCAATAAAACGCAAAAAAAAAATGAATTTCGCGCTACCACAGCGCAATCACCTTAAATTCCAGTTCTTAAGTATGTACACATCAGTACAAGACCCATTATGAAAGTAGAATGTTTTGCATTTACACACATACATTTTGGTTTTATACAAACGGTGAAGTTTCGGTTATTATACGTAAAGCTATAGTGGTGCTAGTATGTATGTACAGCATTGTATAAAATTCGCTATAATAATAATTATTGTATTTCTACAATATACATAAGTATGGAAGGGTCACTTTGACAACGGGCGATAAAAAACTCACAAATGAAAAGTTGCTGATAGGAGTATTGCTATCCTTCTCTAACAGACCGAGCCAGAAAGAGACTGTGATGGTTGACAGCTGTCAAATTGGTTAAAAACATAGCTGTCAGATTGGTTAAACTCCAGCTGTTTTTTAGGTGGTGTGTTCCGACATGTCATTTAAACCTGCGTAGAAGTCTTGAGTTTTTCATTTCAATTGGACAGCTCTAGATAATCTACCGTCTCTTACTGTTTCATCTGCGAGTATGAGATAGCAATCGTTTCGTTTTAGTTAAGTTCTGCGTGTGTTCTTTACTGTGTGTTGTATACATTGCTCCTTCTATACTTACTTATGTATGTTGTGTTACTGTGTATATTGTCGTACATAGAATATCGCATCGGCACCGGTTCCTAGTTCATTAGTTATGTTCAAAATGTTTTGGTGCTGAAACACGTTTTATTTTATTAAGCGAAATATGCGCTTTTGTCCGTGCAGGTGTAACTTACGAGTGAGAATAATGCAGCTGGCTAGAATAACTAAGAATAACGACGTACTAAATAATAATGGAAATTATTGTGTATTCAAATTTGAGTTAAAAATGACGCGTAAATGATGGTTTTCATTTTATAAGCCACTTTGAAAGCTCATTCTTGATACGTACAACTAGTAATATCTAAGTGCACGGTGGTACAAAGCCAAGTTCAAATCTCTACGTATTAGCACAGATTAATACAGATGGGACACTCCGCAAAATCATTTAAATAAAAAGCGACACAATAAAGTGCAATTCAGGTCGCACAACGCTTATTACCTACACTTATATTCAACTACAAGTTGCCTCTCTTTCTATCGCGTAACTCTTATCCTACCTTCTGACCTACTGAATTAGCCCCGCGGACGGGGCCCGCCGCGTACTTGTAGCTTCATACCTAAACTGCGGAGTGTCCCATCTGTATTAATCTGTGGTATTAGTTGCACGTGTACGGACAGCGAGCTCCGCACTGGGTTGACGCTAGTGGTGCCAAAAATACGAGGTGCCAACAAGTTTACTTTCAAACGACAGTTTACTAACCCTTAGTTACTAGACGTTCAGAAGTATTTGTTTCATGTACCTACAGTCCGTTCACAGTTAGTTTACCTCTGACAGCAGCAACCCAATATCAACCTTGACGTAACGAAAATAAAGATCACTGTGAGTTTGACAGACTTGTTAATGGCAGCAACCCAACAGCAACCTTATTGCAACGACAATAAGAACACTGTGAGTTAGACAGTGATGCATAATCAGAGGTAAAATAATTGTGAACGATAGTTACAATAACATTATGGCGCGTGGATAAGATGGGAGGTAACACCTTGTGTTGTCAATACAATTTCTGTGTCAAAGAATTATTGTAGGAAATAGAACGGTATAGTTAGCAAGGGGATTTAGCAGATACAAATTTTCTCGTTGCTTTAAATGCCAACTCTAAAATTATGGAAGGGTTTTTGAGACTACCTTTGTATTTTTCACTAATAGCCCTCTTATTTATGATGAACAAAAGTGCATAACATTTGTTGCAGCAACACGATTAGTTAGTTGCTAAAAACATGTTTCACGTTCACATAGTTATCGCATAGAATGTTGTTAACAACATGATACGAAAACATGTTGCTACACAAAGTACCACAACTTTTGTTCAACTTGAATACGGGCTATGATATCAGTTTGACAACTTTTCACCGCACCGGTTTGCACCGGTTTTCCTTTTCAACTTGGCCACCATATTGGATGTAGGTACAATGCGAACCGGGCCCCTTCACCCCTCACGTCCCTCTCTATCCCCTCAGTGTCACATCGTCAGATAGTCGGTTATGGAGCGTTCTCATCGCGTGGTTGTGTGGGACGATTGTGTGCCGCTTGCTTTTTGTAGATCTTCTTGGATTTTAGTAGAAAAATCCTGCACCCAAATCGCGTAAGACACTCGGATTGACAATTTAATAAAATAAATAAATAAATATCCTTGGACATTTCACACAACGCCATCTAGTCCCAAGCTAAGCAACCTAATGCTTGTATTATGGTAACGAGATGGCTGATAAACTACATATATACATTTTTTTTTTGTAAATACATACATATTATAGATAGAAAAACACCCAGACTCGGAACAAATACTTGTAGGTCGTACAAATATTTGTTCCGTGCGGGAATCGAACCCGCGACATGCTGCGCAGCAGTCAATCGCTCAACCACTGCGCCAACCGTGTCGTCAAATCTTTTGAATGTGATGAAACAACAAATTACATTGCTTCTTATGCCTGAAAATTCCGTCTGTTCGACAGCAAATATAACCAATGGATTGTGTTACTCTATGAAAATGTAAGGGATTGTCAAGCTCGTGGGGTGCAGGTCAAAATAAAGAGTCAACTAAAGTGTAAGGATTGAAACATCGCTATTCCGTATGTTCAATGTTTCAAAGCAAGTTCTGAATGATAGTCACTGAAATATCGGAACCTACGAAGAAGTACGTGGCGCACATTCGTCCTCGTGTCGGCGTCGAAGGCGAGGAGTTAGTAGCGCAGTAGTGTAGAGTAGTGTAAACGAAAGACTGGCTAATGTAACGAGTTAGGTTGGTACGGCGGCGCGCGGCACGGCGCGGGCGCAGCGGCGGGCGCGCAGGCGGCGGGGAGCCTTCTGTACGTACCCGTTCTGTGATATTACACACTTGTAAATGCATACAAGTGTTTCAACTCGGCCTTTTTAAAACACGCGTATTTTTGTCTTAAGATTCCAATTTATTAAGGGTGCGGGAATTTTCGTATTCGTTACCAAAAAATTATGTACGCTTACTTATATATATTAGGGAATATAATTAAATTATAAAATATTAGAAAAATATGAAATTTGCAACAACTCGGTAGCCGGCCGCGCGCTCGCCATGGGAGGCAGGTATATAGCTAGTAAAGTGGCGTGTTCTTTGTAAATATTCGCTTTTAGTCTAAAAACTATACATAAAATGATTATTGTTGTAATTGTAACTGATTTAAGGACCTACTTGTCTACCTTTAGTTATATAGCACACAAACGCCGCTACGTTACTGATTTATGTATCTCGCATTTTATTTTATTTCAGTTTTTATATTTTTTAAATATAACGGAACTGTTTTGGTTTGTATTTTTGTGTCTGTTCTTGTTTAAAAACAGGTTGATGAAAAGCCTGTCTGCAAACCTTTTGTATAAGTATAGAAATTTAAAGTTGTATTTACTACGTCATAACACAGATTAATACAGATGGGACACTACGCAAAATCATTTAAATAAAAGGCGACTCTTCCTACGACACAATAAAGTGCAATTCAGGTCGCACAACGCTTATTACCTACAGTTTTATTCAACTACAAGTTACCTCTCTTTCTATCACGTAACTCTTATACCTTCTTCTACTGAATTAGCCCCGCGGACGGGGCCCGCCGTGTACTTGTAGCTGCATACCTGAACTGCGGAGTGTCCCATCTGTATTAATCTGTGGTCATAGTTACAAATTACAAAATGAAGTGTACATTGTTCACTCTGTGTATCAAGCATAGACACAAGATACATGGCCAACCAGTAATGCTAGAACATTGATCAGCAGAAGGCTTAGCACAGAAGCCTATCACAACGTTACCTACATGCTTTTGCAATAATCTTAGAGAACTGTCCTGACCTTGTCTATGTTCCTATAACTACCATTCTACTTCGAAAGCGCTGCGACGAGTATATTCCACATTAATTTTACGAGTTGACCACTAAACACGACGATACCAATGCAAGCTTTTCTGAAAAACTTAAAAAACCTAAAACTGGTGCTAATTCCATATTAAACATATGCTCTTGGATTTACTCAGAAAATTGTCAGAGGCTCGATCACTTTACTTTAGCGATATAAATCTAAAGACGTAGTAGATAAGGCCCACTTTCACTTGTATCTTAAAACGCCTAGTGATGTAACGAAAGTTATAGATGTTACAAGTTGTCTGCATTGGTGTTTACTGTAACCGATAGATGGCGCCAAGGAGCTAAATGGTACCAATTACTTTTATTTTATTTTATTTAAACGTTGTTTAAATTTTAGTTTCACTCAGATATTTTTTTTCTTTTGTTTTAATATTTATTTACAAAATGTGGACACATTAATGGAGAATGTTTTAGTTTCATTACCTAACAATGTATTGTTGTATATAATTACCCAATCAGTGTTCTGGTTTTTCTTTTGTTTATCCAAAGAGCAAAATGTGTTCATCTATGAAAAATATTTTAATTTGTGTTTTTATGAGATTGTAACATAATTATTTATTGGATCCAGAATTGCATTTCCCACTCGATTATATGATTTCATCTACAGTTAACATGTGCAAGTATGATTTAGCTATAGTACATAAATATGATTATTGTAATGATACCTACTATGATTATGCTCAAAGTGTAAAGAATCCATAACAAAATATGATCGAACGATCGAGTGATGTTTGCATACTATTCTACAATAAAGAACGTCAATAAAGTGTATTTTAAAAAAGTATTTGGTGTTTCAATGTGTTTTCCTTGCCTTGTTAGATCAAATATTATGAGATACCTGAGTGTATTACAGTACATATCATAAAACTATAAATATTTAACAATCGGCACGCTCGGAAATGATAATATTCAACATTATCATAGAAAAGTAAACATTTATTAGGCGATAATCACAAAACACAATACTTGTAGAAACTAGTGGTCGGCGATGTGGTGACCTAGCACACCTTTCTCATATTGATAGGATATGTTAGGTACAATGCGCGCCACGAAAGCTGACACTTGCCTCCCGCGCTCTCCGCCCCGTTGACGCCCGGTCCCTTCCCGTGCTCAGACCTCATATCGCCAAAGACACCTTAAATCGTCAACTGCGCTAGTCAAACCACGGGGTGTCAAGTCTCATCTTTCGTGGCGCGTATTGTATATAAATGGTAAATATTGAATCACTATAACACTTAAAGCTACGGATTTTTCAATAGTCAGATAACTCATGAGTCTCATCATAACGTGTACACTGGCTTGGCCACCATCAGGGATTTTACTTTTGATAACACAAAGATTTAGTCGTTAATTAGTCGAAATTTGTCGCCAAATATCAGAATTTGTCGGTCACCGGTTCAAAAGTTGTAAGTGGTCATTGGTGGCCGATCTGGAGAGAGTCTCCCCTTGGCCACCTTTATATCTCAAAAACTAGGGCACCTAGCGAAGATCTGTTTTCTCCCAGATTTAGTCGCTAATTAGTCGCAAGTTTTCGCCAAGTCACAGATTTAGTCGGGTCTTAGTTTAGAAGATATAATGAGTTCAATTTTTAAGTATAGACCAAGAGCTAGATTGAAGAGTTTGATCTAGCTCTTGGTCTATACTTAAAAATTGCAAATTGCGGTAAAAGTTTTCGACGATTTCACAGCTTTGACTGTCTATTTAGACATCCCTCCCCTACTTAGTCGTTCACTCTTGACAGAGTGGTCGTGGTTGATGACTGCATTTTCTTTGGCCAAAGCAGCCCTCGCGATGCTCCTCCACTTATTCCGGTCTTCCGCGTCTCGAAAATTTTGAACTGTGGAGGTTTGGGTTGATGCTTTGATTATGTCTTTCCAACGCGTAGGTGACCGACCGCACACAGACATCCTACTATAGATCAGGGAGCATCATCATCCTACATCCTACTATAGATCATCTAGACATACTACTATATTAAATATTTACTTTATTTTTTTTTACCTACGCTGTCCCACTCCTGGGCAAAGGCTTCCCCTACTCCATCCATCTTTCGCGAGCCTGCGCTTCCTCTTTCCAGTTTTGACGGAACCTATTCAGCTTGTCCCGCTACGCCATCTCCAACGTGGTCTGCCGCGACCCCGCCTCACTGTCTCACCAGGGGGCCTACTCCCTAAGTCCGTCCGTCCGATTATCCGTCCGTCTGACATTACGATCCATTAAAACAAGTGTAAAAGTTAAATTTTTCGGACGGGCAACAACACATCGGGAGTAGGGACAACTGGCAAATCATGTTGTCATTCATACTTCGTTGGGGCTCCACAACCTCAACTAATTAATTGACATTTGAAGATACTGTTGGAACTGCTGAAGATTGTAAGAATAGCTTTGCATTGTGTAGACTCAATCACCTTGTATTGTATAATTGCTTAGCACATGTGTGAGTACTATGTACCTACTCTAAAGCTACCATTTACTGGGTACGTCTTTATTTGACTTGGATGTGCCCTGGCGGCTGAGAGTGTGTCATGCTCACTCTAATGCCTCGCTGATGGTGGCGCGTGTGTTGGATCATTTAACGAATCCATACGTCAGGTTCGTCAACGGGCGCTGTTGGTGGAGGCTGGTCATACCTTAGCTGCCACGGCTTATTTTAATTTTGAATTGTTTTTTTTTATTTTTTTAATACGGACGCTTTTAACGTTCATCGTTCTCACATGTATAATTTCAACATGAATGATGTAACCAATATTTTGTAACCATATTTTGATTTAAAAGAGTGTCCGTGGAGTTTCTTGCCCGTTCTTCTCCATAGATCTACGTTTTGGAATGGGCAACTAGCTTCAACTTTCTGACTTACCTACTGACCAACTCTTTGACAATTCAAAAGTGCCTGTAATTGGTTTAATTGAAATAAATGCTTTGAGTTTGAGATTGAGGAGTTTGAGTAGGTGATACGGAGTAAGAAACGCCCGTCACGAAGGCCGAAACTACGGGCATCGTGCTTAGGGAGCAGGAGACAAACTGTGGGGCCAGATAGCACAGAACAGGGGGCCTTGTTCTGTGCTATCTGGCCCCACAGTTTGTCTGGCATGCGGCAGACATGTCCTGCCCAGTCCCATTTAAATTGGGCAGCCTTTTGAGCCACATCAGCTATCTTTGTTTTGGAGCGCAGTATTGTGTTCCGAACACGATCCGTTAATGTAACGCCTAGTATAGCCAACCCAATCTCACCCACGTTCTCAGCGGCCTTAGAGATGATAATTCAAAAACCTAGATTGGAATAAAAACGCACTCAACATTGGTAAAACCTGAATCACTTACGTTTCGCCGATGATCTAATTCTATTCTCAGAATGTCCAAAAAAACTATAGCAAATGCTACAACAACAATCAGATCAAATCATAACTAAAAGAGTCCTGACTGACTGACTGACTGTCATTCAGTGTGCAAAATTTCAGCTTTCTAGGTCCAAGGGCTGGCGTTGATGAGTCAGTCAGTGACTGATTCATCAACGCCAGCCCTTGGACTCAGAAAGCTGAAATTTTGCACAGAGGTTCCCTTTATAATGTAGACAAGGAATAAGTAAGGAATTCCCGGTAGTATGTTCCCGTGGGATATTTTCCGCCTTCCACGCCGGCGAAGCCGCTGGCAAAAGCTATTCAGTGACAAGTGTATGTATTGTAAGTTATGGTAAAACAGCAATTTTATTAAGACTTATTTTATCTTTTACTAGCTGCGCCCCTAAGTATACCCGCGGTTTATGAGATACTTACACTAAAACGTGTATTATTTAATCGGTGGGATATAAAGTATGTGTTAATCCAGGTAATCATAGATTATATCCCGAAAAAATGTATTGTTCTCGTGGGATAAGCAATTTTTTGTGTCTAAAAATGTGAATATTTTTCTCACCGATTAAATAATACACGTTTTAGTGTATATATATATCCTATGTGTTCTCTCTTGTCCATACCCTATGTGTTACTCCAGGGTGTCAGCTACTTCCACACCAAATTTCATCAAAACCGGTCGAGCCGTTTGAGCGTAAAGAAGTAACAAACACACACACAAACTTTCGCCTTTAGAATATTAGTGTGATTAATTTTATACTGCGCTCCAATCCTCGTTGGCAAACCTTGAGTTCGGACTTTTGGATGTTAGTCTGTGCACCGCAGGTTAAGACGGGAAGAATACTCATGTCTATGAGCCTGCGTTTCAGTGCCATAGGTAACACGCCCTTGAATAGTTCCTTCATGTGGACCAGTAGCTCTTCCAGCATGCTTAGCATGACCGCCATACTACCCCCCATGTCATAATTACAGTAAGTCAAAAAATGTAAATGGTGGGAAATCGCACTTTTGTTTCGAGATGTTTAAATTCAAAACTCATAACACCAGTAACACGACTTACCTACTGTAATTATGACATCGGGGGCAGCATAGAAACGTGTTTTGTCGACGGAAAAATAGACAAAATGGAAGATAGTAGAAATATTTGTACGCATTCTATAATACGCGTCTAAGCATGGCAATGTGTAGTTTTGTCTATTCTTCCGTCGACAAAACGTCGTCATGCTAAGCGTGCTGGCGTTTTCCGTTAGTCTTGATTTCTTTATCTTGCCTCGCCTAGAAAGAGACTGGTAGGTGCATGGCCCAAGTAAAGGTATTCCTGGACATGTCATGTTGTATTGTCTCCCCGTCTATTTTTATGCTTCCAGGTGTTTCGTTGCACAAAACTTTGGTCTTCGACATATTATATACTTACATAGACAATTTTCACATATCTATTATTATAATCCAAGGTAAATCTATTGATATACTTTATATGTTATAGGTGAAACCAAAAAGTTAAGAGACTTTGTGCTAGGGCTTTATTGTGCTGACCAAGACCATCCTAACCTACTGATGCAGTGCCTCATCACGAGTCATCGCGCTACCTACTTATGGGGTATCGCCTATCGGTAAGTACTGGCTTTTTATTATTTTTGACTAGGTGATGTATGCAAGGGGGCCTAGGCAAAATTCCTTTTCTGTTGGCGTTCCCATTCAAACTCAAACTCAAAGCATTTATTTCAAATAAACCATAACGTAAAGGACGGTGACCATAACCCTATAGGACTGTAGCATTCGTCAATTTAACTTCCGAATTGTTTTTTTTTTAAATAAAGATGTCAATTATTGAGGACCACCTTAAATCGATTGTAACTTTTGAATGGCTGCTTTTACAACTAGAGGTTGAATTCACAATCGTTCAAGTACCTACTTTTACTAACGCTAGATCCATGTACCTACAAATTCTATTGTGATCTCCACTCAAGGTGAACCCTATGGTGATGGATTGAGGGACCACCTTACCAATGCTAGTTCTTTTTATTCTGTGCAAAAGAAGGGTTGATAATCAATAAATTAGTTTTACAAATCTTTTACTAAGAGTAGTCATTTACAGTAGTTGTAAATTTTAACTAGGTTTTGAGATATGAATGCCTGTCAGTCACGACTGAGGGACCACCTTTAACCGTTTCTAACTTTGAGTGGCTACTTTTACAAACTAAAGGCTGAATTTACAATTGTTTGAGAACTTTTACTAAAAGCTGACGCATTCAAAAGCTCAATATTCAAATGTAGTCTCTTCAATGGGAACGCCAACCCTTTTCTGTAAGCGTTAACACCAACCGAAAGATCAAATTGTAGGTATGGAGTTGCAGTCACGTGACATCTCTGAAGCTAATGTCAACTCCATACAATTTGATCTTTCCGTTGGAGTTAACGCTTACAGAAAAGGGATTTTGTCTAGACCCCCTGGGCATGTGCCAAACAATAAAAAACAGATTCTACATAAAATTGTATTTTACTATCACAAACTCACAATGCTTGCGCTTGCGAACATGTTTTTCGACAAGATTTTTACAAAATACGCGAAACATCCGGTTTACCTACTAGCAAAAATATGTATGACAAAAAGTTTAAATGTATGACATGAGGCGCTATTGTTGAAACTAATATAAGATGACACACGATGACGCATTTATCGATCTATCATTATGTATTATAGACAAGTGAATGTGTTACGCGGCCAAGCTACAGTTAGCTTCTACGGATGTAATATTTTCGTACCACTTGCTCAAAAAAGTGGTATTCTATGCCACAAAAAGCGAACATAACAATAGTCATTTTTAATCTGTTAAAAACAGGGAAAGAAAATTGTACTGAATTTCATTCATCCTCTAGGGGGAGAATGTGATTTAAATTTGGAATACTTACCGAAATTTATACTGAACTACATCTGTGTTTACACCATTGAGTTTGTATATAAAGCATTATACATCTTTTTGAAAAAGAAATACGCATTTATTATGCAGTTATGATTATTAAATAAAATTACGAAAAATAATAAATGTACCAAACAAAAATGTAACTCTCTCTATCAATAATTGGACCAATGGTTCGAATGTTAACTTTGACTTTTAACTGTCATTATTTTTAATAAATGCTTATCTCATATTATTATTGTGTTAATTTTTTCGCAAATGGTACGAAAAGTAGAGTATTTTCCTCGGTGATAAAGCTGTCTTAGTCTTGGGTGAAATTAAATCCCTCGCTACACTCAGGACTCCTCTTAAATCCCTCGCTTCGCTCGTGATTTAAGTTTTTAACACCCTCGCTACGCTCGGGAGTAACCTCGAGTCCTTCGTTACGCTCGCGATTTAAATCGTCACCCGTGACAGAAGACACTGCTTTATCCCCTTGGTTAATAATCTACTATTACACAACAGTTTACTATGTAATACAGGCATTTATTCTACTTCGGTTTTACTGTAATACATGCAAATAATATTAGTAGGTACGCTAGGCAATTACACACATCACATTGCCTAATTACAGTACAAATACATGAATTAATTTGAACCCAATGTGGGTCTTAATTTCCTATGTGATCTTTACTTTACAAATATTAAAGTCCTAAAAAATTTACATCTTTGGCAATTTGGCAGAATACACTTAAATAAATGAAGAACACAATTTTTTACTTTCACATTTCGAAGTAAGTAAATAGGTACCTATCCAACGCGAAAATATTCCTTAAAAAGATCTAACACTACCTACTAGGTTTACAAAAATTTTAGTACAAAATCCATTTAAATATATGTTTACATTTGATTTGTTTCGAAAGCTGCTTACAGATATTATGATTCAGTAATACCTGAGTACTAACTAGATTACTATTGTGTATTTAGTACTATTATATTTTTGTGAACAAATCAAGTCCCAATTCTGCCACAATTTCACGGTACAGTTATGTTTTTACTACTACCTACTTAATTCTCGAAATCATTACTACTACTACTTATTTATGTAGGTAATTACTATTCGCTATGCCAATCATTCGACAACCGTTAAGCACTAATAAATTGTAATTTGTTGTCATGTAGAGCCCGCACAGCTTCCGATTCCGACCCGACTATTGCATTACCTAACATGCAACCAACGCGTATCTCATAATAACCTGTAGCGATAGGGCGCGGTGACAGCGCGCGGCTCCATTTGTTCTTTCTCTTCTTCGTCTGGCACGTAGTAGTGCAGCTCGTACGCGGGAGACAGCTCCACCGTCTTCTCACAGTGAGGGTCGCACGGCCTCCTCAGCATGCTGGCCGGCCGCGAGTCCCCTACTTCGTACAACCTCTTCATGAACGCAGACGAAGACGCCACTCTCCCGTGCGTTGGTCTGTGCACAACACTGCTGTTGTATAAGATCGGGAAGTCAACCTTGAACCTCTCACTGTTCTGATTGAAGTTGTCAACGAAGCGGTTCATAATATCTTTGCGGAACTTCGCGTCGTACTCGTACTCCTCCTCACCTTGGTTGCTATCCCGGGTGGTCATCTTAGCCAACTCATTGACGGTGACGCCGCGGACGGGTGCCTCAGTATACGCATACTCCTCGCTCCTTTCGTCGTCGCCGCCTTTTGCCGCCTCGTTGATAAAGTCCCGGTAATGTTTGATTACATACGAGGCTCTGTTGAAATTTCCGTCGTTTGCTACAGGTCCGCCGTGGGGAGGCTCGGTCACGCGCGGCTGGTTCGTTAAGTACAGGTTCTTGTCCAAGTTGTCATTTTGGTACATTGGAGTGTAAGCAGGCTTCATTGTTACTTGATTTGGTTCATACGTTTCTGTTGATATGGGAGAAACTGTGCCAAAAGAAGCGGTCAGCACTTTTTTAGGAGGCTCTTTGTTAATGGTATACATGTTCACTTTTCTATTAAAATTAGTATCGTAATCGTTCATATTTACTTTTTGGACAACTTTCTGTGTAGGTGGGAAATATTGAAGAGTGGCCTTCCTCTCCGGCTGGTATTCTCTCATCGGTTGTGTGTGTAGCAGCTCGGGGAAATGCGTAGGGAAGGTCTCCTTTGTTGTCATTGCATTCGTGAATTTCTTTAAATCAATTTTGTGCTGATTCACGTAATCAGCATCATACTCGTCGGTAGTGTCATAGTATTCCCCCAAGTTGTACAATTTCTTTGGTTTATGTGTTGTTATAGGAGAAGTCTTTTCGACCTTTTCAAGGTCAAAATATTCTCTTGAAATTGTGTTTACCGCGAGATCAAACTCAGACGTAGATAATTGAGATGGGGGAGGTGGGGAGAAGTTGAATATTGATTCCATGGAGGGGCTCATCGGCGTGGTCGTGTCTTCACTGGAAAGGCTCGTGTTCTCACTTGATTCCTCATAGTCACTATACACAGTATCTCCAAACTTGTTAATCTTTTTCTTGGATTTTCTTACTTCAGCTATCTTTTCTAGCCTATCTCTTAAGTCCGGGAGATCGTCTTTGTTGTCTTTATCTGTCATATTTCCTAATTCTGTCTCAGTTTTGTTTTTTAGGACTTGCGTGAAAGATTTTGAAGCATTCTTCGGTTTGAAAACAATTCCTAAGGAGCTGATGCTTTCGTTCCTCCAGCTGTTGTCATCTGGGTCGCGAACGAATTGTTTTGGTGGTTGAACGTCAATTTTCTTAAGGGGTTTGTAGTTTGGGCTGACGGCATATAAAATGGTATTTTTCTTTTTTTCCTGACCTATGGGTTTGACGCTAAGCGAGTCGTCGATAACAATTTCAGTCGCACCATTAATTATCCTCCCTTGTTTCGAATTAGTAAAAAGCTTAGCATTTTGTTCGTTGTCGTTGAACGTTTCCTCTCTTAATAACTCTTCTTTAATCGCATCTTCAGCCTGCAAATATTTGTAAAATTAAATAGGCAATTTTAAAAGTACAGGCTCTTACGGAAACAAGCCCGATGTAAAAATGGACATTGGAAATAATACGGAAGAGATATTTTTACGGAAAAATGTGTTTAAACGTAACAAATATGCTTTTGAATGCTCTGTAATTAGTTGCTTAAAAAACTTTTTTACAAAAAAAAAAACCGACTTCCAAAAAAAACACTGCAAAGTGAAAAAAAGTCGGTGACTTTGGTATTTTAGTTTTTTGCCACCGACTTCCGAAATTAAAGTTTTTTTTGTTCACTTTGTAATGTTTTTTTTTGGAAGTCGGTTATTTTTTTTGGAAAAAAGTTCCACTTCACTAAATGATGCTTTTCGAGAGCAAATGCACAAGTTACTATAAAAAATACCCAAAATTTGAGGTTTCCCTCGATTTCCATGGGATTCCCTCATCAGATTATGACTTGGTGATGGCCCACCTCGAGAGCATACCCTATCAAATAAAAAAAGAATTTTCAAAATCGGTCCATAATTTAAATTGACGGATAAATCGGTGTACAAACATAAAAAATATAATTATATAATATACGCGACGAATTGATAACCTCCTCTTTTTTTTGAAAAGTCGGTTAAAAAACATCCACGAGTGACGTTACTTCAATGTACACTCGGCGCACCCCGGGTAGTTAGTCTTGCTACCATCGCGCACCCCGGGTAGTTAGTCTTGCTACCATCGCGCACCCCGGGTAGTTAGTCTTGCTACCATATTGCAAACTGGCTTATATTTTTACCACGATACCCATTTATGAGAGATAAAGAAGAAATAAAAGTTGAAAAAATTACACGTTGTCATGAGAATAATATAGACTCTTGAGACATATAGAAACATAAGAGTGTAAACAGACTGCGGATGATCGACGACATTATAACACATTTTGAGTCTTATGGCGACGATCAACGTCAATCGACCGCGGTGTCTTTGCACCTTTATGTAAGCCACAATGTTAACAATATTATAAAACATAAATCCACTTACCAATTGACTTTGCGACTCATAGACACTACCATTCTTGTTTTTTGCTACCTCAATTTCTGTCGTGTTCACTCTAGGCGAGAACTCCGTGGTAGCGGCTTCTTCAGGCTGAGGAGTTGTCGTCTCTCGGTTGTCTTTGTAGCCTGCTCTTTTAGACACAATCTCCAACTTCGTTGGTTCTGTCTTAATCTCAGTACCCATCACTGTCGGGGATGTGTTTGTTACAGAATCTAAAGCATGACTTAAAATAGTTTCGTTCCCAGTTGTTGTTTCAAGTAGTCTTGTCGTTGACTTTTGAGCATCAATAAGATCATTTCTCAATTTTTCTAATGAAGTTATGGGTGGATTAGTAAAAACTTTTTCTAGATTTATGCGAGTTTGCGCAGTTTCTGCTTGCGCCATATCTTTATATGTTGTTGTGGTGTCTTCAGTACTTGTGCGTTTTCTGTCAATCGTTGTATATTTTTTCCAAGGTGGTAACGTAGGTGGATATAAGTCGGTAGTCAAATTTTCAGCAGTAGAGTTTTCTGTCGTCATTTCTGTCGAGTCCTTTTCTAATATTACATCTGTCTTTGACTCAGATGAAGCAGCGGTAGATGCATCAAGCGATCCGTCAGTCTTTGCTAACGTACGTTCTTCTTTATTATTTGTTTGATCAGCTTTCTGATCAGAAAAATGGGTTTCGATTGTAACTTTACTTTCAGAATCAGCAATAGTTGTTATTACAGTTTTCAAATTGTTAATATCGTTGTTAAAATCATTGGTCTTGTTTTCACTTTTATCTGCATCATTATTTTTCACGTTATTTGTGCCTGGTGTTGCAGTAGAAGTAATATCTCCCATATAATTCTGATCTTCTGGTGCTCTTGTTTTATTTTCTTGGATTTCACTTTCCTCAATTTTATTTGTTACAGTTGAATATTCAATTTCAGATTCAGTAGTAAATGAAGTTTGCGCTGAAGATGTTGTTAGAAGATCTTGACTTCTCTCAGTTTCTAGGCTAGTAGTTTGACTTGTGCTTGGTGCTGTAGTGGCATAATTAGCTGTTTCGGTCGAAATTATTATCTTCGTATCGGATGGGCTTTCGATTTTGTTATTTTCTGATATTTTTGTTCGTGTATCAGCAGTCTCGTTGACAATCAGCGGTTTCTCATTAATCTTTTCATCGCTGTAATTTTGATTATTATTATTTTTGGTGGTTTTGATTGCTATTACAGTAGAACATGAATCTTCTTTCGTCTTGTTGTTATAGATTGTCTCATTACCATTCAAGGTCTTCAAATCGTATCTCACTTCCAGCTGTTTGCTCTCTCCAGTTTCCAGATCTGGTGAATTTAAATTATCCCGAGCTATAGTGAAACCACTGGCTGGTGATTTGGTTATTGCTATCGCGATTGCCACGGAAATCACGAATGACCTGAAACGGAGAAAATAAGCGGTAAGTGAGCGTTACGAAAAATTTTAGTATTCGAAACCATTTTGGATGCTAAACATGAAAAAATACTCTTGCTGTGAGAGCGTCGGCGCCTGAGGTTAGGAGAATACAATTTGGTATATCCGAATTGATACGTAGTGCGATGAACTGCGCTCTCGACTGCTTACCTAGACAACATATCGAGACGGTATTGTTGCGGCTGATGCGAGTGATCGCATCTGAAGTGAGGCGCGATGGTGACGGTGCGGCAGTGCCGCGGTGCAGGACAATGGCCGTGTTATCAAACATAGTGTCTGCGTACAAGCGCTACGAGTGTTATTATATCAATTGTATCATAATTTATGCTTAGATAATACGCACACTGACGAATCAATTGTATTTCGGACATGTTATGATAGCGTTACAGACGACATAATTTATTCTGTAATGTTTAGCAAACTTCTGATTGGAAAATCGTTCTTACGGTTTCACGCATCAGAAATTTAATAAAACGTTGCATCGGAATGTAATGACCATTTAATTTGACGAACCTACGTGTCTGTCGAGGGGCAGACAATAGTGCACTTATTGGTGCGCTAGGTACCTACAGTATCGAACAAGTTGCCAATTAAATAACAGGTGATGCAATAACTAACTGTAAAAGCCTGTAATTGAACGCGTGCGAAATTCTCACATACGCCATTAACGAAATCGTTTTATCAACTAACAATATTGTTATAAATTAAATAATTGATGACGGCCCCATCTATTATGTGTTTACTTTGATTTACATTGATTAATTAACGAGTTTGAAATCAAGCCAAGTAGAGGATGCTATAATGATAGCTAGTAACGCGCGCGCGCGCAATCACTCAATTAGTTTCTAATACAAGAACAAGAAAAACACTAGAAAAATTATGATCCCGAGGAGCGTTTATCATTCAATTTGCAATTTATCGTTAGAAGTTTCTGTTTGTAAAATCTAGCCATTCATAATGCATTTAGAGATATTCGTACTTGCAGTAGCCACACATTGCGTCAATATTAGCACAACATTGTTGAAGGTACCTACTTACTTAACAATAGGTAGGTAGGTACATACCTATTACTAAAATCAGGCCAGGCATCCTTGATGTTATTCATTGCTTATAACTTGAAAGTGCCGTAAATACGCTAGAATGGTGACTAAACTGAAGAAATATATAATATACTCCTAGGTATACTAACCTAGGTACCTACTCAGGCAGGAAACTCAAAAATATGAAATTTTCTACTAGGTATACCTACAGAAATCACTTTTCGTAATTTCAATCAATCGTAGTGACAGAATGATGTACGAGAATGTAATTTGTATGTAGTTTTTTATTACATCCTTTTCCTGTCCGACGCAGCGTTGCCCTGAAATCGCAATTTGAGAATTGACGGGCACGAATGTCGTGCTTACATCGAGAACCTACCAGGCACTAGTCTATGTAAATATTGTTATTACGTCCCTAAACATCGGTCATGCGTAAATTTACTCGGATTACCATATTGTTCTAATTTCTTAGCATTTTGCAAACTACGAGTAATGCATTCTTAGTTCTTTCTTTAGTTGCTCCATTAATCTTTTGTTTGTGCGATTGCTGGCTTAATTTCTAGGGTGTAATCTTTATATTTGAATTACCATTATAGATAGTGCAATCCACGAAGACGCGCCCCACTACTGCTTCTAACCGTTAACAGTATGTTTGCAGCGGGTAGGAGGAGTAGTGGGGCGCGTCTTCGTGGATTGCACTATCTATAGCAGGTAATTAGGGTTGTAAATGCAACAAATGATTTGCTCTCCTCAATTGCACTATCTATAGCAGGCAATTAGGGTTGTAAATGCAACAAATGATTTGCTCTCCTCAATTGCACTATCTATAGCAGGTAATTAGGGTTGTAAATGCAACAAATGATTTGCTCTCCTCAATTGCACTATCTATAGCAGGTAATTATGGTTGTAAATGCAACAAATGATTTGCTCTCCTCAATTGCACTATCTATAGCAGGTAATTAGGGTTGTAAATGCAACAAATGATTTGCTCTCCTCAATTGCACTATCTATAGCAGGTAATTAGGGTTGTAAATGCAACAAATGATTTGCTCTCCTCAATTGCACTATCTATAGCAGGTAATTAGGGTTGTAAATGAAACAAATGATTTGCTCTCCTCAATTGCACTATCTATAGCAGGTAATTAGGGTTGTAAATGCAACAAATGATTTGCTCTCCTCAATTGCACTATCTATAGCAGGTAATTAGGGTTGTAAATGAAACAAATGATTTGCTCTCCTCAATTCGGTAAGTATGTAAATTAAAAATTTTGCCGATTCCTAAACCATTTCGAGATTTTAGGTTTCCAAGCCTTATTTTTCTATTTATAGGTTATAAAAATTCAAGATCGTGTTTATTTTCACAGCTAAATACTTAAAATCACTTGACTTTTATTTGACCTCTAAATGACGTCATAAACTAGCCTGAATCGAAACTTTTCGGTGCCTCCCATGGTAAAAAAAAACTGGCCAAGTGCGTGTCGGACCACGCACAATGAAGGGTTCCGTAGTTGAAAAGAATTTATCCCAAAACAAACATATCATTGGAGTTGAAAAACATGCCATGCATTGATAAACGTCACGGACAATTCTCTAACTGTATATTTATTTTTTTATTCGCAAAAAACAATCCTTAGACATAACATCACGCCTTGTTTCCCTAAAGGGTTGGGTAGAGGTGTACCTATTAGTACACCAGCATTTTGGCACAAAAAAAGAATAAAACCTATATTTTTATGTGATAAAACTACAAATAATCAATTTTCGGACTTTTTCCTATACTTGTGCTGTGAGACCTTGCTTCTTGCCAAATTTCATGATTCTAGGTCAAAGGGAAGTACCCTATAGGTTTTAATTTACTTGCGAGTATCAAAATATGTCGCGTAAATGGGCGTATTTTTTTATTGCATTGATTTAGAAGCTTGATTTTTTTAGGACTCTAAGGGACCATAGACTTACGTATTTGATATTAATTTCAACTTGATACCTCCACGCGTTCCTGAGAAAAAGGGCCTTGACAGACTGACATACTTGAAAATATTTTTTTATATGATAAAATTATAAATTATCAATTTTTGGACTTTTTCCATTACTTGTGCTGTAAGACCTTACTTCTTGCCAAATTTCATGTTTCTAGGTCAATGGGAAGTACCCTATAGGTTTTGATTTACTTGCGAGTATCAAAATATTTCACATAAATGGCCGTATTTTTGTATTGCGTTGACTTATAAGCTTGATTTTTTTAGAACTCTAGAGGGACCATAGACCTACGTATTTGATATTAATTTCAACTTGATACCTCCACGCGTTCCTGGGAAAAAGGGTCTTGACAGACTGACAGACAGACAGACAGGCAGACAGACAGACGGACAACGAAGTGATCCTATAAGGGTTCCGTTTTTTCCTTTTGAGGTACGGAACCCTAAAAAAACAATGAATTATAATGACAATTTTAGGGATGACCATATTTACAATGCAGTCATGCGAAAGAACGCGTAGCCACTGACTACGAAACTTCAGTCACTGCGGCGGAAGCTGCGGATAACTCTGCAAGTTAGCTCTCAAGTTAGGTTTTATTTCACTATTTCGTTATTTTCGGTTATTTTAATAATTTTAATTAAGTTATTAAGTACCTATTTGACATGGAAAGTGTCGGTATTTAAAACCTTAAATATGTATTTCCTCGTAATCACTTTCTTGATCTTCAAAATGTTTCGAACTTTGTTTAATTAAAAAAAAAATAATAATAGCTATAATTCACACAATCATCTAATTTTAATTTTTGTCTTTGTCTCTTGGGTAATGGTGTGGTAATGGTAGACTCCAATTTCGGAGTAGGTACCGACCTATTTAGGAACACAGCAACGCGTCATTTTCGCAAAATAAAAATAAAACACGTCACGCCTTGTACCTATTATTAGCTTGTGTTAGGAACTAGCTACGACAACGCTATTTTGAACTCTTCAGCCTAAGTAGAAGAAGTAGAATTTCGAAGTAGAATTTGGAAAATTGATTTAAAATTTAAAATTAATGACTGCTTGAAAAACCAAAATATTGAAATTAGTTGCTTAAAATAACTAAATCTTTATAATAAAAACTAGCTAACACGAAAAACGTTATCCTATCAAAATTTCAATAATTCTTACAAAATTCCTATAGAAAAGGCACTTTCGGTTTTCCCGAATTTTCCAATTTTCCCGGCCCCTTTTCAAACATTTTCTTTCATACAAACCAAGTCCTGACAATTACAAACACAACAAATAAATAATTAGCCTATTATGTGCAACCGTTCTGAAGTGCGCGTACAATAAAATTGATTCGGCATTTGATTTTTATTTAGATATTAGCGACCCGGCCCTGCTTCGCACGGTTTTTACGACTTGACAAAACATGAAGGTTTCTACATTATATTATAAGTTAAATATTAATGTATTATAGGTACTTAGGTATGTACATATAAACCGGAATAAATTCTCTAGTAAAAACCCCATCAAAATCCGTTGCGAAGTTGAGAAGAACAACGCGACCACACAGACAGACACGAAAAGCTACTTAATTTTATAATAAGTAGCTAAGTATATATAAAAAAATACCTTAAAAACTTTACATACCGAATTGACAGATAACTATAAAAGAAGATGACAAGGTGCGCCGACCCCAACTAATTGGGGCCAAGGCAGGAGAGATGGTTAATATTATTTAAACTGAAGCTGAAATAAAAAATATATTTATTTAATTTGTGACGATGAACGATGTAGGTAGGTACGCCTCACCTTCAGAAAGAGATGGCTACGCTTACGATTAAGTTATTTTAAAGAATTTGTTAGTGACGACGATGAAGCCACTGGAATCATCTTCACTATGATATGTAGTGGAAGATATATATAGGCCGAGAAAAGTCGTTGGCCAAAATTATTCATACGTCTGCAACTCTGCACACGTGTCAGAGATTAGTAGAACGACAAGACCAACTTTCATTCTGTCTTTCAAAATAAGAGATGGTATGTCATGCTGCCGCTGCTACCTATGGCTGCTACGAGAAGCTAATGATAATCAAGATCCAATTTAAAGTTAAAGATGAATGTTAATAGATCTAGCGTGGTTTAACTTTTTGAGGGCAGAGGAGAAAGGACACTGAATGATGCCTTGGGGGACTCCTACAGGATGACTTCACTGAGGTATTGAGCTTCATCTGTGCAAGTAGGCACCTAAAGACTCTGAAGATGAAGAACTTGCTCTTATGTTACGCTTACGACGACGGACGAGACAGGAGTTAGTAATCGAGTAATGTCTTGACTTGACCAGTCTCAAGCCACAATGACAAAACTACTTGTTCCATTGGTTCTATTTAAGGAAATAATCAATGCACAATGTACATAATTATGAATAAATATTTGGAAGCTATGAATAGATGAATGTATAATAACCTGACATTGTAAAATTATACATCCTGCACTATAAATATATGCATGTTACTCGGGTCAACTCTCTACTCAATGATTGTGGCGAAGTTTACAAAACAATGAAAAAAGATGCGTGTATTCAAGGCCACGGAAGTATTCTTGTTTGAGTACCTACAACTTATATCAACGAATTTCTAAAAGAAGACTTTAGTACGAGGATACTAGGACTGAACCTACTTACTAGACAAGATGCAACAAAAACACAACTCGCGTGCACCCTTGAACAGCACTTTCAACAATTCCGGACATCAGTGATATCCCTCAAAGTGGGTCAATGAATAAATCACATAGTAGGTAGAGGTACCAGTGGATTCCTTGTAATCGCGTGCAGGGCTACATGACCTAACAGTTACAAGTCATTGTGAAACATTTCCGATCATTTTACACAATTGGAAACATTCCTGCTTCACCCCTTGTAATATCTGACTGCATTCAGTGTAATATATTAGAGCTCAAGTGCGATAATGATATGTTCCGTGAATTAAAAACTAATAACATGCTGTTACAAATGGATGTCTTCCTCATAAGTTTATTGTAACACCTCGCAGGACCGGGACGATTAGTGTAATTGAGCACAAAAAGCATAATACGTAGGATTTAGGTAGGTGCGCCTTATCCGGAGACGGTATCAGAAGTTGCAGGCGATTCTAAGTAATATGCACAAGGTCCAACCAATTAGCTGTTTACTATGGTGAGTGTGGGCAATGGCCTGGCAAGTGACAACACGCAGGTAATTAGCTAAGCATGGCGTTATTATGTGTTGCTTTACAAGTTTTACAACAGTGTTGCTGTTGATGCTTCTAGTGCGTATGTCGGTAATTTAAAAAATAAAAGCGAATCACTATAGCTATCTTGAGATAAACAGCATCTCTATAATGTGTTAATAATTCTTTGACTTGTATTCACTTCCCAATTATCATCAATAACAATGAGAAAACATAGACACAGAAATGTGGGAAAAGAATCTATATAGAAAGGAAACGCGTTTGAAAATATCAATCAATCAACTAAGTATACGGAAAATAAAACAATAATGTATCAGAATCAGAATAATATTATAAGAAGAACAATGTCTGCCAAACCTGCGATAGTACTCGATGTGAAACTCTTCGCCAAGTTTTTCACAGACCGAATACAAAACGGCACATACAAAGCTTTACCCTAACTCTCTCTTTACTATCAATCTATCATAGACTATTTTGGATCAAAAGTAGGCTATCACATTGATGATTGATTAATTATCAACGATGACAATAGTCAGAGCTGATACACGTTGGGTAGATGAGGTCGAGCTCAACTATTGTAACAACAAAGTATTGAACGAAAACAAAAGCGAAAAGCTCATTGTTGCGGACGAAACCGGATGAGAAATAGGTAGAAGATTATCCCTGGAGGCTATGACGGAATGAACTCGACTCTTCAGACAGCAATAGGTAGCTAGATAAGTGGGAGGAAGGAAAGGAGGGCTTTGCCTTGTTGGCAGACCTTCCTCACATTAAAACAAGAATTTCGCCACTGTTTTAAATTTAACAACATTTTCGAATCAGCTTTTTAGGGCCGAAACTAAAACAGCATGCGAAAATGTTAATTTTCGCGCAAGCTTATCTGTTTTCCCCGAAAGGGTAGAAACAAGATGTTGTGTCATTGTTGGTTATGTTAGGTACCTACCCAAACGTTGCGCGACATTGGGATTGAATCCACGCTCTTGTGAACAATAATGATACAGTTTTATCAAGTTGCAGAACATTGTATAAAATGTGAAACTGTTACGTTTTACAAAGGTTTTAATTGCAGTGCAGCAGTGTGATACCGTATTTTTCAAACATACCAAACCAAACAACCCCATTGGGACGTTTTGAAATTACTAGAATTTAACTTCTGGCTCAGAAATAATATTGTAATAGGTGTAATAGGTTTTTTTTTTTGTGGATGGGAAATCATCAAATAACTTCTCCCGCTCTGGGTGGAGCGGAAGGGCGTGTCAGACTTTTACTGACTAAAACCCACCCGTGTTCCTTCAGTTGCCTGTGCCAGGGCCACGGTATCTCTTTCGAACAATCCGCGACCCCGGCGGCATCGGCCCTATTGGACCCCATCTTTTTGCTGACATCTCTTTGAGGCGCGCGTGTAATACAACGCGCCGTCGACCTACCTATCACTTTCAAAAACAAAAAGATCAGTCAAACCCTGACGTGTAAATCCGGATCTACTGCTGGAAAGTCACCAAGCGAAGGGCAATCCTCATGTCACAACACAGCACCACCATGTGTACTTACCCCGCCGCGCAGGGAGGCACCTACCTCCCTACCAACCGCCACGCTATCGCAACACAACACAAACGCAATACACGATCATTGGCGCGTGCCACCAGCTCGTACCTGAGTGTGTGGTGCTGGCCCATGCTGGCTCCAGTCCGGGGGCGCACGCCCGCGCTGCGCGGTGACCGCTCCATTACTGACGGCGTTACCTCAACATCGGCGACAACGCTTCCTTCCATTGAGCAACGTTGTATCGCTAAGGACGGCTGTTCCCGCGTAATGCGAAGCTTCCTCCAGTTCCGGAGAGCGGCCTTCGTGAATCAGTTTCACATGATTATTAGGTAGGTACCTACACGTCATAATTTGTATAGGTACTTAATATTAATTAAGTTTTGCCGTGTTTAGTATGCAAGCTGGCGATTTTTATGTAAATTGGTAATTGGAGTTAAGTACTTAACTAGAATGTATCATTGCTCATCCAATCGCTAATTATAGGAAACAACGAGGGAAACAATTTACTTAATCATTATTTAGCATAGGTAATCAGCCTATAATGTTCCCACTGCTGGAACACGGCCTCCTCTTTTCGAGAGGAGGCTGTAATCTACCACGCGGGTCCAGTGCGGGTTGCTACTTGGTAGATGTCACATGTCTTTGAATTTTTTTTCTAGGACATGTCGGTTTCCTCACGATGTTTTCCTTCACCGTTTTGAGGGCAGTGGTGATGAAAATATTTACACAAAGTAAAGCCACGGGTAAAGCCAAGGGTTTCGAACCCACGATCTAATATACAACTCGTAAGTCGGGGCCGTTACCACTGGTCTACTGCTCTATTAATTATTTTAATTTTGATAAATGATTGATATGATCGTCACCATAATTATTCTATAACTTATACTGTAGGTAATGTGAAAAGAGATTTCGAGATAAAAAGAGTTTATTATTAGGTACTAATACTTACCGTATGCCTAATTTCTGAGACCATATTCTTCACCGGAGTTTATCTAGATGCAATAATGCTATTGTAGGAAAAGAATTTCCCCCGAATATACATTAGTCCTACCTACATTACTGTATGTCGCGCCCTGCAAAAAGGGCATCGATGGATGAATCTGAAAATGTTGGGTGAGGCGAAGCATGACCTCATGACCAACATAGTTGGGACCGGGGCAAAGCAGGTATGAGGTAGGTAAGTACCTACCTACCTAATGCCATAAGCATTAAAACGATAAACGAGAGTTCTATTTCGATGATTATTCGGTTTGTTGTATTTTGGCTCATCTTTGACTTGGTGCGCCGAAAGCCAGTGAGTCTTTTAAATACTTAGCTCAATTTAATATTATAAGTGGACTGAGCCTATCATAGAAATATAAAAAATACTTCTATAGGCCCCCTATACAGGACATTTTTTTAAGCAGTGCGCAAATTTTCACAGGGTGTTCTACCCATGAATATAAACAACTTTTACTATGGGACCAAACCTGAAATCGCGAAAAAAAAATCAGCTGCTCCCTACATTTTGACGAGTTTCGTGTAGATAAAATGTACTTCAATTCAATTCAATTCAATTTCTTTATTTCAGACTAAAGGTGTCCATATAGTGTTAGTAAATACATGTAAAAGAACTTAAAAATAAATGTTAGTATATACAATAGGAACTATTATCTAACGTGGATGCGTATCCACTGCCTCCATAGAGGACTTTCTACCCTCTCAGCAATGACCTTCAGGTAGCCGTTGGAACTGTCCCTCACCCTGCGCATCAGCGATGCCGCTCGCTTACGGATTATGGTATGGAAGCCATCCACTTGTGCGTCAGCAAACATCGCTGATGCGCTGCAATACCTAGGCAGTCCCATCAGCAACCTGAAAGCATTGTTGTACTGCACCCGCAGGGCGCTGACGACCCGCTGTGTGTAACTGACCCACAGGCTACAGGTATAGTAGGATTGGCAGTAGGCCCTAAATAACGTCTTTTTTACCTCCCTACTACACCTATAAAACCTGCGGGCCAGCATGTTACACCGAACCGCCAGCCCCCTGCGTTCCCGCTCTATATCCGGATCGTCAGCCAGGTCCTCATTTACCACATGGCCAAGGTACACAAACTGGCTGACCCTATTTAACGCCACTCCTCCCAGCATCACGGGCGGTACACAAGAAGGCGTCATGCGCCCCGCCCGAAACACCAGCAGTTCGCTCTTCTTGACATTATATGTCAATCCGTGCGTCTTAGCATATTCCTCACAGATGCCCAGTACTGAACAGCAGATTTATTTTTCGCGATTTCAGAGTTGGTCCCATAGTGAAAGTTGTTCATATTCATGTGTAGAACAATCTGTGACAATTTGCGCACTGCTTAATAAAATGTCCTGTGTGTGTGTTCTGTTAGTGCTAATGATAGGAATGACGATGTATGCAGTATGCACGACGCGTCGTGCATACTGCTTAAATCATACATAAGTACAAGTTCAGCGAGCATTAGTAGGTAAGTACCAAATAACATTATGATACATAGCTCTAATCAAGTGTAATAACACGTAATGATTACATGAGCGCACTCGATTTACTTGTGGAGTTGTGGCTAGTTCTTCATCAAGATCGTGTTATGTCGCTATACTTAGTAATCGGCGCCCATTGAAAATGTATTCAATACATACCTAGGTAGGTACTTATTATTGCTTTTCTTTCCTGCTTTGTATATATAACATTATGGCGGACAAGACCATTACGTAAGTAAAAACATAATTAAGTTTAAGTTTAACAGTCCAAACTCAAGTGAGTAGGTACTTACTTACAATTTTAATTAGAGACGTAACCGTCCCATTTATTACTAGTTGTTGTGTGATTTGATGTTTGAAGAGTTTCGATCTAAATAAAGCACCAAAGAAAATCATTCTCCTGACTCAGGAGTCCTGCCCTTATCCCAATCTATTTGGGGTCGGCGCAACATATTATTCTATCCCTTTTATGAACGAAAATATCAGCATCAAATTCAATCAAGTTCAGTTTCTGAACGAATTTACCCTGCATTCCATACTATTTACCAGTAAAATCATAATATTTAGCATGATATTTTTGGTTTATCTCTTTCTTCGTCATACCTACATTGTAAAAGAGATAGCAGTAACATTTTGTAATGATTTTGTTGTCTTTTTCTAAGTTGGTAGCACTCCTCTTATGTCAGTCAAGAAAATTCAAATTTCAAAACAAGCGTTTTAAAAGTAACGTAACAACATTGTTCACGCTGTGAGATTTCTACAAATTAAATTAAGATTAAACATGACTGAGTTCAAGACGCCTATCAAAAACAAAGCCGTGGATATTAATGAAAAAATCACAATACCTCCTTCACCGTTTTTAAACAGACTTGGCTATGGAACAGGTAAAAAAACATGTTTTCTATATACGTTGCTTCTCCGCGTGGTTAAAACCATGCTAAAACATTGTTTATCCGTAATTTCTAGGTGTAAGTGTGATGCAGCTAGTACGATCCCCTCGTGCGGGACAAATTCGTTCGCCATGGGCTCTCAAAATGCTGAACAAACGTGTGAAACCGAACAAAGTATACACTGACCGTATAAAAGCCGAAGCGGATCTTCTGCAGCGCATGTCACACCCTAACATCGTCGGTTTCCGCGCGTTCAGCAAGGCGAAGATTCTGTATTTAGGGATGGAGGCCTGCGACCTGTCACTTGGCGATATGATTGAGAAAAGAATTGAAGATGATG
This sequence comes from Cosmia trapezina, assembly GCA_905163495.3. Taxonomy (NCBI): domain Eukaryota; kingdom Metazoa; phylum Arthropoda; class Insecta; order Lepidoptera; family Noctuidae; genus Cosmia; species Cosmia trapezina. Next base: position 28,321,719 of record LR991028.1, on the reverse strand, counting down.
GTGAACCATTCTTGCCAAAGCAAATATTGAAAGTAAGTCATACAAGTTAAAAGTTTTTGAAGTTACTTTTTTGCCCATAATATTGTAAATTTCAGCTCTTTATATTAATTGCGCCTACAAATTGAAGAATTTTACAGAGAACTACATAATATGCACAAACATGTTACTTATCTAAAACTAGCCATAACATGATAATCATGTTTATCCAGTTTCTAGGTATTGAGTGTGGCAGAACATTACATTTTTACTATTTATAACTGTGCCTTGACTTTAATGTGTACTTTAAAAATACTAGCTGAACCCATTTAAGGAAGACATACCTTTTTGAATGCTATAACCATAAACTAGCTTACTATAAATTACTCAATCCATGTTACAGGTAGCATCAGACATAGCCAGTGCCCTGGACTACCTTCATACAAAGATACAGATCCTGCACGGTGACATGAAATCCTACAACATCCTTGTGAATGGAGACTTTGTGATCTGCAAGTTATGCGACTTTGGAGTCACTCTACCACTTGACGAGAATGGTGTGTTTGATAAGATGAAGGCGGGGAATGCTGTGTATTTTGGTAAGCATTAATGTAATTTTTAACCTTCATTGAATTAGCTGGAAGTCTTGGCAAAGGGTTTTGCCGGGCAGTGGGATGGTGCAGACTGACAGGAACCAGTAAGTATTTTTTGACGATTGGATTTCTTTAAATTGGAAAGTATACACCCAAGATGACAGTAGATGAAAGGAACGGAAGGAGGTTTTTGCCGCAGTTTAACAGTGCAGTTACTTGGGTTAGTAGAAGGGTTGTTTCAGTCTTCATTATTTAACTCTCATAATCCTAGTGGCTTAGAAGTGCTTGGTTATTTTATAAGGTTAATGTTAGAGTAGGTAGTATGAAAACACCTGCAGTCATTAATCTTTATTTTTTAAATGATTCTCATTGTTCAGTTATAGATAACTTCACTTTCATAATTATGTCAACATACTTTAACTGTTTTGTCGAAGTCTAACTAGAATTGTTTTAATTTCTGTAATCATAATTTAAAATATTCATAATCAATTGAATGTTTTGAATGACTCATGGTTTAAAAAGGGTCAATATTTTGATTCAAGTGCCCATAGAGTTTTGCCTGGTCTTCTTCATAGGAACATACTACACTTTGGAATGGGCAACTAGCTTCATCTTTCTGACTCCTCGCCAATTCAAAATTGTCTGTATTTGGTTTAATTATCCAACTGCCCCAGAAGGAGGCTAATGTTTTGAAATAAATGTTTTGAGTTTGGGTTTTAAATGTAAACAACTGTTGGAGTTCTAGACCACATAGAAAAAATTGTAAAAATACTTTGGGATAGACTTCAGTCATATTGGAAGCTACTGTCAGACCAAAAAAAAATTTCTACCTTGAAACTGAAAATTGCGTATCTTTTGCACAAAAACCCATATCTTCACCATCTCTTTTCTTATCAAATTACTATGTTAAATTCCAGGCACAGAAGCATGGAGTGCCCCAGAAGTGATCCATGGTGGACAGATATCCTGCAAGACAGACATATGGCCAATGGGCCTCACAATGTGGGAGATGATGGCCCTCATGCCTCCACACGTACAAATTGATGATGACTCCATGGATGACAGCGTGCAGTGTCTTGACGATAGTGTCGAAAGTATCGGGGATTACTTCAATGATAGATATGGTGAGTTTAAAAACAGTTGCTCCCCGTCTAGTTGATTCTGTGCTTATTTTTAGCAATCAATCACAACTAATAATTTGATAGCAGAGCTTACTGATGAAACTTTTAGAAGCTCAGGGTACCATAACATCCATGTTTCCCCGAAGAGTTGGGTAGAGATGTATGTACCTACATAATAGTACACCCGAAAGCAATGTGCAATATGTTTGTGTATTCCTTTTCTTATAGGATTAGTTTCTTGTTCTTTTGGTGCCTCTACAATTATTGAAGGTTGGCCATCAACTCCGAATTAATAAGTACTTTAGTTCTTAATTCAAGAATAATGTGGTAACAATTTAAGTAGGTACCTTAGATAATCTGTTAAATTTTATATACCTTTACCAGGACATAGATGGACTGTGTAACGTCTATAGATAGATAGATAGAATACTCTTTATTATGCATACCATAAAAATTACAGATATAAATGTTGAAATTTTACATAGGGTGACACAATGGGCGGTCTTATCGCTAAGAGCGATCTTTTACAGACAACCTTTGGATGGATTATGGGGAGAAAGGAGAGAATACTGTAGGTAGTCTGTGGTGTACCATATATACATACATAAATACAGAAATTATATAAATATATACTTATATATACTACTTGAAAAAGAGCAAGGAACTATACGTAATGACGATATTTATAGAGAGAGGAAATGTTTTTTCACCAAAATTTTAAAAGTTGACAAAGATTGTGCACGCCTTATCGACACGGGCAAGTCATTCCACAATCGTACTGCTTGAACAGTGAATGATCTGTCATAAAAACTGGTGGAATGTAGCGGCATCTCTAGCCTCAAGTTTTCCGATGACCTCAGATATCTATTATGTGTGTCATGAAGGAACTTGAAACGCTCTTTAAGATAAGAAGGGGTTTTAGGATTGAACAGAATACTGTAGAGCTGAAACAAGATATGAGAATTCCGGCGAAGACGTATGGGAAGCCACTTGAGCTTTGTACGAAATTCAGAAATGTGATCATATTTGCGCAGGCCAAATATAAATCTTATGCAAAAGTTTTGAAGTTGTGGCCGCGAAGTTGTTACGCTCAAGTTTATCTAGTTGTCTATTATATAGGTACCTAATTGTTAAATTAGATACCTATATAACCCACACACATGGATGGACTGTGTAATGTCTATTATATAGGTACCTAATTGTTAAATTAGGTACCTATATAACCCTCACCTTCTTGGTACTTTTTGGTCATCTTGTATGTAACCTATGTTCACAAAATACTTGTTTTCCTAGGCACCAGACCCTCTGTACCAGTGAACATCTCCGAGAAGCAGTACTCGCACCCGCTGGCTCTGTTCTACTGCTGCACAGAGACCGTGCCGGCCATGCGCCCCACCGCGCAGCATCTGTGCGGCGCCGCGCAAGACATGTTGCAACAGTGCGAGAAGACCACCAGATAAGCTGTTCGTGGAAGGCTTAGTTGATAAGGTTGTGGCACAGATTAATACAGATGGGACACTCCGCAAAATCAATGCAATGCAATTCAGTTCGCAGAACGCTAATTACCTTCCTATTATTGCTTATTACCTATATTCACCTACACATTGCCTCTACCTATCACTTCTGTAACTCTTATACCTTCGGCGCGCGACATTTCTTCTGAATTAGCCAAGTGGACGGAGCCCGCCGTGTACTAGCTTCATACCTAAACTGCGGAGTTTCCCATCTGTATGAATCTGTGGTTGTGGTGGCTAGAATATCTACCATCGGTAAGGTAAAGTTACTAATGTGTATTTTACCTTTTTGTAGTTATTATGATTATGATGAATTTATTATGTTATGTAGAATAATTTATGGACTGAAAAATAAATAACAATTTCTATGACTTGTATTTCTCTTTCTGTGATCAATTCGAGACACCGGTTATCTCGCACTTAAATAGTGACCATCCTGCAGGTAGCAGGATTAATTAGTAATGTAATTATTTTTACAAACAATGATAAAACTAACCATAAAATATTTTAGTGTTATATTCATGATATAATTTTAACTGGTAACAAAAAATTAAATAAAAATACTATTTTGTAAGTAAAACGTTATATTAAAAAAAAAAAACAACTGTACTGTTCATATAACATAACAACAATGTTGAAACTTATATCTAAACCGACACGTTTAATGCTATGTATTAATACAATGTTTATTAACTAAGTTAAATAATTGTTTATTTGGTGGAGTACCCCTAAAACCTTTTAATTTAAATAATTGACCATTATATGGAACTATGTTGTGTTGCAAAAATAAGATGGTAAGTAAAAATCTGTAATATTGTCTAATTTTAGACAGATTTCACGCTGATTTCAGATTTGCAGTGTTTTTGCGCTAAAATTACATTTTTTTTTGTCCATACACCAAGGTTAAATTCATCTGAAATACTGAAGAGGCTCAACAACACAGAGCTATTAAGTTGCTCGTTGAATGCAACATCTGGAAGCAATATCTTATGATGCGGCACCCTGACATTTATTGTTTCTATTTATTGCATTTAACAAGCAATTAAATTGCGACGTGCAATTATGAATCAGAACACTTGATGAGATTCCATACTGAGATATCGCCCAAAACTTTGACACAATTTAAAATACAAATTGAGCGATGACTAAGTCGTGTCGTACGATACAAATAATTAAATAAATACTTCGCTTAACCTACGCTACAACAATACAACAGTTATGCTATTAACTAGTTGTGTATGTGATTGTATGAAAAATACATTTTTTTCGACTCTAAGCTACAGTGATTAAGATGAATCGCGGTCATTAACAGTTTTGCTTTAGATTCGTTTATACTTCTAGGACTTGAAAATCTATTTAAAATCCTCATGGATTTCTAGTAATGGAGTTATCTAAAATAAGTAATTTCAATTCTCACTGCCATGAGCCATGACCGCGACAAAGTTGACTAGTGTAAAATTAAAACATGTTTACATAATTGCTTATTGACTAAATCAGCACCAACGATAAACCCAATTTTTTGTTAAAACTAATCATTTTATTGTAAACGGTAGCAATAGACAATCTCGACTCATGTTTAGACAAATACCATATTCATTATGTGTGGACTTTGTGACACATAAAATGTGTTTAGGTACTAAAATATGGGGATTTAAAAATCTTACTCAAACAAATAATGGTAAGAAAAATGATGTTAATTTGACTGCCCCATTGTCGCAATTGATATAAATTCTATTTACCTTATAAAATCGTATTCTTTTTATATCATTATGTGTTTTGACACACCATTGCTACCGTTTACATAGCGTCAATATATATTCAGTATTGAGTGAGGTATTGCGTAAGGCGAGTGGGTAAAGCTATACAGGTATGGCTGCGAGTACATCATACAAAATAGTCGGTTAGTAACTATAGTTAGGAATACGAGATTGTATGCAGATCGATTACCGTGAGATTTGTAACAAATGCATCGTCTCTGTTAGTTAGGTGCCGCCATTTACATCTCAGTTATTCATTAATTTATAAAATATAATCATTCTAAATAATATACAATGAATGCAAGTGTCTGCAAATTACTCTAAAATCGATAGACCTGCTTCAATTTTGCATTCACTGTGTTAAATCGTGTGGCGTTGGGTACGTGACAAAATGATTAAGAATACCTACTCAAAACATAACTGCCGTCGTAAGAAAAAAGGGCACAACTAACATTTTTGTCAAAATTGAGTTATATACATATTTAGAATCAGAAAAAAAAAGGCACATCTACTCAATTTTTTATAGAATTTTATCTTCAAGGAATTCGGAGATACAGTAGGCTCAAAAGGCACAAATGAGACTAATATTCATGTTTTTCATTCTTTAAAGTCGATTTTCTCCATATTTATAAAATGTTAGTTGTGCCTTTTTTCATTATGACGGCAGATAATTTGTTAACGTTCAAGCCTGAATGTCACGGTGCAATTTAATTGCCTGTGGCATATTATAAGTTTGAGCAACAATTTAAACTGCATCGTCTAAACATTGTATAAACGACCATACGACACGTTGCCTCAAAGTTATTGTATATCACAGGCAAGAAACTTGCACCGTGAAAATTGGCTTTAGTTGTAAATATTTTCTGAACACATTCATACAAACACCACCCAACTAACAGCAGACTCCTACATACAAGAACACAGTCACACTATCAAGTATGCAGCTCCTGCTCCAGCCTGCGGAGATACGCGACCACGTCGTGCTTCTTGGCCGCCGTGGCCGCCTGCAGCGCGGTGAGACCCGCACAGTTGCGCAGCGCCGGCGCCGAGCGCCGCGCCAGCAGGCGCACGCACGCCAGCTGCCCGAACATGGCCGCGCCGTGCAGGGCCGACTGCCCGTTCTGGAAGGGCAGATAATTTTTTACAAATTCTGTTCCATTTTTGTGTGGCTGACACTGGCTTGGCCACCAACAGGGATTTTACTTTTGATAACACAAAGATTTAGTCGTTAATTAGTCGAAATTTGTCGCCAAATATCAGAATTTGTCGGTCACTGGTTCAAAAGTTATAAGGGGTCATTGGTGGCCGATCTGGAGAGAGTCTCCCCAGCTTGGCCACCTTTATATCTCAAAAACTAGGGCACCTAGCGAAGATCTGTTTTCTCCCAGATTTAGTCGCTAATTAGTCGCCAAGTCACAGATTTAGTCGGGTCTTAGTTTAGAAGATACAATGAGTTAAATTTTTAAGTATAGACCAAGAGCTAGATCAAAGATTTTATCGTAAACTCTTCAATCTAGCTCTTGGTCTATACTTAAAAATTGAACTCATTATATCTTCTAAACTAAGACACGACTAAATCTGTGACTTGGCGACTAATTTCGACTAATTAGCGACTAAATCTGGGAGAAAACAGATCTTCGCTAGGTGCCCTAGTTTTTGAGATATAAAGGTGGCCAAGCTGGGGAGACTCTCCAGATCGGCCACCAATGACCACTTATAACTTTTGAACCAGTGACCGACAAATTCTGATATTTGGCGACAAATTTCGACTAATTAACGACTAAATCTTTGTGTTATCAAAAGTAAAATCCCTGATGGTGGCCAAGCCAGTGTCAGCCACACTCCATTTTTGAATTTATTCGGTAAGTAGTGGCTTTTCGGACATCGTGAAATAGGCCCGAAGTGAACCCAATCACTGCTGTATCTAACACATACAGTGTCTTTTGAAAAAGTACAGCAAACGATTCTTTATTTAAAATGTCCAACAGCGCCATCTAGCGACGAATAGAATATGCAACGTTGGAAGTGTCAAACTTTCACCCAATTACAAACTAGATGTCGCTACTGGTACAATAAGCGATTAAAGTAAAAATAAAATAATGTCCTTACGGGAAGCAATCCCAGGTTTGGTTTAAATTTGAGCAATTCTACGACCACAGCAGCGTGGCCTTTGTGTGCAGCTTTGAACAGCGGTGTGGCGCCATCCTGAAAAATAATAGTGTTAGAGTCTGGCACACGAAACATGATCCTGAAAAATAGCGGCAAATTTAAAAATCTAGCTCTGGTATCACTGCGTATAATAGGTACTTAAATACATTTTGATACTTGAAATACATCATGGATTAATGATCAAATATTGTTGTCCTTTTACATCATACAATTTTTAAGGGCTCAACCGATTTTGATCTCGATTTTTTGAATTTGCCGCTATTTTCCAGGCTCATGTTTCGTGTGCCAGACTCTATATAAGTTTTTACCTGGAGTGGACCCAGTTATTTTCTACGTTCTGCTTATTGGTATCACGTTTTCTTAATTCTCTATTAACTTTTCATATTTGAAAACCATTCTTGAGGTGCTTTAAAGTCCTGAGTGCTCATGATACAAAACTCGTGCAGGCTTCATGAGTATTGTCCCCGATCTTCCTTACTTGCTAGCATTGTAACCAAGACACGAGCTTTTCTCAAAAAGTTTATGTCATTAAGCGTCAACCGTTTTGCGCGGATTTGACTCATATTTTCCCCATTTGATTTATTTGACCATAATGAACTTCTTTGAGGAGCTCGTGGCTAACTAATAACAGCCGCACGGGTCGATCCGTCAGGTTAAGCTACGGTTGCCGGGGTTTGTCAGTGGATGGGTGACCATCTTTACATATCGAGATTCCTCCGTGCCTCGGAAAGCACGTTAAGCCGTTGGTCCCGGCTGTTATTCGTGGATCTTTGACAGTCGTTACGGGTCCTCAGAAGCCCGAAAGTCTGACAACCAGTCGCTCCATGTAAAATACTGGTATTCAGCTGCATCCGGTTAGACTGGAAGCCGACCCCAACCTAGTTGGGAAAAGGCTAGGCAGATTGAATGAACTTCTTTAAGCGCGTTGAGCGATTTTGGCAAGGGGAAAATCTTATTGTAGTTCAAATTTTCACTTCTGTCTGTTGTCCCCATGACTATGTTTTTTTTTTTGTAATTTGATGCGTCTTTCTTCTTTCTGTCAAACGATCGTGGATGAAGCGAGTTAGAGCTTACTGCCACGAGTGCCATTACAGTTGATGTACGACGTAGTCCGTACCTGTCTGACATGGTCGACGCGCGCGCCGGCCGCCAGCAGCAGGCGCGCCACGTGCTCGTGCCCGCACTGCGCCGCAATCCACAGCGGCGTGGCGCGGTCGGCGCGCGCGCCGTCTACTTTAGCTCCTGCGCTGACAAGCGCGCGGCAGACTTCTTCATGACCGTTCTGTGCGGCTATGAAGAGGGGCGTCGCTTTGTCCTGGAATTGGAGGGAATATTATTTAGATCTAGACATGGGTAGTTCGCGAACGATTGAAGGAAATGAACTACTTCATTTCGCAAAATAAACTTATCATTCATTCAGTAGTCCTTCAAATGTGTCTCTACTTCATTTAGTTCAGTTCAGTGTTTCTTTTCGCTCGCGGGCGATATTGAATGAAAGAAGGACACGGTTAACAACCAAAAAACTATCCCAATTGTTATTTCTAAATAGGGATTGTAAATAAACAGCAACGGATATATTTTTAAATACGCCAACTTTAACAAAAAGGTTTAATTATCAGTAAAAAAAAACAGAAAATATACTACATAATCAAAATAGTTTTGCATTCAAATTCATATGTCTAGAAGGAAAATCGAGATAGGTATAAAACTGAACTAGTGAAGTGCATCATTCTTCGTAACTTGTCAATCGCACTCTCGTGATCTCGTCTCGTCATGTTATGGATGGATATGGACTAGTTCTGATATACTGAACTAAATGAAGTACTGAACTAAATGAGTGGACTACTTCGTTAAGCGAAAAGATATACTTCTTTCATTTCTTTTTACTGACACATTCTGCGCATCTCTATTTAGATCTGATTGAGAAGGGGTATAAACGTGACTTCTTTGAATGTAATCATCTGCAAGCAGTGTCTTCGACAACCGAGAGATAGCAGCACTATCACGTTAAACTGACAAGAAATAGCTTGTTTTTTTTTTTGTTAGTGTTTGCAAATCCTCTTGAATGTTCAGATATTCTCTGCCTAGGGCATCAAAACCAAGGGGGTCGTCCTCAGCCCTCAGACTATTTTATTTAGTCTGAGCCTCAGCCATACAAAAAACCGGTCAAGAGCGAGTCGGACTCGCGCACCGAGGGTTCCGTTCCGATTTCTGAAAAAGTGTGCTATTTAGAGACATCGTTTTATTTTTCCTGTAATCTTTCCATAAACTTCTATCACATAGAATAATTTCAGATTTTTCTCTTTGCAAACTTCGGAGATAAAGCACGGTATTTTTTTTTAATTTTTCATCAAAAGTCGCAAACTATGCGGCCTAAAAAAAAATAAAAAATGTTTGACAATGTGCAAACACCGCTCTTTCATATGATACCCCACTTGCCCTAGTAGCCCTACTTTGAATTTTTAAGACGGTTTCAGTCCCTGTTGCAAAAAAAATAAAAACATTTTTATTTCTTTCTTATTTGCAAAATAGTTGCGTAAATGTCATCTAAAACTGTTCCAAATTTCAAGTTGATAGCATTAGTAGTTCTTGAGATATCCAGCTGTGACAGACAGACAGACACTGAGTGACACCATAAGGGTTCCTTTTTTACCATTTTGGTACGGAACCCTAATATTACATATACCTTCATATACGAGGGAAAGCAGAATACATTATTAGTGCTGCGCGGACGTTTTGGCGCCTAAATTAAATTGACGGGGCGTTGTTGATAAACATTTTGTGAAATTGTCACTGTCATTGTTTATTTACAAAACAAGATGGCAGCGTTGTAGCAGTCTTATTGCGTTATAGCCGTCTTATAGCGTTATAGCCAAGGTAGGTAACAAAGTCCTGTCAAGACAGCTTACCTTCATAGAGGAGTTGACGTCGGCTCCCCTGCGGATGAGCTCGTCGACCACCGGCAAGTGACCGCACTGGCACGCCACGAACAATGGCGTGCCACCGTCCTGAAATCACAACATGACACGTAGACACAACTTTTACAGCAAAGAATTTCGCAAAACTGGTGGTTCGAACCACGGGAAGCCTCTAAGAATGTATGCTTAGGTGTAAGTATTTTCGGCGGCGGCGATCTCTCGCGTCCAGGCCATGGTGCGAAGCGAGAGTGCATGGGAGGCCGTCACCTCCTTCTGCGAAGCAGTAAGGGCCTTTTTATTGTCATGCGTGTTTGCGACCGCGTGCAGGCCAGGCACGCATGCGTGCTGCCCGCAACACGCATGCGTGCCTGGCCTGCACGCGGGCGCAAACACTCATGACAATAAAAAGGGCCTAATGCTCGCGAAGGAGGATGTGGAACGCGTGAGGGAGAGACAACCTCACGCCCTGGGCGGCGGGAGTCCGGTATGGACCAGGGGGCCTACTCCCTAAGTCCGTCCGTCCGTCCGTCCGTTCGTTCATCCGTCCGTCTGACTTTTCGATCCATCAAAACAAGTGTAAAACTTTAATTTTTCGGACGGTCAAAAACACATCGGGATTAAGGACAACTGTCATATCGTGTTGTCATTCATAGTTCGTTCGGGCCGCGAACCAATCATCTACCCGTAGGTGTTACGGAGTAGGAAACGCCCATAATGAAGGCCAAAACTACGGACTTCGTGCTTAGGAAGTAGACCCCCAGGCCCGGGTCGACGTCGCGTTGTGTTCCACGCGCGCCTCAAAGAGATGTCAGCAATGATGGGGTCCAATAGGGCCGATGCCGCCGGGGTCGCGGGTTGTTCGAAAGAGATACCGTGGCCTGGCATAGGTGGATCGGCCTGAATGACATTGACAGGGGCGTTGTTTGTAAACATTTGTAAAATTGTCACACAAATTGTTTTGAAAAACAAGATGGCGACGTTAGTTCCGATTAAACACGCGTTAAAAGATCTTAGTAAGTACCGTTGTATTAGAGAACCCAAGGCTATACAAAACGTAGTGAGGGAGATTGTTTTAGTGTTACCATGCTAGGCGCGTCGATGGCAGCTCCTGAGTCGAGCAGTAGTCTCGCGATGTCGAGGAACCCGCCCTGTGCTGCGAAGAACAGCGCACTCGTTCCTGTCTGAAAGTGGCAGTGGCGACTTCATTACAACGATGAACCTTCAGAGAAGATTTCAAGACTCTGACATAAAAAAATATTCACTTCAATAATAATATAATCTGTCATTATCAATGGTCCATAATGAACAATGTTGACCCCCAAGGACCAGTGTGAATATAAGGTGAGAATCATAACACAGCTGGTCATCCGATCTGTTGTAATGGAGAAGTTGAATTGAATCAGTTAACTACGTTTTGAGTTGAGCTGCACGATTGACAAATGCGTGCACTGGCTGGACAGGTCCATTCAAAACACAGATTTTCACCTCAAGGTTCTTTCCTCAAAAGACCATTTCAGACAGCAATCTACATGGTCTTCACATGATCTGACCAAGATTGTCTGGACTTTAAAAGAGACTGTGACCTCTGAGTTGGTTTCGGCCTTTCTTCTCAGAGTAGTCAGATAGGAAACGCCGACCTCATCTAGTTTAAAAAAAAATATGATTGACGTGTAAAAGTGTTTAATTTACGGCTATCATTATTGAAGACTACTCTAACATCTGTAACGTAGACGAAGTCGTAAAAAATCTATGAAGAAATCAAGAAATATTATCAACAACTTAGGTCATAATTACCGTTCTGCTGCAGGCGGGGTCGGCGCCCTGCGCCAGCAGCTCCCGCACGCACTCCGTGTGACCCATCGCAGCTGACAGAATGAGCGGCGTCGTGCCATCCTGAGAACAAGGGAAAAGGTGTTCAATACTTTCTATTGCTAAGGAATCTTCTTCTCCTAGCCTTTTCCCAACTATGTTGGGGTCGGCTTCCTTCCAGTGTTACCAGATGCAGCTGAATTCCAGTATTTTACATGGCGCGACTCTGCCTAACTGAACTTCTTCGGTAACACGTTACCCCTTTGTATATTGTACAATATCTCAAGATATAGCTTCAGGTACTTAAACAGGACAGGCAGTAGACGTGGTGTCGAAAAAATAGCTTTTTATGATACCATTACAGCAAGGTCTACCATTACTAACATTTACTTGGAGGAATCTTCTCAAAGGAATCTTTTCTGAGAACGGGAACTATCTTCCTGTTGCCAATTAAATAAGTAATAGTGGGATGAGATAAGAACTTTGTTCAAGAATTCGACTGCTAAGAGTGGTGATTCTCTATTTGGAGAACGAAAGCTCATGTCTTGTTCCCTTGCCTATTGGAGAAACCTTCATTCAATGTTTATTTGAATGAAACTCAATATTTCTATCAACTCAGGCTATCGCAGACCACTGCTGGACATAGGCCTCTCCCAGTCTGCGCCACAACACCCTGTCCTCCGCCTTCCGCATCCAGTCTGTCCCAGCCACTTTCTTCAGGTCGTCGGTCCATCTAGCTGAGAGGCGTCCCACACTACGCTTACCGATACGCAGTCTCCACTCAAGGACTCGTCTGCTCCACCGGCCATCGGTCCTTCGACAAACATGGCCAGCCCACTGCCACTTCAGTTTGCTTATTCTGTAAGCTATTGCTAATATTTCTATAAACGTGGAATAATTGGGACACAATACATTTTCATCTGTTCTATCGTTATCTCTCGCGGCTTCCCAGAGAGATAAATGTATAATGTATGTCACTTGCATATTTTAGATTAGATTATCTGAAACTATGTACTGTACATGTTCTGCTGTAAATCAGAACCTTATCATTCCTTTTACATACAAAATGATTTTTAATATCTTGTACATGCTGTAACAGAACATAATGTAGATAACATTCTGATGTACCATCCTATCTAGCCTTTCCCTTGCTGCCCTCCCCCAGCGACGCCCTAAGCCGAGGTCAGGACCCCACAGGGATTGCCCTTAGAATATGTAGTTTCTTAGTGTATAAGTCATAGATATGAAAGAAGTTTTTTATATTTGTATGGTATATAAGTTGTATTGTTAAATGTACAGTTAAATGAAACGAAATTTAAATCATGTATAAAACGCACACTATGCAGCCAGGCATATTATAAGTTGGGAGATTACATTGCTGACAAAAATGCTTGGCTAAATGCTGGTCCTGCTCCACAAGGACGCTTAAACTAATTGATTAGCATTCGGAAATATTGTTGGAGCTGCTGAAGATCAAGAAAAGAGAAAATTTTCTTTGCATTGTGTAAATTCAATCTCTTAATATTGTATAATTGCATAGCACATGTGTGAGCACTATGTAGCTAATATAAAGCTACCTTTTACTGGGTTCGTCTTTCACTGACTTGAATGTGCCCTGGCGGTTGAGAGTATGTCATGCTCACTCAAATGTCTCGCTGGTGGTGGCGTGTGTGTTGGATCATTAAGTTCCCTTCAAAATGGTTGAGCTAATTGGTGCTGATCCATGCGTCATGTTCGTGAACGGGCGCCGTCAGTTGGGACTGGTCGTCTCTTAGCTGCCACGGCTTATTTTTAATTTAGTTGTTTTTAGTTTTTATCTTTTTCATTACGGACGCTTTTAACGTGCACGTCTTTCTACATTGTCCTCACATCTATATTTTCAATATGAACGATGTAACCAATATTATGTAAAATATTTGATTTAAAAGAGTGTCCGTGGAGTTTCTTGCCCGTTCTTCTCCAGGATCTACGCTTTGGAATGGGCAACTAGCTTCATTTTTCTGACTGACCGACCCAAGACCGACCCTTTGACAATTCAAAAGTGCCTGTAATTGGTTTATTTGAAATAAATGCTTTGAGTTTGAGTTTGAGTTTGAATTGTGTTGTCTGGAGGCCTTAATTTATTGGCATCCACAGGATAAGCCGACAACCTGCGAGATGCGGTTCACAAAAAAGTAAACTGGTAAGCATTTAAGTACCTACTGAGATACGAACGATTGAACATGACCGCTCGCTCCGCTCTGCTCGTGCTAAACCGTAAATAGTTACCATTCCGTCACTTTCACAACATTACCCTCTATGCAAATAAACGCCTTGCCAACGTTTTTCACATTTTCCGCCGTAAAAGAAAACTCATTAGGAACTTTCATTTGCCGCTTTTTGCCAACATAAAGCCTCTATTCGTGAATGTAGGCCGGCTGTTTTACGCCGCTTTGATGAACTGCCAGATTTTACGTTAAAACGTAAACTTTATACTTACAAGTTTAGTTGAAAAACGTAAATTGTAAAGTTAATTTGAATTCGCACTTGAAAAGTAGAAGTTTTAAATGGCGTAGAAGAATTTAAAGCTTTTTTCGTTTATAAACGAAAAAAAGCTTAAAATTCTACGCTAGTATACCTACTTGTTCAGTTTATTTTGTAACAGACGATGTCCTACACTATTGCGCTGTCAGTCAGTCATTATTTTGCAAAGACGTCTTTTCTTTGAGAGTGTATAGTCACTGTTACCCTGTTACATAAGTATATGTAGGTATCAGTTTTTGTGACGTGTCTGTTTGTAGTTAAAATCTTTATTCCATTGGCTGTCCTCTACAAGTCTACATAATAACTGTTAATGATATCTAAGGAATCAGAGGAGCTCGTGGCTAAGTAATTACAGCCGTACGGGTCTATCCATCAGGTTAAGCTACGCTTGCTGGGGTTGGTCAGTGGATGGGTGACCATCTTTACATACCGAGACTCCTCCGTGCCTCGGAAAGCACGTTAAGCCGTTGGTCCCGGCTGTCATTCGTGGATCTTTGACAGTAGTTACGGGTCGTCAGAAGCCCGAAAGTCTGGCAACCAGTCTTACCAAGGGGTATCGTATTACCCAGTTACTGGGTTGTGGAGGTCAGACAGGCAGTCGCTCCATGTAAAATACTGGTATTCAGCTGCATCCGGTTAGACTGGAAGCCGACCCCAACATAGTTGGGAAAAGGCTAGGCAGATTGATTGATTGATAGCTAAGGAATCATAACAAAATTAAATTCACAGCTTGCTTTCTAACCGTAAGAAGATTCAATCTCATGATGAATTTCCTAAATATGAAATGCGTGATTTGCCAAATAATGAAGATGAATCTGTGGCCCCGCTTTCCCGTCGGATTAAATCGGACACACAATATTAATGCAGACAATCCGAGATGTGCACATTGTGAGCACATGAAAAACATTAACCTCTTTTTGCTACCAATCGGGTAAACGGCGCAAAAACTGAGCATTCGGTCGGCGCCAATTTGGGATCGACAAAAACTGTTCGAAGTTTGACCCTCTGCCTCTGAATAATAAAAACAATGCAAAAACGTCGATTAGGTAACAGAAGCCTATTCATTCCATTAAATCGGTAGGTATTTGCAATTTTTTGTTAGGTAGATGTCTGAATCTGAAAGTCGTCAGCTAGTAGCTAGCCCGCCCAACACGCAATTTTGTTCATCATTTACTTATCGTATGGCAATTCCTCGTTCGTTCTGTTTCTCTTTTTTTTTCGTTTTATTTTAGCAAAACATTTATTTACTTACTTATTTTTATTGACTCGAAAAACATAGTAAATTAGGATATTCACGCTAGGAGACATTTTAGCTAGTAGGTAAAGAGGTAAACCCAAGTCGTACCTACATTCTCGTGTTGTAGACGGTGATTTGTAGAAAAAGCGCGGCTTACATTCTAAACAAGGAATGACAGTTGTAGGATAATAATCTACATTAGTCACTAATTATAATCTACACACGTTCTCTGCGGTACTCTTCAAAACATATTAGCCGCAAGTAATACCAACACTAGACTAAATATAGAGACTTCCGTTCCTTAGAGAGCTAATTCTTATACGAATATGGACTCTATGATGACAGCTTACTATCAATTATATCGGATATGGACTGTAATAAGAATGTTTAGGCCAGTATGTTGAAATGCTTTCGATTTGACTTACTTATTCCAAGAAAATCGATGGCAAATTAGAGGAACTTCAACTGTTCTTTGGAAATTAACCGGAAGTTTACCGACATCTCATTTAATTAAATTTCGTTGCAGGAAGAATAAATAAATATTTTTTCCAGACCACCAACACCAAAATAAATCGTAAAACCACTTATCGATGCTAATTAGAAACATCGCAGCTTCATCGTTCAAAGTATCTTTACAAATGTATGGGAGCGATCTAGCGAGTGACGTTGTGACGTCACAAAACACAATGTAAGTAGGTAGTACCTACCTATTACAACGTAATTGCAGTAAATTAAAACCGGTCAAGAGCGAGATGGACTCGCGCACCGAGGGTTCCGTTCCGATTTCTGAAAAAGTGTGCTATTTAGAGACATCGTTTTATTTTTCCTGTAATCTTTACATAAACTTCTATTACATAGAATAATTTCAGATTTTAATCTTTGCAAACTTCGGAGATAAAGGGGGGGGGAACGGTATTTTTTTACATTTTTCATCAAAAGTCGAAAACTATGCGGCCTAAAAAAAAATTCAAAAATGTTTGAGAATGTACAAACAGCGTTCTTTCATATGATACCCCACATGCCTTAGTAGCTCCACTTTGAATTTTCAAGACCCCCTTTCAGTCCCTATTACAAAAAAACATATAAATATTTTTATTTCTTTCTTATTTGAAAAATAGTTGAGTAAACGTCATCTAAAACAATTCCAAATTTCAAGTTGATAGCATTAGTAGTTCTTGAGATATCCCGCTGTGACAGACAGACTGATTCACCATTTTGGTACGGAACCCTAATTATACTGTCGACAGTCTATATGTCAACGTTTAATCACCGTTCAATGCAATGACGTATTCAATTGTCCGTGACATGCACTGCTACTTGCCTGTAAAAACTTGTCGTATGCATTGAGCTATTGACTGATAATATAACATGACCTGGAAGGCCCATCATCCACGACACTAAGTACCTACTCAAAAGTAACGTGTAACAAACTCAAATCACCCGATGAGTAGTCGGAATGTCAACAGGAGTATGTTATAGTATTTCAATGACGGACTGTAGGCACACGACACGACTTCTAAGCGTTCTAACGCGTTATTATCATAATCAGCCTATAGTGTTCCCACTGCTGGGACACAGGTCTCGTCTCGGTGAGAGGGAGTGGGCCGTTATCCACCACACGGTTGGTAGAAGTCACATATTGTTTTTGAATTTTTAGTTCTAGGACATACTTACCGCGTTTCCTCACGATGTTTTCCTTCATCGTTTTGATAGCAGTGGCGATGAAATAATTGACACAAAGCGCCTGTCAGGGTTCGAACCTAGTCGCGGGTAGTTTAAAAAAGATACCGTGGCCCTGGCATAGGCAACTGAAGGAACACGGGTGGGTTTTAGTCAGTAAAAGTCTGACACGCCCTTCCGCTCCACCCAGAGCGGGAGAAGTTATTTTGATGATTTGCCATCCACAAAAAAAAAAGGCTTCGAACCTACACTGCAACTCGTAAGTCGGGGCCATTACCACCGGGCCACCGCTGCTCTCTAACGCGTTATTAGCTGTTATCACTACAGAGTATTTCAGATAACTACTGTTCTGTTCGATGAACAGAACTTCCAGGTCGTGTTATATCTATCAGTTTTGGTGCTTACAACAAAATAGAAAAAAAAAAAAAACAGATTTGTTATGAACCCGCTGAAGTTCTGTTTTCAGTGATTAACAAGTGTAATTATAAAGTGTTGTTTACTTCAAACGAACGTTTACGGCAAGTAACGGCAGTTAACTAACGAGCTGTCAACAGTAACTGTGCTCTGTTTAACGGATAGTGCCGGTACATTAAGTTAGCATTAAAAATACACACATTTAAAAGTGTTAAAAGATGTAAGTGGACTTAAGTAAAGTAGGAGGAATTAACTTTAGAAATACGTGCCCTGGAATCGTGAAATTGCAGATCTTGCAATCATGGAGGAATTAACTTTAGAATGTGCTCTGTTTAACGGATAGTGCCTATACATTAAGTTAGCATTAAAAATACACTAATTTAAAAGTGTTAAAAGATGTAAGTGGACTTAAGTAAAGTAGGAGGAATCAACTTTAGAAATACGTGCCCTGGAATCGTGAAATTGCAGATCTTGCAATCATGGAGGAATTAACTTTAGAAATACGTGCCCTGGAATCGTGAAATTGCAGATCTTGCAATCATGGAGGAATTAACTTTAGAAATACGTGCCCTGGAATCGTGAGATCTTGCAATCATGGAGGAATTAACTTTAGAAATACGTGCCCTGGAATCGTGAAATTGCAGATCTTGCAATCATGGAGGAATTAACTTCAGAAATACGTGCCCTGGAATCGTGAAATTGCAGATCTTGCAATCATGAATTGTGTGTCACAAATAAATTTTTTTTTCTTTCTTATCTTTCTGAAGTAGTATGCAAAAACTACTTAGTGAATTAGCTATAGGCGTGACTAGGCTTATTAGGTAATTATTTTATTTATTTATTACAACCGTTTACAGTACAAATAATTTCTTAATGTCCCTCGGCAAACTTCGTGTACCGTCAGACTTTAGCAGCTTTTCTCCCATTTTTTAAATAAATTACTTACATTAAGTTAAAAGAGTATTAATAATAATAATGATAGTGGCCCGACTGTCAAGCTGACGGTTGAAAAATATTTTCTCCGTGTATTTTTTACTGGATTTTTAAACTTTAAATGCAACAATGTTAAATTATGTGCAATATGTGTTCCTACATCATTCCTTCCAACCCAAAATTAGCATAAAAACAAAAAAATACTGTACCAGATTACAAGAAGAACTTACTTACAATAAAACTAGAAGAGAATAATAAATATGGAGATTATAATACCAATTCAATGCTGACGAGAAGTCGGGCGCAACAGCTACGAAACACACAACCAACATCTTCGGGTTCGTCGCTCAGCTCCGCCTCGCAGTTGCCGGAACCTGCTCCAGACGTGAGTCAAGTGATACCGGCCGCTGCAGTTGCGTCGAGCTCGAGCGACGAATACTTCTCACCGCCGACGACACCACCACCAGTACGTCGACGTGGAAGAGGCCGACCACCGGCCAGTTTAGGACCCCGAGGCCCATCGGCCTCTGATAGGGTCCCCGCTCCCGGTGGAAGTGTGCAGCGCATGAGGTGGACACAAACTGTCAACGAAAATGTCATGCGCGCATACTTTGGGGCTATAGAGGGGGGAAGTAACTTGACTGCGTACCGTGGTCGGATGCTCTCTCTGTTTCAGGTGCTTGAGCCAGCTGTTAACGTGTCGGCGCAACGACTGTCGGATCAGGTGCGGGTCATCCAGCGTAACCATATGCTGGATGACGTCGTACTTGATCGACTACGTCTCGAATCACGGAATAGCCGTGTTACATCTGTTTCGCCTATGGTCGCGGTGCAACTGCAAAATTTACCAAGTGCTTCACCGCGACCTGACTGCGTTGGTGAAGAGGATGATAGCGGGGCTATATCCGTGAGTTCCCAATGCAATGTACAGTTGAGGAGCGCTTTGGAAGATGCTTTCCGGGAGTACCGTTCCGCTCCGCCTGGACTTAGACCACGTTTACCTCGTCTGCCCATGCACAAGAAAAACAAGGCGCTGGTGGGTGCTCTAGACTCGCAGCTGTCAAATTGTTTTGATGGCAGCAAAGACCTCGCCGATACCCACTCAATCTTGTACTGCGCAGCTGTTGCGGCATGTCGTGTGGCTCATGTTAAATTTCCTAACAGTGACAGAGTACCACGACCAAAACCAGCCGTACCAGCTTGGCAGTGCAGGATTGAGCGTCGTATAGGTGAAGCTAGAGCACTCATCGGCAAACTAATCTGTTTCAGGGAGGGCAATACTCGCCCTAGAGTGATGCGCTTTGTGAGGCGGGCGTTCTCGGGGACGGATATTAGTCCTCGAGATTATTTCACCTGCGTCACAGAGCGTATCGACTTCCTGAAACAGAAGATCTGTGCATGGGCAAACCGTATTCGTCGGTACAGGCGGAGAGTGGAGCGGTACACTCAGAATCGCACATTCCAGAGCGATGAAAGGTGGGTCTATAGGGCTTGGGAGCGACCTGACCAAGGTGTGGCTGACACGCAACTACCGGATGATGACGCCATGTGTTCGTTCTGGCGAAGCATCTGGTCGGTGCCTGTCAGTCACACTGAGGGTGATTGGACTAGGGAGGTCGAGCGAGCGTGCGATCATATACCACAAATGGGGGCACTTACCATCAGCCCCCAAGATGTAGCTCGTGCGGTCCGCCCGTTACCTAACTGGAAATCTCCAGGGCCGGACGGGCTACACAACTTTTGGATAAAGTGGTTTCAAAGGTCGCACGCCCGCTTGGCATCCCAGTTCCAGTCGGCCTTACAGTCAGGATCGCTACCCCAGTTCCTAACGACAGGAATAACCCACCTGCTCCATAAATCAGGTAGTACTGCGGAACCCAGAAATTATAGACCGATCACTTGTCTACCGACGGTCTATAAGGTTCTTACATCCATTTTGAGAGCTAAAATTAACAAACACATAGACACCAACTCCATCATGTCTGCCTCTCAAAATGGATGTGGGAACGGGTCCCGCGGTACTAAGGAGCTGCTCCTCATCGATATGACCATTAACCAGCAGGTTCGTCGTTCCCGAAAGGATCTGTCGACATGTTGGATAGATTATAAGAAGGCCTATGACTCGGTGCCACATACATGGCTCATGAGGGTGCTGGAGTTGTATAAAATAGATGCAACTTTACGCACCTTCCTGATGTCGTGTATGGGGCAGTGGAGGACGGTCCTTCGCTATCCAGGATGTCGAAATATCCAGAGGAATAGCGAACCGATAAGGATCGAGCGAGGTATATTTCAGGGCGACAGTTTGAGTCCACTTTGGTTCTGCTTAGCCTTGAATCCTCTAAGCACACTGCTGGAGGATTCAGGTCTAGGCTACCGATTGAGGAGAGGTGGTCAGGTTATATCTCACCTCCTTTACATGGATGACTTAAAACTTTTTGCCCCCAACAATTTGCAACTGATGGAGCTACTGAAGGTAACGGAAACTTTCAGTAGCGCCATCAGGATGGAATTTGGTGTGGACAAATGTGCGGTCATGCATGTAAAGCGAGGGGAGATTGTGGAATCCGTGAGAACCCAACTCTCGGATTCCATACACCTAAGATCTCTCTCCCCACTCGAAACCTACAAGTATTTGGGTATGTCAGAAGCGTTAGGCATCAACGCTGCTGACATGAAACAATCGTTGAGGGAACGTTTCTTTGGCCGCCTGAATAAAGTTTTAAATAGTCTTTTATCAGGCGGAAACAAGGTGCGTGCCTTCAACGGTTGGGTCATGCCGGTTTTGATGTACTCTTTCGGCATACTCAAATGGACTCAGACGGAACTTGACGCCCTGGATAGGAGGGTCCGCACACTGCTGACCGCAAATCGGATGCATCACCCACGGTCATCGGTGATGAGACTGTATATCCCGCGGAAATGCGGAGGTCGTGGCTTCTTAAATGCTAAGACCCTGCACAACCGTGAGGTATGCAGTCTCAGGGAATACTTCCTAGAAGCCGACGTGGGGATGCACCGAGATGTGGTCTCAGTAGATAAGGGCCTCACCCCGCTCTCCTTAGCTAACGAGAACTGGTGCAAACCTGTAGTATTAGATACTAATGACCGCAGGGAGGTATGGCAGAGCAAAGAGCTTCACGGGCGCTTTTACCGGGTCCTACATGGGCCCGATGTAGACTTCTTAGCGTCCGTATCCTGGTTGCGATTCGGTGATCTGTTTGGGGAAACCGAAGGTTTTGTCTTTGCGATTATGGACGAAGTTATGATGACGAACAACTACCGGAAATATATTGTGAAAGACGGCACGGTTGATATCTGTCGGGCATGCCACCGTCCGGGGGAATCAATCCGTCACATTATTTCTGGCTGTTCTCGTCTGGCTAACGGAGACTACTTGCATAGGCACAACCTTGTAGCCAGGATTATCCATCAGCAACTTGCTCTGAAATACAGTCTTGTTGAATCAGAAGTGCCATACTATAGGTATGTGCCCGACCCAGTTCTCGAAAATGGCAATATCACGTTGTATTGGGATCGGTCTATCATCACTGACAGGACTATTGTTGCCAATAAACCTGACATAGTGGTGATAGATCGATTAGAGCGTCGCACGATGATTATTGATATAGCGGTACCGCATGACGAGAACCTCGTGAAAGCCGAAAAAGATAAGCAAATTAAGTATCTTGACCTGGCTCGCGAGGTTGTCGACATGTGGGATGTGGATACAGCAATCATTGTGCCGATAGTCGTGACGGCCAATGGCATAATAGCCAAGAGCCTCGATCAACACCTGAGGAGGCTCTCGTTAGGCGGCTGGATCAAGGGCTTGATCCAGAAAGCGGTACTTCTGGACACGGCGCGTATCGTTAGGAGGTTCCTCTCTCAGCAGCCCTGACCGCCGGTAGCTTGGACCCTGTTCCCGATACCGGTGGGCTACTATTTTTTATATTTTAAAATGTTTTTTTTTATTTTTGTTTTTATAAAAATATTTAAAAATGTAAATGATATGTTGTACATAAATGAAATAAAGAAAATAATAATAATTATTATTATAATAATTAATATGTGGCCCGACTGTCAAGCTGACGGTTGTAAAAATATTTTCTCCGTGTATTTTCTATTAGATTTTTAAACTATTAATGCAACAATCTTGCAACAATGATAAATTATGTGCAATATGGTGTTCCTTCATCATTCCTTCCAACCCGAAATTAACATAAACCAAAAAATACTGTATCACATTACAAGAAGAACTTACAATAATACTAGAATGAGAATGGAATAATAAATCAAATAAATATGGAGAATAGAATAGCAGTACAATGCTGACGAGAAGTCGGGCGCAACACCTACGAAACACACACCCAACATCTTCGGGTTCGTCGCTAAGCTCCGCCTCGCAGTTGCCGGAACCTGCTCCAGACGTGAGTCAAGTGATACCGGCCGCTGCAGTTGCGTCGAGCTCGAGCGACGAATACTTCTCACCGCCGACGACACCACCACCAGTACGTCGACGTGGAAGAGGCCGACCACCGGCCAGTTTAGGACCCCGAGGCCCACCGGCCTCTGATAGGGTCCCCGCTCCCGGTGGAAGTGTGCAGCGCATGAGGTGGACACAAACTGTCAACGAAAATGTCATGCGCGCATACTTTGGGGCTACAGAGGGGGGAAGTAACTTGACTGCGTACCGTGGTCGGATGCTCTCTCTGTTTCAGGTGCTTGAGCCAGCTGTCAACGTGTCGGCGCAACGACTGTCGGATCAGGTGCGGGTCATCCAGCGTAACCATATGCTGGATGACGTCGTACTTGATCGACTACGTCTCGAATCACGGAATAGCCGTGTTACATCTGATTCACCTATGGTCGCGGTGCAACTGCAAAATTTACCAAGTGCTTCACCACGACCCGACCGCGTTGGTGAAGAGGATGATAGCGGGGCTATATCCGTGAGTTCCCAATGCAATGTACAGTTGAGGAGCGCTTTGGAGGATGCTTTCCGGGAGTACCGTTCCACTCCGCCTGGACTTAGACCACGTTTACCTCGTTTGCCCATGCACAAGAAAAACAAGGCGCTGGTGTGTGCTCTAGACTCGCAGCTGTCAAATTGTTTTGATGGCAGCAAAGACCTCGCCGATACCCACTCGATCTTGTACTGTGCAGCTGTAGCGGCATGTCGTGTAGCTCATGTTAAATTTCATAATAATGACAGAGTTACTCGACCAAAACCAGCTGTACCAACTTGGCAGTGCAGGATTGAGCGTCGTATAGGTGAGGCTAGAGCACTCATCGGCAAGCTAATCTGTTTCAGGGAGGGCAATACTCGCCCTAGAGTGATGCGCTTTGTGAGGCGGGCGTTCTCGGGGATGGATATTAGTCCTCGAGATTATTTGACCTGCGTCACAGAGCGTATCGACTTCCTGAAACAGAAGATCTGTGCATGGGCAAACCGTATTCGTCGGTACAGGCGGAGGGTGGAGCGGTACACTCAGAATCGCACATTCCAGAGCGATGAAAGGTGGGTCTATAGGGCTTGGGAGCGACCTGACCAAGGTGTGGCTGACACGCAGCTACCGGATGATGACGCCATGTGTTCATTCTGGCGAAGCATCTGGTCGGTGCCTGTCAGTCACACTGAGGGTGATTGGACTAGGGAGGTCGAACGAGCGTGTGATCACATACCACAAATGGGGGCACTTACCATCAGCCCCCAAGATGTAGCTCGTGCAGTCCGTCCGTTACCTAACTGGAAATCTCCAGGGCCGGACGGGCTGCACAACTTTTGGATAAAGTGGTTCCAAAGGTCGCACGCCCGCTTGGCATCCCAGTTCCAGTCAGCCTTACAGTCAGGATCACTGCCCCAGTTCCTAACGACAGGAATAACCCACCTGCTCCATAAATCAGGTAGTACTGCGGAACCCAGAAATTATAGACCGATCACTTGTCTACCGACGGTCTATAAGGTTCTTACATCCATTTTGAGAGCTAAAATTAACAAACACATAGACACCAACTCCATCATGTCTGCCTCTCAAAATGGATGTGGGAACGGGTCCCGCGGTACTAAGGAGCTGCTCCTCATCGATATGACCATTAGCCAGCAGGTTCGTCGTTCCCGAAGGGATCTGTCGACATGTTGGATAGATTATAAGAAGGCCTATGACTCGGTGCCACATACATGGCTCATGAGGGTGCTGGAGTTGTATAAAATAGATGCAACTCTATGCACCTTCCTGATGTCGTGTATGGGACAGTGGAGGACGGTCCTTCGCTATCCAGGATGTCGAAATATCCAGAGGAATAGCGAACCGATAAGGATCGAGCGAGGTATATTTCAGGGCGACAGTTTGAGTCCACTTTGGTTCTGCTTAGCCTTGAATCCTCTAAGCACACTGCTGGAGGATTCAGGTCTAGGCTATCGATTGAGGAGAGGTGGTCAGGTTATATCTCACCTCCTTTACATGGATGACTTAAAACTCTTTGCACCCAACAATTTGCAACTGATGGAACTACTGAAGGTAACGGAAACTTTCAGTAGCGCCATCAGGATGGAATTTGGTGTGGACAAATGTGCGGTCATGCATGTAAAGCGAGGGGAGATTGTGGAATCCGTGAGAACCCAACTTTCGGATTCCATACACCTAAGATCTCTCTCCTCACTCGAAACCTACAAGTATTTGGGTATGTCGGAAGCGTTAGGCATCAACGCTGCTGACATGAAACAATCGCTGAGGGAACGTTTCTTTGGCCGCCTGAATAAAGTTTTAAATAGTCTTTTATCAGGCGGAAACAAGGTGCGTGCCTTCAACGGTTGGGTCATGCCGGTTTTGATGTACTCTTTCGGCATACTCAAATGGACTCAGACGGAACTTGACGCCCTGGATAGGAGGGTCCGCACACTACTGACCGCAAATCGGATGCATCACCCACGGTCATCGGTGATGAGACTGTATATCCCGCGGAAGTGCGGAGGTCGTGGCTTCTTAAATGCTAAGACCCTGCACAACCGTGAGGTATGCAGTCTCAGGGAATACTTCCTAGAAGCCGACGTGGGGATGCACCGAGAAGTGGTCTCAGTAGATAAGGGCCTCACCCCGCTCTCCTTAGCTAACGAGAACTGGCGCAAACCTATAGTCTTAGATACTAATGACCGCAGGGAGGTATGGCAGAGCAAAGAGCTTCACGGGCGCTTTTACCGGGTCCTACATGGACCCGATGTAGACTTCTTAGCGTCCGTATCCTGGTTGCGATTCGGTGATCTGTTTGGGGAAACCGAAGGTTTTGTCTTTGCGATTATGGACGAAGTTATGATGACGAACAACTACCGGAAGTATATTGTGAAGGACGGCACGGTTGACATCTGTCGGGCATGCCACCGTCCGGGGGAATCAATCCGTCACATTATTTCTGGCTGTTCTCGTCTGGCTAACGGAGACTACTTGCATAGGCACAACCTTGTAGCCAGGATTATCCATCAGCAACTTGCTCTGAAATACAGTCTTGTTGAATCGGAAGTACCATACTATAGGTATGTGCCCGACCCAGTTCTCGAAAATGGCAATATCACGTTGTATTGGGATCGGTCTATCATCACTGACAGGACTATTGTTGCCAATAAGCCTGACATAGTGGTGATAGATCGATTAGAGCGTCGCACGGTGATTGTTGATATAGCGGTCCCGCATGACGAGAACCTCGTGAAAGCCGAAAAAGATAAGCAAATTAAGTATCTTGACCTGGCTCGCGAGGTTGTCGACATGTGGGATGTGGATACAGCAATCATTGTGCCGATAGTCGTGACGGCCAATGGCATAATAGCCAAGAGCCTCGACCAACACCTGAGGAGGCTCTCGTTAGGCGGCTGGATCAAGGGCTTGATCCAGAAAGCGGTACTTCTGGACACGGCGCGTATCGTTAGGAGGTTCCTCTCTCAGCAGCCCTGACCGCCGGTAGCTTGGACCCTGTTCCCGATACCGGTGGGCTACTATTTTTTATATTTTTAAATGTTTTTATACTTTTTATATTTCAACATTTAAAAATGTAATTTATATGTATATACAAATGAAATAAAGGAAATAATAATTACTTTATTGATATAAATCCTTACAATATGCTTAATATCTAGCTAAAGATTACAATAATTAAAGGCGCACAAGAGTTGAAACCCTGGCTCCTAAACTAGGAATACCTGTGCCTTAGGAGTCAGTGTTCTACTGCTACTTGGACACTATAAACCCTTTTGGAAATTAAGATCTAGTAATCTGATGCTATGCAAAAATAATATACTATTATATGGAAAAACAATTAGGGGAAAACAAAATAAAAGTAAAAAATAAATCAACAAAATAAAATTAAGATTACAATTAAAAAGTAATAAAAAGTAAAATGACTGTGTGGGTGATTCTGTATGTGTGACTGGGAATCGTGTGTTTTGTTTGCGTTGTGTGAGGGTGTCTGTGTGTGTGACTGGAAAACTTGTGTATTTTGTGTTGAGTGAGTGTGAAATGAGGAGTGTAAGTATGCGAATGTGGTGGTATCGAGTGAAAGACTATGTTTGAGTTAGTACAAGCTTGGTGTCTTTTGTTTTATTACAGATGTCGGTGACTGTATTACGTGTATTTGTATGGAATATTGCGAGTTATGTCAGAGTGATTAGTAGTTCCTCAGTTTGAGCGTAATCAAGGAGGTACAGCATGTTCTTCAGCTTAGCCTTAGCCTCGTGTTTGCTTAACCTTGCAATTTGGGTGGTCTTGTTAATGTTTCTGTAAACCAGAGAGCTCAGCACATATAGCTGTCTTCTGGCGAAGGTAGTTCTATGACTAGGCGTTGGGCAAACTATTCTTTGACCACGTTTCTTAGAGTTTGGGGGTGGTACTTGGTTATGTTTCCAGAGAGTGCTTCTAAGTACAAAGAGCTGTCTCACCGTCAAAAGTTTGAGCTCGGTGTAAAGCTGATGAGTCGGATAGCGAAAGGGCTTATGCAACATAACCTTAAGTACTGCCCTTTGCGCACGCTCCAACTCAAGGAATTTAGTTTTGGCCGAACCACCCCAAGCTAGAATACAATAGCCGATGATAACAACTCTATATACTTCCAAGTCGATAGAGAGCGTCCGGTCTGCACCAAATGCAAAGGGCAACTGATAGAAATCAGACGACTGACGAAACACGAAGTTTGCCGAGGAACATTAAGTAAATAGTTGTAGTGTAAGTACATCCTTATCAAAAACACTCTCTTATCACCACGCTACATTTTCTGCCTGTAAAAAAACCGTGAGCACGCAGCTTCCCGCCCGTAAATCACGTCCGTTCAGCATCATTACATTCCTACACGTGCTTAGCTTGCTGTGACCAGTGTACACGCGACTTTACGCCGCGAATACACATGATACGGAATATGGAACAGTCATGCTTGGTTAGAAAAGTTTTTTACAAAAGCTTGCTCTTTTAGTAAGCATTTGTTGAACTGATCGCGGAGTATTATGGGGTATCGAGGTTAACAGCCCGATTGTACTTTATATGTAATAAAAAAAAATAGCTAGATCTAAATTATACGTTAAAGGAGTTCGTCTGGCAACCCAGTGGCAGTTACTTGAATAAAGATAGCCAACAAACCAACCAACTCAATCTACCTAGCCTTTTCCCAATAATGTTCGCAATACCAGTATTTTACATGGAGCGACTGCCTATGTGACCTCCACAACCCACTGGGTAATACAATACCCCTTGGTAACACTGGTTGTCAGACTTTCGGGCTACTGACGACCCGTAACGACTGTCAAATATCCACGAATGACAGCCGGGACCAACGGCGGAGTCTCGGTATGTAAAGGTGGTCACTCATCCACGGACAACCCCGGCAAGCGGGATGGGAAGCTTAACCTGATGGATCGACCCGTGCGGCTGTTATTACTTAGCCACGAGCTCCTCCGAACGAACCAGCCAACTAACGAATGCAAACTACAAAAGAATCATGTGTATTTCAGGCCTTAGCATACGGCCATGCTAATTGCAGTTAGTAATTACTGAATGATTAACATAACAATTTGAGAATGTAACATGTTACATATCTACATATACATAATGTAGATTCATGCATAGTTATGTTAATCCGCAAGAGAAAAAGTAAACACGAATTAAAATTGATTAATTAATCGTTCCGTTTAATTTGTATATAAATTGTAGAAGAGAAGAAAAGAGAAAAGGTGAATTCCAGTACATGTAAAGAGTAAACGGAGTGAAAAATTGATTAGTTTTAATTAAGATTAAAATCATGTACCATTTGGTGGGTAGCTCGTCACCCACCGGGGGGGTGGGGGGGGAGGGGCTGTGGCGGTGGTCGGGACGCTAGGAGCATGTGCTTTCGCTGAGCGTGCTGGGATGGCGGGCAAGTCGATATAGCCGAGGTATAGAAACTACAAATGTACGGATACTCGAGCTGTAGATCATTTTAACTATGTATGTACCTTCGTTTCTTTTCAATAAAACACTGAGCAGCTCGAGTATGTGTGAAGTTGGGTGTGGTGTGATGCGTACGTCTATGTAAGTAATAAAACTATGTGTCCCCTTACCTTTTACCTTTTATAATGATGCATTAGTGTTAAGAAAACTTAAGAGCTGTGTCCACGAGAACACTGCCGACAAACTGTCCTGCAGTTTGGCAGAAGATTTGTAAAATACTCTTGTGTAACTTTTGTTGAAATAAATAACAAAAAAAAATAAAAAAAAATTACAATGGTAGCTTATGAAAGTTCGACATTTCTGCCAATACAGGGCACACTGCTTGTCTTGCATAAATATGGTCTTCGTCCACATAATGCCTTGTCTCCCACACTCGTGGTACCCAAACAACATGAATTAACATAATACTCGGATTACTTGGTCACAATTCGCACGTTATTACGAGTACACGCTTAGATTCTCACATCCATTATATTTTCACGTTTACGTAACTGTGAGGAGCTGTTTATAATATTACATGGAGAACGCTTTGTTGGGGATTCTCGAAGTAAGGACGGGCGCAAGTCATAGGCGACGCGGTTTATTTAATAAAATTGTATGACAGCGATGCCCCGAGATTGACAAAGTTATCTATGACAACGATGCCCCGTGGCTCAGATCTTTCTTCATACAGCATAGCTTGCTTGTCAACATTGCAAGTTACTTTTATTCGGAACTGGTGGAACGGTATTTTTTTTTACATTTTTCATCAAAAGTCAAAGTCAAAGTTTCAAAAAAAAAATGCGGCTTAAAAAAAAAAAATAAAATGTGTGACACCAGGGACACCCATTTTTTTATTTTTTTAAATAAACAACTTATATATTTTTATTTCTTTCTTATTTGTAAAATAGTTAGGCAAACGTCATATAAAACTGTTCCAAGTTTCAAGCATAGTTCTTGAGATATCCAGCTGTGACAGACAGACAGACTGAGTCACACGTCACACCATAAGGGTTCCTTTTTACCATTTTGGTACGGAACCCTAACAATCTTGATCATAGTTTTAGATTGACTTTAATATTTCCAAAGCGACTCTTGTTCGTAGGCAAGCCCAACTAGTTATCTCGGCGAACTCATGGAATGAGAGGACTTGGTTTAGGCGCCCACAGCTTAAGGAGAGTAGTGCCGCCAACTACTTAGCGCCACCTTTGAGAAAAAAAGTCTGGAGATAGAGAAAAAAAGTCTGGAGATATGGAACATTTTGAAACCTATGCTCACATTTTTAGTCAGGTGAGATAGAATTGGCGGCTCTATTCGCTTTAACGAAGTTTAGCACATCGCATGTGGTCGACAGTAATGACTAAAACAGTTTATAAGTTGCTCCAACTACAATTCACATCTATTACGTGGTTAAATGTAAGAGTGACGTAAAGCGACCGCTGTTTATAATAAAACATGACAAGTAGCAACTTAGTTATGAATTCACGACCTTTCTGTGGGCCAAGTTATCAACGAACATAAGCAGGGCAGTTAATATCCAGAAATGAGTATATCACTTGGAATGACTATGATCCTTTTGACCATCAGTGCTGTAGTGCTAAATCAATCCGCCTAGCCTTTTCCCAACTATGTTGGGGTGGGCTTCCAGTCTAACCGGATGCAGCTGAATACCAGTATTTTACATGTAGCGACTGCCTATCTGACCTCCTCAACCCGGTAACTGGGTAATAAGATACCCCTTGGTAAGACTGGTTGTCAGACTTCCGGGCTTCTGACGACCCGTAACGACTAACGACTGTCAAAGATGCACAAATGACAGCCGGGACCAACGGCTTAACGTGCTTTCCGAGGCACGGAGGAGTCTCTGACCAACCCCGGCAAGCGTAGCTTAACCTGATGGATGCTATAGCGCTAAATAAAGCTTGATATAATAATAATTACGGAACGAACACCATTAGTGACGATCTTCCGAAATGTCAGGTGTGTGTGAACTCAAAAGGTGACGTTTTGTAGTTTCTGCCTAACACGTTTTTCCCATGGGGTTTCATGGGCAAAAGTCGAGTTTATGTATGTACGATGAACACTATTGAAACGGTTTACCCCATACTTTCTAACGTGGCCAACGGGTGACCTATTTAGAATAAGCTTTTATAAACAAAAGCGGAACTTTCCAAAACTATGGATATCGCTTCCGCTTATAACTTGAGCGTGGTAATGTGAATTTCATATCACTCATAAAGAATGGAGATTGGTCGAAAGTGGGGTACCTATTAATTTTACGTCACTATAAAACCATAGAATACCTACCTATTGTATAGAGAACCATAGTGGTTCGTGGTTTAATGAAATTCTTTAGAACATTAATTAATTCATTACAAAGTTATTGTGAACTAGTAATGTAGGTATAGTTTTCGATTGCTTGTTCAATTAATTTTGATAGATTAGTATAAGACATATTCTCACGGATGCCTTTTAAGATTAAAGGCTAAAGGCGCGACGCGAAACAATTTCCATAAAGTTTTCATAGAAATAGTTCTACTAGAGTTGCGTCACGAGTCGCACCTGTCTACGGGAGCCTTAAAGTGAGGTCTCAGATATTGGAATCTTAGCAAGCTCCCTTTACTTTCCCAGCTATTATAATTTCATGTTTTTTGATAAGGCCGCACCTCAGTGGTAACAATTTGATTTGACATTGACAGCACCTTATGTCATAGCCGTAAAGGCTTTTTTCATGGCACCCCTGAAGTGCGGGTGCCACGGCTCAGGGGGCCTACTCCCTAAGCACGAAGCCCGTAGTTTCTGTAGCCCCCTGATACGTTCACATTAAAAGTTTCATAACCTGCCACAGCTCCGTAATACTTACTATAACATATTCGGAGCGGTAAATAACACTGGTTCCACCATTGAATATATAGACTAATATCCTTTGGCTTCATTCACTAAACAAAACCCTAGAAAGGCCTAGAAAAACAATAATCAATCTTCCAAAAACAAAACACGGTATAACAAAGTTCGATCTCCGCTAAATCTATTTATTCCGCTCTGCATAGATAACCTTTTTTCAGCTCCTGGGGTTTCGTAACACCCTATCCGTTTTCTTTGATTCTCAAGGGGGATTGGGGGACGTTGGGGGGGGGGTCATCAACGCGTTTTATAGGCAAAGCGTGACATTTTGAACTCCGTCGAGTCATCAATTTTGCTAGTGACACCGCTAATCTTGGTGAATGATCTCGAAAATGCGGTTTATCGTCACGTTTTCATCTTTTTAGTTTTCCGTAAAAGCGAAAATGGAGCATTTAAAATAGGTACTTGAGCGTTTTTTCAGACTGCATAGTTGACGAAAACATGTGAAATGGAACGATTATAGTAATTTTACCACAAATTTAGATAATTAACCATGGAGTTTCTTGCCGACTCTTCTCCATAGGAAACGACCAATTTGGAACCGTGCACCTAGCTTCTGACGTTTCATAAGTGCCCATGTAGGTTTATGTGAAATAAAATATTTTGATTTTGAGATGATATTATATAAATAAGATTAATTTTGGCAACAGGGCCTTTAGCAACGACGCGTTGAGTGTAATCGTACCAATTAAATCTTTAGCCTTAACATCCTGGTCTCATTTGACACCACCTTCACCTGATATAATATATTGAAATCGATATGTCCGATATTATATTATATTGATATCAATATCTTAGATTTATGTCCAGTCAAGTGTCAGCCGAGGCGACGACGGCGACGGTGAGGATTTGACTATTTAGCACATTGAATAATATTATGAATCTGTGACTGTGTTTAATTGGTCTAACACCAACGCTTGAATGATTGAGAAATCGTTGGTATAGCGACATGACATGGCTTTGTTCAAGCTTTCGAAGCACCTTATCAGTCAGAAATTCAGTAACATAACATACAGATAGCGCGCGAGTTGAATGCAGTCGGGGTCTGAGGTAAAGAGCGCCCCGCTATCCGCACGCCCCACCTCACGCGCCTGCAGTGTATTGTAATTATAATTAGGTCACAGCACTACCGCATTCCTAAGCTCTGCATTCAACTCGCGCGCTATCTGTACCTAAGTAATAATATAATGCTTGCGTTACCAAGTTATAGGTATTATGCTGAAACATTTTCGCCACCTGCACGCTTAGCATGACCGCCATAGAAACGAGTTTTGTCGACGGAAAAATAAACAAAATGGCTGATAGTATAAAAATTTGTACGCATATACGCGTCTAAGCATGGGCAATGTGTAATTTTGTCTATTCTTCCGTCGACAAAACGTCGTCATGCTACGCGTGCTGTTGCCTACATCAGGAAGTTCTCCAGGGATATGCAAATACAAAATGTTATTCCATGTAGGGAACTCCTAGGCGACGACGCGACAACACTTACTTCGGCAACGACATTGCAATTTGTCCCATTTTTCGATAAAAAACACGTTTTATTAGTAGGAATTTTTCCGATAGATGGCAATAGGCTTGCCTCCTCACATGGGACCTAAACATGTAATAGGAGCGAGAGACTACTACTGGCGAAATGTAGATGTACTATAGGGAAGCAAGGCGTTATGTTGATAATAGCAGGATTGGTTTCTCACCCTGTCCCTGGAGTCGATGTGGACCTTCCCTGTGTCGAGCAGCTGTCGTAGCCTGTCGCAGTCTCCTCGCAGCGCCGCCAGGTGGAATTGCACATCTGTGCGAGATTCTTTCTGTAAAGAAGACAATAGTTTTTATTAGAAATAATCTTTTCCAGACACAAAGGTCATCAATCAATCTGGCTAGCTTTTCCCAACTATGTTGGGGTCGGCTTCCAGTCTAACCGGATGCAGCTCAATACCAGTATTTTACATGGAGTGACTGCCTATCTGACCTCCACAACACAGTAACCAAGTAATGCGATACCCCTTGGTAAGGCTGGTTGTCAGACTTTCGGGTTTATGAAAACCCGTAACGACTGTCAAAGATCCACGAATGACAGCCGGGACCAACGGCTTAACGTACTTTCCGAAGTACGGAGGAGTCTCGGTATGTAAAGATGGTCATCCATCCACTGACCAACCCCGGCAAGCGTAGCTTAACCTGATGGATCGACCCGTGCAGCTGTTACTACTTAGCCACGAGCTCCTCAAACATGGTCATCATAGTCACTAATTAATCTAGCGACTGCCTCATAATGTCCAGCGTTTTGACTTAGAATGTTGGGATTGGGTTGGGCTCGTGGCTAAGTAATAACAGCCACACGGGTCGATCCGTCAGGTTAAGCTGCGCTTGCCGGGGTTGATCAGTGGATGGGTGACCATCTTTACATACCGAGATTCCTCCCTGCCTCGGAAAGCACGTTAAGCCGTTGGTACCGGCTGTCATTCGCGGATCTTTGACAGTCGTTACGGGTCGTCAGAAGACCGAAAGTCTGACAACTAGTCTTACCAAGGGGTATCGTATTACCCAGTAACTGGGTTGTGGAATTCAGATAAGCAGTCGCTCCACGTAAAATACTGGTATTTGGTTAGACTGGAAGCCAACCCCAACATAGTTGGGAAAAGGCTATATAGGCAGTTAGATAGATAGTGGGGATTCGGTTGGTTAGCTGAACCACAGGCTGAACCAAACAACTGTGATCGATGAGTTGACAGTTGCAACCGGATGGTGGAAACGCATGCGTCAGATATCGCTGTACAACACTACTTAATCTCTACAGTGAAATCTCAAGAAACCTTTTTTGGGGCCTAAAACGGCCACTTTGGCAGAATCATAATAGGATAATTTTATGAATAATATTTGAAAGCGTAAAACGGTCACAAACTGACAATATAATTATGAATTGTCAGTTTGTGACCGTTTTACGATTTCAAATATATCCTATTATGATTCTGCCAAAGTGGCCGTTTTAGCGCCCCAGAGCTACCTTGAAAAGAAGAAATTACTCTCTTGGCCCCTCAATTAACTACACAAACATTTTAGAATGCGCAAATAATTTACATAACAAAACAACCTTCGTTATCAGTGTCTAAAAATAATTGTCAAACATTGCTATCAAAATCACAGCACTCACAGCTCTGTGGCACTGCAGGAGATTACAGACAATTGCACATAACCACACATAGCGTGATAAAACATCGCGTGTTTGTCACGCTGTAATTGTTATGTACAGTGTAACTTTTAGTTTAGTACTAATTGTAATTACTCAAGTGATTTATGAGAATGTGCGGAAACGGATGTGGAATTGTATTTATTTATTTCAATTGCTTGCTCGTCGAGAGGGATGGAAGAGAGAATTTTAGAAGATTCGCAAATGATGTTGAGCATAATTTTCCGAAGTTTTCTACGACTGTACACCTCCGCCGCAAAACCATAGCAGCGAAACCGCAGTAGTTCAATAGGGATGATGCCTGGGTAAAAAAAAAGAAATTCTATTTAGTCCGTCAGTCAGATAATAAAACAATATTAGACACGTATTTTTTGCTTTATCATATTAATAAAAAAATACTTAGCTATCACGCATTAAAGTTGGGGAATGGGGACTCGCTACGTCACTTGTACGTGTAAAACCTAGCTACGCGTGACGTCATGCCATATTTTAACTCAATGTATCGCCGTAATTCTTTGATTACGTAAAAAAAGAAAAAATACGTGTCCAATATTTTTTAATAATCTCTATGACGGACCATCCCTATTCAATTGACTCACATGATGTTCCGCTACTCGAGTAGCGAAACAGCGAGACATCATAGTAGTTTCGTTGTTTCGCGGTTTCGCAGCGGAGATTTGTGCTAAGGCCCTAAATGAGCATGTCCTCCTTGCATAGTTTAAAAATCTTCCGCGTTCTTAATATTATTATAATATACCTACATCATTTGAAATTCGTATTTATCTGACTCATTCAAACGAGTTTATAATTATCTCTACTAACCTTGAACGAGACACACATGAAAACAACTTAAAACTTTAATTAAAATAGTTATCAAAAACTTAATTAATTATAGACTCGGTAAGTAAACACTTCATCTTCACATATTTGTGTTGTTAATTCCTCTTAATTATAACTGCATTAATTAAGACTAGTAGAACAAAAAATAACAGTTCTTTCTTAAAACTGGTCTAGCTTCATTAAAATGCAAATGATAAAAATTAGGATAAGATGATTTAAAACCTCAATTTATGAATCAGTCGTTCTCAATTTTTCAATCAACAAAACTCAACATTTTGAATGTCAAAGTAAAAGAGAGCACTATTTTTAACCGACTTAAAAAAGGAGGTTCGGTATTCGACCCCTATGTATGTTTGTATGCCCGTATAATATATAATGCACCTTAGTTTGCAGCAACTTCTGAAGCTGGTATTTTTTTTTTTGCTGTCTGCTTTTACGAACTTCTGATTAGCATTTTTGAACAAATCCGACGCAAGCGCAATGTTGGCGACTTGTTTCCTCACAAATGTCACAGTCAAGGTTTATAATAATATTTGCATCAATGTTTTATCTATAAATTCTAATAAGAAAACTCCAGTCGCTACCCAAGATTATAATAAAACCTTTGTAAAAACACAAGATTCACAATCAACGGTGAAACTTATAAAACAAACATTTGTTTATGTACATAATGTGGGTGACATTACATATGTATGAATGTCAAATAACGGTTGAATCTCACAAATAAGGACGTTTACATAGTCTGCTACAATAATGCCTGTCTATAGTTCGATACCTCTTGAGTTTCAACGAGATTTTTAGACTTATTTTTTTTTTTTGGTATCACACTTAGGTATCAATCAATCTGCCCAGCCTTTTCCCAACTATGTTGGGGTCGGCTTCCAGTCTAACCAGATGCAGCTGAATACCATTATTTTACATGGAGCGACTGCCTATCTGACCTCCACAACCCAGTAACTGGGTAATGCGATACCCCTTGGTAAGACTGGTTGTCAGACTTTCGGGCTTCTGTCGACCCGTAACGACTGTCAAAGATCCACGAATGACAGCCGGGACCAACGGCTTACGTGCTTTCCGAGGCACGGAGGAGTCTCGGCATGTAAAGATAGGTCACCCATCCACGGACCAACCCCGGCAAGCGTAGCTTAACCTGATGGATCGACCCGTGCGGCTGTTATTACTTAGCCACGAGCATCACACATAGGTATATTATAAGGAAAAGTAGGAACTCAAACTCAAACTCAAACTCTTTATTGCATTCATGTGTAGTTAGTTGTTAGGTACAATTAAAATAGTTCCAACATGAAACCCGGTTAGGGCACGGCAACATAACAACAATTTTAAATAATTATGTAATACTAGTAATAACACAATAGTAAGATGTATGTAATTACTTACTTACTTTATGTTACCACTACCATTACCATTACTTTAAAATGCTATTGACATAATCTCGAGACCCTGGGGTCCCGGACCTGTGGAAGGCGTACGAGGGGTCGAAGCCAACTACTACACGCGAACTGGGACAAATAAGAATATTATACCGATGCTTTTTTTTTGGGTATATTCAGATTGATCAACAAGATTTCGGTACATCAAGGATCACCAACAACATAAAATATCGCCCGTATTCCGCGAAGGGTTAGGCAGAGGTGTATCTACGGAAACAAGGAAAAAGGAACAACGAAAAAGGAAGGAAGGATCAATGTTTCTAATAAAGGTTGCACCCTGTCTGTGATTTAGGACCACAGAACAGATAACTTTATCTGTTCTGTGTTTAGGACGATGAAAGTGATAAATAGTTTCGAATCTCCTTCATCACAGAACACTTACAATCAGACAAGTGTCGAATGCACCCCATGTGTGCATAAGAAAAACCCTTTTTTTGTTAGGTATATAAGCTTATATCACATATATATAAATGTAAAAAAACATCATCCGATGGAAAACCAATAATCATCATTAGTTGTGAACCTATGGAGTTCGCAGCTAACTCCCCCTCCCCCCCCCCGCGTGTCAAATTCACCCCAAGTGTGAAAAAGGACAAAACTTTACATAATAGGTGTATAAGGTTAGATCACATATATATAAACGTAAAAAAACATCATCCGATGGAAAACCAATAATCATCATTAGTTGTGAACCTATGGAGTTCGCAGCTAACTCCCCCTCCCCCCCCCCCGCGTGTCAAATTCACCCCAAGTGTGAAAAAGGACAAAACTTTACATAATATGTGTATAAGGTTAGATCACATATATATAAACGTAAAAAAACATCATCCGATGGAAAACAAATCATCATCAGTAGTTGTGAACCTATGGGGTTCGCAACTAACCCTCAACCCTCCCCACTCGCTGGGGTTTTGGGTCTAAAATTAGCCAAACTCAGACACTTGAGGGGTTAAGACCATTCCTTTTAATCAATGAATACAACAGATAGTCCTTCCATTAACACTGTACGTAAAAGCCAATTATTTTTAAAAGAGTAACCGTGGAGTTTCTGGCCGGCTCTTCTCCATAGGAAACGACCAATTGGAACCGTGCACCTAGCTTCTGACGTTTCATAAGTGCCCACTGCCCATGTAGCTTTATCTATCTATATGAATAAAAACCGGTCAAGAGCGAGTCGGACTCGCGCACCGAGGGTTCTATGTTCTATCTATGTTAAGGATTTGGTTTCCGCACTTAGTCCTTTATATGGACCATTGTGCGTGAGCCATGGCGGCCTTCGTGGGTTATTCCAACCAGCCCACCTCCCTCCAGAAGTTAATCAAATCTCTGGGTCTATTAAGAACATCTGTGAAAGATCGGGGTATTCCGAGAGTTTCTGTTCTAATCTGGGTGACGCCTATGCATTCAAAGAGAACATGCGCAATGGTCTCCTCAGCCTCCATGCAGGCCCTGCACAGGGGACTGTCCGTTATTCCTATTGTATGGAAGTGTTTGTTTAATGAGCAGTGTCCCGTGATGGTCCCAGTCACCAGGCGCAGCCCGTTCCTGTCCAAACGTAATAACCGTCTAGTAAGCGCACCGTCCAGGGAGGGCATAGCCTCCCTGGATTGCCTGCAGCCTGGTGTCGAGGACCACCAACTCTCTGCTTGTGTATGGGTGAGGTCCTGTAGCCACCTGCGTAACTGGTTGAAGGGAATGGGCACGATTGGCTCAGGCCCACAGACAGACGTGCTAGATGCTCTCCTAGCTAGTTCGTCAGCTGCGTCGTTACCCAGTGATCCGCTGTGTCCTTTTATCCATTGCAGTGTCACTGTGTTTCGGTAAACAACCGTTACTCGTTCGAGCACCGAGGGTTCCGTACCATCATTTATATGTAATTTTTGTTGATGATTTCTGAAAAACTGTGCTATTTAGAAACATCGTTTTATAAATTTCCTGTAATCTTTACATAAACTTCTATCACATAGAATAACTTCAGATTTTTCGCTTTGCAAACTTCGGAGATAAGGGGGAACGGTATTTTTTTTTACATTTTTCATAAAAAGTCGAAAACTATGTGGCCTAAAAAAAAGAAAAAAAATGTTTGAGAATATGCAAACAGCGCTCTTTCATATGATATCCCACATGCCCTAGTAGCCTCACTTTGAATTTTTAAGACCCCCTTTCAGTCCCTGTTGCAAAAAAAATATAAATATTTTTATTTCTTTATTATTTGCAAAATAGTTGGGTAAACGTCATCTAAAACTATTCCAAATTTCAAGTTATCCAGCTGTGACAGACAGACAGACAGACAGACAGACTGAGTCATACCATAAGGGTTCCTTTTTTACCATTTTGGTACGGAACCCTAAAAAGAGAAGTCCTGGCTGACTGACTGCCTCATCAACGCCCAGCCCAAACCCTTGGACCTAGAAAGCTGAAATTTTGCACAGAGGTTCCCTTTATAATGTAGACAAGTAATAAGGAAAGATTTCCCGGTAATACGTTCCCGTGGGATACTTTCCAACCACGCGGGCGAAGCCGCAACAGAATAAGAGTGCAATAAAATAATTTGAAAAACAACAACAATTAACATAACTGGCGAAATGTTGAAATTGGGACAACAGGGGGCCTACTCCCTAAGCACGAAGCCCATAGTTTCGGCCTCCGTTACGGGCGTTTCTTACTCCGTATCACCTACGGATGGATGATTGGTTCGGGGTCCGGTGAAGAATGAATGACAACATGATTTGCCAGTTGTCCCTACTCCCGATGTGTTTTTGCCCGTCCGAAAAATTTAACTTTTACACTTGTTTTGATGGATCGTAATGTCAGACGGACGGATGAACGGACGGACGGGAAGACGGACAGACTTAGGGAGTAGGCCCCCAGGTGAGATATAGCCTACATTATAAAAGGATACTAAGTACAAAAATTCTTTCTCTACGATTCATATTCATCTCACAGTCAAAACACCCGTCGACAGCACACACACTAATTCGCAGTCCATTGGGTGTGGGGATAGGTAACGCGATCCAGCGGCGGCGACGCGAGGCAGTTCCCTCCGCTGAATACCTATTAGATGACTGAACGCTCTCTGATTACCGTGCACCGTGCGAATAGGGGATCGGTGTATTATTTATACGTTTAAGGGGTGATAGGAGGGGTTGAAGAATAAAAATATGAGGCCAAGGGAGGAATACTAGAAGTATTAGAACAGATATTCAAGACGACAAATGAGGTTACTAATGTTTGGACCTCTATAGCATCATTGCAATAATAGGAAATTCGAAAAAGTTGCATTTGCTCTTTTCTCCATACAAACGCTCTCGCCTGTTTTCTTTCTGGTTAATGATCATAAAGCAATGATTTTTCACAGAAATATAAATATTAACTACTTGTATGCCCCTATGTTTTCCTTTTTGATGATACATTATTTTTATAAGAACTAGAACACTCAAAAAATGCTCAAAATTGTCTATTCAGACCGCTGTCAACAGAGGCCTAGTGTACAAATTTGACAACTATTAACGAAAAAAGAAAAACATAGGGGCATAGTATATATATCCTTCTTATTCAGTTTATGAAATATCTTTTAAATTGGTCCAATATTGGAGGAGGAAATAGGCGAGAGCCAAACCTCGAAATGTGACTTTTTACATAGGCTATTTAGTCGGATTTGCAGTTGTCCTTATCGCACGACTTTGAGGGCGGAGCGCTCGCAGAGCGACAGCAATAGTTTCTTCAAATACCTAATTTTCAAAAGTCTGGTCACCCACATTTCCTCTTAATGTCACACTAGCTTAAAGCCAGCGGAAAAATATCCCACGGGAACGTACTACCGGGAATTCCTTCCTTATTCCTTGGGAACCTCTGTGCATAATTTCAGCTTTCTAGGTCCAAGGGGTTGGGCTGGGCGTTTCAATCAATCAGTCAGTCCGGACTTCTCTTTTTATTTATGTAGAAGATAATTCACCAAGCAAATAATGGTCTAGCAATACATTTCTAGTCCACCATTCAACCTAATCGAAGCATTCGCCATCAGTTGTAAAAGCCAATTCTTGTTTTATCGATAACATCGGAGCATCGAGTCGAAAGCCCTGACCATCTGATTAAGTGGATGATCCCATCGATCACGATTATTTTTGGCGTTTGTTTGCTTATGCAACCGTTGAGTGCATTACCGTAAGTTTACATTAGGCGATACAGCTTGATGTGGTGCCGAATGATATAAGACTAAAATGTAATAAAAAAGAAAGAAAAATCGATACGAAAATAATGAAAAGAAAGTTTATTGCGCCTGAAGATGAAGGCGAGGGTAGTGAAGATAAACTGGACAAGACGGAAAAACAATTTAGACTTGTACTAAAAGTACATACTAATTCCAGGTTTAGACGTACTTAAATCGGTAGTGAAATGTTATATTTTACAAAGAATTTCGAAGCATCTTTTCACCACCGAAGAAAATATATTGATAACCGATATTCTCGAACCCATAGCGCCAAAATACGTGAAGAACATATCGAATGTTGAGAAAATGCGACAGAATTCAGAATTAACGTCTTATTTTCGTCCATGTCGTAAGAATGGTAGAATTGGGTTACGGTGGCGCACGTAGGCGAAAGGCAGTCGTACTTATTACAATTTGTGCACTGTTGCTGTATTATTCTACCTCCACAACCTGACCTAGCTGACCTAATGATCCAACGTGC
Source organism: Cosmia trapezina (assembly GCA_905163495.3). Lineage (NCBI taxonomy): Eukaryota > Metazoa > Arthropoda > Insecta > Lepidoptera > Noctuidae > Cosmia > Cosmia trapezina. Next base: position 28,279,560 of record LR991028.1, on the reverse strand, counting down.
CCAGTTCTCTAATCTATTGGTGAAATAGTATCTACTTTGAGAGTTTCAAATCGAGTGATGAAGGGCTCACTGACATTGTGATTGTACTCTGCAGTAATTATAGGTTTTCGCTGCTATAATTTGAATACTAAGTATGGCTTTAGTCAGTGCTTTGGAAGACATGATCTTAGGAATAAAGCGATGGATGTTGGGCGAAAGATAGCATTGTGTTCTGAAATTATAGGCTGTCCTCCAATTATTTAGATTCAGTTCACCTTTGCTTTATTCAATTTCATATTATGGTGAGTCAGAGGCTAGAAAAGCTTCTACAGAATCTTTAGTACTTGTTTTGTATGACTTGGTTGTGGTGTACCGATTGAGCCAAATTTTTCACTTGTGCAAATATTATTTTGTAACAATAGCTACAGTATTTTGAGAACAAAGGAATGAATTGTATTCTTCAGTAAACCGTGATGTGGACAATACATGACTTTATATTACTTAAGTAGGTACAATCACGTGGCGCTGTGCATTATCACTTTCAAAACTTTTTCGTTTGAACGTTGAAATAGTAGATTGCAACACCCTTATTCAGTTTGACCAATGAATGAAGGATGAGCACATTGTTGTAAAGTTAATTGTTTTTGTTTGACCAATGAGCGAAGAATATCGCCTAAGAAAGGATGACCCTAAAATGAACAATGGCCCTTTTTTTACCTAGGTTTAACTTCAGTTGCATCTTGCAGTTCTAAAGATTGCGTCGCGTCTTGTTAGGGTTCCGTACCAAAATGGTAAAAAAGGAACCCTTATGGTGTGACTCAGTCTGTCTGTCTGTCTGTCTGTCTGTTTGTCTGGCTGTCTGTCTGTCACAGCTGGATATCTCAAGAACTACTAATGCTATCAACTTGAAATTTGGAACAGTTTTAGATGACGTTTACCCAACTATTTTGCAAATAAGAAAAAAATAAAAATATTTATATTTTTTTTGCAACTGGAAAGAGCGATCATATGAAAGAGCGCTCTTTGCACATTCTCAAACATTTTTTTTCTTTTTTTTTAGCCCGCATAGTTTTCGACTTTTGATGAAAAATGTAAAAAAAAATACCGTTCCCCCCCCTTATCTCCGAAGTTTGCAAAGCGAAAAATTTGAAATTATTCTATGTGATAGAAGTTTATGTAAAGATTACAGGAAAATAAAACGATGTCTCTAAATAGCACACTTTTTCAGAAATCATGAACAAAAATTACATATGATGAATGATGGTACGGAACCCTCGGTGCGCGAGTCCGACTCGCTCTTGACCGGTTTATTTTTGTTTTAACATGTGTTCGACTAGAAATATATCGACGGTCGATAGAGCTCGCATCATAGCTTTACACGACGAAGGGCTCAATATTGCCCAAATAACGGAAGCACTGAATATATCGGTAAGTAAACATAATTTATGTAATTTAACAATATTTTAGTGCGTCATCCTAGCTTTAGACAGGTGTATTATTTGACTTCTAGTCAAATCAGCAACTAACGTTTTACTTTTTATTAATTGTGAATTCGAACATTAAAAAAAAAAAGTTGTCTAAAATATTACAATCTAGCCTAATTAATATAAATGGAGGCTAATGAGTAATTTAAATTTAACTTAATTTGTTAAAAGTAATGTTATATCTAAGGGCACGTGCGTTTTCTTACCGTCTGTTAAGGGGAAGTTACTTTGTTCTTGTGATCATATAAAATTTGCTCAATATGAAAAATTAATATAAGCAATGAATCCCACAATTAATTTTTACAAAGTTTTACTCATATCAGTTTTAAATTTTTTTGATGACCCAGGCGAATGCCCTCCTGTCCAACCTAATGAAAGTGTTAAGAGGCCATACACGAAATTTTGCCGATTTCGCTGATTTACGTGATTTTACAGACGAAATTTTACAGTTATAATAAAGTATTTGTATGAGTTTTAATGCACAACATGAAAGATCATTTCAATTATGATCTAATGTCTGAGTTACTTTTTTATTTTAATTGTTTAGTTTTGATTAATCGACCTAAACCAGCGACTGTTTTGTGAATTTTTGCTGTAATAGGTTTAGAATATCACATATTTACGAATCGTTTTGACGTCTAAAGGGTATGAAAAAATTACAATGAATTCATGTGAAAGTTGATTAAACAATGTATGAATTACTTTTTACGATTTTCATGTAAAATTTTTGAGTAAAAAAATAATAACTCACGCAAATTAGCGAAATCGGCAAAATTTCGTATACGGCCCCTTAAGTAGGTAATATTTGGAGAAAACGTATCTAAACGAACAAGATTAACAGATCATTTTCGTCTTTTTTTAGCGGAATACTGTTCGGCGTTGGGTCCGGCGCTACGAGAGCGAAGGGAGCCTGGAGCATCGACCACGTGCCCGGCAGCCGCAAATTATCACCCCGGACCGATTGCGGCATATGGTCCAAGTCTTCGAGGAGCAGCCCTTCACGCCCACAAGACTATTTGCAGAACAATATGACTGCAACCTTTCGACTGTGCGTCAGGCGTTACGTCGGGCCGGCATTAAGCATAGGAAACCGGCAGTAAAAACCATCCTCACGGATGCTCATAAAGCGGCTCGTGTCAGTTTTGCTCACGGTTTTGCTAGAGACTACAGAGATTTTGATTTTTCACACACCATATTTTCCGATGAAAAATGTTTTAAATCAAGCCAGCATGGTCGTCGGCATTTATGGCGTGTGGACAACACGAGATATGAGCCGCGGAACGTAATCCCAAATCTGGAGTCTGGCCGCATAGTGGTCAACAAGTGGGCTTGGATGAGTACTTCTGGCCCAGGGGAGTTGGCTTATTAGTCTAACCGAATGCAGCTGAATACCAGTATTTTACCCATGTAAAATACTGGTATTCAACTGCATCCGGTCCATAGCAACATTAGCAACTGCCTATCTGACCTCCACAACCCAGTGACTGGGTAATACGATACCCCTTGGTAAGACTGGTTGTCAGACTTTCGGGCTTCTGACGACCCGTAACGACTATCAAAGATCCACGATTGACAGCCGGACCAGCGGCTTAACGTGCTTTCCGATACACGGAGGAGTCTCGGTTAGAGATGGGATTTAACAGGATAATACTGTTAACAGGTAACTTGTTCCTAGGCTCTGAAATTACCTGTTACTTTTAACAGAGAAACTTCCTTCTTATGGTAACTGATTAGATAGAATTATTCATACTTCGTAATATTTTAGGCAGATAAGTAATAAGTTACAAAAAAGCCAATGGTTACCTAACTTTTAATGCAGTAGAAAAAGAAGTAAATGAAACAAACATTATGGAAGGATTCTTACTTAGATAATTAAATCACTGGCTTGTATTAGTTGTTTAACTTTTTTAATTTTACTTTTCAAAAAATACACAAAAAGTTTTAAACTGTTACACAAGCACAAGAGTCAAATAAAGTAGCCGGTACGGTACTTACCTGCTCCCCCCGCGCCGGTCTAGTCGGTTGGTAGTAAACAAACAAATCATCAACATCTGGCGTTCTTTCTTTCGAGTCCTAACCACTTCCTAGAATACTTTCGAACATATTTTTGTCATTACTATTACCGGCAATGCACACACGCGTGCCATCTGAATGAAGTTCTTATTTCAAAGAGGCTTAAATTGCTAATTCCTTGTCGCATATATTCATTTAACGTCACTACCGAGTGACCTTCTCAAGTAAATCCCGAGAAATTCCCAGTCATCAACAAAATAACTGATAAATAAACGATGAACGAATGAACGCCATGGTATGGTAAACGGTGAAATGGTAACAGGGAACTGTGAATTCAGTTCCTAGGTTATCTGTAAAGCTGCAGTTACTATGTATTTGTTAACAGATAAGTAATTCCTAGCACATCTCTAGTCTCGGTATGTAAAGATGGTCACCCATCCACGGACCAACCCTGGCAAGCGTTGCTTAACCTGATTGATTTTTATTTCCAACGAAACAAACTGCACAACTCGGCTGAAAAAACTAATCGTTTGTTTTTGCCGTCTTTTGTTTATTTCAAACGGGCTGACAGGGATATTCTGCACGGCTTCAAGCGTTTGAACCCAATTAAAGACAATGAGCAAGACACTAGACAGACAGCAGATGTAACATTTTTACGAAAATAATGACATACTTAAAGAGTGTCTCAGAAAACATTAGTGGTGGACCTTCAACACAAGGTTCACAAACCAGCTTTCCGATTCTACTATTAAATAAGATAATAGGTATTTTAAAAAATATGTCAATTATCTAAATATTTGTTTAATGTGTAACATAAATAATGTGAATCTTCTCGGGTCTACCCAACTGAACAATATTTGTTCGAATAATTAAAATTTTCAGAAACAAGTTTGTTTTCATACAAAATTGCCCAATGTCCTGGGGAACTAGCCTACCCTAGTAATCAGCTATTTACGACTGCTGCAAGATACCTTTTTGCCAACAGTGCCAACAGTTTTTAGTTTCAATAGTGTAATAATGGTATGTGTGTGCGTGTGTCTCTTAGCAGTATTATTCATAGTAGTCCTAGTTAAAAAGTAATTAAAAAGAGGAGCACGTGCAGCTGTATTGTAACAGCCGCACGGGTCGGTCCATCAGGTTAAGCTACGCTTGCCGGGGTTGGTCAGTGGATGAGTGACTATCTTTACATACCGAGACTCCTCCGTGCCTCGAAAAGCACGCTAAGCCGTTGGTCCCGGCTGTCATTCGTGGATCGTTGACAGTCGTTACGGGTTGTCAGAGCCCGAAAGTCTGACAACCAGTCTTACCAAGGGGTATCGTAATACCCAGTTACTGGGTTGTGGAGGTCAGATAGGCAGTCGCTCCATGTAAAATACTGGTATTCAGCTGCATCTGGTTAGACTGGAAGCTGACCACAACATAGTTGGGAAAAGACTAGGCAGAGTCCTAGTTAAATAGTATTTTAGTGTATTGTAACATAAAATGAATAGGTATAGTCAACAAGAGGCTAAGGTTTATATTTAAAATAATGTTTTTTTATTGTATTACTACCTGTTCCTAGTTTATTCCTAGTTACTTAGATGATAAGATATTGTTGTTATGTGAGAAAATAAAAATAAACCATTGTTGCGAATCGAACTCGTTTTACAGCACCTTTTTTTTTTAATTCTAGTGTTTTTACTGTCAGTTTTTTGGACTAGTGTGATTTTCCTTTTGATGGTTTCATTCACGTATTTGCATTTGGCTGTAAAATAATAAACTGTGGCTACTTACCAGCGCGTTTAATTCTCTTAGTTTCGATCAGTAATAACCATGTCCTTTATTTCAACTGGTGTTTTCTTCTATCCAAATTATTATTGTAATACTTTGTATTTCGATTTACTTTAGGGCCGGTTTCTTGATCCGTAGTTAACTCAACCAATGATTACAAATAGCAAATACTGGTTAAATTTTGACAAAATGTGTAAGTTTGCCAAAATGTCATTAGTTATTAGTTATAGATAATTGTTTGTCCGTCTTAAAACGTTGCATTGTGTTGAAACGCACAAGGTTCCGACAGGCATCGACCAGCTGTATGGTCGAGTCGAATGCCAACAACGGTTCACTTTCTTTGTCTTTTGTCATCATTGAACAAACGAGATTCATTCATTCAATAATTTTGTATACTTAAGTATTGTTTATAATAATTATATTGGGCACGGATTAAATATCAAGAGTATTGCAACGGCTCTTTGCTGCGGCGTAGATTCGGAGAATGCCTGTTTATAATATACCTAACTACCATATTATTATAATTTTAATAATGCATTATTGTGATTGACCACCTCTTTGCTCGTTCGAAATGAAAATGTCTCATTTCTTTACATGGACAGCAACGGCCTCGTAACATGGCTAATAGGTATTCTAGATTTTTTATAATATGGCTAATTTTCAAATTTCAAGTTGATAGCATTAGTAGTTCTTGAGATATCCAGCTGTGACAGACAGACAGACAGACAGAGAGTACGAACTGATTAGAAACATTGGAAGGTGAAATCAAAAACACTTAAGTAAGTACTTAAGTATATATTAGGTATATATTTATAAAAAAAAACAAATCTATATAAAATAGTTAATAGTATGGCGCGCTTGACACGCGCCAAATTTGCACCCTGATGCCAGGGGTGTCGACGGCGCCGGCGATGGCGGAGGCGGCAGCGGCGGGGAGACCCTTGTCGTCCATGACGACATAGAGTCTGAGGACTCTGAGGTCCGAAATTAAGTAATTACAATGAATTCGAATGTTTTATTCAAGCAAAGAACCTGTTTTATTAACTTAACCGTATTCTTGGCCGTTAGTCTGCAGATTACCTAGGAAGTTACAACGATACAATATAATCGATGGTGATATGATCCAATATGAACAGATTATTTAAACTTCGATTAGTCTTTTACACATGGCAACATTCTCTAGTTTATTCGAAGTTAGTTCATCCATTCACTAAAATAATGGCAATAAAAAGATCTAGTTGACTGTAGTAATAACAAGTAGGTATCAGTAGGGCGTATCTCTAGAAAAAACTCATTAGGACAGAGATAGGCGTTTGGGGCTGGGACCTACTGTCATTTGTATTGATAGATACTAATTAGGAGTACTTAATTTAAATAAAATTTACCTTATCCGGTTGACATATTTCGCTTCCGATTTCGCTTGAAATAGCTCTTGCTGAAACCGGAAACACGAAAACGACTTATGAATTCCATTGATTCCAATGATTGTATCTTGATCTAACGACATACGGTCTACTATAATAACTATGTATTTAGATCGTTCAACTTGTGTATTGTTTTGATATCTGAATCCGAGTCACTGTCATATAACCAAAAACAAAGCTTCAATGAATAGATGCTACGTAGAATTTAAAGCAGTCAGGTAGAAATGTTTTGTTTGTAGCAATTTCTTTGAAAGGTCGTCGCGTCTATTTATGCCATCTGGTACGCACACGGTCAGTTTAATCCATACAAAGGAGTTTAACTGTCCCTTTGGGTTAGTTTAAACGAATCGATGGTTTAAACTGCCAATAATCGATCAACTACCTGCTTGATCTTGCGAAATAATCGATGCCCAGTGATTAAACTCTCTTCCGAGGTTTAAACTACAATTGATCTTACGGCCCTAACTGATTTACGCACATTAGCGGTAACATATCGATATATTCCGCGATAGTTTATTTTGTAGATAACTATACTTACCTATATTCATATTTAAATATTATGAAAATACAAAAAGGTTTTCTTCTCCGTAATTTCTAAACTTACTTTAGTATAGTTTCAGCACAAGTCTAAAACTTTTTATTTTCTACTTTATGATTCCAAGCATTTCAGTCACGGCCCTTACAATACAACAATACAACATGACTATTAAAGTCATCTCAAAATGTTAAGGATACTTAAAATCAATCAGGTTATTCAAATTACCAAACAAGGCTCATAAAATACCTACTTATTTCATTCAAAGCAATCAAATAAAGTTCCGTTTTGAAAGCTACGGAAGGCAAAAATAACATTCTTAGTAGCTCATTGTTTACAGATTTTTTTTGTTAACTTGGCTACCCAAGTTAACAAAAAAAAGAAAGGGTCTACCCTTTCTTTTGTAATATGCGCCGAAGCGCTATTGGTTGACGAAAACAATGCCATCAATCATTATCATCAATCAGGACCCGCCTGCCCCTGGCCGTGCAGGCGAAAAGCGACCTTATGGGGGTGCTGCACAAAAATCGTTGATAGTACATGCGAATATATTAGTTTTTTTACAGATACCGAGCAGGAAAAAAGTGTAGAATTGAAAGAATTGTGTAGTATATTTCGTATAATTATGTAAGTATAGTATAAAAACGTTTATTATTTTTCTACCGAACTAATCATGCGTTGCAGTATCACGGTAGTGAATTACCGCAGGAGATGCGGGCAAATGTGTGGTCGCAAATGCAGCAATGTGAAAACTGTCCACTTTTCACATTGCAACATTTGCAACCACACATTCGCCCGCATCTTGCGGTATCTGATCATTTACTACAACTCATAAAACAGAGGGAAATTGTACATCAGGACAAATTCAAAGAGAAATGCAGTATGTTTACCTACCTAAATAGAAAAATATACGAGAATTATGGTAGAAAGGAAAGGAGACTTGCCTTAGCCTGGAATCACCCACTGCTGGATATACCCGGGATACATCATATACCGGGTTATCAGTGAGTGATCCTGATCTCCTGATAAGATGATGAAATTTGTTTGAGTTTGAACAGGAGTGTTCCTAGGGGTCTCTCATGTTATGGATCATCAACGGACCCAGCCAAATTGTGTTTAGTTTACCAAAGATGTACAGTAGAAGAAAATGGTTAGCATAAAAACCAGATCGACATTGTTATGTTTCTAACTGCCAATCATGTAGTTACAGTTTCCTCTGCCCACAGGGATGCCAACATACCAACCCGGATTTAGATGGCAGCTTTATGGAAAACCAACACAAAATATCACTAGGATTTTACTCACTCCACTGACTTAGTATTATGCACGGATATCTATGGTATTATGATTAGAGGATTTTCGTCACTCCACTGACTTATGTGGCGACTTCGTGTAGCGACAAAATGTCTAGGTATCATTCAAGGATTTCATTTCATTGATACCATGAAGCCGCATGATACATGGAAAAACTTTTAATACTTACTTACTTATTTATATCTTTTTAGGGTTCCGTACCAAAATGGTAAAAAAGGAACCCTTATGGTGTGACTCAGTCTGTCTGTCTGTCACAGCTGGATATCTCAAGAACTACTAGTGCTATCAACTTGAAATTTGGAACAGTTTTAGATGACGTTTACCCAACTATTTTGCAAATAAGAAAGAAATAAAAATATATGTATTTTTTTTGCAACATGGGGTGAAAAGTGGGTCTTAAAAATTCAAAGTGGAGCTACTAGGTCATGTGGGGTATCATATGAAAGAGCGCTGTTCGCACATTCTCAAACATATTTTTTTTTTTTAGGCCGCACAGTGTTCGACTTTTGATGAAAAATGTAAAAAAAATACCCCCCGTTCCTTCCCCTTTATCTTCGAAGTTTGCAAAGAGAAAAATCTGAAAATATTCTATGTGATAGAAGTTTATGTAAAGATTACAGGAAAAGTAAAACGATGTCTCTAAATAGCACACTTTTTCAGAAATCGGAACGGAACCCTCGGTGCGCGAGTCCGACTGGCTCTTGCCCGGTTTTTTTTTTCCTAGCATGCGTGTCACTCAGGATACATTTTCCAACGCAGTTTTATCCACTACTTTTGGTAAGTATATTGTATGTTATGTTGGTATCTCAAAGTTTGTTGTGTGTTTTCTGTATACAGAACAGAACAACTCACACGAACTCGTACGTGATAAGAGCTTGTCGTACTTTTAATATGGTGTGTTAGGATGTCGAGTTAGATTTATTTACTAGTAGCATTATGGAAGTAAGGAAAACTTTGAATAATTCTTTTTTTCGATGTACAGCAGGTCCAAATAATATAACCATTTATTTAACCATTTATTTTTTTGTTTTTAACTTTTTTATTATATTTTTTGAGCGTGAGACTTGTCAGTTATTTCTTACGTCGCTGTTCTCGCGTCTTTGTTAATGTTACTCACTTTAATCGTTGGTGGAAGCTTGTAATTGACCATCTTTTACACATTGCACTAGATATGGAAATATGTATATTAAGCTGTAAACTTTCCTAAAATTAATATAATAAAAGCCCCCCGTGTCAGCCCTGCCTGTGGTTGTGAATCAAGCGGTCAGTTTCCACGGCGACCACACATAGCTGTATTACTGTTAATAAAATCATTTGCACTATCCCGGGAAATTGCCTTAGCGGTACACGAGCCGTTAGACAACCTTCAGATAGTGATTAGAGGCGACTGCACTTGATGTATGCGATGCTAATGCAATGGAGTTTTCTATGTCTAGTAGTACTTGTACCTAACCAGTGATTGATGTGAAATTGATTATGGTTGACGGATTATGAACATCGTAATGATTGATTGGAGGAACTGAGGGTGAATATTTTCGTTGCATGCACAGTATATTTGGAGTTTTTATGACTCACGAGAAAAATCAAAGTTAAAAGTAACCATCAGTTTCAACCTGTATAGACAATAGGCTGTCTACACACTCGCAATTATTTTGAGAAAGAAGCCGACAGAAGGATCCAGTTGGTTTGGGCAGCGTTTCGTCACCCATCCCGCAATGTTTGAAAACTATGGTTTTCAACCAGTGCGTCCTGCCCGTTATGTCATACGGTGCTGAAACGTGGACACTGACAGTCGGGCTGGTCCACAAATTCAAGGTCGCTCAGCGCGCTATGGAGCGGGCTATGCTCGGGGTTTCTTTGAAGGATAAGATCAGGAATGAAGTTATCCGAAAAAGAACCGGAGTAACCGACATAGCTTGCAGCATAAGCAAACTGAAGTGGCAGTGGGCTGGCCATGTTTGTCGAAGGACCGATGGCCGGTGGAGCAGACGAGTCCTGGAGTGGAGACCGCGTACTGGTAAGTGTAGTGTGGGACGCCCCCCAGCTAGATGGACCGACGACCTGAAGAAAGTGGCTGGGACAGACTGGATACGGAAGGCGGAGGACAGGGTGTTGTGGCGCAGACTGGGAGAGGCCTATGTCCAGCAGTGGCTGAGTTGATTGATTGATTGACACTCGCGCACTTTAGTTTCAACCTGTATAGTCAATGGGCTGTCTACACACTCGCACACTTTAATAGGCTGTCTACACACTCGCACACTTTAGTTTCAACCTGTATAGACAATAGGCTGTCTACACACTCGCACACTTCAGTTTCAACCTGTATAGACAATAGGCTGTCACCACACTCGCACACTTTACTTTCAACCTGTATAGACAATAGGCTGTCTACACACTCGCACACTTTAGTTTCAACCTGTATAGACAATAGGCTGTCTACACACTCGCACACTTTAGTTTCAACCTGTATAGACAATAGGCTGTCACCACACTCGCACACTTTACTTTCAACCTGTATAGACAATAGGCTGTCTACACACTCGCACACTTTAGTTTCAACCTGTATAGACAATAGGCTGTCTACACACTCGCACACTTTAGTTTCAACCTGTATAGACAATAGGCTGTCTACACACTCACACACTTTCGCAATCCAACTACCGTTCCACTTTCAAACGACCGAATCTTTAACAACTCCGTCAAAGCCAAAATGTTACGCACTTAGAGCTGTCACTACCATAAGCATTACCTAGCTTATGTCGCAACACTACTGCTGTCAGCACATCAGTTACTGTTTCAACTGTTTGCAATGATTGATGGGACGTTTCGCTTTCTATTCGTGAAGATGGAAGCGAGGAGTGAAGACTGTCCACTAATGCGTTTTGTGCGGAAGTAGTTACCAAAGTGCAGGCGCAGGTCAGCGGCGCCGGTGGAAAGTGCTCGAAAATAAGTACTGACTTGCTTACTTTTGGAAACAATTGTAAGTAAGTAAGTACATTTATGTTGGTGTGAGTCAGTGTGAGCGAACGAATAATGGCGAAGATCATACAGTGACGTATTTATGCAACTCAAAAGCGTGTGTAAATAACGTCTTTGTTGTTTATAATGTTTAGATGGAAAGTTCAACAAAAAAAACTTTAAAAAGCCTTTAAAATAAAGGCTTTTTAAAATTTTTTTTCTAATTCAACGAATTACTGTCATAATAATAATTCACTGTTGAGGCTCTTACAGTCAGAGGCAATATCGCGTCGCTCCTGTGTGTAAGTACCTATGGTCGCGCGCGATTCCATAGAAATTGTTCTACGGATATGTGTAATATCGCAATATCGCGTCGCGGCGCGATATCGCATCTGTCTGTAAGAGCCTATAAACGCTTCTATCGACAATAGCAAGTTAAACGCTTCAACATTATCACTATTACAATAATTATACAATTACGGAACACGAACATTCTACTAATAAACACTGTTATTGTGTGACAATGTTTATTAGTAGAATGTTCGTTCCTTCACTGGTAAACATCAAAGCTAAAAAAAAAAAACACGCGAATAGAAAATTATTTTCTTCCAAACTAACTACACAGAATTAATTGGGGCTTACTTAATTAAAACAACACTTCTGCTTATTTACAATAACAACAAAAAGTCTCTATTTACATTTGCGGAAACTTATGAGCCGAGTGAATAAATTCAACAATACAATGAAATGTTTATTAGAGCGAGACTAACAACGTTATTCACAGTATATTGTGAACCATTCAAGATCGCGGAATATGTTAAGAACTCGTGCGAGACGGATCTGGGGGTCTACTCCCTAAGTGCGTTCGTCCGTTCGTCCGTCTATCAGTCCGTCCGTCTGACATAACGATCCATCAAAACAAAACACATCTGGAGTAGGGACCACTGTCAAATCGTGTTGTCATTCATACTTCGTTCGGGCCCCGAACCAATCATCTGTCCGTAGGTGATACGGAGTAGGAAATGCCCGTAACGAAGGCCGAAACTACGGGCTTCGTGCTTTGGGAGTAGGTAGACCACCAGTTGAGCAACTGTTGCGCCACTCGACCGGAATGTTGGGGCTTCTGCCGCTGATGGATTTTCAACGATCAGCTCAGAGCCAAAAGTTGGATATCCAACAGAGCGCTTTAATCAGCAGTTGATAAATGCGAAAGTAAGTTTGTTTGTTACCTTTTCACGCCTAAACCACTGAACCGATCATCCTGAAATTTTGCGTTGTTTTGTACAGGTGTGCCGCCGGTGTCGCGGGTTGTTCGAAAGAGATACCGTGGCCCTGGCATAGGCAACTGAAGGAACACGGCTGTGTTTTAGTCAGTAAAAGTCTGACACGCCCTTCTGCTCCACCCAGAGAGGGAGAAGTCATTTGATGATTTCCCATCCACAAAAAAAAAAAAAAAATAAAAAGGTGTAAGTACAGAAACGGATATGGTACCTTTCATCCCGAAAAAATACTGTTCCCGAGGAAAACAACAATAACGTTCTTATGATAATAAGAACGTTATTGTTGATAAATAGCGACACTTGTCTTTCGAATCATGATTGAATTAGATCAGAGTTGATTGTCAAAGTCTAAATTAACGCGAGCGGAGCCGCGGGCAAAAGCTAGTTTGTTATAAGGAAAACTAATAAGTACTCAGTATTTGCTATTGTTGTTATGCATCATGTTTTGTTAAGATCACTGAAACAACGTGACAAACTATACAGTGTAAAAAATTGCGGGCGTAATTTTATTAAAAGTTTGTCAGATTAGCCAGCTTATTGAGCACCTACGTTACTATACCAGTGTAAAACCTTATTCTCTAAAGAATAAGTAATTAATTATAGTAATTTCATTAATACCGCCCGCGCCACGAAGTGAAGAAACGCAGAACTTCCACTTTGTAGGTTTTGCGACAAAAACGTCACACAAACTTCGGCTAATGTTAATCAAAACAAAACAGACGCTACCTACTGCTGTACCCACAGAACATGTTTTTTATGCTGTGGCTTTACCTATACCTACCTACTTACACTCGTATTTATAGTCAAGTAAAAGTAAAATAAAATACTTCAGCAAAAGTAATTGCTCAAGTAAGTAAGTAATGATTTTCATTCTATAGTTTAGTAATTGCTTGAAGTTAGAACTGTCAAAGCTTAGAATTCTTAGCCAAGTAAATAGTCACCATTTTCTTTACTTAAGAATTCTACCCTCAAGTAATAACTTCATTAAGAAATTACTTACAGTCGTATTTATAGTCAAGTAAAAGTAATTAGTTCAATCAAAGTAATTGCTCAAGCAATGATTTTCTTTCTATAGTTTAGTAATTGCTTGAAGTTAGAACTGTCAAAGCTTAGAATTCTTAGCCAAGTAATAGTCACCATTTTCTTTACTTAAGAATTCTACCTCCAAGTATGAAATTACTTAGTAGCAAGTAATTACTTTGATTATAAATACGAGCCTTAGTAGCAAGTAAATTACTCAATTAATTACTTGATTATAAATACGAGCCTTACATCACTTTTTCTAAGCTACAGTCTAAGATTAGCTGCATCAATGATGTTTGTGTGCTTTTACAACTTTTTAATGGACCTTCTGTACGAATCTTTTTGGTCCTAGGTACCGACAGAATATTTTTTTGTCCACAACGTTCAGACGTAAACAACTCTCTATTTCGTTCGCGGTCGTGTCAAAATTGTACGCAGTCATTGTTCTTTTGTGTACAGTACCTACAGGTATTTATAGACCACTTGCGTTTGTTACCATTTTGGTGTTACGTCAGACTAATGAAAATAGACGTTAATTGAGTGTATATTTAGGAAGTGAGCCGGAATGGGAATGCCGAGGTCCAGGTTGAATATTTTAACAGTTAAATGTAGCTGTCTCCACACTGGGGCCTATGGATAGACGGCGAAGCCGAGGCCAGTCCAGTAAGAGGTGGCGAGGCGACCTAGACGCGTACCACAAAGGCTGCTTCGAGTTGGCTTATGAAAAGAATACCTAGCGGCCTTTGCCCAGCAGTGGGATAGACTCGGCTAACAAAAAAATGTAGCTGCACCCAGCTTAACATGCAAAGTGCAAATGTAGCTGCACCCAGCTTAACATGCAAAGTGCAAATGTAGCTGCACCCAGCTTAACATGCAAAGTGCAAATGTAGCTGCACCCAGCTTAACATGCAAAGTGCAAATGTAGCTGCACCCAGCTTAACATGTAAAGTGCAAATGTAGCTGCACCCAGCTTAACATGCAAAGTGCAAATGTAGCTGCACCCAGCTTAACATGCAAAGTGCAAATGTAGCTGCACCCAGCTTAACATGCAAAGTGCAAATGTAGCTGCACCCAGCTTAACATGCAAAGTGCAAATGTAGCTGCACCCAGCTTAACATGCAAAGTGCAAATGTAGCTGCACCCAGCTTAACATGTAAAGTGCAAATGTAGCTGCACCCAGCTTAACATGCAAAGTGCAAATGTAGCTGCACCCAGCTTAACATGCAAAGTGCAAATGTAGCTGCACCCAGCTTAACATGTAAAGTGCAAATGTAGCTGCACCCAGCTTAACATGCAAAGTGCAAATGTAGCTGCACCCAGCTTAACATGCAAAGTGCAAATGTAGCTGCACCCAGCTTAACATGTAAAGTGCAAATGTAGCTGCACCCAGCTTAACATGCAAAGTGCAAATGTAGCTGCACCCAGCTTAACATGTAAAGTGCAAATGTAGCTGCACCCAGCTTAACATGCAAAGTGCAAATGTAGCTGCACCCAGCTTAACATGCAAAGTGCAAATGTAGCTGCACCCAGCTTAACATGTAAAGTGCAAATGTAGCTGCACCCAGCTTAACATGCAAAGTGCAAATGTAGCTGCACCCAGCTTAACATGCAAAGTGCAAATGTAGCTGCACCCAGCTTAACATGCAAAGTGCAAATGCAAACGGTTCTCAAAAATTGAAACAATAACCTTTCAGTTCTAAATACTGCTCAGATATCGATCGACAGGACCAAACACCCAAGAAGTAAAAACCCTAGCTACAGTTGAGCTTAAGAACATATTCACACGCGTAGGAGCAGAGATTTCTTTACGACCATTTAGGTACTGTATTTTGGATTAGGCTACAGTACAGACCCTACAGCAGTGTAGTGTGACAGTTAAAGTATTTGACGGAACCGTAACTATGTTCCCACTTCCCACAGCTAGAAATCAAGAAACGATTAGTAACAGTTACATACTGCACGCTAGCTATCTAATGGTATTAGCAGATGACGACTTTCTAGTTGCCACATTCATGTGCACTGAGCGTTCCGTATTGTTCTCAGTAAAGAAGTGTGAAAATTGGTAATTGTGACTCGTTTTTAGTGACGGTTTAATGAAATCAGAATTGGAGAAAGATTAACGATTGTATAAGCCGCTTGTGAACTAAAACAATGTTTTATTTCCCTGGTGAATTCGTAAATCAGGTCATCTTTCGTAGGGATATTCAAATGCAGGTCAGCTTTCCATATAAAATATTTGTATCGGTAACTAGAGTACGACGAACATCTCACTAACACTAGCCTGAACTATCTAGAACGAAATTGGTATTTTATTCTAAGGATCTAATATTCCCCAATCAACGCGAAAGCAACTGCGTAATCTTACTTGCTTTCACACCAATGTCAAGTCTAAGTACTGCAATTTCACATTCTGTCTTGTTTCACAAGATCTCTTATCAGCCTAAAGCAAACAGTACCAAACCTTATCTGAAGGGTATATACGCCGTGGTGACATTAGCCATGTTCAAGACAAAGACCAGGACAATCCTACATAAAAAATTAAGACACATCGACTCGTCAAAAAAAAATCTGGCGCCAAAAATTTTTTACACAGTAGTAATGGTTTGTTGACAGCGTAAATACGGTGACATACCTATTGCCATGTTTTAAAATCCTATCTCGAAACTGGGCATCAGGGGTGACGCGACGTGAGACAGGCAAAGCTTCTAAAAGCTTCTTGAGAACAGACTTATCTGTTCTCAAGTACCAACAATTAAATAGCAGTCCCAAATCTCCCAAATCAAAATACTTTCATGACATTGACATTTCTAGAATATTAAACATCTGAGAAAATGTCAAGTCATGGACAGAATGTACTGGACATTCCGTCCAGGCGAACCCAGGACATATGGTGTTACTACCCGCGACCCGCAAGGAGCAATCGGTGTCATATCATGTACATTCTCCGCGTTGACATCAGCTCGCGTGCAAATATGTTTATCTTTCGCTGCAATCATTAGAAAGTCGCTGTTTAATGCATATAATGCAACACCAGCCTCTGTTTTGTTCCTCTGTTAATTGTTGCTGATGTTAAATAGGTTTCACTGTTTGGATTGTTTAGGAGTGACAGAATTGCAATTTATTACCATCACAGTTACAGAGGCCCACGCCCACGCAAGGAAGATGGAGGCTATGTTAAAACCTGGATTAAACTAGACTAACCTGAAAACTTATGGTATTTGGAAAGACAGTGAATTTTAATGCAATGTAATACATCGACATAAAACAATGTCAATCTATTAAAGAGTTCATCCAATATATCCATCGTATGTAAAGACAGTTCTTTGAATTGTTTTATGCTCACATTGGCAACAACTGTTACAATTCCAAATTGCTTCATTTGGTACAAGGCAATAACAAGAAGGGACACACCCTGTAGTAACTCTTTATTGAGGGGTGTGTCGACAATCTTAATATCTTATAGGTACGACGACGTAGCAACGCGCGGTTCAAATAGCACAAGGGGTGCAGCGTTCGTTTTCTATTCCTACCGTTGAGGTTACTGTTACCGTGATAGGAGAGGGTTCCATTTTGTAATGTATTGTAGCATGGTCATAAGTAGGTACGTGTAAAGATATTTTTAATCTGGAATTACTCAAGAGATTTCTCTACTACCCACCAATAACACCGACATCTAAGACTTGAACTGTAACGAAGCTTTGAAAACTGAAAGCTGATGCCTTGTCCGATTAGATCATAGTAATAGACAAGTAAATCACCTTACAAACCCAGTTTTACAACATCAAACTACCCACAATAAAGAGCTCTATAATGACAGTTGCGGGGTCAGGTCGCTGATGAGTCACGAGAAAGTCGCCTAGTCACCGACGAGATGAAGCCGCGATCGTAATCCAAAGCTTACTCAATACACGGCAGGAATATTAAATGGAAATTGATAAGCTGGGAGTGATTCAGCGGGTTTGTGGTAAAGGGGGGGCTTTGATGCATCGCGTGTGATTATGCTAAGTAAAGGATTAGATGACTGTGATTGATTCGCTCTTGTACTGTTGTACAATGTTGCGAGGGTTGTGGGTTGTGGACTTGTGATTCTTCCATGTAAACTAGCCTATCAAAAAGTTCTGGACAGAAACTACGCAATAGTCTGTCTGACTGATTTCAAATGGTTCGTAAGTAAACAACTCTCTTTACAATTTACTAGAAATACATAGGTAAGTACATAAACCCACGCATTCTTCCCATGGGGGCTGGGGGTAGGTAGAAACTACAGAACGCCGCTTGCTACGATCCTCATATACTCCTTTTGCCTCGTTTACGTTCATGCAATGACCTTTCTGAAGAACATCACCAATAAGGTCACTGTATGTCTTCTTAGGGCGTAATAACCCCGGCGTTTCCATTCACATCTGCCTTGTAAATACCTTTTGCTATTCGCTTTCCATTCATCCTCTCAACATGACCAAACCATTTCAATTTTTGTCACTACTCACTACATCTTCTTTTAAACCGCACCGTTGTCTTATCACATCATTCCTTATTTACTACACAAAATATTCTAATTACAATATCATTTTTGGTTCTAAAGGTTTCAAACATACCAACTTTTCGTCTGTGCCTACTTAAGCTAGCTTCACAAATTGGTCCTTTTGACATACAAATGACAGTTGCTTCACTGTCCACGGACATAACAATAAACTCATTTGTGTACATGCAAAGCTTTCAAACCTTTCAACTGAGTGTATAAAAGTAAAATTATTCAGTAATAGTACAGTATTGTTTAAGGCTTCATCTCGGTACAATGCGGGGTCAACGGCCGCGTGGCCAGCCCAATTTTTTGTTCAACAATGCATCGCCAGTCAGAATGCACTCTTGCACAATGCGGAGTGTATTTATTGCTGCAATGTTCATGGAATGCGATGGGAATGGGTTTTGTAAGCCCTTTACAATGTAAATTGTTATAAAGTTGATGGTTAGAGGTACTACAAGGGGATCGGGTGTGCCGAGAGTGGAAAGTGGAAACCAGTGTTCCAAAAAGGGTTTTGAACATTCAGACTAACCACATAAGATTTTTATAAAATGCAATTGCCGGAAGATTCGTTTACTTCGCCAAGTTAATCTGCAAGACCGAAACTTGGTCGTCAATAGAATATATTACATGCTTGTTATTGCTATAAATTAAAGCTTGTGGATTTTTTCAATGACAGTGTTAACAAAAAAGTTCTCAGCCAGGAGCACAGAAAGGAGTACTTTACTAAACGTTCTGTGACAATATTTACTCCAAGACACTTGAAGATATGTTATCCCAAAACTAGAAATAAAGCTGAAATGTGATCAGTTCAGTAGCAAGCAATGATTTAGAGCGTGTTAATGTCACAATTAAAACATTCTTGAGCAATTTTTTGGATGAAGTAATGTTAATTAGCCGAGATGAAGAGAACGGGCGTCTTAATTATTAGAGTAGAGGAACTTGCAGCTCTGTAATTAAACATAATTTGACACTAGCGAAGGATATAAAGTTGTTTCCCTTATATGCGACGTTTAATTTGCGAAGCTTTGTATAGGTAGGTATACTTACTTAGAAGATCCAAGATCATAGAGAGATAGAGGTTAGATTGGGTTGTAAATTGATTTCCAAAAATATTTGATGCTCCTAGACATGTATTCAGAAATGCAAAGACTAAATCCTAACTGTTCTGTTTCCAAGACTAAAAAAACTGGTATTAGGTACTCCTATCTAAAGCATTCATACCAATTCATAATACCATTATACCAATTCTTGGAAAGTAACATACCTTTTGGTTTAGCCCCCGTCCGCGTCAGCCCGAAACTTCGCGCTTCTTCATTCAAAGCTAAGATAAGAATCGTCATTTCGAAATGGTCCAAACTCGAGACAACAACTTTTTCCTGTCACAAAAAACCGTCGAGAACGCATTGCGCCAGCGGAACGTGTCCAAAGGAAAAAAACGCGGCAGTAATAACGGAACGAATGGCGCGGCCTTGAGATGGATGCATAATGCAGATCTAGACACCGCCATTTCTATTAGGAGCAAGACCTTGACTTTTGTGGTGAGACTTGCTTTTTGAACTTGGTGTTTATTTGCAAAACAATTGGTTAGGGCGAATAACAATTCCGATTTCAGGATTATTTATTTTGTAAGATCTAGAATGTTCCTGGCAGACAACGTGATGTAGGTATTAGCGCCTTCTAAATTACACATGAGAAATTAGAACGACAATACGCAGTAAAAGTTAGCCAAGGTCTGCTAAAATCTGTTCGTAATAAGGATATCTGGTGGCCCCAAATTTAAATTCGCACAAGGTCTGGGTCCAATTGAGACGCATTTTGAAACTCAGTTCTCACACGCACAGCAGTATCCCGGATGCGGTCCGTCATTCCTTTCACAATCCATCAGCAAAAAAACCTCAATGAGTAAGCCATCGTTTCGTCACACCATCCAGATTGCTAGATCATCATTCATCAGTGACGTAAGACCGCCGCCGTATCTACGAACTCCCGCGCAACCGTCCACCACAGTTCCCCGGTTGCGCAACGGTAACTAATTGGCAGATTGTGTTTCTGCAATTGCCGTTCGATTTATTACGTCGTCGCTTCCGTTTGTTATTATTTCAAGGTCTTTAGTTTTTAATTTGTGAATGTCACTGCTGATAAGGAGAACCGGAAAATGTAGTCGTATAAATTGAAAGGAAAGTAATTCTAGTCATTGCAAATGTTATTGAAATTATTCATGATCAGTATGCAAACGCTAAGTATATTACATTCATTTCAAGTAAATAGTCAATCGTGCTCGCTATCTACACTTCGTCGACAGAAACCCATTATGTAGGGAAATGACCGAAGAAAAGACGTAGGTACAGACAAAGCGTTAATTGGATTAACGGCCGAGGTTATTGAAAAAGTAATCAACATAAAAATGAGGCACAAACAAGTGAGATTGATTCTTGATTCCGTTTTACAAACATCGTCATCTAGTAAAAGCCTTATCTTTATATACTTAGATAAAATAAAACATAAGCTTCTAAAGGTACTTCGACGGAAATTGATGTCAGTAAAATCGGGCTTTGCTATCTGCACGATCGTTTAAGGAATTCTTTCGAAGGCATCAGGAAATTCCTGACAGTAAAAGGTTCTTCGGTCCGTTCGCAAAGTCCATAATGTTCACAATATTTTTCAGAAAAAATATGCTACGGTTTATATTTTATCATTTTATGTGTAAAACAAATGGTAACTGTAAAATATGTGACTCCTGGGAGTCCTTGACAATAACATTAGTTTCTTGGCAGTATTGCCAACTTTTCCATACATATTTTTCATGGCACATGGCAAGGTCGTGGCAAAGCTAAATCATTCTGGAAGCCACCATGCTAATATGCTTTATCAAAATGTACATCGGGATTATGCTATAAGATTTAAAGGGAAAAATATGGTCAGTTACATATTTGTACAAATATGAGATGTTTATCAATACTGGTTTAATTTATTATTTTGACAGGCCATATCGTTTTTTTCTCCACATTCATCGATTCATATTAGGGCGAGCGCGCACTGCGGTGCGTTTTTCTAACGCATAATCTGTGAAGTATGGAATGTCTTTGAAGTGCGCGCACTGCGGTCATGCGTTTTGTAACTGTAGGTCCCGCCCAGTGCGGCAGAACTAGCGGAACGCACCGAAGTGCGCGCTCGCCCTTAAACAGGAACTGGAAACAATCAGCCAAATCGAGAAACAAATAACAATATTTACTTAAGAGGAAATATCGAAGCGTGGTGTATAATGCCGTTCGGTGTGTAAGTGAAATGGCGGTATGGCTGTCTAGTTTGACGCGCGAGATAGAAGACTCTCACGCGCACCGCAATTTAAACGCGCTCCGTTTAAATGTAGACTTATGACAAAATGCTATAGACTTAAATAAATTTTTAGCTTAGTAAGTTCTTAACATATTTAAATACCTTCGATTTAAAGCAAATTTTACTGCACAGCAAGGAACTGTTTACGTATAATCGTATAAAACAGAAAATAGACGGCGCAACTTTGGAACTTGTTTCTATCAAAAAAAATTCAAGTAATCACGTTTCGGTTATAATACAGCAGCAGACAATTACAGTCAAATAACACATAAAGATAATCCAAATGATTTAACCATCATTTGGTTTTATAGGAATTTTAAAAACACAAAATTGTCGATGTATCTCCGTAAACCATACGCGGCGACAAGTTACATCCACTACAAGGAAAAATTTATGAAATAAAATTATGGAAACATTTTCCCATCCGCAATTGACCCGAATTGAGTTACCATCGCATACACGGTCCCTACTCTTCATGATACTAACCACAAGGAAGCCCACGAAACAGGATATGTGGAAATAGTACAAAAAGCTTATAAGGAAATTGCCTAAACGCTTCCCGTTGTAAAGTTAAAATGTTTGACCGACAGACGAGCACCATTAAAAATGTTAGAACTAGAGTGTTTTACTGATTTATTGGTAGGAAGATTCGTGGCATAATAGTGAAGTAAAATTAAACAGAGTGATTTTTTAGATCTGCATTTATTTGGATAATTAAGGGATCAATTGGTAAATAAATATTTAATTACGTTTGAGAAGATATCATGCCTCGCTAAGGACCAAAAATGGGTGTGAAGCCGAATTTAAAATATTTCTTTTACTTTTACCAACCATTTTCTGATTCAAGCGCACGGAATTACAAAGATCAGGGGCCTACTCCCTAAGACCGTCCGTCCGTTCGTCCATCCGTCTGACATAACGATCCATCAAAACAAGTGTAAAAGTTAAATTTTTCGGACGGGCAAAAACACATCATAGTTGCCTGCCATCAGTTTCATTTTCTGGTGTAGGGGATGACTCGTTCTGCAATTGTTCAAGGAGGGAGTAGGGACAAATGTCGTATCGTGTTGTCATTCATACTTCGTTCGGGACCCGAACCAATCATCTGTCCGTAGGTGATACGGAGTAGGAAACGCCCGTGACGAAGGCTGAAACTACGGACTTCGTGCTTAGGGAGTAGACGACCAGATACGTCATAAAACCAGTTCAAAATGTTAAAATATTAGTTTATTTCGCCGCTGTCATTGATAGTGAGTGGTGGTGGTACGTCATAATTATAACCAGCTCGTTAATTAGGATCGGAGCAAACTTCGATGTTTGAACAGATTGCCTTGAATTCTGATTATTGTATGATAAATGGAATGATAAAGAACGAGTTTTAAATTGAAATAATTATTGTGAGACTTTAATCAGTAACATACAAATATTTTTCTTTGAGACCGACTCCGTCAATCTCTGCATTTCCATAGGTAGATGAGGAGAAAATTCAGAAAAACAATTAGCATACATTGGTGCCGATTCTCTTGTCACAAATGCCTCTAAACTAGACTAAAAATCACTAAAATTTAGTTTATTCCTGTGAAACGACGATTTCCCATTCTGAAATTGATTAAAGTGACACAACTTAACTAAATTTTAGTTTGACAGCACTAAGATTGTACTGAGATTATAATTTACTGAAAATGGCAATTTTGCTATTCTGAATTTGACGTTTTTTCACCTAAAATTATGATTGTCAAACTAAATCAGACTATTTTTAATCGCGATTAAAAATGTGTGGAATAAGATTAGTTGTCATGAGCTAAAATTCACACAAACACCTTGACTTCAAGTGCAAAAACAGTAGGTACTGTATTTTTTTTTTCTTTTCCGTATAAGTATCTCGAAAACGGTGTGTCCTATCGCAAAAATAATGAAAATTTGACCCCCTTTATAAAAGCCTTAAACCCGTAACCCTCAACACGAAAAAAAAAATCCACAAAAACACGTTGAAGCTGCCCCCGCCTTGCCCCCCTCCAGCTCTAAAAAATATCTGACACGGTAACGGCGGCGATGTCGGATTGTCTGTAAACAAAATATGACAAGCCTTCTCACTTTTCATAGTGATTTCGTTAGTTCCAATTAAAGCCACCGGGTCAAATATACTACGAGCACTATACCACGCGGAGTCACGATTGTCAAACTCAATTTTAGTTGTGTCAAATTTTTTTCTAAATTTAGAGGTTTTTTTTTGCAGAATAGCTGTAAGATTCTCATAGAAAAAAGTAAGGAATTTTAGTGATAGTTTAGTTAGTTTAGTTACGTGTACAACAGAATCGGCACCAATATCAATTCTTTATGTGACCAAACCTAAATTAAACCCTTTCGAAAATTCTGTTCTGTGGGGAAACCCACAGACTATCTATATCTGTGGGGAAACCCACAGACTATCTATATCTGTGGGGAAACCGGACACAATTTGTGAAGTAAACAAAAACTTTATTAAAAAATATTGTAAGCATGAGCAATAACGCCACGCAAAAAAGGACAACACAAAACAAACAACTCGACAAAATAACTCTCAAATCCAATTTGCTGACAAATTACTTTGGCAAGGTCTCCTGTCAAAAGCCTGTTAATTTGATTTCAGATAAAAAAAGGCTGAAAGCAAAACCAATATGTAAATACTTTGCACGCGACAGAGTCACTCATGGTCACAAGTGAATTCTGAATCCGAAGTACAGACAGAACTGGGGGCCTACTCCCTAAGTCCGTCCGTCTTTCCGTCCGTCCGTTTATCCGTCCGTCTGACATTACGATCCATTAAAACAAGTGTAAAAGTTAAATTTTTCGGACGGGCAACAGCACATCGGGAGTAGGGACAACTGGCAAATCATGTTGTCATTCATACTTCGTTTGGTCCCCGAACCAATCATCCATCCGTAGGTGATACGGAGTAAGAAACGCCCGTAACGAAGGCCGAAACTACGGGCTTCGTGCTTAGGGAGTAGGCCCCCTGGTTACAGAGTGAATTTTTCAAGTGGGCGTGGATGGTCAAATTCGAAGCTATGAGGAATATTGTAATGCTGAATGCAGTACAATCCTTGAGACGTCGAATCCAGCTGTGTATTGAAAACAATGGTCATCATTTCAAACAGGTAGGTAAATATGTAACATAAGAGAAATAAAAAAGTATTTTGTTAATAAAAATGAGCTCTTTCGTTTAGTTTGCCTTATGTCATTACTTCCCAGAATTCGATCCTTATCAGCATTTCAGCAACACTAACGAATGGTGTAATAATACAGTGTTTTTTTTTTTCAAAATCAACGGGTTCGATTCCTGCCTAGAAATATTGTTTTTTTTTTACCAAAAATCCAATGATGCAGTTCTAGTTTTCATGAAAATCGAGCCCGAGACTCCTTTGAGTACTTTTCGCTATTCCTCATAGTTTCGTATTTAGCCATCCACTCGCACTTGAAAAATGCACCCTTTAAAGGAATGAAGACCATTAGGTACACTAACTAGGT
The DNA here is from genome assembly GCA_905163495.3 of Cosmia trapezina. Taxonomy (NCBI): domain Eukaryota; kingdom Metazoa; phylum Arthropoda; class Insecta; order Lepidoptera; family Noctuidae; genus Cosmia; species Cosmia trapezina. Next base: position 28,254,412 of record LR991028.1, on the reverse strand, counting down.
ATTAGGTGGTTAACTGCACTAGGATCATAACGTGAAGCCTGTTGTCCTGTTGTCCCCGTATTACTATTGAAAACTTGACGAAGTAACTTTTTAGATCGTTCATACCTAACCAAGATCTAAACGGCTTGTCATCTCTCAATTTACATGCAAGAATTGAAATAGTTGGAATGCCAAGCGAACTGTACCCAACAGGGTTGGAATTAGAAAGAAAGATAAAGTTGCTGACAACTTTTTTTGACATAGATTCCACTGCTCAGTAAAAAACTGGAAAGCCCGTAACGACAGCTGATATTTCACGTTTAATACCCTTGAAACCGTAAAAGGGTAGGAGCAGACGGGTCGATACTAGAATGCGGCAGACGGGCTTTCATTCTGGTTTACTGCTCAGGTGCATACTGTGTAAACTGTACCTATAAAGCCTTCATGTGCAGTTGCTGTTTGTTTACGGCTGATGGCAAGAACCGAGACATAAATTGCAGACGTTTGTAGTGATTTTCACGGATTGAATCTTTCTGGCGTTTATTTGGAATGCTTTTCTAGACGTTTTGTACGGTTCACGTACAATGTATTAAACTGCATACGCAGCAACCTACTTACTTCATTCTCTTATTAATAGCGTTAAACATATTTTTAAGTTAGTTGACAAATGACTACTAACGCGAGCGCTGCGGATTAGCATCCAATCTTTACTTGTAAATCGGGCTACTTAATAAACGATCAAGTGTTACTAAATCCGTGGTTTCCGTCAACTCACCTAAACTGACTTTAACTATTTCAAGTGAGCGAACTATAACTTATTGTACAAGTGTAAGGTGCCTCCTACTTCCGGACCTTACACGTTTAGTCTGTTTGCCAGGATTGTGGGGACATAAAAACTTCTGTGTCAGACGGCCAAGAAAACGATCTTATAAGGGTTCCGTTCCTGAAAAGGACAGAGTAAAAGACATTTGTTTTTTTTTTATTTCTAGTCTTTTATGTTTGGTTATTTGTTTTATAGAAGTTATTAAAATAATTAAGTCCTTACTTCATTGTTTTCGGAAAACTCTGTTAAACTTTAAACATCTGGACTGCCGGAAACGCAGATCTACGCGAAACACAAATTGTTTCTGTAATTACGGCATTCAACCAGATAAGTGATGAGTTGTTGACCGTTTACAATTAAATTACGTCGCGTACAGCTAAACAAAAACACGTTTAGTGATGTAACTCGATCTAGCGAGCAAGGTTCGTCGAAGGAAAACCGCTGTTTGACAAAGGCAGGGTCAAGTGTAATGTGACTACTACTTACCGCGGCGCGACTGCGGTCTTATAAAATTATAAGGACTGGGAAACCCGTCAGTTACCATGGACGTTGTGTGCATGTGGATGCAGGGATGTGTGGTGTTGGTGTTACGCGAATGGATGAAATAAGAGATGAGTACTTACTTATACATAAGAGGAAGTCTGAAAGTGACACCGGTGACTGAAAAGTGTGGAAATCGGTTGTCATGTTGTGATGCGGAGGAATGAAGGAAAATGTCGTCAGGAAAGTTTTCAGTATGAGTGTGGATATACAGGGTGTAAGGGACAGCCCTCCGCAAACTGATAGGGTGAATTCAGTATGTCATACTAAGATGACCGGTACATGAATTTTTTTCAGGAACGTTAAGGGAATCCAATAAACGTGATTTGTTTGTGTTTTTGTGCACAAATCGGAGCGTCTATTACTGGTTGGGAGGGGTAGGTAATAGGTATGCGGTGAGTTCGATGGACTCTGTAGCTAGACAGAAAGTGAACAGCTGATTTCACGAGTCGTTGGTTAGAGTATTTCAACATCCATTGCTAGTTTTTTTTTTGCAGTTTTTTTTACATAAATGGAGTGCTGCGAACACACAATGCAATTTTACATTGAAATAATGAAAATATAACTGATTTTTTTTTTTGAAAAAATGAAAATTTTCCTGAGAAATTTCCGGTGGAATATGATTCAAAATGAAGAGCTGAATGCATCCTGTTAGTTTGCGGAGGGCTGTCCCTTACACCCTGTATACGAGTAGGGTAAGACGAGATAAGTTGATAGAGTCTGGCACACGAAACATGAGCCTGGAAAATAGCGGCAAATTCAAAAAATCGAGATCAAAATTGGTTGAGCCGTTAAAAATTGTATGATGTAAAAGGACAATAATATTTGTCCATTAATCCATGATGTATTTCAAGTATCAAAATGTATTTACCTATTATACGCAGTGATACCAGAGCTAGATTTTTGAATTTGCCGCTATTTTTCAGGATCATGTTCCGTGTGCCAGACTCTAAGACCAATATAAGATGGATGAACTCTGTAGGTGTCTGTGGGGAGATGACATGGCTAGAAAGGGAGTGACTACCGAGATGACGACTAATAGAGAAGTATGGAAGAAAGGGACATGTTGCGCCGACCCCAAATAGATTGGGATAAGGGCAGTAGATAATTTGGAATAGGTATTCAAGATGTGTTATGTTATGCTTTTGTAGGATCCTACTTTACAAAGGGCTCGGAAATAATAAATGTGACGAAGCGCTAGAAAAGCACCCTGCACTTGGGTCAAGTGGAGCCCGACCGCTACTTACCATAGCGCGACACGGCTAGCATACAAAGACAACAGGGGAAATCCAAGGGGGCTGGCCTTTGCGCTTTTGTTCCCTTTGTTGACTAGTGGTGCTTTAAAATGCATTAAGGCTCCTACAAACCGCGACGCGATACAAAGGCACCACGTTTTACGCGATTCGCACTTGTTTGAAGAAGCCTTTTTAGTATGCTACTAATAGATCTGGCAAAAATTATAATATGGGGGTTTTTAGTCTATTTGTCGGATAGAAAGAGCAATGTGTTAAATAGTTTTTGGTCCTTATAGCAATGGTGAGGTGAGGGCACCTTATGATTTATCAAGGTTTTTAGTGAGCGCATTTGCCTTGTTACTTTGTCAGCCTCAATCAATCAATCTGCCTGCCTTTTCCCAACTATGTATGTTGGGGTTGGCTTCCAGTCTAACCGGATGCAGCTGAATACCAGTATTTTACATGGAGCGACTGCCTATCTGATCTCAACAACCCAGTAACTGGGTAATACGTTAACCCTCGGTAAGACTGGTTGTCAGACTTTCGGGCTTCTGACGATCCGTAACGACTGTCAAAGATTCACGAATGACAGCCGGGACCAACGGCTTTTAACGTGCTCTCCGAGGCACGGAGGAGTCTCAGTATGTAAAGATGGTCACCCATCCACTGAGCAACACCGGCAAGCGTAGCTTAACCTGATGGCGACCCGTGCGGCTGTTATTACTTAGCCACGAGCTCCTATTCACGAGCTCGTCACTTTGTCAGCCTTGTACGTGAAATTATCTGCAAGAAACTTACTGAAAAGTACTGAATGCCTTTGTTGTGATTCTTTTCAGTCTCATAAAAACATTTATGTTGAAACTAAAGAAACCACTAAGTTACAGTCGCAACACAAACATTAACTTTTTATGACATTCGACCTCCAAACAACCTCAGATTTAAACAACTTCAGTTTAATTACTTTGTGGCCATCACTTTTTCTTCCCCGTGTAATCGTGGAAAATATACTGACAATACGATGGAAAATCCCACATAAATAGCCACCTATGATCTATGTTAAGTTGTTAAGGTAAATCCTTAACCTCAGTAACCGAGGTTGACGTGTAAGTTAAAAATAACCTATTAGGTATGTTATGTTACCGCGAGTTCGTTATCGTATGTAATGTTGCAGTTTGTAATCGCCATGTTTATTTCTGTATGTAGGTACTACTATAGTCTAATAAAATATGTCGCTGTTATGGATCGGTTTGTTTTGAACTAGTGCTATCTGTGCTTTGCTTTTCTCGAGATTGGCGTAAATCTGTGTGTTGACTGTCAGATTTATCTCAATAATAAATATGTTATGCAGGCAAACTGATGTGTTTTTATAATGTATGAATAACGTTGAGTACTGCACTATTATTTTATCCCACGTGAATCTGATTGCTCATGTTGACGTGAAACTATTTTCAACATCCCAATTAGACACTCGTCAACGGCAGAGGCAACAGCAACAGCACGCGTCGCCGGCGGTCGTCCGACGCACCGACAACCGCCGCACAGTGGGCTGAAAATCGGCTTTCATAGACATTCGATTTTTTTTTCGAATTGGTCAAGTTTTTTGATTGGAATTGTTTAAAACAATCATGACCTTGAGGTATAATTGGTATGACGTCATAGAACATAGTGGAAGATAGACTTTTGATTTTTTTTCAAAATACTTGTATGGGAATTATCATAAAATCTTCAATATCTCAGCTATCGCATATTTGCGCAAAAGAATTCTTTCACACAAAAAATCTCCTATTTTTTTGCCAATTTTTGATATATTTCACTTTTATGGCAGAGGTGCGATGAAAAAGAAAAAAAAGAAAAATAATTTTATTATTTTTATTTCTTCATTTATAACGATTATAAATGAATTGAATTACGCATTAGAATAATATAACAAAGAATATATAGCAAAATAGTCTAGGCCATCGTGAGCCGCTTTTTTAATCATTGATTTTTATACTACCTAGCAGAAAAACAGCATCTTATACGTAAAAAAACAATTCTTAAATTGTTGACAACAAATACTCGACTTTATCGGAAGCCTGACCCTTTTAGCCTATAACAATTACCGAGAATTATTGCTAATAGGTACCTACCTATTAACTAATAGGTAGGTGATCACTGATCACCTAATTTAAGTTTTATTATGACAATGAAGGGTTTTTAGGCTAATTACGAATCGTTCTCCAGAGGAACTTACAGAATCACTGTGCAGGTGTCTAATGAGTTATAATCATTAGGGTTAATTTAGTTCTGTACAGATATCTCAAAGGTATTTAAAGGGCAGTATTGGGAACAATTATTCAGTTCACATTGATTTCCCCTTGTGTTAACAGTGAAATTGTGCTTGCAAAAAAATGGAGAGTTTATCTACTTACCTAGATTTCTTCATGATTTTGAAGAATTCGGGGAAGTACAGTGACAGCTTGCACTATATAATGCTGTTTCTCGTTTGAACTTAAATCTCTCCGATGAAGATAATTTAACATTAAAAGAATATTGCAGAAGGATTACACTAGCTATTACAAGGAAATGGAAGCAAGCCAACAGAAAACTGGAGTGTTTCTTAAAGGAACACAAAAACTGGCTTGAGACTGATATTGATTGGCCTAGTTGCATAAAAGTACCTGCTGCTTCAGGCATTGTGGATTCTGAAGTAAATGCCATATCTCCTCAACCTTCCACATCTACATCAGCAGCAATATCAGTTGGAACAATGACAAAAAGAAAGGCACCAACTCATAAACCATTTCAAGATCTAGGAAAGAAACAAAAAAGAAGGAGAATTACAGATCAAGAAAATTGTGAGTCCAGTGAGATAGCATATGCTGCTATCATAAAGATGAGACAAGAAGGAAAGGAGAATATTGCTTCAGCACTAGAATTCATGTTGACAAATCCAGGAGCTGCTGATAAGTTCAATAATTTAATTCATCAATCGTCGGCCAAGCAAGTTTTCACACCCGAGAAGGCACTTGGCATATTTCTCTCTTTAAAATTATCTAAGTGGCAATATATAACATTGAGAGAAACAGCCATACGTGAAGGCGTAAAAGATTTGTATCCATCTTATTACAAAGTTCAACAGGCGAAATTACAATGTTATCCTTCCAAACAAACAATAACAGTGACGGATTCATCAGCAAAAATTTCTCTTCAAGGATTATTAGATTTAACAGTCAAAAGAATCTTCGACAGTTTACCTGAGTGCGTAGAACAGAAACAGTTAATATTAATATCGAAGTGGGGATTTGACGGTGCGTCTAGCCAGAGCAGATATAAACAGACAATGGACAGTGAAAATGATGATTCTAGTGTCTTCATGACATCATTAGTTCCGTTGAAACTAATCAATGGCAGTGACACCATATGGAAAAACCCGAAACCCTGTTCTTCATCATTTTGTCGTCCCGTGCGATTTAGCTTCATGAAAGAAAGCAAACTGGTTGTCAATGAGCATTTAGACAGTATGAAAGAAGAAATAAAAGCGTTGAGACCGACAGATAGTGGCAGCAACAAGGTCACCCATGACCTTAAGATGACCATGATCGATGGCAAGGTCTGCACTTACATCTCTGAAGCCAAAGCCAGCTCAGTTTGCTATTAATGTTTGGCAAAACCTTCAGAGATGAACAATTTAACGGAAGTGTTAAAAAGGCCTGTTTCTGAGAATTTATACGAATTTGGGCTGTCTTCGTTACATGCACGCATCAATTGCATGGAATGCCTTTTAAATATTTCTTACAGACAAGATCTTAAAAAATGGATGGCAAAAGGGGAAGAAGATAAAGCTATTCTGCAGGCAAGGAAAAAAACAATCCAGGACGGTTTCAAGCGGGAACTGAACCTGATCATAGGTGTGGTGAAACAAGGCTCAGGAACAACCAACGATGGAAATACAGCACGGAGATTTTTTGAATTTCCGGAAAAAACCGCAGCCATTACAGGTCTGGATGAGAATTTGATTCGGAGATTTGCTGTTATTTTACAGGCTATTACATCAGAAGAAAATATATATATTGAAAAATTTAAAGAGTACTGCCTAAAGACAGCAGAGAGGTATTTGGCACTTTATAACTGGTATTACATGTCGTCAACTGTGCACAAGTTACTTGTACATGGGGCAGATATTATAGCTTGTAATGCAGTAGTACCAATTGGGTGTCTTTCAGAAGAAGCATCAGAGGCTCGTAATAAGGACTTTCGAAGATTTAGATGTCATCATTCAAGAAAAAAGAGCAGACAATGTTCTAATGAAGACATTCAAAACATGCTTCTTCTCACTTCAGACCCTCTCATTTCTTCAGTTAGACCAATTATGGATGTAAAGAACAGGAAAGCTCTCTTCGCTGAAACTCGGGATCTTTTGGATAACCTGCAAGAACCCGATGTCGAATTTTGCGATATATCTCAATTAGATTCCGAATCTGAATCAGAGTCAGAATGTAGTGATTGTGACTAACAGTAGGTTAAGATGTTTTTGTTTATTTACTAACTTTTTATTAGTTTTACTTTTGTTATTATTAATTTAGAGCATGGCTGTAAATAATCAATTAAATTTTATTTTTAGAATGTATTTAGATTTAGGTACTATTTTTGTTCTATTTTTTTTATATATAAAACTATTTAAAATTTAAATGTAAGTCATATTTGTAGTTGTATATTGATTATTATGTTTAACTGTTATTATACCCTAATGATAATAACCCATTAGGCACAGTGATTCTGTAAGTTCTACCTCTGGAGAACGATTAGTAATCAGCCTAAAAACCCTTCATTGTCATAATAAAACTTAAATTAGGTGATCAGTGATCACCTACCTATTAGTTAATAGGTAGGTACCTATTAGCAATAATTCTCGGTAATTGTTATAGGCTAAAAGGGTCAGGCTTCCGATAAAGTCGAGTATTTGTTGTCAACAATTTAAGAATTGTTTTTTTACGTATAAGATGCTGTTTTTCTGCTAGGTAGTATAAAAATCAATTATTAAAAAAGCGGCTCACGATGGCCTAGACTATTTTGCTATATATTCTTTGTTATATTATTCTAATGCGTAATTCAATTCATTTATAATCGTTATAAATGAAGAAATAAAAATAATAAAATTATTTTTAATTTTTTTCTTTTTCATCGCACCTCTGCCATAAAAGCGAAATATATCAAAAATTAGCAAAAAAATAGGAGATTTTTTGTGTGAAAGAATTCTTTTGCGCAAATATGCGATAGCTGAGATATTGAAAATTTTATGATAATTCCCATACAAGTATTTTGAAAAAAAATCAAAAGTCTATCTTTCACTATGTTCTATGACGTCATACCAATTATACCTCAAGGTCATGATTGTTTTAAACAATTCCAATAAAAAAATTTGACCAATTCGAAAAAAAAATCGAATGTCTATGAAAGCCGATTTTCAGCCCACTGTGCGCCGGCGACGCGTGCTGTTGCCTCTGCCGCTGACGCGTGTCGCTCGTGTGTAAGAACACTAAGCTTCAAGAGACTGATCTTATTTTGGAAACGGTATTGTGTTTAAGAAAATAACCAAAGTACCAACTTAATTGATTTCGTAGACAAACATAACACATTTACAGAAAAAACCAATTACACGGTTAATTTCACTAATTAGATTTTAGATCCTAATATTATTAGTCAACTCAAGACATAATTTTTAGTAAAAGCTCCTACTTGTATACTTACCTTTATCTACTTACATTCTTGTTGAGTAAAATTGTTACACGCACATATTTACAGACGTATATAATTTTCTGTCATGTGCAATTTAGAACACTCGTAAAAACTTGAAGTAGCTTTGCAATTATTAACACGCCAAGCATCAAGGTGTAATAAGAAGATTCTCGATCGAGATATTATAATTTCAACCATCACGGTATTACCTTGACCTCTTCAAATCGGAATGACCCTAATATCATGCCACAGGTGCGTACCAGGAGTATTTACAACAGTTAAAGATACATTCAAAGAAACCCGGAGCGGGACGTCGACTGTAGCGTTGGTCTGACAACTGTTCACGATATCGTCAAAGATGCGTAAAACACCAGAGACGTAATTGCGTAACACACAATGCTAAAGGCATTTTAACAGTTCAACAACATTCATTGCGTTATTACTTGCTGAGCAGACGAATTTTCCAAACATATGAAGCAAAGGATTTGCAATTTCAGTCACCTCGCTGGACCCACCTATCCAGCAGTAGCTCATTCCGGGCTGAAATGATGACGACAAATGGCTACTGACAAATTTTTCAAGAAGACAGTGTGAAGAAGGAGAGAAGTGTCAATCAAAATTAAAGGCTGTGTCCAAAAGCACATCGAGATCTATAATGACAATATGACCATCTTTAGAAGGGAAGCCGAAAGGAATTGTGCTGTAGTTGGAGCTACGAGTGCTATCACTGTAAACGACTAGCACATTTATGAGTTTGTGTTGCGTATACAAGTTTTGTCATCATAGAGCATATGTTTATGTCTTATGTCCCGTGCAAAGATGAAGGTAAAAGCTAATTTGCAATAAGTGATCGTGATTGATTGTGATGGACGACGAAGCGCTGTATGTACAGTCACCGGTCGTGAATGTAAAGTGATGTAAATCACAGACGCTTGCATAATTTTCATCACATTTTCATAATCATTGTCGGATGTTCTTGCTAATAATAGACCGAAACCTTTCTCTTCCTGTATGCATAGATTTATGTAAGTTCTTTCAAATAAGCGGCAGCTGCTACCTACACTTGTCATGAAACGTACTTCTAACTTGTAACGTAGTCATCAAATCAGCATTTTTGCGAGATCGTCTCGTCAGTTGCGTTTTGAGAGGACTTATTAGAGAATTTCTGGGTTATGTTAATAATATAAGCCTGAAATTCTGATAACACAATGCACACTGAAGTGGCAGTGGGCTGACCATGTTTGTCGAAGGACCGGTGGCTGGTGGAGCAGACGAGTCCTGGAGTGGAGACCGCGTATCGGCAAGCGTAGTGTGGGACGCCCCCCAGCGTGGCTGGGACAGTCTGGATGCGGAAGGCGGAGGACAGGGTGTTGTGGGGCAGGCTGGGAGAGGCCTATGTCCAGCAAGGGACTGAATGCACACATGTGCATGCGCAGCTTCGCTGAAACAGGCGTGATATGTTACAATGCACGTGTAGGTTTTTACCAATTTATTGCGATTACCGGGAAGGTCGAGAGTCGAGACATTTTATTTTATGGCTTGACACTTCTAGGGTAAAATGACCACATGTCATTTGAGTATCTGTTAGGTAAACTGCTCTCCAGAAATTCAGTATTCTTACAAAGTGTCGTAAGTATCTGTTTTACATATTTTTATTTCAATAACTACTTGTACATATCTGAATGTTGGGCCACAAAAGGTATGAATGAAAGGCATGCAGCTAAAATGAAATGACATCAAGCCACAGCTGTTCCGTCAGGCTGTCCGTTTAGTCCACTCTCGGCCCCTCGACCCCCAATAAATAATGTGTCCACTGCACCCCTAAATATTGAAATTGAGAGAGTGGATTTTATTTTCCAGGCAAGTTTTACTTTCCTCTCGAGTAACCCTATAGTTGCATACCATTTAACTAAAATACCCTCAATATATATTTTTTTAATATCAATTCCTGAATTTTGCTTTCTGTAGCTTACTGTACCAAAATATTAATTTTAGTTACTTACCGAACTAGGAGTCGAAAGTGGACGAGGTATGCGTCCTTTGTATGAAAATTCAGTCTCACCTCTCAGTATGTTTAGGGGTTGAGAGGAAACAAATAAACAAATCTTTTTTAGGGGTCGAGGGGCCGAGAGTGGACTAAACGAGGCTGTCACACAGTGTATTGTTTTTCAGTAGGTAGTAGGTATCCGTACAAAGGATACCTGAGTCGTTAACCTTTGCGCCGTATGGCGTGTGGTAGGTAACCATTATGAAATATTTTTTTGACTAAACCTGCCGAGGCCGAAAGACAAAGCTTTGGGACGAACATTAAAGATATTCGCAGCCACAAATATTTGGAACGATAGTAGTTCTGAATTTGCTGTGAAATGCTCAACTTTCGTAAGGATCGGATGATCGGACATACGTACTTATTATTTTTTGAGTATCTTCGGGAGCCTTCTATCGCTGTTCTTACCTATTTCATGATTATTTAGCATGAATTATGAATATTGTTATAATTTGGCAAACGCACGGTCGCTCTCGGCAATATTGAATGCCGTTCCTTTGGCCTATGGCCCCCGCAATACGGGATGTCCCAGTGCCGGTGTCAAAATTACATTTATGAAATACATTCGAACTTGCAGTTTGATAAGTTTATAGGACATACAGGTACGGTTATGAGCGAAGTGACAAATCCATGGTTGATTTACAATTGGTGGAATGACATTATCAAGGATTTGTGAAAAACATGGACAAGACGAACAAGAAAGATATAAATATAAAGGAAGAACTAGAAGTGTAAGTAAAGCCAAACTAATGCTAGATTTCCAAATTTAAAGAAAACAGTAACTTTGAACTCAGACTGCAGATAAAGGACAAAGACATACATAGGTACGTCATTAACAAAGACGTAAGGAAAGTTCTACCTCCATCAGCGGATAACACTGACGAAAATAAAGAAGAGAACATACGAAAAGAAACTGAAATAGGACGTTTGTAGAATCACAGTCTTCATAGTAAGTAACACGAATAGTACGCTACACTCATGTGGGACATCATTGAATGAGGTCAATAACAAAACTTCAACCAAATTAACGACATACAGCATTATAGCGTGACTTCATCTTGTCACTACTAAAAATAACTAGCATACATTTGTCAATTGGATTACGGATTATGACTAGCTTGAGTAGAACAATTTGTTTAACAAATCGGTTTAGTAGACACGTTTCAAGTATTTGCATACAAAAAGATCAGTGACGTCATGGTTGGTAATTGAATTGCTTTCAAGCCGATAGCTTTGGGATGTTCTTTCAGCATATCTTAGTATGTCTATGAGACCATTTAAATTTAAATTACAATAGCTTTTCTTTCTTAGGATAATATGGCACCGCTTAGCCGCAGCAATTAGAGGAATCCTGCCTGATTCATGTTGCAGTTGGTTCATATTTTTAGATTTAATGTTTTACGCGAAGTATGCAATAAAGACAAAGTGATCACATTGTACATTACTTTTGGTATGTTGATACGAATGAAACACAACCGCCTTGCTCCAAAGCTAGTTTATTACTCTAACATTTTGAAGAGACAATCATTGTCTCTTCACCTCTGCTTCACACCTGAACCTGAAGAGGCTGTATGCTAGGACACATAATTATTAAAACCTCTACCATGTACATGTAACAATGTAGATCTACTGCAGCCGATCTGTCCTTCTGGAGGAGCACAGTATAAGCGGATGCTTTTAATAGTTTGAGGCTCGAGACCTTGTATAGAGAAATACTTAGTTTCATGAGAAGTAATATTCTTAAACTGGCAAATGTCAGCCAAGATACAGCATATGACAGACATTATATTCCTGTTCCAAGAGCCAGCATGTTTCCACGTAAAAGATCATTACCTGACAAACGGTACATTAAAGTTAGTTATAAGTTAACTACCACAGTTACCGGTTTACCAACCCGCGTAATAGTTGCGTTTAACTGCGTTTAGACGGGCGTTGTGCAATTTTGTAACATGTTTAGTTTGGGTGGGACCAGAGATTTCCATTTTTAGTGTAATGGGTATTTCCGCGCGAATACCTGATTTCCTTGAAACTCTTTCTATAGGCAGAATGTGTCTTTCAGCCAACTGTTCCACATAGAATGCATGCCCTAACTATACTTAACAACGTCTTGCTAACATCTAGCTAGCGACAAACTCATTATCATTGCTGTAATTAAACAGGCTGCGCTAAACTGCAGGTCAATTAGAATGGCTTCCTTACTGTGCCTTGTAAACCACGGCTAAAGATTGCCTCATTAACGTGTTCGTAATTATCACTGCTTCGGACTGCTAGCCACCGGCTTTGAGTTCCTGAGGTCAATACCCAAGTAGTTCATTCCCAAAGGAGTAACAGCAATGTCTTTTGAAAATTGTCAACTCTTCGAAGTCGTTTCTTACATATAAAATTTCCCTTCCTCTGAACCTATTTATTTGAAATCATAACCATGTCCACTGTATCCCTAATTCCCTAGCAGTAATGTAAGGGAAAAGAGTTCCTGGAAGGACTTAGGGGACGCCATTGCCCAGCAGTGGGACAGTATGGGCTGAAAAAAGGTATTCAAGCTGCCTCAATGGGTTGACTTTCTGTGAAACTGACTCTTAAAAGCGTTTGACGGTTCGTTGGACCTTATAACAGTCTACTGCGAAGTACATTTCACCTCTTGACCCCTGGGAATAGCAGGCGTAACGTTGTTATATGATAACAAAAGCCCACCTCCGCCGCTTCGCTTGTCAGCCGTGTAATTAGGGAAAGTGCTGTGGCTAATTCTCAAGCCGCATGTCAATTAAATGAGTTTACTGCATCCGGTAAGAGACATTTGAACTGCTCTTCCGCCCTGGAAAACTGCAGTCCATTCTTGTATCAGTTTCACCCAAGTCCTATCCGCGATAGCAATATCTCACCGCTGGACGACCAACATGTAAACAAAGACAGGCCTGGCACTGCAGTGTGTGAAGTTGTGCTGTGGAAGATGACAATATTATTGTATGTTTGCGGAAAGTAGAGGTCACCATCTTTGTGACGCATTTCAGGTTAAGCCTATGTCTGACACTGGTCTTTAGGTACGACGTTTATGTAATACTTGAAGCCACACAACAGTTTAGGCTATAAATAACACAATTGCCTATAAACACCTCAGCTGTTTTACGAGTAAAACAGGCAGTTACTATATAATTTAAAATTCTCACTCAAGAACGTCAAAGGTATTGGAGGTCGCATATTATAGATGCACTGGCATGTGTGAATAATCTTTTATACATGTCTGTCACCAATTTAAATAAGCGTAGTTACGGCCTTGTTTATGTTTTTTATGTGTCACTAGCTTGTAAAGTATTAACCACGAATATAGTACTATCAGACTACACTGCTACTCTTGTTATTACCCCTTATTTTACAATAGGTTATGGTCTTATACATGCTCTGATAGTGCTAGAGCATTTAATAAGTGGAGTGGTTTAAATATTAATTGTGAAACTTACGAAATCTCAATTATGTCAACTGAAGTTGGCATAAGTGGTATTAAGAAGCTGAAAGGATCGTCAGACTACCCAAACTGGAAGTTCTTGGTGCGAAATTACTTGGAGAATAAAAACTGGTGGGGAGTAATTTCTACAAATGTAGTAAATGCTGACGTAGACCGGCAGGCACGAACGACAATATGCTTGTTGTTAGAACCAGAGTGCTTTACCCACGTCTACAATGCGAAGACTGCGAAAGAAGCCTGGAACAGCTTACAGAAAGCGTATGAAGACAAAGGTTGGGGAAGACGTATACATATTCAGCGAGAGCTTTTCAACTGTAAGTTAGAGAACTTTGATTCTATGGAAAGCTTTATATCCAAAATTACATTCCTGACACAACAATTGTCCGATATCGATGCACAAATCCCTGATGATTGGATCATATCGATTTTGCTGGGTGGATTGACTGCTGAGTACAGCCCTCTTATCATGGCTGTAGATAATAGTGGACAAGAGATCACGTTAGAGCAAATTAAAACGAAATTGTTACAAGAAGGAAGTAGACAGAGTAAGTTGAACACAGAGTACGAACAAGCCTTAGTAACACGTAAAGTACAGAACGATGCAAGATCTAATATCAAAACTAACGATCGTAAGCAGAAGTTCGTCTACAAGTGTTTTAAGTGCCACAAGCAAGGACACAAGGCGTCCGAATGCAAGGAGCGGATCAAAACCGCGAATATCTGCCTGAATACGAAGGAGGCGATACACAAAGATAAGTGGTATTTAGATAGTGGGTGCTCAAATCATATGACCCACGATAAAAGCAAATTGTTGTCTTATACACCTGAAAAGGGCAACATGAAGATCTCAGTAGCAAACGGCGAGAAGTTATTGGTGAAAGGAAGAGGAAATGCTGAACCACGAGTCAGCGAAAACGAAAAATTTATTTTAGAAAACGTTTTACATGTTCCTGATTTATCCATGAACTTAATTTCGGTGAGCGATTTGACCAAGAAGAATTATTGCATGAATTTTGACAAAGGAGGTTGCATGATTCAAAATAAGAATCGAATTGTTGCAAGATGTCAAGAGGTCGACGGAATTTATGAATTGACAGAAAATAAAAATAACGTCGTGAATGTGACACTGTCAAAACAAAATGAAAATATTTCGAACATTTGGCATAAAAGATTAGCTCATTTATCGCGTAATTATATGAATAAAATGAAAGTTTTAGTAAGCGGTATGGAATATAAGAGTACCGATTTATGCGAGCCGTGTATTCCATGTATCGAAGGAAAGACATGCAAAAGTCCCTTTAAAAACCAAGGTACGAGAGCGAACGAGGTCTTACAGTTGGTTTTTAGCGATGTTTGTGGACCTATCGAGGAGCCGTCGTTCGGTGGTTCGAGGTATGTTCTTCTATTTATCGACGATTATACTCGGAAGACTCATGTGTATTTTTTGAAGAACAAAAATGAAACTTTTGATAAGTTCCGTGAATACAAGGCGGAAGTTGAGAATGAGACGTGTAAATCTATTAAATGTCTGAGATCTGACAACGGCACAGAGTACTGTAATGGTAAATTTAAATCTTTTTTGAAGTCTGCAGGTATAAAACACCAGACGACTGTACCGTACACGCCGGAACAAAATTCTGTCGCAGAAAAGAGCGAATCGGACTATAATAGAAAAGGCCAGAACATTACTGTCAGAATCAAATCTGAGCAAGAAGTATTGGGCCGAGGCTGTTAATACTGTTGTATACCTAAAGAACAGAAGCCCCACGAAAGCATTGAACAATACAGTACCAGAGAAGGTTTGGACTGGAAAAGATGTGGATGTTAGTCATCTGAAAATCTTTGGTTGTTTGTCGTATAGATTGATACCAAAACAAAAGAGACGCAAACTGGACATGAAGACGGAACCGATGATTTTTATTGGATATCCAGATAATCAGAAGGGTTATCGTCTAATGAATCCTAAGACAGGTGAAGTGACAACTGCGAGAGATGTCAAATTTCTGGAAAACGTTTTTCTTCAAAAAGAAAACGTGGAAAAGTCGGAAGTGATAATAAACTTGAATACAGATACTGTTCCTACCAGTTTATCCATCGGATCTACAAGCAGATCTGAACCCTTGGAGGCTCACGATGATGTGTACCGTGATGCTGTAGACGAGAACGTGGAAGTATTGGAGGAGATAGGGACTGAACCTCCTGAATTTGTAGTACCAGAGCACGTACCTGATGATGTATTGACTGAATCGGAAAGAAGGTATCCAGTAAGAGAACGGAGACAAGTCGATCGGTACGGATGCAATGTTATGTATGCCAAGGAGAGCAATCTTGATGGTGATCCATTGACTATTAATGAAGCGTTGGCGAGACCCGATGGTGACTTATGGCAAAAAGCGATAGACGATGAACTTATGTCACTAAAGGAGAACCAGACTTGGACGTTGGTGGATCTTCCAGCTGATAAGAAGCCTATCCAGTGCAAATGGGTGTTCAAAATTAAGAGAGATAGCGATGGCAAGGTAACAAAGTACAAGGCTAGACTAGTAGCAAAAGGCTTCACACAGGTATGTGGCGTAGACTATACTGAGACTTATTCTCCAGTAGTTAGAAGCTCTACTCTACGTCTGTTGTTCTCGCTAGCTGTTGAATACAGTTGGTTTATTGACCAGTGGGACGTCACGACCGCCTTTTTATATGGTAAAATTAAAGAGGATATTTACATGTTCCAACCAAAAGGAGCAGTAGTCAAAGGTCAAGAAACCAGAGTATGTAAACTGCAGCGTTCTTTGTATGGATTGAAACAAGCTTCGAATGCTTGGTTCAAGGAATTGGACAAAGAGATGTTCAATTTAGGTTTTGTGCAATCAAAAATAGAACCGTGTTTGTATCAAAAGGAACTTAAAAATAATAAGAAGTTAATTGTCGTTATTTACGTAGATGATCTTTTTATTTTTGGAAATTGTGAACAAGAAAAGCTAAAATTAAAAACCGGTTTGCTTGACAAGTTTAAAGTGAAAGATTTAGGCGCGGCTAGGCATGTTTTAGGCATGAGGCTGAGAAGAGATAAAGATGTTATTTGTCTAGATCAGCGACAGTTCATTTCGGACATATTGAATGAATTTAACATGACGGACGCTAAGCCAGTTTCGACTCCCATGGAAGTCGGAATGAAATTAGAAAGATCGACAAATTCCCATAGCGATCTGCCATATCAAAGCTTAATAGGGTGTCTAAATTATTTGGCATGTAATACGCGACCAGATATAGCACATGCGGTGAGTGTACTTTCACAATTTAATTCATGTTATGACGAAATACACTTTAAATGTGCGAAACGGGTCTTAAGGTATTTGAAGGGCACGTCTAACCTTTGTCTCACTTTTAGGAAGTCGGGAGATTTAGATTTACGAGGCTATGTTGATGCAGATTGGGGAGGGGCACTTGATAGAAAATCTTTCACAGGATTAATTTTCAAATTAGGTCAAAATATAGTATCATGGGAGAGTAGGAAGCAAGCGACGGTATCCTTGTCCTCCACAGAGGCAGAGTACGTAGGATTGAGTCAAGCTTCGAAGGAAGCTCTATATTTACGTAGTTTACTGAACAGTTTGACAGCTGTGGATAGTAAAGCGGTAGTAATTTATAATGACAATCAGTCGGCGCATAAAATTGCAGCTAACAAAATGATGCATAATAGAACAAAGCATATAGATATCAAGTATCATTTTATTCGTGAGTGTGTACTGGCTAACAAAGTTGAAATAAAGTACATGTCAACTGATAAGATGATAGCGGACATCTTAACTAAAAGTGTTCACAGCCCGAAGCTTAGAGAATTTTTAGAGGATTTATCCCTGTCAAATTATTCTATTAAGGGGGTGGATGAGTAGTTAGATGTTTTGATGTTTTATGTTTTCTATATGTTTTATTTTTTCTATACCCAAGTGTTTTGTGTAATAGATAATTTTCTATGCATGTGTAATAGATTAAGGGGGCGTATTGGAGGTCGCATATTATAGATGCACTGGCATGTGTGAATAATCTTTTATACATGTCTGTCACCAATTTAAATAAGCGTAGTTACGGCCTTGTTTATGTTTTTTATGTGTCACTAGCTTGTAAAGTATTAACCACGAATATAGTACTATCAGACTACACTGCTACTCTTGTTATTACCCCTTATTTTACAATAAAAGGCGATTAGAGATGATATATATAGATACATCAGTACATCAAAAATCGAGGCTGATAAGAGTCAATAAAGGCAAAAAAATTAACATCTTCCATACGAGAAGGTACAGTTTTGGAACTTTCAATAGTAAAAAGGCTAGCCAAATAAAATATTGGAGGGTAACATTGAAAGAACGTTTCTATTCTGTGAAGGGTCACAACAGATAACTTATTTACGCTCCATAAAAGCCATAGGAGACGTCTAGCGTCTCGCCGGGTTACGCTCTAATAAACAAGACCACATAACTTGCTCCATGTGGTTCTAATCTCCGTTATGCACTGTACCCGCTGCTTGACTCGTAGAATCGATCTACCAATTATAAATGCATGGTGGACATGGTGGTTGGTGATGGTCAGTGACTGTAAAAATGATGGCAATCTAACTTCTGCCACTAGAGACTAGAGACTGCAAATTGATCAAAAAGGGGAATGCGTGCTTGGTGCAATTTGATTAGACCACGATGGGACATGTTGAAGTATGCAGCGGCAGTGACATGACGACGGCGTCTGTGTGACAGCTAGGGCATGTGGCTTACGTACCTACCCCCATAGATCCAAAAAAGACATTTCCTTATACTGGGCAAACAAGTCTGGATGAATAAAGACTTCTGGCATTCCGAATTTACCACGAGCTCCAGATAAAATCTTATCACCATGAAAACATAAACAATACAGTGGGTCACAGATTTAAAACCATAAAATGCCATGTTTAATTTGCAAAACGAATAGCTTAGATTACGTATTTATTACAGTCATTATATTGGGATCGTAACATTTGTAATTGCCTATAGTTTTAATGGACCATAACTTATGCAAATGGCCGCCTGTGACGTTATAGTTTATACTATTGATTTGTTATCGCGGTAGTGATAATGAATCTTGTTAACTGGCAGAATTTTGTATGCGAGTAAGTTTTTAGTTGGTAAATGTAGTGGCAATCAGTGACATCCAGTGGAAAATTGGGAGAAAAAAAAACTAATTGAAAAAATTAAAACACCCGACTGCGGTAAAAGACTTAAGTTTAAAAAAAACCTGAAAAGCTAAAAACAAGCCCATTTTAAATTAAATAAAAGTTGGAAGCAGGCGGGACCCATTTGAGTTTGAAAATATAAAAATGGAACGGGTCCCGCCTGCTTCCAACTTTTATTTCATTTAAAATGGGCTTGTTTTTAGCTTTTCAGTTTTTTCCGCAGTCGGGTGTTTTAATTTTTTCAATTAGTTTTTTTATTTCCAGCTGTTTAGTTTACAAATGTGAAAGATTTCGCAGACGTTTTTATTGTACGTGTTTTTTACGATTTGTCACTTCGAGGCACTTTTAACCATATAAGTTGTGTATATTTTTGTAATCACCTTTTAAAACCCTTTATTTTGATACCCCACACGACAGGTTTAGAGAAAAAAAAAATTTTTTTGAGACATAATTTGGCGCCATAAATCCGCCATTTTGTTTTTTTTTTATTTTGATATACCCAGTGTCACTCTCACAGTAAATACGAATCTAAAGACACCTCTCAAGCTAAAATCCATCGAGCCGTTCAGGCCGCAGAGCGTGCCAAACAATTATACATACATACATACATATCATACTCTCGAAAAACATAACCCTCCTTCTGGCGCAGTCGGGTAAAAAGGGCAATCATGAGAGCTGTCATAAAGATTTTATGTAGGACCTAGTACTGTACAAGATAAGTTCTTACTCAGAAAGAACGTTCTTTGCACAGAACAAGAAAAACGCCGTAAAAGGCGATGGCCGTAAAATGTTTGACTCCGTAAAAATTTTGACTCCTTTGTTTCTTTTCAGTTTGTCAGTATTGGACATTATATCAATATTTTGATGTGAAATACAAAAACATGACATTGTTGAAATATTTTTATCGTACAAGAATCCATTATTCTTGTACGATAAAAATATTTCAACTTCAGCAAAATTCCCTTCGAAATATTGTTAGAAAATCCAATCCATAAGTCAAAGTTGCCTTTATTTATAACGTCTAGACCTAAATCCAGACAGGCTGGGATGCAGAGCAGCGGATGAATACTTAATCAGATTATATTTAGTACAGACGCTAAATGTCGCAGTTATGGGGGGTATTTCAAAATGTGGTGGAAATAGAATCGTCGGGCGATCCGTTATTGAAGATTTTGCTGTGAACGAGCGTTGGAAGTGTTTATTTGAACGTAAAGATTGCAATTAGGGATTGTTTTGAGTCTTGTCAATTCAAAGCATCTATTTAGAAGCTACAAGCTTTGAAGCTCTTTAATCTTTGTAGTAATTTTGGCGTCTCTCGTCTTCCTTTAACTTTTTTCCACTTGACCCTCTGCAAAATCATTGATAGCCAGTCAATCTATCAGCTTTCTGGTCACATTTTACAGCATACAGACACAACAATATTTTGGACACTTCTATTCACTTCGGAGATGGACCATAAGACTCAACGTAATGATGGGGAAAAACTGACCCTGACCTACGCTAACAACCTTTCGCACGGCTATAGCAACAACTTGTAATCCCAAAGAGGAACACCACAAGGTGTAGGTACTTTTATAGACTGATATTATGTTGTTGCCAATGTGTAGGTACATGCGATGTCTGGCCGGTTCCCATTAAAGGTCGCAGTGTAAACTGATATGTGGCTTGCGTTGCAGACTAGCAGCTGTGACCCACTTTCTTCCCACTTTTACAACTGCCGGGAAACAGATGAGCTTTTTTTTTTGTATTTGCAACACAAGTCTTGGACTCAATTTAGTAGCATAAACTTGGCGCTACAATGATGAAACTTTTAAAAGGATAAATAAGGGTATTTACGCTACCGATAGCGATACCAAGTGAGGAAGTTGTGAAGATCCCAACTTAAAAGTTGGGATCGTTTAGGACGGAAACTGAGAGAAGCCGAGAACAAATTGTCGGCAAATCGATTTGTGCATGCCCACAAACATCTATCATGTTGATTACCCTTTCTATTTTAAATTGGCATAGGTTACTGCTCAATTTCGCTAAAGTACCTTCAATAGTTCCTTACAATATTGTAACTTCAACTTTGATTTACAAGCCACTACTTTGTTACGAAAACAAGGTTAGAACTTACGCCAGCTAAAAGTAGCCATTAAGTCATTAATTCTACGGTGCTCTGTGGTATTACACCACAACGATAATGACATTTAATGATGCTGCTCCAATGTAGAATGTACATGTTATGGACGCTAAAATTATAACAATAATATCTTTTCTATGTTTTACGTATGAGGAAGTAAAGGTTAACTACTTAAAATTTTTGACGACACGGTTGGCGCAGTGGTTGAGCGATTGACTGCTGCGCAGCATGTCGCGGGTTCGATTCCCGCACGGAACAAATATTTGTACGACCTACAAGTATTTGTTCCGAGTCTGGGTGTTTTTCTATCTATAATATGTATGTATTTACGAAAAAAAAATGTATATAAGTAGTTTATCAGCCATCTCGTTACCATAACACAAGCATTAGGTTGCTTAGCTTGGGACTACATGGCGTTGTGTGAAATGTCCAAGGATATTTATTTATTTATTTATTTATTTATAAAATGTTAAAGACGAAGTTTTAGTAAGTTTTGCAACTCGCATAATATAGGTAAGTAGGAAAACGGGTACGTACGGGCACTAAATGTTTTGCTTACAAAGAGATGTTCTCTTTTTCCTTGTAACTTTTTAGTTATCCTTGGACGTGGTAACTTGGTCACGGAATGGAAAGGACCAACTGATCCGATCCGAAGATGGATCAGTGTGTAATGTGTATTGGAGTCGTGGCTTGTGATTGTCGTGATATTTGCATCTAAGGTGATTACTTATTATGAATCATGACAATCAGACACGAGTTTGCAACGTCCACGTCGGTCGGTTGAATTGAATCACATACAAACAAAATCTTCCATAATTGTTGCATATTATTACTGGTTACTGTCATGTCAGCCTGCATCATCATCTCGTTACTGGGGAAAAGGCTCCACAGCGGAGGCCTTATTATTATTATTTTTGACAATAGTCTTGTTTAATGCAGACTGAAGACCTAATCCAGATCTAGTCCAATATTCTCTTAATTACTGTACTTACTAACAACTTTCCCATTATGAGTGCAGATACCTCACCTAAAATTTAAAATGCTCTCAACTTGTCCAAACTGACGACTTTTCGGTTTAGGTGCAAAAACCTCATCTCGGATTTTCTAAGCCTTTCAATTTACGTCATCGGTATGTTATAGCGAATCTCGACACCCTTGGTTCAGTGACACCGTGACTGGAACAACTGGTTTCAAGCCTTGCCGCTGGCGCGCTAAATATGGACCGTCTTCTGCAACCGGTGACCGGTTTGAATGCAGCCAGTATTAATTAGATGAAGCTTTGTCAAGCGAATTTTATGAGGAAATGTGGGAGTTTATTTATTTTTTAGCTGCGTATTGTGGTTTGGGATTAACATGCCGATTTCGCACTTCCTAATAACATCCTTGTAAGTTTCATGGTGTATGTGGTTATGCGCAATTTGGTCGTTTCGTTTGTCTGACACGTGTTTACGGTTCAACTACCCGACTGATTTTGATGATTTGGTAGAAAAGTAGTTTGGTATCAGAAGAACACGCGGGTAAGTACTTTCCGATAGACTTACTACTATACATACATAGAGAAAAAGGCATATTTCTACATTTTATCCTCCCCGAGAGTACAATATCCGAGAAGCCTTCATAATTTCACACTCCCATTCCCATTTCCTTCCATACACTCGATTATCTTTTAGATCACTCGACGAAATACACCAATGATAAGATTTTCCGTGCGGTTTAAACTATATTCTTTCTTGCACGTATGTACCTAAATAACTAGGTAGCATATCGAATATATTTCATAATGGTGGTTGGCCAAAAATGGATCAGAAATATGGTTAAGAACACCTATCTAGTACTTAGTTCTGTATTTAGGGATATTGATAATAGCCAATTCAAGAATGTGAAGTTGATGGCCGAAAGTTTGTACCTAAAGATCGATAGAAACCTACCTCGAAAGTTACTGCGAAATTTAATGTAAGCTGCAAAGGTGCATCTGCTGACGAAATATGTCGTTAAATGCATTTTCCATCACGCCTATGTTCCAACCGTCATGCTCTGTGCCAACCGTGTAACCGGTTATATTATAACCGGCGACTGCTAATAAACAAAGTTCATTGGTTGAAGTGAGTTTTATTATTTTTAAGGGTATAATGGAAGGAAGTTGCTGGTTGGTAATGACGTTAAGTCAGTACCTACAATTAGTCTAATTGTTTATAACGTTCTACTATTGTTTATAACGCGACAAAGGGGGTAATAGTGAAGATGCATGGTTCGTTTATAATTGATTACCTTTCAAAAGCTGGCAGTTGATGTTAGAAGAGAAATAGCCCATCTGGATGGATGGCTGAACATTACTAAATTGTGTATGTGTCTGTCACAGTTTTGTTCCGTGTTTATTTAATGCTTTAGGCAAAAATAACCTTTGACCTTTGTGTGATAAAACCGTTAAAAATTAAAAGTAAATAAAAGAACTGCGTTTGTTTTAAAATGCGTCCATTGTAAAAGTCTAAAGCTGGTCACTCACGGACGGACTTACGGTCAGTCCATCATGAAGCGAATTCTTTAATCCATATTTTGGCGCGACGTCACGGGTTTTCCGTGCGCACCGTACCTAATCCATAGCCTCACGCCGTTTGGTGTCGCGCCATTTGTCCGTGATGCCGCATGCCGCGGCCACATTAACGGGATGTGCCGTTGATTATCGCATTGAAGGGCGTTAGCCGTAGGTGTAGCCATCACTTACAGCGATAAGTTGACCGAATTTTAACTATCGCGATGTTTATGGCGTTTATGAGTATTGACGTTGACGTTAAAATGTGGCCCGGGCATGAGTGCGAAAACCGTGGGCCGTCATCACGATAAGTGGCAAACGACACCTTATTTACAAGGCAACACGAATCAATTTCCTGTGCAAGTATTTTAGTATTTTGGCGGTGCCCATCCATTTGATATATTTAATCCAAATGTAGACCGTAAGTGCCCAGCTTAGGCACTATAAAAATGTAACCCAAAAGCCAAACATTAAAGCTGGGCACTCGCGGTCAGTCCATCACGCCAAATGGCGTGATGTGTAGGTAAATCCATTTGATCGTGCGTATCGATTTTTCAATCCATATTTTGGCGCGTCGTCAATCCACGGTTTTTCCGTGCACACCGAAAATCCATAGCCTCAGTTTAGCGTCTCGCCATTTGACCGTGAGTGCGAAAACCTTGGGTCACGGCGTGGTGGCATCACGATACGTGGCATACGATTATGTTCCTTATTTACAATGCAACACAAATCAATTTCCTATGCAAGTATTTTAGCATTTTGACGGCGCCCATCCATTTGATTCAATCCAAATGGACTGACCGTGAGTGCCCAGCTTTATTAGGCAGTGTCCTTGATAACAGATTACCTAAACATTACTATGTCAAACCCTTTTTTTTTTTTTTTTTTTTGAGGGTGGGAAATCATCAAATAACTTCTCCCGCTCTGGGTGGAGCGGAAGGGCGTGTCAGACTTTTACTGACTAAAACCCACCCGTGTTCCTTCAGTTGCCTATGCCAGGGCCGCGGTAACTTCTTCAAACAATCCGCGACCACTATGTCAAGTCCTTGACCTACAGCGATGGAATAAAAGCAAGTCATGAACATACTTTTATGCTTTCTGCTTGTGGTAGCCAAACGAAATAAAGTTTGAATTTTCTTTTTTTAAATTAATTAGAGTAGGTAGGACTTATTTGTCTTTAGTTTTTATAATTCTATTTTTTTAAATACAATCCAATGATTATATTTTTTTGACTCAAAGGTGTTTCTTTTTTCAAATGCAATTAATGCTTTTTTTTTTCAGAGCATTTTTTTTAATATTGTTGTGAATCACAACAATATTAAAAAAAATGCTCTGAAAAAACAACACAACTTGTGATGCAGATTTTGACCTTCAAAGTACATTGCATTGTTGCATTTTGGACCGTGTTTGCAGACAGTGTATTCTTCAAGTACCTGACTCAGCACAGTTATTACAAAAGTATGGTAATTCAATGTAAATTGCTCTAATTAAAAACAGGTTGTAAAGTATGAGTTAAGCCACAGTGTAAGTACATCCTAAAAAGTGAAAATGAAAACAGAAAAGAATGTGTACTTACTTACAGGGTTTTTTTTACTTTATTTACCCTTATAATATGTTACATGTGACCTGAGTCAAAGCTGTTTTGATTAGATATTATTACTTAATTAAATATTTTTTAAATTTATTAATTTTAGATGTTGCTTTAATGTAGATATTAAGTAAATGTTGTGTAGGTACACATGTAATTGGTCTTTATGTAGAACTTATAAGTACCTATAATCTTATAAAATATTGTAAAATGTATTTACATATGTAATGTTGGCATAAGTACTTACCTGTTTAAAGTAAACAAATACTTAATAAAAATTATCCAGTCTGCATCTTGGGCCAGAGAAAAACTTGGACAAAGGTAAATAAAAACCAGGGTATTTGGAGTAGGTAACAACCTTACAATATAATTATTGTTAAGTACTAAGCAGGTACATAATAATATTAAATTGTGTGCTAAGGTTTTTCCTTCGAATTGCATTCACAACGATAATTATGGCCTGGTCTGCTGAGGCATAATACCTACCTATTCCTTATTCATCCTTTATGACGAAAATAAAATACAGTACCTACTTAAGTTTAAGTCTAGGTACCTAAAACCGCGATAATGCAAAAATGTGCGATGAAGCGACCGTCGATAACAGGTCAAAAGGGTAAGCTACCCACGCAAAAATTAAATAAAGCACGAATCGAACAGGACTCAGCATTATTAAGTGAAATCAATATTAGCAGCACTTACCTTCAGTGACATTATGGATGTAAATCGATTTCCAGCACCACACGTGTATTCAAACAGTCATAATTCGGGAAAATTACAATTTCAAAAACACTTCACTATTTATTACGAGAATAATTTGAACATATTCAATCTAAAACATACTCTAGCACGCATTACGTAACGGATCCTATTTTTGTATGTTTTATTTACAATGTTTGTGTTAATATTGTTGTGTTTCACAGCTGAAAACGTCTGGTTATTATTTTTGTCGATAGCGAAGAAACGGACAGAAGACGATACGTCAACAAGATACCGTCGTATTTTCGACTCTGATTTTTTCCCTCGCTCGCTCGCAGTCGCAGAGTTGCGCGCGTTTTGACAGCAGGCGCGTTCCAGCGATGACTTAGTTTTGTTGTCAAACAAAAATATTTTGCTTTCATTGCCAGTTGTAAAAATATAGAAAAATGTTTTGTAAATTAGAAATTGGAAGATGAATAGAATGTGCTACACGAAAACATTACTTATTAATATAATTACAATGGCTTCGGCCACTCGTAAGCCTTCCAAAGGTCCAGGACCAAGGTCCCGAGATATGTCAAACACAACTAATTACTTACAAAAAACTTTATTTTTAATATATACATCACGAAAGCATATTGTCATTATTTTTCTCGCCTATTTTTAAATGCATTTTTACAGCTTCAACAGCGCTCTTGGTGTCATATTTGTGGGCATGCGCCGCAGTAAGATGAGCACGGAACTCCATTGCTGTATTAGTGTTGAATGGACACAATCGGCAGTGGTACAGAAATAAACCTGGATGGCGGCCACTTCGAAAAACATGCTTGCGAAGATTTTCCTAAAACAAATAATGAAAGAATTTAGAAAAGAAATGAATTCATCATACCTAATGTTCAATAACTTGCAAAACATTTTAGAACGCGAGACATGAACTTGAATGAAAATGGCAATACCAAATTGATGCGCCCTCTGTTGAAAATAACGATTATTACAACAACATTGTAAGTTTATGTTTGTTTTTTTTTTTTTAATTTTGTATTTTGCACGCGTGTACTGATGTGATTGAAAGTAGGTTATTAGAAAATTCTCAATTTGACACAGCTTACTAGTTTAGCGTAGATAATACTAACCAAGCTACCACAGGTAAACGAGCAATGTGGACAGGCATAAGGTTTGATCCCTTGATGACACAGCATGTGTCGTTTCATATGGCTGGCTTGGTCGCTCTTGAACGTGCACAGATGGCACTCGTGATGTTTTACATGTTCCCCGTGGGTTCTGCGATGTCTGAAATAAATAGTCATTATACAATAACGCCATCTATTAACGAGTAGCAGAACCAAATGCATATTGGATTGAGTCACACGGAACAAAATTACTAACGCCTGGTTTTTGGAACGAAAATCAACACAGAAATATTGTACACTGCTGTAATTGATTGAATATTATATATCAGCCAATCGCATCACTTGCCTTGCGTTTAATTTTGACGTTTCAATAATTTTCGTTCCAGAAACTGAAAATTCGTTTCGTAGGTATTTGTTCCAGAAACTGAAAATTTTCATAAAATATTTTATCAAATTAATTATTAATGATATTCTAGTGTCATCCTGTTTTCTCGTTTTATTATGTACACAAGCGCCATCTATTTTGAGCTTCTTCCACAGGCTTCTTCCAAAATTTAATATAATCTACTTCGCAGTTTACCTAGAATACAAATGGTATAGAAAGATATTCATAGATGGCATTGTTCACAATTGATATAAAATTGAACAGCAAAATGTAATGTATTTTTTGAGGATTATCTGATTTATCAACTAATTATTGTTTAAATGAATAAACCGCCCTTACCTAGCAAGTTGACTAGAATTTGTGGCCACGAATGTGCACTGTTCATGTGGACAATGGCGCGCAGTGGTGGCATTAGGGCAGCTACTGGCATGACGCGTTAATGCAGTCCTAAAAAACGAAATAAAGATGACATGAAACAGCAATTTAAAGTTGTAATTGATATTAACCTAACTACATATGGGCTACAATTTTAAGTACATACTTCATTACTTATGCACCTACCTAACTACATAAAAGTAGGTACAGTCAGCAACAAAAGTCGATTTACATTTCAGTTTTTAAATCTTAATTATTGAGTAAGATAATTATTTAATTAAAATCGGAACAGAAGTAAATTTAAAAATCTACTAGACTTAGGTATTTTAGGAAAAAAGGAGATAATCGACAGCTGACCGTATCAACCTAGTTGGATCCTATTTTCTAGGTAGATACTTACCTAGATACCTAGGTAGGTACCTATTTTGTAGAAATAGTTGAATTGAAAACTTATATTATAGGTAATGTACCGAAATGAAATAAAGACATCGAAACATTTTTCTAACAAAGTACTTAATTAATATTATTGATATAAAGGTAGGTAGGTAGGTAGAACTCTTCAAATATTAGAGTACCTCTCAACGATCAAATCAAATCATTTATTTTTGCAGAAAATACTGTTACAATCAATGATGTTAAGTATTATATTACCTCATTGGTTACATGTACGAGTAAATGGTAATTTGGATATTTTTTATAGTATCAACACCGCAAAAAGAACGTCAAGGTAGGTTAAGTAGGCGAAATTTATAAAAAGTGTACCCACTTTTTACGAATTTCGCCTAATTTTCAGGATTTCGTTGTCTTGCCTAATTAAATAATTAACATTTTTATGTCATCTAAATTCTACCCCGATTTCCAGCAGGTACTTACATAAGTACCTACCCATAAACCAGTATCGTATCATTCCCGAATTGTCCAGCACTAATTACTGCAGTCTCCAGACGCTCAGAATGCCGTCTGCTAGCAGTTGGCGAGGACAAGAATGTGATGGGACGCAGTTGGCCATATTTAGGTATTGCTACGATAGCAAATGTGCAGTGGAAAATAACATAGGTTGCCTGTTGCATAGCGTTGCCATCTCTAAAAATCAAAAAGCCGGACTTACCCGTTAAAAAAGTTCGACTTTTGTGTCCCAAGGCTAAGACTTTGACTATTAAGGCGAGTAGTGCCGCCAACTAGCGCCGCCATTGAGAAAAAAATCATAAGTCTGGAGATATGGAATATTTTGAAATTTCCTATGCTCACATTTTTAGTCCCAGCAGCGGGAACATTATACAGGGTGGCCCATAAGTCCTTTAAAATGTAAATTCAGAGCGATATGTAGCGATGATCGAGGAGTTTTTTACACCAGCGTTGCAGAATTTTCCAGGCTACAATACGCGGACCTGGTTTCAACAGGATGGAGCGACGGCCCATACCTCTAACACCGCTATGCCCGTCGTTCGTCAACTTTTCCCCAACAAAAGTGATCTCTCGAAGAGGAGACATTTCCTGGCCACCACGTAGTCCGGATCTAACCCCGATGGACTTTTTCTTATGGGGTTATCTGAAATCTAAAGTGTACGACACAATCCCGCGGTCAATTGAAGCCCTGAAAGAAAATATTCAAAGAGAAATGGCTAACATCACAGAACTGACTTGCCGCGCAGTCGTCGATAGTTTTAGTAACGGTTTACATTTGGATGATGTCATTTTCAAAAAATAATTCCCATTTTATAAAGGTTAATACGAAATAAAAAGGTATTTCTTATTGTTATTAGTTTTTTTTTATTTAATTATTTACATGTCTAAGGACTTATGGGCCACCCTGTATTAAGCTGATTATGTGATGCTTATGCTACATTTTCTGAGTGTATTGTAGGCGATCACACACACACAGTTAGCTAAAAAAAAATTGGAAAAGTCCAGATGCTAAAATCAAACCTGCAGATTTAACCACCTAAGGGGCTTGTGGCTAAGTAATAACAGCCACACGGGTCGATCCATCAGGTTAAGCTACGCTTTTGCCGCGGTGGGTCCGTGGATGAGTGACCATATTTACCTACATACTAAGACCACTCCGATGCCTCGGAAAGCAAGTTATGGCGTTGGTCCCGCCGGCTGACTAGGTTGTGGAGGTCAGATAGGCATTGGCTGCATGTAAACTGATATTCAGCTGCATCCGGTTAGACTAGAAGCCGACCCCGACATAGTTGGGAAAAGGCTAGATAAATGATGAGGTCTCGTCGGGGGGAGATGGTGGTGGGTGGTGAAAAAAGGCGTGAAGATCTGATGAGGTCACACCTGAGCACACTCCGCCTAAAGAAAGAAAGAAAGAAAAGAAAGAAAAAGTATTTATTGGGACTCGCACAGAACTAAAACTAAAACACAAAATAAAAGTTGAAAACAAACAAAATATATATATAAAAAAAATGAAAATAAGTAAATAAAAACAAAAAAAAACAAAAAAAGTCCTGTACGAGGCCAAAAGGTCCCTATCTCAGCATGATGCTGCGGCACTTAACATGAGTGTCGCAGCGCTGGTATTCTGGCCTACAGCTCGCCATGCCACTGCACTATTTGCTGATTGCAATCAATGCCTATTGTAAGTACATAATGTCACGATCTATCTAAAGAAGTAATTTAACTTAAACTGTAAAATATTGTCGCGACCACATTTCAGTAGCGTATATTTCACTCCGTTCGCTAATGAATCACTTGCAAGCAAGCTAAGTATAGAAGTAATGGATTGCGTTTGAGGACGCATGCACTGACAAACTGGCAATACTGACAACTTGTCAACATTTCATATAGGTACCTAACGAGAATTCTCGAATTCCATGAATTTTCGCCTAGGCTTTATTGTGTTTTCTGTTGCAAATGGGTCACACTATCACGTTCTAGAAGGAATACGTCAAGTTTCCATAACCAAATAATAAAAAATAATAAAAAAAAACCGGTCAAGAGCGAGTCGGACTCGCGCACCGAGGGTTCCGTTCCGATTTCTGAAAAAGTGTGCTATTTAGAGACATCGTTTTATTTTTCCTGTAATCTTTACATAAACTTCTATCATATAGAATGATTTCTGATTTTTCGCTTTGCAAACTTCGGAGATAAGGTGGGGTAACGGTTTTTTTTTACATGTTTCATCAAAAGTCGAAAACTATGCGGCCTAAAAAAATAAAAAAATATTTGAGAATGTGCAAATAGCGCTCTTTCATATGATACCCCACATGCCCTAGTAGCCTCACTTTAAATTTTTATGACCCCCTTTCATCAAAAGTCGAAAACTATGCGGCCTAAAAAAATAAAAAAAATGTTTGAGAATGTGCAAAATAGCGCTCTTTCATATGATACCCCACATGCCCTAGTAGCCTCACTTTGAATTTTTAAGAATATTTTTATTTATTTATTATTTGAAAAATAGTTGAGTAAACGTCATCTAAAACTGTTCCAGATTTCAAGTTGATAGCATTAGTACTTCTTGAGATATCCAGCTGTGACAGACTGACAGACAGACCGAGTCACACCATAAGGGTTCCTTTAACGTGCACGTCTTTCTACATTGTTCTCACATCTATATTTTCAATATGAACGATGTAACCAATATTATGTAAAATATTTGATTTAAAAGAGTGTCCGTGGAGTTTCTTGCCCGTTCTTCTCCAGGATCTACGCTTTGGAATGGGCATCTAGCTTCATTTTTCTGACTGACCGACCCAAGACCGACCCTTTGACAATTCAAAAGTGCCTGTAATTGGTTTATTTGAAATAAATGAGTAATGAGTGAGTTTGAGTTTGAGTTTTGAGTTTTTTTTACCATTTTCGTACGGAACCCTAAAAACCGCAACTAAAACGTTCAACACTTTTCAAGCAGTCTGATCTAGTTGGTGGCATCAAATCTGAGATGATGATGATGATGATGATGTGATGTGTGTTTGATGTCAGTGTTTTAACACTGCCACCAACTGCACCAGACTGCAGCTTGAAGAGTGAGCTTGAGTTGAACTTTATATTGCAGTCGGGATTTTTGTTTTTCTTAATTTTTGTGATACAGTGTATGTCATTAGGACTGACTGAACATATGTACATTAATATGCTAGATTGCTAGAACAGACAGTACCTACGCTGCGCGCTGTGACGGATTTTAACTGAAAAATTAAACAATTTAATACGTGACGTGTCTTTCTTAAAGGCGGAGACTGACTTGTAACGTTTGTTTGTAATGTATCGTGTTTTTGTAACGCATTACAGTCGTCAACGTGCAGCGAGCCGAGCCGCTCGATGCGAGCCTCTTGATACGAGCATTGCGAGGGTATGGTTCTTCTTTGGTAGAAATTGGACGTCCAATATAGTTTTGTTTATTTCTTCTTTTTCCAAAACAAAAAATAAATAAAATTAATGAAGCACGCTTGAGTCAAGTGTTCGAAACGAGCGTTCGACACGTTTAGCGTATCGCCGTTTTAAACTGAGCTCGCCTCGAATGATAGATTACAAACAAACGTACGCACGCAGGTACGCAGAAGGTACGCAGTTATGTTCGATGGTACGTTAAGGTGATACAAAAAAAGTGAACTGGGCGGGAATAAGAAAGAGACAGAGTCAATTACTTCCACATGCGAAAAAAAGAGAGCGCAACAACGCGCTGGAACCAAATAAAAAGCGCCAAATGAAATAAAAATTGTATAAAAATAAATTAAGCCATCTATCAAAATTAGGTTCAGCCAGAATTTTCAATTACCTAATATACGCACATTTTAAATGCAATTTTGCAATGAAATTACTTAGGATTTTAGAATTATAGAAAAAAAAAAAAAAAAAAGTAGAGGTCTTTTCGGAATTAAATCTTATCGAGGTTTAACCCAATCGTGTTTTCCTTCAGTCAAAGTATTAATCAAATAGTCAATAAACCTATATCCAAAAATTAAATCCATACATGCTGCAATAGTGAAATAAATGGTTACGAAAAATCCTCCAATTTATTTTGGTAGCGCCTTAAGTCTACAATCCACTCTGTCTTTCTTGTCATGAAACAAGAGATTATGTCCTATTGAGAAATGTGCCATAATTGTGTAACATTCTCCCATTTCCTCACAAAGAATATATTTCCATAACTACAACATACAGACAGAAAGACATGGAAAAACTAAAAAGTTTCCTACTTGACTACTCAGGCAACGGTAACTAAGCGGTAGTAGGTGCCTAATTTAAAATTAAGCCACGAAAAGCTATTCGCCACAAAAACTCTTTCAAAACTAATAAGCATTACAGTAATAATTTCGCGCGCATAATCTGGCAACACTGGCCCACCGCGGCGACAGTTAACTCGCTCCCTCGCATTACAGTTGCACTGCATTAATGCAAGGCGTCGCAATAACGCGTAAGATATTACACAAGTTAGATCATCAGCGGTGTTAGACGCCCCCAATGGCTCTGCTATGTCCTACAATTGTCTAGATCCGTTGAAAGTTCCCTTAATGACGCGCCGACTTGATTCATGCGGTCTGCGGTGCAGTTCCAACGTCTTACTGCTGTGATTTTAGCATTAATGGTGGAAGGAGGATTGGAAATTTCAATTTATATTGGCGTTTGAATCCACCGAGTATATTTGAACTTAATTATGTTATAAAATACGGAGCGATTAGATATTCAGATGTCGGGTTAGTCTAGCTCCAGTTTACAAAATTGCTCGTTCTAGACACGACACCATTGTTCGTGTTGCAGATATGGTGAGCACAATTAAAGGTTTATCTTTGTAATAGCTATTATGAAAGTATTTGTACTAAAACATTAAACACTGAGGACAAACAGCCGTTAATTTTAACGAACCACATTCAGTTTAAAATCGGCGTCGTCAATCCTTCGTGACTGATCCCAACTATTTATAGAGTGACGTTAGACATATAAATTGTAACGGTCGCAGCGCAAGTGTCAAAGCAAATAAACCACACACGATTTAGCGCCATCAAACTGAACGACAGATCAAAATGCAAATCCCCAATACGTTACAGGGACACATGCTAACAATAAAATTCAAACGTCCAGTATCTCTCTCCGACACTAATATTTTGATCCAGCACTCTCTCAAAATACCGTGCATCCGGGCACAAATTTATTACTATAGAGTATAAAAATGTCATCGTTGGCAACACCGCGGGCGGGAATGTGGTGCGCGCGAGCATAATCAAAGCGCTCTTGTCAAATTATGAATGTATCCCGATATTTGTGAAGGAGTTGTGTGACGTGTGACATGTAACGCATCCGCTGCGCGCACGCATGTTATTACCGCAAATTGATGTCGACGCGACTACGCGCTGATGCGCCGTTTATTTCGGTTGTATGCGTTTCCGTCTTAATAAATTCTGATCACTTATTGATTCAAACTGACTTTCTATTCTTCGAGTATTGGTCGATTATTGTCAGTCTGTTTAATGACCAATATGAAGATGTTAGAAAAGTAATAGAATTAATTTGAGCGCATGAATATTCTCCGTTCAAATATTTATTATGGTGGATACTTACATTTTTATGATCACTTGAGGTCCAACTTTGAGACATGAAAGTTTAGTTATTCAATAGCTCGTTATAAAAAGAAATAAGCTAAGGTAATTTACTCCTACACGTCAAGTAAAATATAATGTAACTAAATATCAGTACTTACTTGCTAGAAAATCTGTTCTTGCAATTTCCGCACTCCCACTCCTCAAGCCTCTCCACTATAGTTGGCAACTTCGTCATCTTAGCCACCTCAGTACTATGCTCACTCCTGGAATGATTTGCCAGGCTAGTCTGTCTGGTAAAGTTGGCACCACATGTCGAACAGATGAACGGCCTTTCAAAAGTATGCTGCCTTAAATGTTGACGTAATGAAGGCTTCTTGAAACTCTTGGGGCAAAGAGGACAAGGATACTTCTGGATAACTTTCTCTTTATCCCCAATTTTGAGGAGTTCTTTCTTGGCTGTTGTGTGCAAGACTTCGTGGAAAAAGCACTCGGCTTGGGAGTCGGTGGTGAAGAGGCACTGGCTACAGTTCCAGAAGATGGAGGAGGTGATCTCGGCGGTTTGTGAGAGTTGGCAGGCATTGTCCCTGACGTGACGAGTGACTTCCTGGGAGAGGATGAAGGACATCCCACATTTCGGACACCTGGAAACAAACAAATTGATTATGTAATTTCATTTACAAGCTTAACTTTTTTCTAATTGTGTACTCTCTACTTACTTTTTTCGTATATTAGGATGCATTCTCCGAATATGATCCTTCAAAACCAATACATTTCTCAAAATAACATTATCAGTGCAGTACGGACATTTCTTGCTCATGTCTTTAGTCGGCACTCCTTGTTCCCTCAAGTTTTCCTTCCTCTTGATCCTGTGTTCCGAAGTCTGTCGATGACGCTTAGCTTCCTCAGAAGAATTGAAGTTCATTGCACAAACAAGGCAAAGGTAAGCTTTCTGTTTGTGCTTTGATTTTAAATGAGCAGCAAGAGTCAGAGAAGATTTAAATTTAGCCTTACAATGCTGACATTTGTGAAGCTCCTGATAATTGTCAGTGGCTGTAACCGCCAATGGATGCCCAGTCTTCTGGCAGTGTCGTTTCATCTCGATGTTGAATCGAAATTCTTTGCAACAAGCATCACATTTTAACACAGTTTTCTTTCTTATTATGATCGGCATAGATCTGTTTATAACAGCAACCACTTCGCTATGGTCAGAACTGGATAAATGTTCTAACATTTCTTGAGAGGATTCGCAATCGAATTTGCAAAAAGAACACCACAGTCTGCCTTCAATTAAAGCCAGTTTATGGTCGTGTTCTTCAGAGTACCAGTGCTGCATGAAAGTAGAAAGCCAGTTTGTGTAGAATTTACATGGACTGCATTGGAAAGGGGATTGATGGACTATTGCATCCATGTTGTCCAAAATAAGCTCCTGGTACAGAGTTGTATTTGTATCTGTGGCTTTTCTGAAGTGATAGTGTGAAATTAAATGCTTTCCCATCAAATGTTGTCTTACTCGTGACTTGCAGCCAGAGCAGTGTACAAAATTAGGCTTCCTCTTCCTTTTTTTCTTTTCAATTTTGACGTTTAATTTTCCCTCGTTTTTATCTTGTTTTTTTCTTTCGATTTGAGAGTAAATTTCGTCGTTTACATATCTAGATGGACGTGCCATTCGCTTGTCTACCACACTCTTCATCGGCTCTAAATGGCCAGAGAACTCTAATTCGTGTTCTGGAAGAACTTTCTTCAGATGTAAACTGGATCGAAGATGCTTGTCATAAATCGCTCTGGAGTTAAGTCTTCTATTGCAGGGACCGCACCAATACTGCACTGATCCCTTTGTCTGTATTGTTGTTTGCATTATTTGGGCCTTGTCATTGGCACCTGGTACCCACTTGCCTTTAGTGTGTCCAGGTGGTGGTGCATCATAATCTTCGTCACGTTCGTTACTATCAGGCATGATAGGTTTCCACTTCCCACCAGTGTGCTCTTGTTCTTCCCTCATATCCCAGTCTTCATGTTCTGGGGAAGCTGGTCGCCATTTTCCTCCAGTATAGTTTGGAGGAGGCTTCCATTTAGCACCACTAGGATGTTCTTCTTCATCATCATCTTCCGATTCCTCGGATTCATCACTTTCTTCATCCCCTTTGTAGTCATAGGTATTGATGCTGTACGAGGAATGTGTTGGTATGTCTTTTTTGACTGTGCCGCTGATGCTTGCGACAGCGTTAATTAATTTTGTTTGGTTGTCTTCATTACTTCCGATCCTTAAACTGTGTCCCCCTATCCAGTCTTCTCCCCTTAAATTATTTTCTAGGGGGCTCATTCGTGGGATATCTCTAGAAGTAGACGGAACAACTATAGAAGCCTTTCTATCTAAATTGGGTTTGGGTAGAGGAATGGGTGGTGTCAGTCTTGAAAGGGAAGTTTTCTTGACACTGCTCTGTAGCTCCAAAGACTGGAAGAACACATCTGCTCCGAGGCTATAAGACGGTTCCAAAGTATCTATAGCTGGTAGTTCTGGTTTCGGGTCCTCAGGTTTTAGTTTCCCACATCTTTGCTTCCTGTGTTTCACGTAGTTATCCAAGCCAACGATGGTGGTGTTGCATTTAATGCAGAGGTGGCTGTCGTCATCATCATCTTCACGTGGTGACAACATCTGAAAAAACAACGTAAATTAAATTAGATTAGACGAACCTATAATAAATATTTTTATTTCGCAGGTGTCATGAGGTGATCCTAAGATGTTGAAGAACCATCAACGGGTGGGTACAGATCAATGTGCAGATGGACCCTATTGTAAAACATCCGAAAGAAGAACCAATTAGGAACTACATACATAACTGTTAAAAGTGCTGTGGAAAATTAATACACATTCATAAATGTTTGAAGCAAACGCCATACCATCAGAAACCTTCATTACAAAACTTTGATATAAACGAGTATTCAAACTACTAAACTAATAATTGGAAGATTCGCAACCTAGTTTAAAGTGTTATGGCGACGTCGGGGCTAATCGCGTGGTGCACAGACATTACCAGTGACGTCAGCCGTCACCGCGACCAATAAATATACTTCCGATGTGAATTAACCGTAAATAGTTGTTCAGATCTATAATGTATGCAACGAAAGCAGTAATAAGTAGCTAAGTTTACGCCGCATACCTGCAGTCGATTGAGTTATGGAAGTATTTCTTCTATTGTTTTTACTTGAACCCATAAATTAAATGATTGTGCATGATCGAAGTTGGAATTGGAATGGTGCAAAAATTATGTGTCAATTGTTTTTGCTTTGTGCGCTTGTTATTGCCGTAAGATTGTAAAGGGTAAAGGGTTTGAAACATTTTTCTCCATTAAACTTATTTTTAGTTACTTAATACCTCAACCTTTTCCCCCTCAAAACTTTCAAAATATAGCTATGCTTGTAATAACCAGAAAAAAAAATGCACTGAATTGCACATCGCACTCATCAATTTGCCGAAGGCTACAAATTTAAAGCCAATAACTCTCTATCAAGAGTAACATAGAGTTAGTACTCTATGGTTAATTGGTGGCTAACCAATTAACCATATATGTTTTGACTTCTAGCATACTTACGTCAGAAGTCAAAACATATTGGAAGGCCTCTATAAACCTTATAAGGTCTAACACGCTTGAACATACAATAATGAAAAGTATTTTTCAGTGCGACGCCGACGACGGGGCGTCAGGGACAGTCGAGGTGTGAATCAAGCTATCATTAATAATTCTGCCGCACCTGTCCTATCACACACAACGTTGATTTACCACTGGTACTCAAAATTACTCGATTTTACGAAGATACTACGGTTGTGATAGGTATTCTCTTTAGATTTATTGTAGTTTCTAGAAACACATCGAGGCATTATTGCAAAAAGCGTTTCGACCTTTGGGATGCTGTCCCTGATCTATTGTTTTGTTAGACTGGGATGCCAAGCAATTGGTCATCAGATCATGGTCCCTTTGCCCGAAACTACACCGTGACCACAACGATATTCATATTCGTGAAGTTGATCGTTCCACTGCATAACGTAACATCAGTTTTAGGAGCCTATTAAGCTTAACTACACCCCCAATTTATATGTCAAATCGAGAATTTCCTTTTACGGCACACGTAAGTGCCACAAACTGCCGAAGCCCTGAATAAAAAGCCCTGAAAGGTCTGATTGAAATAGTCGAGTTGCATTCGACAACTGGTAGTTCGTGCCATGAGTGACACGCGTCAATCGGGCCCGCGCCGCCTGACACCATTGTGGCTGACAAACAGTTGACACGTGACGCCTGACAAATGGCTTCGCTGTCAGCCATGTCGTTAACGTCACAGCAGTCATTACACCGCTGTTCGGGGAACTTTTTAATTATTGGAGTCGCTGCTGAACGGATTTGTTTATTGATTTGTGGGCTTTTAAAATAGTCTGGTTCGAGTGTGATTTGATGGGCTGTGGAAAATGGGAGCAGTTTAAAAGAGTCAAGCTCATTCGGGAGCTCGAACTATGGTGCCATGGAATGTTCCTGATGTGAATCTTAAAGAGAGATCGAAAGGAAAACATTTTGTCTTTTCTGCAAACAGCAATATTTTCTAGCAAGATAAGCTAACACCATCAATTGAATAGAGCAAGCGGTAATTAGAGACTTAAACAAAAAGTCAGCATAATCTTGATTCTTGATGCTGAATCCTAAGTTGATGTCAACTTCTACAGAGATTTCAACAACGATTCCTACACTCTGCCTAAAATTATCTAAGTACCCAAGATTTACTATACATAGCTTGCTACGATATTAAATTTATGATATTCAAACGTTTCACCAAAACATCCTGAAAACATACACTCGACTGACATACGAGTATATAACACTGGCCGAAACCAAAACGTAGCAATGACGTGTCAGTTACTAAAGATCACTACACTGCGACAGGACAGCGCGCCAGTAACTGGTGACAGATAACTGGCTCGCCGTGTGTGGACGACACAATCATGCCACTAGCGAGTGGGAATGATCCTTCAGTTGACTACGACAATTTGGGTGCTATGACTAACAAGTGAGGGACTTTTGTTTTCGTTTTTGTTTTGGTATCTTGATCTGCTGATTCTAGTAACAAAACATTAATCGTCATCAGTTGTCAATATTGTTAATCTGTGGAATATAAAAGATTAAGTCATTTTAGTTACTGTCTAGTGTAGATGTCACTTGTCGGTCGCTATGTTATTATTTATACACATTCTGATGTCACCCGCAGTACAAAGGTCATTGTCGCTTTACATTTCTCAATGCACAAAGTGAGTAGGCAATTTGTCAATGCAAGTGGAAATGCACCAATCCACTAGGTATTGTATCCAACCTTTACGTAACCCAAAAACATCCACAAAAAAAGAATTACTTTCAAAAAGTAATTCAATAACTTTCTAGACCCAAGAATCAATTGGCACTGCCAATCACAAATAGGAGCATAAATAAAACTCTCTCAGTATTCCATATTCAAACATTCCCTCGTATTTTTCGCGGCGCGCGCCACCCATCACTCTGGGCACACATCTGTCAAGTGTCAAAACGTCGTGTGTACAGAGGGTGTAGTGTGAGTGAGGTGTGTGTATAGAGGCTGTTGTGTTAGTGTGTGGGTGAGGTGCGGTAGTGTGCGGACGTCCGTCAGTCACGCGTCCGCGGAGGCGTGGACCTAGCCCGGGTGTGCTCCACTTGGGGCTGTTCGGAAAGCTATTTTCATTGCTAAGTTAATAGGGATTGTTAGATATTGTTGAATGACTATACCTACATAACGAAAAGGCAGAAATCACTTTTTGAAGAGTAACAACATCTGGCAAAAATTCAAAGCTTCAGTCAGCCAGCAAAGTTGTTAATTGGTTGACTTCGCCGAGCCCCAGGAACTCCCTGCAGTAGATATATGAAGGAACTGCAAGTGTGTGAGGGAGGATGCACGGGATTTGCGAAATATCGTAGCTATAGAGCGGCAGACATAATTACTGTTCCATTCGCCTTATAGTTAGCAACACGGGGGTTGGGTGTTGGTAAACTTTAACCATTCTAAACCAAAGTAAGCTGCACACAACAACATTATACCGAGCACAAACCCAGTTTTTTCAGGGAAGTAATAAGGACACGCTGAAAGACGACTTTTGCATAATCCGTGCCAGCGCTCTCCACCACAAATACTCCAGCAACCTAATTCCCTCAATCACAAATCAGCATACAAATGAAGAAATTAAAGGTGGTCGTAAGCGGAACGCATCCGCGACGTCGTCAAAGGCTGTCGCCCGAATAACGACGTCGCCATCGATCGAGGTGCGCCCCGCTCCCCCCTCGACCCGGGCCCGCTGCACCCCGCAGCCACCTTACACGTGCAATACAAACGATACGGTTTTTCAACACCTTTTGAATTTGGAACTAATTGTGACGTCATGTCACTGTTTAGCATGGAACACGGTCTCATTATTTCGAATTTCGTTTGAAATTCGAGCTAATTGTGATGTCATGTCACTGCTTGGAGGTGCACGCGATTTTTATTGTTTTCTATTTGATTTGAGTTTGGAGCTTAATGTGACTCCGTTGCATGGTAGAGTTGCAATGAGTTTTGATTATTTACACCTAAATAAGCTCGAATGTGCATCTAATGGTCAATATGTTTTTTTGAGATGGTTGCTTGGTAATGCCAAACTGAAACATGGACTGGGTAGTGGGCACAGATCATATAAACATATATGATCTGTGGTCGTGGGTATACTTTAGGAGGGTCTGGTAGATTAACAGATACCCAACAGTTTGATTTGCAATACTCTCTTACTTCTTTTGACTCATTTCTAAACCTCGACATAATTTGATTATTAGCCATCCATATTTTTCACTTTTTTATTTTTATCAGGTTTCAGTCCGTAGGTAAATGGATGGTCAATTCTGCATTACCCGATCACCGATTCTGACTGAATCATTTTGAAGGGGTTTGACGTGCATTCTATTCGGATAGTCCAGTATCGAAAAACCGACGCGGTGATAATGCGGCAATTTAGAATTCTCTCAAACAAAAGATCGATCACTGTTCAGCCTCAGTACTTACGAGTCCTTTTTTAGGGTTCCGTACCAAAATTGTAAAAAAGGAACCCTTATGGTGTGACTCAGTCTGTCTGTCACAGCTGGATTTCAGTCCCGAAAGGGGGTCTTTAAAATTCAAAGTGGGGCTACTAGCGCATGTGGGGTATCATATGAAAGAACGCTGTTTGCACATTCTCAAACATTTTTTTTCTTTTTTTTATCCCGCATTGTTTTCGACTTTTGATGAAAAATGTAAAAAAAAATACCGTTCGTACCCTTTTTCGAAAAATCTGAAATTATTCTATGTGATAGAAGTTTATGTAAAGATTACAGGAAAAATAAAACGATGTCTTTATATAGCACAGTTTTTCAGAAATCATCAACAAAAATTACATAATAAATGATGGTACGGAACCCTCGGTGTGCGAGTCCGACTCGCTCGTGACCGTTTTTTTTATTATTAACTATACGAATCGAACTTCGATCGAACCACTGAAACTGACGCTCTATCCAATCTACTCTTGAGCTCACTCACAGTTGAGTTTACTCATGACTAACTGTTCAATTTGCTTTATTTCTATTAGGCACAGGAAATGATTTTCTGTGGCTTTCACTGTATGACAGTGACTATTGAGTGTCCTCTTAGTATACGATATGTGTTGGATGAGTCAAAAGTTTAATTGTTACTGGGTAATACGATACCCCTTGGTAAGACTGGTTGTCAGACTTTCGGGCTTCTGACGACCCGTAACGACTGTCAAGGATCCACGAATGACAGTCGGGACCAACGGCTTAACGTACTTTCCGAGGCACGGAGGAGTCTCGGTATGTAAAGATGGTCACCCATCCACTGACCAACCCCGGCAAGCGTAGCTTAAACTGATGGATCGACCCGTGCGGCTGTTATTACTTAGCCACGAGCTCCTCGAAAGTCAAAAGTTCAATTGATGATTAATTTGTTAGTGAGTTCCCACATTTTCCAATCTATCCAGGGCCCAGGGCCTGGGTCCAGAGCACGGCTTTTCATTTTCTTATTTGATCATATCGTCTAGAAACCTTGCCTCGGATTACCCTATCAGAACAGACTAACATATCCAATTAATCAAACAACAATGCGATTTAATTAGCTCACATAGATTATACTCCAATATTTGTACAAAGATACACCGACAAACAAATTTAAATCCTGCATTACGATCACAAAAACTACCTAGCTTGGGAGGGAATCAATTATAATTCCCATTAGAGGGGGGCGGGCCCTTTGATTTATGTGGGTAGTTGGAAAAAATTACGTACGCTTGCAAGTGCACCTTGTATTGAAGGCTCGCTGATAATTGCTTATTATAATTTCAGTTTCCGCAGTGGTAGGACGTGTGAGCGCAGATTAATGCGGCTAAGCATGTAGCTGTAGCATGGTTGTTGTAGGAACGGAGATATGTAAGGGTTATTAAAAGTATTACAGATGCCTAGCCTAGATAACGTCTTTGCAAGAGTTAGAAATTGGCGAAGTGCAAGACAATTTTTTTTCTTTTGCTGAATTCTTGTTGTATGAACGTAGCAGGATCGTAGCAGGCGGCTTTCTGTAGTTTCTGCCTACCCCCATGGAGTGAAGATGTGAGTTTATGTACCTATGTATGTAATTCTTGTTGTCATAAATATACCATGTCAGGGGGACTAAAACGACCACTTTAGCAGAATCAGAATAGGATAATAGGTATTATGAATCATATTTAAAATCGTAAAACGGTCACAAACTGACACTTCATAATTTATCTGCGTACAGCATGCCAATTCATCTGTTTGACAGTTTTGTATGGAGATACGTAAAATGGTCCAAAAATTATGAATTGCTTTATTGAAGTTTAATGTCAAATACGTCAAATAGCACAATCATAATAAATTGCGGGGAATTCAGGAAATTAATCGCTTTTAGAGGAATTGCTTAAGGTGGCCGTTTTAGGCCCCCTGAGATACTTACAGCATTTTAGGGTGCCGTACCAAAATGGTAAAAGGGTTCCTTTTAGATCCTTATGGTGCGACTCAGTCTGTCTGTCACAGCTGGATATCTCAAGAACTACTAATGCTATCAACTTGAAATTTGGAACAGTTTTAGATGACGTTTACCCAACTATTTTGCAATTAAGAAAGAAATAAAATTATGTATATTTTTTTGCAACAGGGACTGAAAGGGGGTCTTAAAAATTCAAAGTGGGGCTACTAAGGCATGGCTAAACAAAATGTTTGAGATTGTGACAATCTCAAACATTGTTTTTTTTTAGGTCGCATAATTTTCGACTTTTGATGTAAATTGTAAAAAAATTACCGTTCCTCCTTATCTCCGAAGTTTGCATAGAGAAAAATCTGAAATTATTCTATGTGATAGAAGTTCATGTAAAGATGACAGGAAAAATAAAACGATGTCTCTAAATAGCACACTTTTTCAGAAATCGGAAAGGAACACTTGGTGCGCGAGACCGACTCGCTCTTGACCGGTTTTTTTGTAGAGTGTTAAGTTTATTTCCATTTACTGTGGCTGTATTAACAATTTTAATATATTTTAGTATTGTAAAGATGGACGACCAAGAAGAAAGTGTACTACAAGTGAAGCAAGCTTTCTTTTTCAAGTAGGTAAGCATTTTCCAAGGCGAATTTCCCTTACAGATACAGCCCGTGCGTCTTTCTTATACTAAATCTTGTTTACATCCAAGAAATGTGTGACTTTCAGGATAGCGCAGTGATTTTGGACACCAGTGCAGTGGGTCCGAGGTCGACTCGGGAACTGGGTCAAGGTGGGTGGGTCCTATATACCTAGTTGATAAGACTTCTTGACTATTAAGGTATGAAGGTATGTCATTATTTAAAGAAAGTTTTAAAGAAAGGTCGCGTGAACGCCGTTTATAATTATAATAATGGCTAATAAGAGGTAATAAGGTATTAATGGGCGAAAAATTGTATGATTCCTAATGTTACTTTTATATCTAGGTGTCTACTTCCTTGGATAAAGACGGGATGTTATGTACTTGTGTTAAAAATGGGCCGTCGTGTTAATTCCGGGTCTCTACACAGGTTTAAGTATAAATTTAGGTATTTATTTATTTATCACAAACACTGCTACCATTACAGGAAATTCCTAATGCGGTAGCGTGGTCCTTAATTAAACTTAAATTGTAAGTACCTATGAGGGTAGGTATTTACAGGCTGCAAGTGTAAATAGTGGTAATCTTTTAAGGGGTCATTGTACTCATCATTTTGAACATCTTAGACTATGGGACCAAACCTGAAATCGCGAAAAA
Organism: Cosmia trapezina; assembly: GCA_905163495.3. NCBI lineage: Eukaryota > Metazoa > Arthropoda > Insecta > Lepidoptera > Noctuidae > Cosmia > Cosmia trapezina. The sequence continues at coordinate 28,209,754 of LR991028.1, read as the reverse complement.
AAAAATATGCTGTTCCCTATATTTTGAGGAATTATTACGATGCTTGTCAAAAGGATTAGCAGAATGCTTCTGCTGATCTTTTACGTCACTGTCATATTTTTCTCCAATCACAAAAAGAGATAGAGTGTCCTAATGTTCTTCAGGAAAATCTCGGACAAAATCAACCTGCATTCAAAACGTTTGCATCAATTTTCTCGTTATTCTTTCAAAAATAAAAATACTAAATTCATAGTGTGAACACTAAACCCGTGTCCTACGTTAAGACGGTCTCAACTAGGTCAAAGCACTTGTTGCCGACTCCTTGACTAATGTTCCTATATGTAGATGGATGGCGCCATGCCTTTGTGGTAGGACTTGCGAGCTCTCCGCTGCATTTTTATTTTGTGCAAGGTTTTTCTTTAAATATTTAGTTGATTTTTAAAGGGACGGTTAGCAAAGCAACGTTCGAACCTACAAATTTAAATAGTAGATAATGGGGGTCTTATTTGAAGAAAACAACGATTTAAGTCTGATTTTTAATTCGACGGAATTCTGACGCTTCAGAGGTATAATATTAAAACAGACCTACTAAAAGCGAACACATTTAAGCGAAATTAAAAAAATACCTTTCTTCAATTTATGGTTTCAATTAGAGAATCTAAAACTTAAAAATTTACTCATAATTTTAAAATAGTAATCAGATTTTTTATTATCAAATGATTGAAGTTACATTATTTAATAAGGTAATTATTTTTCTTTCACAGGGATACCTGTCCCCTAATCCATAGGTTACAAACCTTTTTTAGGAATATCTTTTTGTTTGTAAAATCTTTGCTTCTTGTAACTACAGATAGACAACGATGATGATGTTAGTGATAATGATACCTAAATATATATTTAAATACACAAAATATGTTCGTTTACTCTTTTCTTCCATTTAGCGATATAAAATTAATATTTTAGTTAGTGTGCATTGCATTCCCAGAACAAACACTATATACATTGTCATATTTATAGACTTGATCTCATTCTATTTCACATTTTTGTTATTTTATGTACAAAAAATTCTAGTCACTAGTAACTTATAAAAAGTAAAAGACAGAAAAGTTTTAGGATATCTGAAGTGTCAAAAAATTACAGCTGTCAGAATTCCGTCGAATTAAAAATCAGACTGTAGTTAACTTATTTAGTTAACGAAAGCCGAAGTAAGATTGCTGTATAATGTATATCTAGATCTACGACCTGATACAAAACTTGTTACCGGGTCGGCTTGTGTCCAACTGAGAGTTTTTAATGAGGACACCACTACCGTATTTGATTTAAATTAACTAGGTATACCTATTGATGAGGTGATGCCACCATTCATTGCTATTGCTGAATTCAAATCACAAAAAGTCTTGACTTATGTAAGTTACTTTGAACTTCGCCTATGACATAACCGTGTGTTACGAAGTCAATCATACATACCATATGAGTGATGATGGCTACTCTATTATCAACCAGGGTGGTCCAAATTAATTAACAATTTCAAAACAAAATTCAAACCACACCTATCAATGAAAATATAAAATCACACGGGGACCAAGTTGTATACTTAATCAATTAAAATACAAGCAAATTTCCGAACTAATCAATCTTGCCGGTAAGTTGGCCACACGTCGCCGTCCGGCCGGACAATGTATGCCTCCCGGGGGATTGATAGATTCATTAGTACCAATCTAACGATGACACTCATGTTTTTAACTGGACTAAGGTGAGGCTCCTGAAGATTGATTGGGATTTTGGGTGGAGTCTTGTAGATGGTAATGAGTTAATAACTTAAAGGGAAGTCTTTTGGGGATACCTACTATTAAAGGAGCCTCAATATGCGGGGACACTAACAATCTTTGTCGGATAGTTCAGCTTCTTAAAACCTACTGTCTGCTTGAACGGTTTTTCTTTTTGTCACCACGACAGGAGCAATCATGCCTCAGTCTTCCATGACTAGATAACTAGAGACTAGTGACAATGTGGCTGTCATAGAATTCTAAGGTGGCTGTGTTACCAATACAATTATGTGAACCAATAGGGATTTTGTTAGCTCATGCTCTAGGTTTTGTGTTATCCCTTATACTAGAATTTGTCTCCACAGACCATTTTTTCGATATGATATTGCACGGTTTCTTGAAGGTAAAATAACAGAAACATGCTATAGGATTTCAACATTGCATTAGATTTAAGATAAAATGGATAGTCGTCTTTTATTAGTTTGTTGGCGGCAGATTTTTTGCGGATTCAGAGCGGATTGACCGATAAATTGATTTTGTTAAATGTTACCTGTCACATGAATTGATTAATGCTGTTAATATACCTAACTACTTATAGTTTTTGTGTTCTTATGCAGCACTGCCGCATATTATAAGGTTTAATTTTCATTCAATCGTGCGGCACCTCAATAGTTCTGCAACTTAGCTATCATCAAACAGAGTTGCAATCTTTTTGTTATAAATTATGACCTAGAATTAGTCTTGAGCTAGCCGTTGTGCGCAGAGCTGGCAAATCGACGCAATATTTCAACGCCGGCGCAACTCCTATATACCACATACACAATAGGTTCAGAGGTGCCTATCCGTCATTGGTTTACCATACAGCAGTCATTAGTCTACGTCACAGTTGTATTTCGAAAACGGAACGTCCGCGCATGGAGTCATTACGCGGGCCAATCAGCGCTCGGCGCGCGCGCACCCCGCCGCGTTCTTTATAACACTCGTGCGCAGGAATATATCACGCGTCAAGACTCAAAAGGGTTTTTTACAAACGTATCTCGTATTCGTCATCGTTATAGTCCCGTCGGAGGCTGGCTTGCGTGGCGTCCAATAAATAATAACATGTGAAAAGGAATTATTTATTAAAGCTTCGTGTCAGTAGGATAGCTCCTTTTTTTTAAACTCCACTTCGATTCTTGACACGGATTTGTGGAAATGTATGCGTCCGTTTATTCTTGACTTGACCTACAGTTAGGTTTTGTTTATTTTAGACGTTATTGTGTTGGATTAAGCGTGTATTTTGCGAGGCAGAAGCTGTTTTGTTTTTCTGTTTGCGCGTGTAAGGATTCATAATAATATTATTCATGTAGGAGTAATAAAGAGATGTCAATATATAGATACGCGGTGTGTATACGTTGGTAGTGAATAAATTATTGCTTTTAGTATAAGATTATCAAGGGACTGTTGGTTGCGAAACACAAAGATTGAATTACAGTCGCACACGACATCAATATCTACGCAGATGTATGAATTAAAATGCCAAATAAACGAATGAATTATGTTGCCCATTCACTTTGAAGGGAATTAATACTCAATACCGTGGACACGCGATACGCCATCGCGCCCGTGCTATTGACGAAGCAGTAATTATAAGCCTCTTAGCTTTATAGCTATTTTGTAAAATGGTTTGCTGTTATTAATTTATCTTAGACTATGATATCTTAGTGAGTGATTTAAATAGTCGTTCACAAACCGTATACTTACAATACCTATACCTATTCCTTACAAATACTACGGAAAATATTTCTAGTCAATTTATCGTTTATTTTGTAATAGCAACGATGTATGTAATAGATTGCCCGTATCCTATCAAAATTCTATAAACCTCACTAAAACAACAGCGTTATAATTGAGCCATCAACGCAACCACGAGTCACCGACACAACACGATCACCCACCGTTTAAAATCAACAAAAACAAACATCCGACTTTTAAACACGTAATCAAACAATGTCTATTGTTATTGAGTCCCGTAGCCGTGAGCGATGGCAATTGAAAGTGCACCGCTATCGGCCGTCCGCTACGAATAAATGGAATAAATCATGGCACCACAATAAACTCGACGATTTCAATTAAACATAAATCTCCTGTGACGGTCGGCTAATGGACTTGATACGTCCATGAGTTTCTTATGTTTGGATTCTACAGCCTTTATACGAAGTAATAACCGTACGCCATGTTTAAATTTTTAATAAAAAAAAAATACTTACTGTACTACCTACTTGATTTTTTTTAGGAATGTTGGTCACCCTACTGTTGAGATTAGAAGTCTTGAAGTTGTAGAAGAAAGAAGTTAGAAGGGACAGGGAAGGAGAGTAAAGTCGATATTTTCTGCTACTAGTTGTTAGAAATCAAACACAACAGTTATTATCTCATAGACAATAATTACTTACCTAAATATGGAAGTAAAATTATGTTGCTAGAAAAAAGTTTGAAAAATGTCAAAACTATCGTGTATGCGATAAAAATATATTAAAAATTAAAAATAAACGAAAAGAAATCAAGAAAATGATACTGAAAAATATAAAAACGCAAAAAGTGTTTTTAGCAGAGCGTGGTTTCGATCCACGGACCTCTGGGTTATGGGCCCAGCACGCTTCCACTGCGCCACTCTGCTTCGTGATCACTGATGTGAAATAGCTATTCCGTTGGTAGCGCTGAATTTATCGAGTCAGTTTTTTTCAATCTTATCTTCGTCAAGTCATTTATGTACTCAAGGCCGACTCGCTAAGTAGAAAAAAATCCCTTAATTTTTTTTGCTAAATAAAATGTACTTAGGTAGGTACGTATTACCTACTTAAATAAGTGAGTAGATATATATATACCTAAAATAATACCGCTTTAAACATAGAGGCGAGAAAATAATGATTATTATTTACTTAAATTAGGTATCCGCTATTACCTAATTAAATTTCTCTGCTTTCTCAGTCAACGATCCGACTTTACCGCTAAGATAATCAAACTGATCCCCAATTATCTCCCAGAAAACCTAGACTTCTAATTAAAACCAATTAGACAAAACAAAATTCCTTTATACTTAAATGAAAATTGTATTCTTCCAGTATTCCTCACTGTAGCCTCAATAAAACCAGCTGATATTGTTCAAGACGGGAGTTGACGTCCTTATTAACGGGAAAATTGAAAATTGACTGAACAACATGATTGGCAAGGGAATATTAGCTGGATGCAATTTTGCCAGCGAGCTCTTGTTTGCGTTTTTAAAAAGAAAATACTCGTGTGACGTTAATCCATCATTTTGGCGCGAACGCCATTGCTTGCGCGGGAAAATGCAAGCTACTTTATAGTCAATTAAGTCGCATGAAAGACGTGTTATTATTTCTTATACGTTATAATAAGGATTACTTTTTGTGCTTTTGTTTGGCAGTGAAATTAATGTTTGATTTTACGACTGGTAATAAATTAGTTCAAAGTATTGATACTAGATGGCGTTGGTAGTTTGAAATTAGGTATAGAAATATCTCTCTCATCATCTGAGATACGGTTAGGTAAGAGTACGGACTTTTTGAGAACTTTTTCTTACTGTATTAAGTAGGTACCTACTAAAATTAGTACCCAATACAAGAAATAAGTTTATTTGCAAAACTCTAGAGACAGTGGTACCCAGGTACTTATCTAGGTATTAGTAATATTTTGAATTAAGTCTTATGAAAAGTTATATATCTAGGTAGATTTTTTGTTTTAGGTAATAAGTATATGTACAGTGGGCTGGATTAATTGGGTACCTACCCCAGTTTTATTAAAATTTTAATACAACTGTAGGTACTCTACTTAATTTGTAAGACATTTTCATTTTATACACTTAGTCAACTTTTGTATCCACTTATTAAAGAAGGTGTTAGCACTGTTAGCAAAAGCTCGTGTTACAAATTAATAAGTTAATAACTTTGATTGAGTCGTTAATCACAGCCTAGTTTTATCACCTCCGTGAAATAAAGCGTTCTATCGGTGTTGTTCACCATTAATAAATCTATGACCAAACAAGTTTCCAACATCATTAAAAAGTTGTAAAACTAAAATAAATATAGACTATTAATTTTCAGCAACCATAAAAATATTATTGTCGAATAAAATTAATCGACTAAAATAAATTAATCGATTTAACTCGGTTTTAATCATCGATGAGCGATAAAGCGCGCCGGTAGCGCGCCCTAGCGTCGATGGGCCGCAGCTGCGAACCGAACGTTCCCCTATTATACGTTTATTATTGTCGCGTGTTATTTCCAATATTTTTCGCCATCTCATTACTCGAGCCGCACTGACGGCGCTAATCCGTCGGGAGAAGACGCGCCTTAATGGAGGTGATCATGTGTCCTAACGCGTAACGTATTGAAATATGACGTATTGGATGTACCTTCGGGGATTCAGCGTTAATAAACGAAGAAAAAAACACTTCGATTATGGAACGCTCTCCCCGGACGGGCACGCATCGCAATAATTCTCTCCCGTATGACAGCCCAATGATAAATCAAGGCGACTGTGAGAAGAAATGCCAATAAATATCGCGCCGAAATCCAATAATTACGAGGCAATGAGCCGGCCGGCCACAAATCAACGGATGGACGGACGGACGAACGCATACTAACGTCTTATCCTAACATCAGATTAAAAACATCAATACTTGTCAATAGAGGTCGCCTCCCACGTAATTATAGCCAACAATATCCCGGGGAGGCCGAGACCGAAAAGGATTAACATATATCAAGGTGGAATAATTGAAGGAATCGATTAAATGAAGAGTATTAATTGCTGATGCGCCCGCGCAGGCCGAGATCCCATCGCGCGCCGCGCTTTGATATGTTCTGTTGTAATGTAATATTAACTGACCGTCCGTCCGTCTTTTATGGAATACGATAAATAAATAACATTATGCGTTTAGGTAACATAACTTTGAAACTTGCTAGGGGGGCCTTCAGCAAAACAACATCGCGATTAACACAGTTAATTCCCCAATTTAAAAACCGAACAAACAAATGTATGTAAATTGCGCAACTCTATGTAAAAGCCGACGATAACCTTGCAAAGTAAAGCAGGCGAGTAGTCCCCTCAATCCCGACCTTAAGCGTGAGCGAGTAAGAGCGGCTGACTAGCAAACTCATCGTTGGCAAATTGAAGTGAACTCGAAACAAGCACGTTCAGAAACTGCTTACACGAATTAGCGCATCAAAACGGGCGCAGGGGGCGAAATTAGAAAACTCTTCCCCTTGCCCCGCGGCCCCCGGCCCCGCGGCCGTTCCGCACGTCATAAACTGACAATTTACGATAACGCCGGGATTAGCCTGTTTGTCTGTTATGCATTCGAGTATGGAACGGAGCGGGTGGAGTTACAATGTCGACGTGTGAAACGGAACGGCTCACGGGTTCTCCCGTCCGTCGTTCACAAGCGGGTAGATGAAATTGTTTTACATTTGCATGCACACGATACGCGCCTTCATAACACCGAGCTTGTAAGTACAAAGGTCTCGACTCCACTCAAATGCTGCCTTGCTCATTCGTTTCGAACATTTCATCAAATACATTTGGCATCGTCATTGGCAGAATAGAATATACCTAATGTAGGTCAATGGGTCTATAAAACACTTCCTGTTCTTATATTTTCGACTTTTATTTGACGTAAACAGCTTCTGCTGGAAACATTTTTATCAATATCAAAGGGGCAGCGACGATCTGGACGACCCGCGAGAATTTTAAAGCACCTTGCGGTTATAAAATTCTTGCCACTTAACAAAAATAACCCATTGCCACTTAAAAAAAAAAGAATTCCTTTTAACTGTCCATAATTCAAATTTTGGAACTATTGATCGACTATTGTATTAATTGCTGTTAAATTTTAACCGATATACTTACTTAAATCGATTCTTTTAATTCCCCGATAGTAATCGACTAGTTAGTAAGTTCCATTAAAATATTGAGTTTGGGGACACGATACGTCCGGTGTAAATAATTACAAATATGCTTACGCTAAGACGGACTGTGTCGAACGGGGCAGTGTTTTATACGAATCCTGTGCCACGTTTACACGAGGAGTGTTAGATTAAATGTCACGCGACAAACAAACAGAAAATATTTACGGCATCATTTGCATGGATAATTTTTTATCTAATACCCAAAGGTCATTAGGGGATGGTCATTTTGAATTAAAGTACACGTTTCCGTTTGAGGAGGCACCGGTCGGGTCGTGTTTATCGGCAAATTAATTTATTGGTGTTATGTCGTTAGCTTTGTCTTTACCTACTCGTAAAAGCACTGTTATGCATGTATATCGTCCATTAAAACTTACGGCGACCATGCTTACTATTCGCTGCGGGGACATAAAAAATAAGTGTGGCGTTAGCTAATGTTGCCAGCGTTGCAATGCTTGTGCGTTTCTAAATAGTTTTAATAAGTTCCTATGAGGCATTCTTACGTATAAAAGGGGTTGTTAACGCGGTATGTGTAATTTTCTACTTTTTTACTCGTAATCAATGATTTGAGTTATGAGGCTTCGTCACTAATTACACGTTTACAAGTCCTTCTGTGGTCTGTAGTTTTTTTATTGTGCTCCTTAACAGACAGTAAGTTCAATGAAAGGGTTTATTTCCGTTTGAATAGGGACGGTGTTTGAATATGCAAATACATTCGCGTACAAATAAGTAATTAATTTCAATAAACTTGTAACTATTATTTTTTATTCGTTCCCACATCATCATTCATGATTCATTTACTTAGTTGATAATTTGTTGTTTCTGCCGTCTTTTTGTAGGTATATAGTTTCCCTAAAAAGGCCGCGGGAATAAGACTGCTTTATAGATAGGTCCTGTATTTTGTTCCGGATAAGTACGCTGACGATTAAGCGTATAATAGTAAGTGGGAGGGACACGAGTCAGTTCCCGCGGCAGCATGGTATCCCTACCGCTAATTTCTTAAAGGGCGAGCCGCGACCGCACACCGTGAATAATTGTCGCGCTAAAAGAAAACCCAGCAAATCTCCACGATTAGCATAAAAACCATCTAAACAGGCCAGAGGAAGCCAGCGTCTTCCTTCCGCAATATTTGTGAAAAAATTACACATTTCCTGCCGACATTTTGTCTCTACACCGCGGTCGCTGAGCGCTTGCGACGGTAAAAAAGTAACTAATGTTAATTGCACCGCCCGGCAAAATAAAATGGTAATTAATGAAGCGAATTGTAAAAAGAAATTGTTATTGCCTAGATGGTAACCTCTTTAAAAGCAACACAGGAGGAACGTTTGCTATTCGCCGTTCGAATAGTAATTTCGCTCCCTCTAGTCTCATCCAGACATCTGTTCCGATTCCCAATAAAAGTAGACGGCAGCCGAAACATAGAATTTTATCACTGCTGTGTCCATCATAAAGCATCCCTCGCGGGCCGGGGTGGGGGGGTGAGAACAGAGGGGCGCATAAAAGTTTACAGGCATTCGGCTAATAAATCGTGTCAAATAAATAAGTGTTGAGTCGGTTGGCGGCATATTGATTCGTCATGTGCCGCCTTAGAGCGGCGCGGGGGACGGGGGCTGGGTGGCCATAAAGGTGCGTAATGGCCGCCGTCGGAAGACAGCGCAGTGGCGCGCATCGATTAGCGCTCGCCGCCGCGTCAGCCGCCGACGCAACGCGCCTCACTAACACTCCGCTGCCCAAACGAAGCTCCAACACAACTGACAACACTATTTAGAAAAAATAAAAAACTGCCCAAAACTCCATACTCGACTATTTAACCCCAGTAAACTAACAGACTAAAATTTATAGCTCAACTCTAGCGAGTCAGGACTCATTAGTTTTTTTATTGCCGTACTAGATGGCGTTAGTAGTCACATTGGCTTCGAATGGCGGTTATTTTATGATTACAAGTAAATATAGTTGGTACAGTTTCCGCATAAATATTACACGGATTACGAAAGGTCTTTTGCTTGGAGTCGATAACCTTCTATGTAATCTGGCAGTGGGCAAAATACTTTTATTAAGGACTTGTAGCCCAGCTTAGTATTCAAACTATTGCAAACATTGTATAAGATAAATCTATTGCATATATTATTGGAAAATATATACTTTTAGCGGCTGTTCGATGTTTTATTGTCGTCGTTTTGTATTCAATAATTTCGTATGGTTGGCGGCCAGTATATTACATTATTACAATGAATTACAACATCATTACTGCGGTAATGTTGTTCCTGGAGCTATTATGTGGACGATATCCTGTGATTAGTGACCGTGTTTTATATACAGGGTGGTTCACTTCATTATTAATGTTAAACATTGTTATTTCTCTGTCATCCAAGATGTCTGCCGCTGTGACGTCATCTACATGACCTAAGGGACGAATGCTTGTACTTTGTTTATCGATGTATTGCCCACTTAGTTCAATGGATTGTCCAATGAATAAAATGGACGCCGAAACATAAAATAAATTAAAGAAAACATTTATTCATTACAGTTAACAAGTCGGAAGCAATTCGTTAAAGTATTAAATACATTTCGACTTACAAATACATTCGCACATTTAATTTTCACTCAAAAATACGTCTCGTCTTCAAAAAACTGATACAAATCTGTATGAAGAAATCGTTAATTAATCGTTTAAACTCAATTAATCGCATCAACCGTCCTGTACGAGCCGGGAATCGAACCGGGCCCCTTATTGCCGTTGCATTCGGACGTTGATTAAAATCTCTCACTACATTCACACAAAGCCTTACTTTGATATATGTATAAATCTTATGAAACGTCTGCCCGTCCCGAGTACATACACGTGCCAAGGGAATAACACCTTTATTCTTTTAGCTGTTGAGTATTAATTAGTGTGTAAAAACGAAAATGGCTGCCTACCACCTGTCAAGTGATATATTGACTTTAAATAACATATCTTATTTATGTTGAATCGGAAACAAAATCGTATAAAAAAGGGTTTTATTATAAATAATCGTGTCGGTCCCGAGTGGGTGTATAACTAAATTTGTACGCAGCCTTGTATTACAAGTTATTGTTTGCGTGCATGTGTGTTTGTCAGCCTAGCGTACGGCTGCAGATAAATTGACGTAGATAGTGTTTCTTTCTCTGTTTAACAAGCTGATTGTTTCATGTAATTTAACAATAGCTCTTTGACTATATTAAGAAGGTAAGGAAAGTAAATGGAGGTACATTTGTGAAGTTTTGTCGGAAACAAATCATTAGACGTGGTGTAAGTAAGTTATGGCTTTATGGGTCTATTTTCTTTAAGGTCAGCGGAACTTGAAGCTGTATTTTATAGCTGATGGTATAGTTACATAGTCGTGAAGCTTCCTGGTTCCTTCAAACTGTTACAACGAACCAATTTCCTGCTAGTCATGATTGTACTTGACATAAACAAGACCAAAAAAAAATATGAAGACGCTGCATAATCAAAATTTTTTAAGGAATCTGGTAGCAAGTCCACGGCCTTCTCAAATATTAGTGTGACCTATCCAATATAAAATTAGAACTCTTAAAATGCCACCTAGTGAATATTAATTATTATAAATAAATAATAAGTATTATCATTTCGATGAGTTGATATTTAAATCAATTATGAGACAAATTTATTGTAAAACTTTAACATTTTATCATTATTTATTGTAAATTCGACACATTTCAAATTTATATGTTGAGTTTTTGAACAATTGTTGACAAGTATCATCTCCCATTTCACAAGATTGCCTAGAAAAATCCTAAATAAAGTAAGTAACAAAAAATATGTCAAAGAAACTGAAAAAACATTGAACACAACCTAAAATCCACTTGTCTGCCGATATTATGAATTTAAATCACACAAACACAATCCCGCCAATACATTACCACAACCTTTTTCGACGTACGAACCGCGAAACCATTAAAAACGTACATAATTCAATTCAGATCGAGTTTTCAGCTCCCCGAGTCTATGACACACTCGCTAAATCTCACGGAAGGCGGTCTCGACGACCATAAATTTTTATTTCGTAAATAAAAATAATAAAAATAAATAAAAGCCGTTCCGTGTGCGACCGGAAACATTTGTCCCGGCGCGTCACCGTAATCCGGGACACTGGATTTATTATTAATTAGCCTAAATGTATCTAAATAAATGTGCGTTTGTTTTTGAACAACCTGTATATGGTGGTTATATGACGGCCATTTTGATTTATTAGATTTTTGACATTTTTATAAATTGTTTTATTGTTTTTGATTTAGGAGTATGTTCAAGACGTATGGTTATTATATGATCCTTTTTTATACGTCTATGATTATGATTTGAATGTGACTAAGTGAGAGAACTTCAATTAACCCCAAAATAATAAGTTTTCTTGTCCTGCACCATCACTGCATCGCAGAATGTGTCTTTGCACTGAATTTTATATGAAGGTAACATCTTTTGTAGCTACCCACCACATTTTATGCAAATAAACGAGTTTGATTTGATTTACTCATGATAAGTTATTTAATTCTTAAAAGTTTAGAGCATTGTTCTTTGCCTAGGTTTTCTATCTAAACATCTATCTAATATAGAATTGAAAGAAACAACAAAAAAGAAACATAAATTACTTTAAGATTCGTAGAAACGACTCAATAAATCTACAAGATTTATCATTGAAGTTGTCCTGTGGCGAATCTTTGTGTTCTTCATATATTTAAATTCATAATTCAAATAAAGACTCGTCAACATTTACAAAGGTTCTATTGGGAAAACCGTTGACTTCAAAACTTTTTTTAATTTTTTTATTTTTGATTGCCTAAGCTAAGGTCAAATATTTTGACGTTTCAAGTTAATTTCAATTTAAAAGAAATAACACTTTTCTAATTTATATTAACGTAGAAATAGCCGCTTTATCAAATTCTAATTTCAAATCCAAAACCGTTAGTTCGATTATAATTTAAAATTATAATTACTAAAACCGTTTCTATGAATGTTTGAATGAATGCAACGTTTTTTGTCCATGAACAGTTAGCTATTATGCAACAACTCGTAAATCTGTCGAGTACAGACAGACAGACGTAATCTGTCCATTATGACGAGTGATGCATTACTATCATTGTTTGTGACGATCGTAAATTTTAAGTTTCTGCTTTCATTAGAAAAAACTGGTGGCTTTTTTTCGTGTAAGAAAGTCGAATCAGTAAGTCATAAATCTTGTTAGGGATTTCTGCTTTTAAAAGGATGCGATCGTGATGTGATAGTTTTGAGGTATCAGGATTATGTTAATTGACGACTAGGTAGGTAAGTAAACAAATATGTAACAAACTCGAAAAATAAGTAGGTAACCATTTGTGGATTCAGAACACTTTTTTTGTAAACAAAAAATTGAACAAAACTAGGTAAGTACACACAGCATCAGGTCAAGTTACCACAAACTGATAAATTTTCTCATCCGAGTTTGAATTTAACCTTCAACATTTTAGGGTTTAAAATAATTTGGAGAAATTTGACAATTTGGTATAACCTGATGTGCTGTTGTCTGTACCTAAGTATAGTGCCGCATGTCACTTTGAAAAGTTGAAGATATTTTGTAATTAAAAAATGTCAATAAATGTGTCGGTAGAGGTCTCAACGTCAGCGGACAGTCACCAACAAAACTCAGGTGCCATAAATAAAAAGATATCAAAAATAGAAAAAAAGAACAAAAATTCAATCGGTGTGGGATTTAAAAGAATTTCAAATATGGAACGATTTAATTTTCGTGAGAAGGGGATGGCGTGCGGGTCGCGAAGGGCGCGGGTGCAGGCGAGGGGAAAGGGGGACAGAGTGCGTACGAGTAACAGCCACGCACGCTATAAATCTGTCAAGAGACGGCCCCCAACAACGCCTTGGACGGTCCGCAAGGCACCGACAGTTTTTTGTTAAGTAGTATAATAATTTCTATTTTTGGATATTTCGTATCAAGATGTTTACGTCTACCTGTGGGACTGCCGACATGTGACCTCTGAATGAATGAAAAAAAAATAAGAAGACTCACTAGAGAGTTTTATTTAAATTTTACCTATTTTATGTTAATTTAGACATCCCAGACCAGCACAATTTGAATGATGTAAACTTGTACAAGTGTAAGCTGTAAGCAAAAACAAGTTTTAAAGATCCAGTCGTTTATTACAAAGGAAATATTATAGAAAAGGAGCGACATACATTTTTATAACTCATTTTTTCTCTGACGACGCTACAAAGGCGCAGTGGATCAACGTTGTACGCACTCTCGACGTCTCCTAACTGACAACGAACAATGTGAAATGTAGTACGAATTTTCTTTGTTTTCAGCAAAATGCACCAAAACCATAAATTCAAGTCAACATTGTTCTAGTAAATAATTTTCTTATTAACTATTACTCAAGCAAAATATGTTATAAGCAATAAATAGCAACATTATACTTATTCACTAGATAAAAATATAATTTATGATAAAAAATAAAATACAAAAGTTATGGCGCCGACTGTATTTCATTAAAACAAAAACTTATCTAATATATTGTAACCAGTAAATAGAGGGATTAAAAATACTTGCCTGCCAATCCAGAACCTCATATTTACAACTCGACGGGGGTGAACGGGGGTGATCATAAAATAAACAACGCTTATCTAAAATTTTCGACAATACTGAACTAACCTTCAATTATCGCAAATGACATACGTCCAAGCTAGTGTGGCAGTTAGCAAGCCCCGCCTCTTGCACCCAGCGCCATCTATTGAGGAGTAGAGTAATTGCAAATGTAACTTTGAGGTTATGTTAAATATTTTTCCAGTTAACTTATTAAAATGTCCTTTTTAAGCAGTTGTAAGTTCTAATCATAGGCTAGACTATTTTTCTAAGTATCGTTCAAGTTTTGGTGGCGTAAAACACGGTTGAGAAGTTTGTCAAAATCACTTAAAAAGTACAGACGCTAGATGAACAATAACACAATCTTATTTGACGCCACATCTTGTTAATACTCAATGAACGTTCTCAACACTAAACACAGACACTTTAAACACTAAATTAAGATTACAAAACCACTTACCAGTCCATAATTTTGCAGAAACACGAAATAAAACAAAAGTCCGTGAGCGTATTGTCTGTTTGTGACTCAGCTCACTTCGCGATCTACAGAGTGAGAGGTGCGCTCCGAAGTTAGCCGAATATATTCCGAGGCCCGTCCCTTTGGCCCGCCCCCGGTGTTTGACGGACAACGTTAGCTAGCTTCGGCAGCAGACGCGCGGCCCGCGCTCTATGATAAGTACGCGCGGCGGGAATTCCAAACGTCGTCGCCGATGCGATAAAATGTAATCGGAATGAACGAAACTTGAACTAGGCTGAGTAGGTATACCTTTTCCCTAAATCACGATAATTAGGAATGTCAGACAAAAACAAGATGGCTGTTATTGGTATTGGTGTTGTTGTTATTTGACCAAAAAAAAAAAACTTTTGTAAACTATCAAAAACATTGTGTTTAAAAGTGAAGAGAAGTGTGAAGGATATTGTAGAAGACGATATTTTGAGGGTATTATTCATGTGATGAATGATTCGTGTCGTGATATTTTGGTAAATAAATTTTGTTGAAAATAAAAGTCGGTTGACGGGCCGGTAACCGGTTGCGGCCGATTTAAATCGAGCAGGTAAGTCGGACAATGGCCATCCAGCCACGATTCGCTTAATTAAACATGAATATATAAAAGTATACTTGCAGATTTTTGCTTATAAGAATCATCATGATTTTTTTCTTTTGTTCTACGGACCCACACGGTCAATCAACGGTACAGACCTGCATATTGCCTGCTTATCTTTTGTTGCCTGCCTGTAGTATAAAGTAGGTAGTTATTTAGTTTAGTTTTAGATGAATTTATCCTTAGAAGTTTGAGTATATCCAGTTTTCCGAAGGTTAGGTACTTCAAAACTCTTTATTTGGCAAACAATATATTATGTAGTATTTTTTATCAGTTCTACAAGTAACATTCCTACGTTATCATTCTATTCTAAAGTTCCAAAATAAACTAGGTATAGGTAACTCAGAACGGTTTGCTCAGAACTCTTAGTTTGTTTCCTTACTACTAGATGGCGCTGCCAGTGTCGAAAATGAAATCTTTAGTTTTGTTTAAGTTTTCGTGAAAATTAAGAAGAAAACATAGACTTATAAAAAAAGATGGACTCCGCGCCACGCATATCGAAAGTGAAGCACCCTACCGATCTATGTGTGCGTGATTTGAGTACCTGCAAAGACGCCGTCGCTCGTGTCACGTAATGGCGGCCGGTCGGCATACTATGATGTAAATGTGTGCGCGAGGCGTGTTTGTACAAACGTTCCCGGCATACTTACTGTGCTTCACTTTCGATATGCGCAGCGCGGAGTCCATCTTTTTTTATAAGTCTATGGAAGAAAAATGATAATGTAAGGTGGAAAACGTCTCCCGATTATATTTTGTCTATAAAGACATGATTACGTGCCGATTTAATTTCATCAATTTAAGTTATACAGTAACATTCACAGTGCACCTTTAAAACTTCCCAATGACTCGTGAGTTCAAACCGAACCAACAACAAACATATGAAACGAAATGGTCATGAAACGAAAACACCTGCAGATTTAACGCCCATTCTTATCTAAGAGCTAGCTAGCCCTTAAACTTGTCCGTTGGAATGGCACCGCGAACACGTCGGGATCGCTACACAACGCGATACACGTCTTGATACAAGTGTCCAGTGCGATACCAACTTAAATGATTCTTGCCATCAATAAATCAGTATCAAGATCTCGTGAGAACAACTTTCGCAGATCACTAGATATAGACTTCTTCCTACATAAACCTAAAGGTAAAGGAAGACAGGTATTCTTGTTCTGTGAGATAGACACAATTCTTCCTACATTGTAACGCAGAAGTTGATTAAGGTAATGAGTTGCTGGTAAATCGATTCTTGCCTTCATCTTTTGTATTAGCACGTGCATTAAGAGGTAACATAGCTCGTAGTGACATAATTTTATTATATACAACGTAGGTGCTTTTGGAACAACGTTATTGGTATCAGGGCTGCCTGTCCAAATTAATACCCTGCTTCTAAAGACAAAAAAAAAAAAAAAAAAGATACACGAATGTGATCAATCTCTCAACCAAATTGTTCACTGATGAAACGATCTTTCCTTTTATCGATCATTTCAACTTGATATTATCATGATGAAGAAAAAACAAAAATTACTGACTAAGCTCGATTGATTAGCAAATGCCAATTCATTCAAGCTTGGTACTTACTGCTGCTACAGAACGATGTCTTTGCCAGCTACGTGTTAGCAAGGTGCCAAAGGACCATTACTGTGGCCGCTTTAGACATTAATGAAGTCTCCAAGTTATCGATGACGCAAAGTAGTCTAAAGGATCTCAGTATCAAAATTACCTAAGAATTAATTTGTCCATTCCAGACTTCCTGATCCCTTCCTTAGGACCAAAGTTCACGAAGCATCTCCTTTATCTTACATATTCAAGACACCACGTCGCCTTTCATGCCCGCCTTATTTATTAATAAAAACATTTACTACCCAAATTAGATTATCCGCGTCAAGAAAAAAATTCTAGCCGACATCTCGCAAACACCTCTCATCTTATAGGGGAGATTGAAGTGGAGAAGCGGGGTTATGGCCTCTTGCAATCTAACTTTGGCTCGTTGTCGCGCCGTTAGTGTTGCCAGTCGGGAGAAAATTCTACCATCCCGGTATAAATAGTAGGTGTTGCGACGGAGGTCATCAGCGGGAAAGTTTTAATGAATTGGCATGAGCTGTGTTTTTGTTTGGTTCATTTCGGCACGTTAGTTGTGAGCTCGTTGCAATTTTTATGAGCGAGCCAAACTTGTGAGATTCGAGAAAGTCGTAGAGTACCAGTGTTTATTAAAATAGTTTGTCGTAAAAACATCTAATATTCTGATTTTTATTTCAGTCATTTTGAGATATCTTCCAGTTTTACTTGAAGAATAAATTAGATGACAGTGAATAAGTTACAAGCATATATCTTGGGTAGTAAGTACCTATCTACTTATTAATTCACAACTAGATTAATAAAATGACGTCAAACATAACCCCGGTATCGAATTAATGCATAACGACAAAGTACGAAATTTCCTTCCTACACAACTATCTCTTAAAATTAACCACAGCAGTTACTTACATATCAAATAGTTGCTAATTGACGGGCCTCAGACGAGGCTGGTTCAAGGCCCTCTATTCTAGTTGGTACCACCCTGAGCCGACCAAGGTCGCGTCATATTACAATAATTTATCCAAAAGCCTACTCCGTCTGGCAAACCCCATACTCCACTGAAGGTAAGTCATAAATTTCCTATGTTATCGCCACCAAATGAACTTACAGTTATACCTACATATTACGTTCAGTACAGGCGTCTGTCATATTTTGCACGTTAGTTTTTTTCCACATGGCAACATTTATTTTAATAGCTTGTTGCTGGAAGCTTTATCTTGCCGGCCAGTAGTTAATTAGAAATATTAAAGTTTTATTTCTTTTATTGGATATTTTAAAGTAGGTATGTAATGGAGATAATAAGTTGTACTTTTATAATGCTTTGAGATAGCCGGATGTTTTCATAGACGTGGTAATTCCTTAAATTGTGTTGCTTCTAGTTACTAATTGATACTGACGAATTACGGCTACAACGAAGGTGTTGTCAACGTAAGCTGACTTTTGCATGTTAGGTCGCAAAAACCATTTAAGAAATTCGAGACTACACAGCAACGTAGGGAACGTAGCAACGTAGCAGTTCTGCTGGGGAATCGGAAAAAGCAAGGTTTTGCTTTTTCCGATTCCCCAGCAGAACTGCTTATTAACCTATGCTTTGAATCTTTTCAACATACTGAAATCCCCTTCATCACATAATTGTATTTCTCAATAAATATGCTATTCGCTTTTCCTTTTCATGCACCAAAAAACCTCCTTGTGGGAGTCCCAACATTCAGAAATGCAAATTGACTCTCACTCACAATAAACCATTTAAAAAATCATGTGTTCTTCAATACAACTTGTGTAAATCTATATTATATCCATTACGAGAGTGTGCATGACTATTTATAAACGACACACAAATAATTTAATGCAGTACACTTAAGCTCGCTCACATTAGTGGGTTACAAGTAAAAAGGTAATTACTATAAAAATGGCAATAAAAACATTGCGTATTTAGTAAATTAAGCCTATACCACGTCATTAATAATCATTAGCTGGTTTTAAGTGCTAACTTACACACACAAGTACAATAATTATACAGTATTTATAGGTACAATCAATCGCTCTCCCTTTCAGGTTTAACAATTTTTGCAAAGCTCCTGTGGAATTAATATCTTCACATAATTACGCCTTTGAATGTCCACCGCTGGCATAAGGGTCTAAACCGGCGAGGGACAGATCGTGAGTTTGAAACACATCCAATACACTCTTTCCTATTACAATAGCACCATTACTCATTAGCTCAGATTGAAGGTAAGCAGGAATACTAGAAAAGTAACACATTTCCAGCATTACCATCATCATTCTCTTGCCCTTATCCCAATTTATTACTGATCCATGCAGCATGTCTGCTTCCATACTTTTCTGTTAGTCATTATCTCAGTAGTCAACCCTTTTCTAGCCATATCATCTGCTCACACACATCACCCAGTCCATCTATTGATTCTTTAGTCTTTCCCTAATATTCCATCCACATTCACCCTCAAAACTTTCCTTACGAAACATCCCCATCATTATTGCAAAAAATAAAAACAAAAGAAAATGGACACACGATAGTCCCCAGTAACACACATTTCTAGCAATCTTTACAAAAAAACACATGAAAATCTCTAAACAAAGAAAAGATGATAATCCAAAAAAAAACGCGTAAATATTCCAATGCACCATTTATCAATATCAAAACATTCGACCTTCTACTTATCTCTGCACATCACAATATGAGCATCACTCAACTAGATACTGTCAACTGTCAATCAACAAATCAATCAATGTGAGAATCTGATGTCTAGATATTGTAGAAGAATCTAGCACACGTGATATGTCGAGTTCATGTGATACCTAATGGTGTTTTTAGTTAGAATTTCTAGTAGGAAAATTACAGGCAATATTCATTTTCTTTCAATGGCGTGCGTAAGAGTTTCATTGTAAATCTTGCAGATGCATTTTTCCAAAAGACATGCTTTAATTTTTCTTCTTACAAGAATAATAGTTAGCAAGGTTGGTATCGAAGCTAATAACTGTTTAGTATCCGGGGTGTACCTGTCTTACTCAGGTATCATTCCTCGTGCAGGTTCTAAAACAATTATTGTAAGTGTAGTTTCATTAGTCCATTAGGCTCTGTGTGTCAATGAGTGACCTAGCATATTACTGTGAGAAGTATTTTTGCCGTTTCATTCTCCTTGCGAAATGCCTGAAACCAAATTGTGAGTGCATGCCATATTACTATTCTTCAGTCAAGTGTAATGTAAAGTTCAGTAATAACTTCATGTTATGATGCTTTCGCTGTGAAATATGTGTGAGGCCACGTGCTATAAAGCCGCATGGCCAAGGTCAGTGCCACCCTGATGTGCCAAATGTAAGTGCTCATACGCAAGGGACCTTTGGGTTCCATTTTTAATTTTATAATTTTTTTTTTGGGTTTGGTAATTTTTATGGTGTGCATAATAAAGAGTATTCTATATCTATCTATCTATCTGAGTGACATGCAGCTATCTTAATACCATTTGCTCAGAACCATCGTAACTTTTTATGGTGTGATTCCTTTGTGAGATCATGCCCTTTTTACACCTACTTGTGTTTACTTCGGCAGCATGTTCACGGTCTGATTATACCTATAACTGCTAAGTCCGAACAATTCTATCAACAGCCTTCTGTCCTACTGACCGTCTCGTCATTCCTGCAAAAAAATACCCAAAAAATATATTTCTATCCAAACATCCACTCAAACGTTAGTACCACATTAAGCTAAAACTTAGCAGTAAACGTGTGCGTTAGTTCTAATTAGCTGCTGTTGTAAGTGGCCTTTAACCGGCCTTACACGCGTTGTGCCCGTTTTGGCCTATTACCGGCCCATTATACGCCCTTTGAGAGCCTCACTGCTGCTTTTACGTACCTCCATGTATGTGGTATTTATCGGGAACATTGAACTTGCTGACAGATTTAAAAAAAAAACCGGTCAAGAGCGAGTCGGACTCGCGCACCGAGGGTTCCGTTCTGATTTCTGAAAAAGTGTGCTATTTAGAGACATCGTTTTATTTTTTCTGTAATCATTACATAAACTTCTATCACATAGAATAATTTCAGATTTTTCTCTTTGCAAACTTCGGAGATAAGGAGGGGTGAACTATTTTTTTACATTTTTCATCAAAGTTTTCAAACTTCGCGGGCAAAAAAAAAAAATGTTTGATAATGTGCAAACAGCGTTTTTTCATAATTATGATACCCCACATGCCCTAGTAGCCCCACTTTGAATTTTTAAGACGCCCTTTCAGTCCTGTTGCAAAAAAAAAATATAAATATTTTGATTTCTTTCTTATTTGCAAAATAGTTAGGTAAACGTCATCTAAAACTGTTTCAAATTTCAAGTTGATAGCATTACTAGTTCTGGAGATATCCAGCTGTGACAGTCAGACAGACAGACAGACAGACAGACTCTGAGTCACACCATAAGGGTTCCTTTTTTACCAATTTTGTACAGAACCATAATTAAAGCATTTGAAGTTGTAGTAACAATAAATGTAAAACACATGAATGGTCACGCAACCTGCCCTGTACCCGCAGCTACGCTATGTAAAGCGATGTAATATCAGTCAATAAGTTGAATGCCAAGTATTCAATGTACGAGCGTGTATTTACGTTCCATTGAACATGACCTTTGACCATTCGACGCTATAGATGATAAATTCTATATCTTACACGTTCGTGGAAAAGATTAAACTTGATTTCGACTTAACTCACGGTAATTACGTCCCCCAAGATATCATAAAGCATCGTGTTATCATCAGTAATATAATATGAATAAAGTAAATAGTAATTTCGTCGAGATCTGTTGCAATTATTGCATTCCGCTAAGCCCTTACCCGTTATTACAATGTTGGTTGAAATATCGCGTGTTCACTATGTATAGACGTACATACGTTATTTATCGATATTCTATAACCGAAACCGAATACTTAATGCTCAATAAGGCAGACGATTAATTTTCTTTCAACATTAGCAACGTATGCAAATTATGATATTTCATAAGATAACACATTCCTTATCGGGTACAGCTGTAAGTGAAAATAAAAATAAAATTCTTCAATTTCAGTATTATCAGGGACTATTAAGGGACACTTTATTTTAATGGCCACCGCACTGTGGCAGATTTAATCGATCCCTCTGCGGACCAATACAGTCGCCGCGTCCGTTCCCGATGACAGATAGCGACGAAATGCGTTTAAAATTTTAAAATTGGAACTTGGGCATGCGTGCGCACGCGCATCGCTCGCTGAAATTCCGTAATGAGCAGGTGAGCACCGTATCGCGACTCGGCGTGTCTACTTAGTGTCGAGAGGTAATGTTGAGCAAAATAATTAGTGAGTAATATTTGTTAGTTCACTCAACAGGGAGCCGTTTGTATAAAATTGTTTATGTAAATTACAACTCGATGCTATTATCGCGGTTATTTTGTTGCTCCTTTAGTTAATAATCTTTTAAGAATTATTTGTGTGTCAGGCTGGATTATGTGCCACGACTTTATTCGATTGTATTCTCCTGTAATACAAGGGCTTGTGGCTAAGTAATAACAGCCCCACGGGTCGAGCGATCAGTGGATGGGTGACCATCTTTACATACGAGTACCAAGACCCCTCCGTGCGCCGTTGGTGCCGGCTGTCATTCGTAGATCTTCGACAGTCGTTACGGGTCGTCCGTAGCCCGAAAGTCTGACCAAGTCTTAGTCTTACCAAGGGGTATCGTATTACCCAGTAACTGGGTTGTGGAGGTCACATAGGCAGTTACTCCACGTCAAATACGGGGATTCTCCTATAGCAATTGTATGATTTTGTGTTGGCATGCTGAACTATTGTTCGGTTTATGGAAAGGTTTTTATCAGTGAGTATCAAAGACACATTGACGTATAAAAATAGTGGCATCTAAACATATGGACGGAATACGCACCTGCTAACAGCAGATGCTACAGGTAAAAATAATCAGCGGTGTCAGATTTCGCTTCGAAGACTAATAAAGCATACATTCTAGTAGCTTTTTGTGCAATTTTCTTGTTAATTAGAGGGTAAAACGTAAAAATAGCAGTTGTATGGGCGAGTCAGCCGATCGTCTCAGTATTAGCGCATGTGGACACAAAACAAAAACAGACAGACGAAAAAAAGATGCAAAAAATGTCTGCCGCCGCGCTATCTGCAGCTCGCGATCCTGTCTCAAATAATGGCACAGGGGAAGCCGTGGAGTCGATGAGGTGTACATTTTTAGTACTTTACAGAGATTATTTGGTACAGGTCTTTTCGATGTCCTGAAGGTCTGTTCAGAAGAGAAATTGACCCAATTAGTTTTAAAGTTGCGCCCCATGCAAATTTCTCGCTGTGGCATACAATAAATTGGAACAACAAATGACTTGCCTGGTCTAAACACAGTTTAGACGGTGTAACTTTTATTGTTGCTTTCTACTTTTGGTATGCCACAGGCAATAAATTCGCACCGTGTATGTCAGAGTTTAATATTCTTTATTGCTCATGTTTCAACTGATGCACTTGGCTTTATACAACTGCATCAGTAGTAAAAATATAGTGAGTACTAACTATAACTATACTATACTCTGTATACAGGTTGAATTTTTCAAGTGGGAGTGGATGGCCAAATCCGAAACTATGAGGAATAGCGAAAAGTACTCAAAGTAGTCTCGGGCTCGATTTTGATGAAAACTAAAACCGCATCATTGGATTTTTGAAAAATCAATGTTTCTAGCCAGGAATCGAACCCGTTGATTTTGAAAAAAAAAAACACACTGTATTATTACACCATTCGATGGTGTCGCTAATAAGGATCGAATTCTGTGAAGTAATGACATACGGCAAACTAAAGGGAAAAAACTACATTCAACCTGTATCACAGATTAACACAGATGGAACACTCCGCAAAATCATTTAAATAAAAAGCTACTTTTGCTGCGACACAATAATGTGCAATTCAGGTCGCACAACGCTTATTACCTACAGTTATATTCAACTACAAGTTGCCTCTCTTTCTATCGCGTAACTCTTATACCTTCTGAATTAGCCCCGCGGACGGGGCCCGCCGCGTACTTATCGCTTCATACCTAAACTGCGGAGTGTCCCACCTGTATTAATCTGTGCCTGTATACAGTCGACATTAAACATCAAGTTATGATCCCGTATTTTTTGACACAGGGTTCCGATACATTTTAACATACTGGGCACATTTCCTTCATTCTTAGATCTATGGTTACATCAATATCTTGATCAAACGACAACATACACTCACTAGTAATAATCCGATAAAAAAAACAAAACAAAAAGTATACACCAAAAATATTTTTAGTCCTAAGTCCACTCCACTGCTGTTGAGCGGTCAGTCGGGCCAGTAGAGCACGCGGGCCAGCGCGTAAATCAGCATCAACACAGTGTCGCCCCCTCGTTTTGCTCGCATTCACTTAAGGCTCGCAGCCTTACCCCCCTCCCTTACCTCCGCACCCCCCTGCAGGCCCCTGCGAACACCATGATGCGGTATCAATGGCGTTTCTGATGACATTGTTTAGTAAGTACCTGCCTTTATGGTAAGCTGGCGTTCCTAGTAGGTATTCTTTACTTATAGAGGAGTACATGCTCATGCTTTGATTTGTGAACAATGTATGGATATTCTGACATTGGCTGACAATTAAAGAAACTCAAAAGTCTTTTCAGGCTTTTAAGGAAAATAAAATAAGGAACTTCTGAACAGACAATATATTATAGCCATGCTGGTTTTTGGAAACCTGGTCAAGCTTCTAATCTAATAATTATAGTAATCAGCTTGAGCAACCAATGTTATTGGATACAAACACAACATTTGACAACGAATTTAATTAAATAGATAGGTTAATGAAACCAGATGGTTGCATTGCTTTTAAACTGTTGAAGATAATGTAATAAAACCTTTGTCTGTACCTTCCAGTCTAACATCTATTCTGTCTTTTACAAGAAGTACAATTTTTTCTCATACTGCATCGAATTCCCCTGCAAATCATCCAGTAGCTAACAGTATTGTATGTTAATGCCATGCATAACAGCTATTGTGCAAATGTGCGCACAGTGAGAGGTTGCTCTGTCTTCGAATAACTTAAAACTGTTGTACAGTCGAATAGTTACATTAATTACTATTTGAGATGTTAATGGTAATCATTGATTAAGGGCTAGTTGTTCTTCGGAGGAGCTCGTGGCTAAGTAATTCCAGCCGCACGGGTCGATTCATCGGGTTAAGCTACGCTTGCCGGGGTTGGTCAGTGGATGGGTGACCATCTTTACATACCGAGACTCCTCCGTGCCTCGGAAAGCACGTTAAGCCGTTGGTCCCGGCTGTCATTCGTGGATCTTTGACAGTCGTTACGGGTCGTCAGAAGCCCGAAAGTCTGACAACCAGTCTTACCAAGGGGTATCGTATTACCCAGTTACTGGGTTGTGGAGGTCAGATAGGCAGTCGCTCCATGTAAAATACTGGTATTCTGTTGCATCCGGTTAGACTGGAAGCCGACCCCAACATAGCTGGGAAAAGGCTAGGCAGATTGATTGTTCTTCGAAGGCTCGACTGTGAGATGTTTTTATCCTCGTATTATTAAAAAGCAACTTGTAGCTTAGGTACACTTCACTTCAGGGCAAAGGCCTCTTATAAACTTAAAAACCGGTCAAGAGCGAGTCGGACTCGCGCACCGCGGGTTCCGTTCCGACTTCCGAAAAAGTGTGCTATTTAAAGACATCTTTTTATTTTTCCTGTAATCTTTAGGTACTTACATAAACTTCTATTACATAGGATAATTTCAGATTTCTCTCAAAATGTTTAAAAGAAAAAAATGTTTGAGAATGTGCAAACAGCGTTCTTTCATAAAATATGATACCCCACATGCCTTAGTTGCCCCACTTAGAATTTTTAAGATTTTCAATCCTTGCAAAAAAACAAAAAATAGTTTAATTTCTTTCATAATTGCAAAATATTGGTCTTTACCTATGAAATTGCCGTTCTGCAGTACTGGCCATTTCAAATCAAAATAATTTTTGTTTGGCTAAGAATTCTAATTTCAAATTAATTTTATTTTAAAAACATGGATTTTTTTTTTCAAAAGTAGTCATTTGTTTATTGATTAGTGTTACATTTTCATCGCATTTCAATCTTTTTCGTCATCATGGATACGTTAAAAATTCGAGTAATTATGGAATATGAGTACCGTCGTGGCAGCAACGCGGCACAAGCGGCACGCAACATCAACGACGTTTACGGAGTACGACGTTTACTAACACTACAAACCAACGCACCACCTATTATTGGTTTGCTCGCTTCCGTTCTGGAAATTTCGACCTGAAAAATGAACCTCGCGGTCGTCCGAAGACTTTGGTCGACAATTACGAATTAAAGGCGATTGTGGAAGCTGATGATACACAATCTACGGCTGAATTAGCAGCAGCTTTCGACGTTAGCGTCAAAACAATATTGGTCCATTTGCGTCAAATTGGCAAGGTAAAAAAGCTTGACAAATGGGTGCCCCACGAACTCAATGATCGCCAGCGCGAAGTACGCGTCGAGACGTGCCAAGGCACGTCTCGACGCGTACACTGCTCAACAGACACACAAATGAAGGAATTTTGAACCGCATTGTTACCTGCGATGAAAAATGGATTCTGTTTGATAACCGCAAGCGCTCAGCAAGTTGGTTGGATCCTGGTTCAGCACCTAAATAATGCCCTAAACGAAAACTTACCCCTAGAAAAGTGATGGTCACTGTTTGGTGGTCTAGCGCCGGTGTGATTCATCACAGCTTCTTACCAAACGCGGTGAGCATTACTGCAGATGTGTACTGTGAAGAACTGAACACAATGATGGAGAAGCTGGCACATCTCCAACCAGTATTGGTCAATCGCTCGTCTCCGCTGCTCCTGCACGACAACGCGCGACCTCATACTGCACAGCAGACGGTCTCCAAGTTGCAAAAACTGGGGTTGGAAGCTCTCCGTCATCCGCCCTACTCACCAGACCTTGCGCCTACAGAATACTACTTTATCCAGAATTTGGATAACTTCTTGGCGGGAAAATAATTCAATACCCGAGAGGCAGTACAAAATGCCTTTGAAGAATTTGTTGCCTCCCGACTAGCTGATTTCTTTAAGAAGGGCATCAATAAACTGCCACTGCGTTGGCAAAGATGCATTGATTGCATGGGTGATTACTTCGATTAATACAAATAAAAAATACATGAAAAAAATTCGTTTAAATTTTTTCATACAAAACGGCAATTTCATAGGTAAAGACCTATTAGTTGGGCAAACGTCATCTAAAACTGTTCCAAATTTCAAGTTGATAGCATTAGTAGTTATTGAGATATCCAGCTGTGACAGACGGACAGACAGACAGACTAAGTCGCACTATAAGGGTTCCTTTATACCATTTTGGCACGGAACCCTAAAAACGTGTTAAAAAGAAAGGCTATGTTAAGTGAAGGCATGTAGTGTCGTGTAGGTCCTGTATCATAGATTACCTAAGCAATTATAAAATTGAAGAAAGTCGCTTTGGTATTTCAAAGATGTAGCCAATCCATCAAATCTGAATGAAAAACATTTGTAATCATTAAACAGACCACAATGGCTTAAAAGTTTAAATCCTGATTTAATCTATGATTCTGTGTTTCTGGGCAGCAATGGATTCACAGTTCAATAGGTTAATAGTAGCACTATATTAAACAGGGTGACTTTGAAAACATACGACAAAATTTAAAGGGGTGTTCTACCCATCATTAGGAACAACTTTTACTATGGGACCAAACCTGAAATCGCGAAAAAAAAATCAGCTGTTCAGTACATTTATGTTCGCATAATTCGTCAAAATGTACTGAACAGCTGATTTTTTTTTCGCGATTTCAAGTTTGGTCCCATAGTAAAAGTTGTTCATAATGATGGGTAGAACACTCCTTTAAATTTTGTCGCATGTTTTCAAAGTCACCCTGTATATTCCACACATTCGACTCTAATACTGCTCCAATATTCGTCGTAAAACAAACTACCCAGAACATTTCCAAACAAATCATGACGTCACAGCAGACAGATCCTCCGTCCCATGCAGTCGTCAGCGTCACAACCGGGCACGTCACGCAGTCGTCGCGTTGCCATATCGCGTCACTGTCGATCGCTTTATATAAATTTAGAACGAACGCCGCTTGACTGGCGCCCGTCAGACGATTTTGACGGGTTCACCATTAAATCGCATGCAGAAGGACCACTACTTGCAACGAAAGGGTTAAAAGGACCAAGTTGCGGGCATGTTCGTGAACGGGCGCCGTTAGTTGAGACTGGTCATCTCTTGAGTATTTTTTTTACATTGTTCTCACATATAGAAGCAACAAATATACCAGTCACCCTATACAGGGTGAAATTGAATAGATGCGACAAAATTTAAGGGGGTGTTCTACGCATCAATATCAATATACATCTTTTACTATGGGACCAAACCTGAAATCGCGAAAAAAAAATCAGCTGTTCAGTACATTTTGACGAATTATGCGAACATTAAATGTACTGAACAGCTGATTTTTTTTTCGCGATTACAGGTTTGGTCCCATAGTAAAAGTTGTTCATATTGATGCGTAGAACACCCTCTTAAATTTTGTCGCATCTATTCAATTTCACCCTGTATAATGTACCCAGGATGTTGTATTATCTTGATTTAAAAGAGTGTCCATGGAGTTTCTTGCCCGTTCTTCCCCATATAGAGATCTACGTTTTGGAATGGGCAACTAGCTTCAACTTTCTAACTGACCGACTCTTTGACAATTCAAAAGTGCCTATAATTGGTTTAATTGAAATAAATGCGTTTGAGTTTGACTTGTTGACAAATCAAGTCGCAAATTACTGCAGTCACAATCTCACCGACCTGGTTGCAATATCTTGTTCATATTGGAGACGCTCCTGGCCCTGGGATGACCAATATTAAGAAGGCCATCATCATCTTCCTGCCCTTATCCCATGGTACGTGGGGCTGGCGCACCCCGTTTTCTTCTTCCATTCTCCCCTGTCAACCGTCACGCTATCATTCACTCCCTTCTCTTTCATATCATTCCTCACACGATCCATCCATCTTTTCTTTGACCTTCCTCTCCCTCTCCATCCATCAACATGTATATTCATTACTCCTTTAGTCACATGCGTTTCGTCCCTCCTCATACTCGTCACTCCACAACGTCCATCACAACATTCTCATCTCCGCTGCATGCAATCTTTTAGTAATAAGAAGGCCATCAAACCTGTTTAAACCTTATGTACAGCTAAGCAATATACACAAAACGGTACAAGCGCTCCCGTATTTTGCATATTATTATGTCGCAGCGAACTAGCTTAATTAATATTTCAATTGACAGGCTAGCCTTTTGGCAGAGGTGTAACTAAACGGCGCGGTAAACTGTGACCAACCATGACGTGTGAGCCGAATAGGTCGCAGTAACTAAGCCAGAGTCAGGTTAGAACTGTGACCAACCGCGCGCTAGCCGAACGAGCGCTACTTTCAAAGGCAGCTGCACATCATACACCACGTTTGTGAGCTGGCTTTTCATCAACTACGTAATTGTTGACTTCAGTATTCGTTAATGAGACTGTCCACTGTCCAGCAGCGTCCTACAAAAGATCGTTGGTGACATCACACGGATCAGTTTCCAAGTACCAGATAGCTCCTGATATTTTTGCTTCGTTCGGCCACATTATGTGAGGTGTGTTGTGGAGTGAGCCTTCTGCAGCGATATGTTATGACGTAGGACTGTCAAAATGACGGCTCCCCGAATTGACGCCTGCCGATAACGTCCATCGGGGAATTCTAAAATGCTGATAGTATTTTGTTTGGTTTAATTTTCCGGAATAAAATGTTTCGTGTCGTTTGTGCTGAATGTCACAGTTAGTTGCATGCAGAGCTATTAATACCTAGGACCTAGGAGTCCTAGGTATGTGTATATGTGATGACTGAGAAGTTAATTGTTTGTAAGTAAGTGTAGTAGCTAAACGTTCTTTTACAGTAGGTAATGAAGAAATTAGTTTCTACGCTAAATGCTCCTGTCTTTCTTCGTTGCATTTTATTAACTTAGTTTGGGTCGACTTCCATATTATTCATTAGGTAACCTACATATACAGGGTGTAAGGGACAGCCCTCCGCAAACTGATAGGGTGAATTCAGTATGTCATACTAAGATGACCGGTACATGAAATTTTTTCAGGAACTTTAAGGGACTCCAATAAACCTGATTTGTTTGTGTTTTTGTGCACAAATCGGAGCGTCTATTACTGGTTGGGAGGGGTAGGTAATAGGTATGCGGTGAGTTCGATGAACTCTGTAGCTAGACAGAAAGTGAACAGCTGATTTCACGCGTCGTTGGTTAGAGTATTTCAACATCCATTGCTGGCTTTTTTTTTCGCTGTTTTTTTTTTGCAGTTTTTTTTACATAAATGGAGTGCTGCGAACACACAATGCAATTTTACATTGAAATAATGAAAATGTAACTGAAAAAAAAATTGAAAAAATGAAAATTTTCCTGAGAAAATTTCCGGTGGAATATGATTCAGAATGAGGAGCTGAATGCACCCTGTTAGTTTGCGTAGGGCTGTCCCTTACACCCTGTATAAAATTTTTATTTTATTATATTTCTAAATGTCGTAACTCGAACGACATTATGCTTTCGACTGTTTAAATTGCTCTTTCATTCCATATTGGATTTTTTGTGGCTGTTCGTTGATGATTTAGTTCCAGGAAAGGCGATTTGGGGTCAAAAATGTACTGGTATCTACTGATCTAAATACATCTTTGACCCTGTTTACTACCAGACTGTACTAATATCTTTAAAATCTAAACTATACTAAAAATATCGGGCAATGATTGATATTGGTGCCGATTCTGTTGTACACCGAACTAAACTATCACTAAAATTCCTTACTTTTTTCTATGAAAATCTTAGAGCTATTCTGCAAAAAAAAAACCTCTAAATTTAGAAAAAAATTGACACAACTAAAATCGAGTTTGACAATCGTGACTCCGCGTGGTATAGTGCTCGTAGTATATTTGACCCGGTGGCTTTAATTTTTACCGGGGCATACCCATCCTACAAGACTGCATAACTGCCTCGATCACGTAATGATTAGTACCACCACTTGTGCAACAGTCATGGTCATAGATTCCACGGTCAGCGATCACGCCGCCGTAATGTTATGTCTAAGTAATGCCCCCTCTAAAAACAGGAATACGAAAAGATATATTACAAAAGTAAACTATGAGGGCGCCGTTGAACAATTAAAAACTACGGATTTTACTTTTATTTCACAAAATTGTGATGCAAACGAGGCCGCTACACGGTTTGTTGAATGTCTTAGGTCCACGGTATCCCAACACTCAAAAGTAGCGAAAGTCTCTAACCGTAAGGTAATCCTTAAACCTTGGATGACACCTGGTCTCTTAAGGTGTATTCGACACAGGGATAACCTCCATCGAAAATTCTTGGCAGACCCTAAAAATGGAATTATCGAGTTATCATACAAAAGGTATCGTAACCACTGTAATCTATTACTCAGAAAATTAAGAAATGATTACGAAAGCTCCGCTTTAAAATCTTCAAAGGACAATAAAGAAATGTGGAATACTATAAAATCCATAACCAACCAAGCTAGGAAACAAATATCAGCTGACAAACTTCTATCTGCCACTGACGATGCGGATGCGCCTAATGCCATCGAGCAAATAAACCATTATTTTTCTAATGTCGGAAAGCAATTGGCAGATAATATTATTAAAAACCAAAATTCCTCACTTGCCCCATACAAAATTGAAACACTCCCTGCGTGTGATTCTATGGTCCTACTTTCTCCGGACGAAGCTGAAGTTGAGACAGTAATTAACAACTTAAAACATGATTGTGCCACAGGATGGGACTCCATTCCGGCTAAACTCCTTAAATTGGGTAAAGAAGTACTAGTTCCACCTCTTACAAAGCTTTTTGACGCCTGTTTTGAGCAAGGAGTTTTTCCCCGAATTTTCAAAAAATCCTTAATCACACCTGTTCACAAGGGTGGAAACCAACACGATGTTAAAAATTATAGACCTATCTCCGTTCTGTCAGCACTGTCAAAAATATTAGAAAAATTGTTGAACCGTAGACTCATGAAATATCTAGAGCACTACAAAATAATATCGGACACCCAATTTGGTTTTAGGTCCGGGAAAAGTACCGCAGATGCAGTTAATCAACTCGTTGATTACGTGACTGGAAAAGTTGACACAAAGCAAAAATGTCTGGGTGTTTTTCTGGACCTAGCCAAGGCGTTTGACACGGTCTGTATTCCAACTCTTGTGACAAAGTTAGAACACGCTGGAATCCGGGGAAAGGCTCTAAGCATATTTACAGACTTTCTCAAGGACCGAACGCAAAAAGTAAAGATTGGTGAAGTTATTAGCGATGAAGCCAGAGTTGATTATGGTGTACCACAAGGTAGCTGCCTATCCCCGAGTCTTTTCTTGCTCTATGTGAATGACCTATGCCAGCAGTCTCTTACTAGGGGTAAAATATTTAGCTATGCAGACGACACTGTACTTATATTTCATGGAGAGAGTTGGGACGCGGCTCTGCAAGCTGCAGAGACGGGCGTACGTAAAATAATGCACTGGCTGGAAGGTAACTTATTAACACTTAATATTTCGAAAACATCATTTCTGCAATTTACTTTCGCCAAAACTAAACCTACAACAATAAGCCTTAAAGCACACTCCTGTGGTCACTCCAACAACAGTCTTCCATGCTCGTGTCTTCCAATTACACAAAAAAAGACAATTAAGTACCTGGGTGTGATTCTGGATGAGGGACTTAGTTGGCGTCCCCACATTGAGCAAACTGCCTCACGGGTTAGGAAACTTATATGGGCGTTTAAGAGACTTCGGCAAATGGCCGACTTTAAGCTTCTTCGTTTGGTGTATATAGCACTAGCACAGTCAATTGTAGGTTACTGTGTTACGGCATGGGGAGGGGCTTGTAAAACCTATATGATACACCTCGAGAGAGCCCAAAGATCTTTGTTAAAAGTCATGACCTTCAAACCGTACCGGTTCCCTACAAAAACCCTGTATGAAAGTTGTCACGTACTTACAGTGAGACAACTATACCTTCTTAATCTCATCATGAAACAGCATGAAATCACTCCGATAAACCACGCAACCAAACATAAGAGAACTGTCATTAGTGTATGTCGCGCAGTCAAATGTAAGACTGCATCCGCACGACGACAACGTCTATATTTAGCTACTTATATTTATAATAAAGTTAATAGAATCCTTAACTTCAACCCACTAACAATAAATAAAACTAAGATAATACTAAACACATGGCTTCAAACATTGGACTACCAACAGACGGAAAACTTACTTAAAGAACAATACACGTGATAATTAAATAGTATTTAAGGTAAACGAAATCAGATATTTAACCCAAAGTCCAGTCACCAAGTACAACCACTCATACAAATACACACACACACACACACCCTCACACACAAAATACAACACACTCACATACACACCACTCAAGAGCATGCATGCACTAATTTTCATTTGTTTTTTTGATTTATTATTTTAATTTTGTTGCATAAACTGTTAATGTTCCAAAATCGGGTGAAGACACTGACTCCTGTAACACAGGTACCACCTAGCTCAGGAGTCAGGGCTTCAATTGTAAATGTAACTCCATTTTTATGTCAATAAAATATATTTTATTTTATTTTTTTTTATTATTTATTTAATTGGAACTAACGAAATCACTATGAAAAGTGAGAAGGCTTGTCATATTTTGTTTACAGACAATCCGACATCGCCGCCCTTATCGTGTCAGATATTTTTTAGAGCTGGAGGGGGGCAGGGAGGGGGGCAGCTGCAACGTGTTTTTGTGGATTTTTTTTTGGTACCTACG
Organism: Cosmia trapezina; assembly: GCA_905163495.3. Lineage (NCBI taxonomy): Eukaryota > Metazoa > Arthropoda > Insecta > Lepidoptera > Noctuidae > Cosmia > Cosmia trapezina. The sequence goes on along the minus strand of LR991028.1, from coordinate 28,175,821 downwards.
TGTTGAGGGTTACGGGGTTTAAGGGTATTATAAAGGGGGGCCAAATTTTCATTATTTTTGCGATAGGACACACCGTTTTCGAGATATATGGAAAAGAAAAAAAAAATACAGTACTGTTTTTGCACTTGAAGTCAAGGTGTTTGTGTGAATTTTAGCTCATGTCAACTAATCTTATTCCACACCTTTTTAATCGCGATTAAAAATAGTCTGATTTAGTTTGACAATCAAAATTTTAGGTGAAAAAACGTCAAATTCAGAATAGCAAAATTGCCATTTTCACTAAACTATAATCTCAGTACAATCTTAGTGCTGTCAAACTAAAATTTAGTTAAGTTGTGTCACTTTAATCAATTTCAGAATGGGAAATCGTCGTTTGACAGGAATAAACTAAATTTTAGTGATTGTTAGTCTAGTTTAGAGGCATTTGTGACAAGAGAATCGGCACCAATATCATACAACTTGCTGAAAACCCTAGTGTAAAAAACAAAAGGGCTCAAAAAAATTTTTTTTTTCTGAACAATAACATTAGACTAAGTACAACAAGTAGAACGATGATAGCTGCAAAAGTATAAACTGTAGCGCAGCTAACAACGCCCTTCTCCAGATACAGAATGGAATAAAATGTTCCATGCAAAAAAGACTAATAAAACTCTTTCAAAATACTAATTGTTTTCATTACTTTTGCTTTCGCTGTTGGTTATGATCAAGATGTAGACTTCTGTATAGTAAGCATTAACGGTAGCAATTAGTACTTTTTATAAAAATGAATCAAAATAAACTCCTCATCATAAAACCACTATCTTACATCTTTATAGTTTCAGATTATTATTTTTCATTTTAATTAATTTAAACATAATTTTGTAATACGTATGGCGCTCTTAGTCCTTTTACTTAATAATCTTTTGATAATTAAATAAACTGAGGAATGTGTTCTATCAAGACATCTGAAATGACATTAATTTTACAGCAGCTACTAATTATGGAAGTGTAAAAGGTCATATCGTCAGTTACCGCAATTTACATAGCGGACAAACCGACCAAGTGTGTGTGTTTTATTATTTTATTGCAATGTTGGCTACTTAGTTATGAGCTTTTTTAACGTTTTAATACTTTGAACTTTATATAATTATGTTCTTTTTGAAATTGGAAGATTATGAGATATAAATTTTGATCTTTGAGGTAGTAAAGTTTTCTGAAACTTGCACCTGAATTGTGGTGCCCACTCACGAAGGCAATAAGCTTACATTTTGACTTTTTTGCAGTATAAAACAATAAAATAGTTGCTCAACATGACATAAAAAACCTGTCAGTAAATAATCTTCATAAAAATATGCAACTTACACGGTTTTACGTGCGCTATCCATTAAAATGAATGGTTCGCCATACCCACCATCGCAAGTGCCCAACACGGAAAAGTGAAAATAAAAATGAAAATTTTATACAATAAACGTAATCCAGTTTTTAACTTTTGATGGGTAGTTCCCGGTAAAGTACCTACCGTACTTTATAAACTCGTATTTTAACTTTACAACTATTTGGTGTAGATATCTCTTGTGCTGTTTATACTCCATTACAATGGAGGATAGGATAGGTACGAGGTAGTAGATCATTGTTATGGTTTTCAGAAAGAAATTAATAAAAGTATGAAAACTGTCACTGCGTCACTATCTAGTGGAAAAAACTTAGGTTGGTAATTTGATCGTCTGCGTCAGTATATTACTCGAAAGTACAGTCATATTCTTTAGATGTGCTTTATACTCGCTGGGGTCGCGGTCGGCGTAATTCGGCAGGATTCGGCATATTCGGGCGGCAAAATGAATTTTCGATTCTACCGCACGGCTAGGGCTGTATCGAATCATACCGAGTCGAACAAGACTGTGTGTAGCACCCCTTAGTTGATTATAATGATTCGTCCGGCGTTTTACTTTGTGTAAATAATTTCATCACCACTGCTCTCAAAACGGTGAAGGAAAACATCGTGAGGAAACAACTCTTAGAACCAAAAATTCGACGACATGTGATATCTACCAATCCGCACTAGGCTCGCATGGTAGATTACTGTCCACTCCCTCTCACTGAGAGGACGCCTGTGTCCCAGCAGTGGGAACATTATAGGCTGATAATATGCTATTCGTACATAATAAGCTACATATTCCTTTACTTTTTCACTTCCACACCGACTCTAAAAGATGGGCTAAATGATAACAGCTGTACGGGTCGATCGAAGGTTAAGCTACGTTTGCCGCGGTTGGTTCGTGGATGGGTGACCGCCCATTACATATCGAGACTCCTCTGTGCCTCGGTAAGGCGTTGGTCCCGGCTGTCATTCGTGACAGTCGTTTCGGGTCGTCAGAAGACCGAAAATGTGACAACCGCCTTACTAAGGTATCGTATTACACAGTAACTGGGTTGTGGAGGTCAGATAGGCAGTCGCTCCATGTAAAATACTGGTATCCAGCTGACTGTTAGACTGGAAGCCGTATATACATAGTTGGGAAAAGGCTAATAAGCAGATGATGATAGCCGACTTTAAAAGATTTTATTTTAATGGCAAAAGGTGAAGCTCAGAATTACCGCAGCCCTGCCTGTATAGGAATACTAAAACAACACACTTTATAGGATAATGATGACAGGTGCGAGCAACATTGTTTAGCGGAAACTTTGAATATAATTACAATTCGACTTATCCTCTTTATCACCGCCATCGCAGACTTAACCAACTAATGCACATACCTAGCAATTAAAAAATAATGACGAAATGTAATCGTTATAATGTATCTATATCTATTAATTGGAAAAAAAGAAAGTGTATTATACAGTATAGTCTGTCCCAAAAGTATCTGATGGAAATCAAAACGTACCAGACTTGTGGATGCCAATTTGTAGTGTCCCTTATAAATTGACAGCTTTGATTTAAACTAGCGGGGCAATTGTGTAACACACTTACAATCGGAATCAGTTTCATTTTAACAGTTCAATAACATTCATTGCGTTATTTACGTTGCTGAGCAGACAATTTTTTCGAACATAGTAAGCAATAGATTAGCAGTATGCTTAAAAATTATGCAGATTGTGATTAATAGTGTGTAAACTCCTCAGATGTCAGAGATGGTCTAATTTTAGAATCAAAACCCCAGCGTGGCGGCGGGGGTGGGTGTGCGGGGGGTGTGGGAGGGTTAGTTGCGAACTCCATAGGTTCACAACTACTGATGATGATTGGTTTTACATCGGATCATGTTTTTTCACGTTTATAGATATGTGATATAAGCTTATATACCTATTATGTAAAGATTTTTCCTTATGCACACATGAGGTGCATTTGACACTTGAGTGGTTAAGCAATTAGGGTGCTGAAAATCTAATTTTAAATCACCTATATGGTATATGTTTTTCTTTTAATTATTGAGTTTAATTTGATAACCTCAATTTTTTATCGATAATTTTTCAATTACAATTTACGTTATTCAAACAAATGATTGTTAGAAAAAGTGGTGAGGTATAGAGTTGAAACCTTCTAAATACAGATGAATGTGTTATTAATTCCCGTCAGTGAGTGATTGCGCAAGAATTTCACCTGAACGGGGTTTGTTTACACTTTAATCCGATACATTTGAAACAGACTATATCTGTTTTAATGTGTTTAGAATAAACTGTTTAGTTCGCAGTTAAATCGATTAGGTTATTGTGGATATTATTTCTGAAGTGTTGGTAATTCTACGAAGTAATTAGCATACTTATTGAAGTGTTAAAGACTAGCTTTTGTATGCAGCTTAGAAATGTTTCGCTTAGCTGTTTTAGAAATGTTTGTTATATTTTTCCTTTCTTCCATGCCTCGATGCTTCGAGCATGCAATGGGCTCCTAAGTTCGATTACCGGCTCGGACAGAGTTATTGAGTTTATTCTTTACACAATTCTCAGTAGCCCGGTGTTTGGAATTGTGCCCACTTACTGGCTATACAACATTAGTTTTTATTTACCCTAAAGCCGAAAAGGGGTCACTGTACTCATCATTTTGAACAACTTTTTCTATGGGACTTTTAAATTGAAACTTTGAAATCGCAAAAAAAATATCAGCTGTTCCATACATTTTGTCGATATAAGTGAACACAAATGTATGTAACAGCTGATTTTTTTTTCGCGATTTCAAGGTTGGCCCCATAGAAAAACATTTGAGATCTTCCACCACAAAGACTAGCTCATCACCAGCGAGCGTTTATCTTCACTGGCGTAGATTATTTCGGTCCTGTCAACATAACCATCGGACGCCGCCATGAAAAGCGCTATGTGGCCCTTTTTACGTGCCTTACGACCAGGGCCCTCCACTTGGAACTGGTTCACAGCCTATCCGCCGACTCTGCAATCATGGGTCTCAGGCGTTTCTTTGCCAGACGCGGGATTCCGCAGACTATATATTCGGATAATGGAACCGCATTCGTTGGCGCAAACAGGATCCTACGGGAATTTTACACAAATGACGTGCAAGATTTTGCCGCCACAAAGGGCATTAAGTGGAGTTTCATCCCAGCGGCGGCGCCTACTTTCGGAGGATGCTGGGAACGCCTCGTCAGGACGGTGAAAGTAGCGCTGAATGCTACACTGAAGGAAAGATGTCCCAAAGAGGAAACATTTTTGACTTTGTTAGCGGAAGCCGAGGCGATTGTAAATTCACGCCCACTCTCGCATGTGTCCACAGATCCAGATGACCCAACCACGTTGACACCGTTCCACTTTCTCATCGGGTCTTCATCGAACCAAACCCTACCAACGACATTGGAAGACCGTGACCTGAATGTACGCTCTGAATGGAAGAAAGCATTAAAGTTATCAGATCACTTTTGGAACCGCTGGGTGCGCGAAGTGCTGCCGACTATGCAAACACGAACCCAGGTTAAGGGAGATCCTGGTCAAGACCTCCTGATTGGAGACGTGGTTATTATCGTCGACGGAGCGCTACCACGAGGGACATGGCCACGAGGCCGTGTAGTGAAGGTGTTCCCTGGAAAAGACGGCGTTAATAGGGTGGTGGACGTTGCGACGGCCGGAGGTACGTTACGCCGGCCCCTCAAAAAACTTGTAAAGCTTGCCACATAAGGCTTCTTTTACCCTTGACTGTTGGTGCAGTGCTGCACGAGGGGCAGGATGTTACGGACTTTTTGGTTTTTTATATTTTTTCTTTACTTTTTCAAATTTAAAATCGTTTTTGTTCTTTTTTTACCTTTCTGTCAGTTGCTTACTTAGAATTGTCTGTCAAACAGTGTTTTTCTTCATATCCATTATAATAATAAAATACATTAATTTTCAAGGTAAGTAATTCATTTACGGATATCAGCCCATTTCCCCATCTTTTTCATACCCTTCGACCCCCCTTATCTCCGAAGTTTGCATAGAGTAAAAATCTGAAGTAATTCTATGTGATAGAAGATTATGTAAAAATTACAGGAAAAATAAAACATTGTCTCTAAATAGCACACTTTTCAGAAATCGGAACGGAACCCTCGGAACCCTTGGATTATTTTCCATACTTCTCTACGACCTAGTCGCCATCTCGGTAGCCGCCCCCTTTCTAGCCATATTAGTTACCTTTCACACAGTCCATCCATTTCTTCTTTGTTCTTCTCCAAGCCATCCACATTCATACTCAAAACTTCCCCCACAACATTTTCCTCAATGTCAAATCAGTATTATCACAGTGATCAGTAGATTCTGACATAATTTCCTTACCTTCACAAACCAGATAAGGCAGTTCCTATACCAATAAATTACCGCAAATACCTCGTTGCTCTACATAAGCGAGCTATTTATAAATACTATGTAAATAGGATTACTTGTATCAATGTCGGTGATCAGCTGTCGATACAAGATAAGACTCGTGTCACGATTTCACGAAATATGACAACAATCCATTTTATAACTGAAGATATAATCAATCTGTCCTTTTCCCAACTATGTTGGGGTCGGCTTCCAGTCTAACTGGATGCAGCTGAATACCAGTATTTTACATGGAGCGACTGCCTATCTGACCTCCATAACCCAGTTACTGCAATGGGTACTTAATATGATACTCCTTGGTAAGACTGGTTGTCAGACTTTCGAGCTTCTGACGACCCGTAACGACTGTCAAAGATCCACGAATGACAGCCGGGACCAACGGCTTAACGTGCTTTTCGAGGCACGGAGGAGTCTCGGTATGTAAAGATGGTCACCCATCCACGGACCAACCCCGGAAAGCGCAGCTTAACCTGATGGATCGACCCCTGCGGCTGTTATTAGTTAGCCACGAGCTCCTCTTATAATTGAAGATACAACATAACTGATTATTGTCGGTTTACAGATTTGTATGTGGTTACCAGTTGCATCGAACCTGGTGCTTTTCACATTAAAAACATACAAAACATAATAAATATCACGCATGTTTCCTGGAAAGGTTGGGCATGTTGAAGTATTTTATTATCTGTGTGACTGTGTTCTAATGTCAACCACGCTCTACACTTCCTGTTCCTGTCCCGCTTTAACAAGATGTCTGTAGTGTCGGTATTAGCTAGGTTAAGCTGTATAATAAACTGATAGTAATCAAACGAATCATTTATTTAACCATTCTAGTTCTCACAGGTTATGGGCCCAGACGCCTTATTAGTTGAGCTAGGAATATAGTTGAGTATTCAGTTTGGTTTACCGAGCGCGTTTTCAGAGCACAATGGAGACCACGCCGGCAAAGATAATAAATTTTCCACAGCTAAAAGCCGAATCTTTCGGAAATTGGCTCTTCAGAGTACAATGCTTATTAGATGAAAGAGGCCTAAAAGAGATAACAGAGGCAAAAGAGATAGAAGAAAATAAGAAGAACTTGGATGCGAAGGCAAGAAGTTTAATAGTGCAATGCCTAACGGATAGGCATTTAAACCTGGTTAAAGATTGTTCAACGGCGAATGAAATGATGAACTCCTTGAAAATCACATTTCAAAGAAAAAGTGTGATATCAAAAATCACTCTTCGAAGAAAACTATTGACTTTAAAGCAAGATGGCAGCTTGGAGGAATATTTTGCAAAATACGAAAATCTGATTCGGGAATTAGAAGTATCGGATGAAAAGATAGCAGAATGCGATAAAGTCTGTTACCTCCTAACGGGGCTTGGAGAGGAGTATAACAATGTTATAACTGCAATCGAAACTGTTAACACAGACCTATCTCTAGAATTTGTCCGGACAAAATTGCTGGACCACGAAGTAAGAAAGTCCCAGGAATCGAATGTAAAAGATGAAACATCATTTGTAAGCAGAAGCACGCATGTGATTTGCTACAAATGTAAGAAGAAGGGCCACAAGTCGTATGAGTGCCGGATGTTGAGCAGAGGCCGGGGACGGGGCTACAGAAGTCCCAGGGGCAGAGGAGAAGCAGCTCATCCTGCACAAGAGGAGAGCATGTTTATAGCGTCGGAGCAGGCGCTAACTGCCAAAGACATGGCAAACACTATTTCTTTTATTGTTGACTCCGGTGCCACTCAACATTTTGTACAAGAACAGTACTCAAAATATATGACAGATGTAGAAAACTTGCCACAAAAGTTAAATATAAAAATAGCAAATGGACAGACCCTTACAGCTACACAGAAGGGAATTTTAGTAGCCACTCACAATAATAAAAGGATTAAAATAGAAGCTGTAATAGTACCTGGTCTCAGTACTAACTTGCTATCGGTTAGTAAATTAGTAGAAAGAAAAATGGAAGTAATTTTTAGAAAAGGTAAATTACTAATAAAGCACCAAAATGAAACCTATCATGGAGTGAAAAAGGGACAGCTATATACATTTGATGTAAAAATAAATATTGAAAATGATGCGCATTCATGTCAGTTGACAGAAGATAACATTAATGTATGGCATCAAAGATTTGGTCATATGTGTAGAAAGAAATTGGCTATATTAGGATTACCATTTAGTACAGAACCATGTGAGCCATGCATGAAAAATAAAGCAACAAGATTGCCATTCAAAAGGCTACAGAGACCAAGATCAAGTAAAATTGGTGAATTGATACATACAGATATAGCAGGTCCTACTAGAGTGCCAACTACAGAAGGCTATAGGTATTTCCAAACAATAATTGATGATCACAGTCACTTCACACAGACATATTTGTTGACGCATAAATCTGAAGCAACAGGAAAGCTGATATCATACATAAAGGAAATGGAAAGACAAATGGAAGTGAAAGTCAAAAGAGTCAGATGTGATAATGGTGGTGAGTTTACGGCAAACTCATTAAAAGATTTCTGCACAAACAAAGGAATTAGGATAGAGTATACCCAGAAATACAGTCCGCAACAAAACGGCAAAGCTGAAAGGATGAATAGAACAATTTATGACAAAGCAAGAACAATGTTGGATGAGTCTAATCTGCCGAGACACCTCTGGGGACATGCTGTATTAACAGCCACATTCCTAATTAATCGCTCACCATGTTCATCTATACAAGACAAAGTACCAGCCAAGGAAATGAAGAAAGAATGTAATCTGCAAATGATAAAGATTTTTGGAAGTAAAGCTTGGGTACACATAATGCCTAAACAAGATAAGCTATCAAGCAGAGCAACTCCAGCTAGAATGGTGGGATATGCTATAAATGGTTATAAAGTATGGGATCCCAACACAAACTTGATAATAATATCGCGAGATGTAAGATTTGATGAAACAAATATAAAGTATACAGAAGAAAAGAAACCACAATATTTGAATGAAGAAATATTAGATGATACAATCCCAGGAGAAGTTGAAGAGATAGAACAACACGAAAATAGAGAAGACAAAAGTAGTCAAAATATATGTACTAAGTCAGGAAGAGAAGTGAGAAAACCACAGCGGTTAAATGATTATGAGACTTATGAAGCATACTGCTTATTATCCAGTGTAAGCGACCCGGTAACATACAAAGAAGCTATAGAACAGAGTATTGAATGGAAAACTGCAGTAATAAATGAAATAAAATCATTAGAAGAACAAGAAACATGGTCAGAAACAGAACTACCAAAAGGATGTAAAACAATAGACACAAAATGGATTTTTAAGACCAAATCAGATGGAACCAGAAAAGCGAGGTTAGTTGCCCGAGGATTCCAACAAACAATTGAAGACTATGTATATGCTCCTGTGGCAAAACTAACTACCATAAGAATGGGATTATCACAAGCAGTGAACAATGACTGGAAAATAAATCAATTAGATATACCTACAGCATTTCTAAATGGAAAATTAGAAACAGAAGTGTACATTAAAGTTCCAGAGGGAGTAAATGTGCAAAATAACAAGGAAGGAACAGTCTTAAGACTTAATAAAGCTTTATATGGCCTAAAAGAATCGCCAAAATGTTGGAATAAAACATTTGATACATTTTGCAAGAAAATAAATATGACAAGATCCAAAAATGATATATGTCTCTACTCAGGCAAGAATATATGGCTTGTACTATTTGTTGACGATATAATGTTGATGGGAAATGAAAAAGAAGTAAATAATGTGATTAAACTATTGCAAGAAGAATTTAAAGCCAAAAACTTGGGAAGAATAAGTAACTTTTTAGGTATTGAGATACAGCAAAATAACAACACAATAAAGTTATCACAAAAGCGTTTTATTGAAAATATAATTGCAAAGTTTAATATGGTGAACTGCAGAGAATCAAAGACACCGATGGAGAGCGGCTTCCAAGCACCTGAAAAAGAAGAACAGATTAATAATGTACCATACAGAGAGCTTATGGGATGCCTAAATTACCTGGCAACAATCAGCAGACCGGATATTACCTTTGCTACTTCATTTTTGAGTAGATACCTTGACAAGCCTACAAGAAGCTTGTGGACTGCAGCAAAGAGAATATTGCATTATTTAAATGCAACTAAAGATATGGAATTGACTTACCATAAGAAGAAAGAAGATAATAGCAATCTTTCTCTAATTTCAGCCTTTTCAGATGCAGACTGGGCTGGTGATAAGACAGACAGAAAAAGTGTCAGTGGTATGGTCATCTATCACCAAGGCAATTTGATCTCATGGTCTTCCAAGAAGCAACAGTCTGTTGCGCTTAGTACTGCCGAAGCTGAGTATACTTCTGCAGCCATGTGTGCGAGTGAACTCCTGTTTATTCATGGTTTGGCAAAAGACTTTAATGATCAGTGCAGTGTTGAACTAAAAGTGGACAATCAAAGTGCTATAAAAATGATTATGAACAGTGAAAATACGCGATATTCAAAACACATAGACATAAAGTTTCATTTCATAAAAGACATTATTGCTCGAAATTTAATTACAGTGAAATACGTGAGTTCTTGTGAAAATACATCGGACATTATGACAAAGCCCTTGTGTAGTGTAAAACATAATTATTTTCGTGCTAATTTGTTTAATTGAACTTTAGCCTTTGTTTATTTTGATTATATTTGAGGTTATGTAGAAATGTCAAACTAGAAATGTCACTCATGTCAAATGTTAAGATACTGTCACTTTAGTGTTACCATAAGATTAAAAATATATATATATGATTTTGTTTCGTGTAGCAATTTGAAGTTGTAATAATGTTAGAAAAAATATTGTAACTTAAAATTGAGAGGGAGTGTTGAAGTATTTTATTATCTGTGTGACTGTGTTCTAATGTCAACCACGCTCTACACTTCCTGTTCCTGTCCCGCTTTAACAAGATGTCTGTAGTGTCGGTATTAGCTAGGTTAAGCTGTATAATAAACTGATAGTAATCAAACGAATCATTTATTTAACCATTCTAGTTCTCACAGGGCAGAGGTGTACTTATTTTAGTACACCCGTGGGCGAACGTTGGTCCGTGGATGTATGACCATCTTTACATACCGAGACTCCTCCGTGCCTCGGAAAGCACGTTAAGCCGTTGGTCCCGGCTGTCATTCGTGGATCTTTGACAGTCGTTATGGGTCGTCAGAAGCCCGAAAGTCTGACAACCTGTCTTACCAAGGGGTATCGTATTACCCAGTTTCTGGGTTGTTGAGGTCAGATAGGCAGTCCCTCCATGGAAAATACTGGTATTCAGCTGCATCCGATAGACTGGAAGCCGACCCCAACATAGTTGGGAAAAGGCTAGGCAGATTGATTGATTTGTTTTCATTAGTTAGATTATACTCAAGTTTTACAGGAAGATAATCAAAAAAAAAAAAAAAATTCTCCCTTCGTCAATTTTAATCAATAATAAAATATTAACGAACATGCGCGCGCGCCTGTGCTGTACCGCTGCTGAAGAAATCCTAATAAAAAACCAAGTAACACATAACTAGAACTGAGAATGGAACCTAGGACCTCATGCTTAGCAGTGACGACTAGACCCACAGACGAGCTTTACCTGATGTCAGAGCAACAACTACGAAGGTCCTTAGTTCCTTACGAGTAGCTAGAAGGCGAACACCTGAACATCGAAACCCTACGATACTTATCACTATAGTACTGTTACTATAGATGGCCAAGAACAGGTAGCAGTCATGTTTTCTGAATTTAAAACTTTGATAAAAGTTGAAGAAGGCATAAACGTAGATTATGATACCTCTATTATAACTATAATGTTCCCTTTACGTCGATTAAACGATATGTTCCCTTTACGTCGATTAACTCTACGTCGAGCATATGATTTCTTCCTCGATGTTATTCCCTTTACGTCGATTGCCGCCAGAAATAAAAGTGAAATACAGTTAGGGCCTGTTTCACCGCCTACGACTAAGTTCCTATTAAGTTACTTGGCAGATAATTTCATACAAATTCTGTTCCATTTTTGAATTTATTCGGTGAGTTGCTATTCGGACATCGTGAAATTGGCTCTTAATGATTTATTTAAAGTAGGTACTTAACACATAGCACCCCTGACTGTCTCGATGGAGTAGTGGTCGGAAGCTACTACGGGTCATGAGGTCCTGGTTTCGATTCCCGGGTCAGGCCAAGTGTTATTGGGTTTTTCCATCTGGAATGACTCTAGCAGCCCGAAGTCTGGATTTGTGCTCGGTTGATGGCAATATGCTCGCAACGTGTTATGTTGCGAGCATATTTTACTGACTAGAGGGGACTTAAACATAACTGGCGAAATGTATCAGTAGGAACTATGAGGTACACTTCTGCCTAACCCTTCGGGGTATACAGGCGTGATGGTACTTAGGTAATTTTCAAATCAAAGGCCCTAGTTTTCTATTTAATTAATTTTCCGTGACTCAAAAGGAAAAAAGCCGGAAGCCCTAAAGGATCACTCGTGTATCTGTCCGTATGTCCGTCTGTCACAGCCAATTTGCTCCGAATCTAATGGACCGATTAAGTTAAAATTTGGTACACATATGAATTTCTGTGAACCAATCACGGCCGGGTAAAATAAATAAATTAATTTTGAATTTTTGGGGGCAAATAAGAAAATTTTAAAATGACATAGTTCAAAGGGAGACTATGAATAAATTTTTATCACAAACATTTTTTTTTTATCATTTTAATAAAAAAAAAAAATTTACATACCTAATCCTACATGACCAGACCACTTTAAAAAGTGCCGGCAAGCCGAAACTTTGTGTAGCTGTCAGATTGTAGAATATTGTCGGATTCTTGAGATTTGTCAATAGGCTATGGACAAAACTCTCTAAGTTGCTATAGTGTATGTTTAGTCAGTCATATCATAACAGAGCCCCGTGGGCCGCTAATTATAATTGTAACAACTGGTCTGGTCGAACCAGCGCCCAAGCAATCAAACGCGCCACATAATTTTAATTCATTTCCGGATGAAAACAGATTTATAAATCATAATCTCACAATCATAAAGCAATCATTACCAATTTCCGTGTTTCCGCACTTGTGATTAGATTTCAATTATGCACCATGCTTAGAAAACATCGCTGTTTGTGTGTGTGTCTGTGTGTTCGTTTCTCATGGCTCACTACACATCGTCTGTCAGTCAGACGTCAGCGTGCAGCTCGTAAATTATGACGGTTTTTCTGCGCGCGCGCACGCAAATCAGCGCGCATAGATCTATAATAATATGATACATGGAGGGAAGTGCATTCAGGAAGTTGTAATGCCTACCTGGTTAGTGTCGCACAGATGCAAGATTCAATGATGTAAATGCAATAAGGATTACCTTTTCTTTTGTGGATGGGAAATCATCAAGTGACTTCTCCCGCTCTGAAACCGCTCTTTTACTGACTAAAACCCACCCGTGTTCCTTCAGTTGCCTATGCCAGGGCCGCGGTATCTCTTTCGAACAACCCGCGACCCCGGCGGCATTACCTGAATACTCAATCATTGAAAGTTTAGTTTCGTAACTTCATCATCATCATCATCATCATTTCAGGCGAAAGACGTCCACTGTTGGACTAGGCCTCCCCCAAGCACCGCCACTTCGACCGGTTCTGTGCTTCCCGCATCCAGCGGATTCCTGCGGCCTTCACAAGGTCATCGGTCCACCTTGTGAGAAGCTGTCCAAGGTTACGTCTTCTGGTACGCGGCCGCCACTCCAGAACCTTTCGGCCCCATCGGCCATCTGTTCTGCAAGCAATGTGCCCTGCCCACTGCCACTGAAGTCTAATTCTTATGGCTAACCAAAAACAATTGGTCCTACTTTCATAACTTAGAACCAATTGTTTTTGGTTATCCAAAATGAGGTTAGAGTGGTACCTAATGGACAACCCAATGGTTACTAAAGTATGAACAATTTGAAGAGTTTGAAAAAAATTAAGATAGGGCGAAACTAATTCCTTAAACATGGACATTTAAACTCACTGGTGTAAGGAAGCCCTTGCCTTAATCAAGTAGGCAGTGGATTATTCAGGTCCCACGTGGTAGGAGGCATCAGAAATTCCATCAGTTTCTTTGTCACATCCTCAAAAACAACACATTATTCTTTGGCAGCCACCATCATGCTTCTCACGTACGCAAGGGTGGGCAAAGCTGAGCCATTAGCATATTAATTATCGAATCCTACGATAGTCATGGACTCCTGGTACCGGTTCGTATTCTAACTGTTTGCTAGAATTAAGATTAACTTTAGAATTGAGACTGTACTGTTGCCGTAATTTATTGCAGTGTTTTGATTGGCTGTGCTTGGGTGTGAATTAATATTAGTAAAGTTATTGGTTGGTTCGATAGGATTGATCAACAGTTGGGGAAGTCGAATTCAATTTGCCTGCTGGTTCTTGAATTAAAATCTTTTCAAGGACGTCTACTTGCTATTGATGGTTTGTGCAAGTAATATTGCCTCTATGCTGTGGTTTCTTGCAGTGGAGCAGAGAAACTTTTTTTTGCTGTGGAAATATCTTAAACTAGCTTGTCCGCGGCTTCACCCGCGTGGATGCCGGAAAATATCCCACGGAAACGTGCTACCGAGAAATCCTTCCTTATTCCTTGTCATACATTATAAAGGGCACTTCTGTGCAAAATTCTATATATAAATAAAAAGAGAAGTCCTGACTGAGTCAGTCAGTCAGGACTTCTCTTTTTATTTATATATAGATATTTCTGCCAAATCCAGTAATGATTTAGGTGATAACTGAGACAAGTATTTAAAGAACACAGAACTTTAGCTAATACCTTCAAGCTATGATTCCAGACATCATCTGACATTTATTACCACAAAAACAATTAAATGCTTTGCTTTAATAATTAATTGCTCGCTCCAAGTTGCCTTACTGCATTTACTCTGAAACCATTAAACAAGTTACCAGTCCTCTCCTACCTGAACCAAGTAAACGGCTCGGCGACAACTAATAGAAACACACAATTTTCCCTTTCGCGTGCAACTGAAATCACTTTCGCGCAAAAAAAGGTTCTTGAACACTGTACCGGCGAATCCGATCGCAGATAAAACAGCGCTACAACAAAACGATGGTAAGCAGGCAAGGAGGCAGGCCGTAATCTGCGCACGGCGTCTAATAAATTAGATTGTGTCCATAAACATGCGGCGTCGGGCTAACCTCGTCATCTGATACCGCGGACATTGTTTGGCGGGTGTCCATTGTTGAGCGACACGGTTTTTGGCGTAAGTGAAAAAGCAAAGAGTTAGTTGCCTAAAGTTCAAACTGATATTACCTTTGCTGTGCAGAAGGATGTACAGTCAGGGAAATAAATTTTTAAGCAAATTGACAAACTACGACACATTTTATACAACTGTCAAAGAATGAGGGTTGTGATTTAAAGATACCGGTTATATCGCTAAACAATTAATTTAATTGTGTTTAGTTAGTTACGACCCCATGGTCTTTCATTATTAGAAATTCTTGAAAGGCTTTCAGGATGACCCAGGATCAGGATCGCGGGTTGTTTCGCCGGGGTCGCGGGTTGTTCAAAAGAGATACCGTGGCCCTGGCACAGGCAACTGAAGGAACACGGGTGGGTTTTAGTCGGTAAAAGTCTGACGCACCCTCCCGGTCCGCCCTGATCGGGAAAGGTAATTTGATGATTTCCCATCCACCAAAAAAAAAGTATGACCCAGGATTTAAATCATTTCGAACTAATACTGCAGAATCAGACATCATAATCAACCTACAGAACAGTCTTAGATCTAAATCTAGAGTGAATATCAAAAACAAAACAATTACTGTCTAAAATTCATCCGAGAATAATCGGTACAGATCCCAATCCCGTACAACAGTGGACACACACCGCTCCCCGACAGGCGGCTGCTAGTAACGACTGCGCGTCTGTAGGTGCCGATATCTTAAGAAGCTTGTTGTAATGAAGTGCGATCACGGAGCCAACAGCCTCTGAAGCCCTCTTCATACTGATTGCTCTGCTTCTGGAATCAGTGGCCGTATTAACGGGGAAATTATATTTTTGGAGCATTTTCGACGTAAGAGGGAAAAGTGTATGATATGGAGGTCACATGGTTGCTAGTTGTATCTGAATATGCTTGTATAGCTATAGCATCACAGTCATGATAAACCAAGATGTACTCTTATCTATCATGGCCTATATTGTCACACTCCAGGGCAAAACCCCCCATCTCTCAATTCCACCCACTTCTGTTTTCTACTTTACCAAAGAAAGCCGTAGAACAACTGATTTTCCATAGCTCTTGCATATTATTCATTGCCAAAAACCAGTCAGTTAGCAAAAACGAGACGTGTTCTACAATTTTTTTTCTCAAAAGCCAATCTCACGTCATTTCTTGCCGTACAACAATGGACACCAGCCTCGGAGGTATCCATAGGCGGCTGATAGTGCTCAGTCGATAGCGGTATATTAAGGTGCTCAATATTAACGCTAGTCCCGACTGCCGTCTGATCGGCGGCTGCCCCTGTTTATGGCATGATGAGATGCTAAACGACTTTGATCTATAGAGAGCATGATAATAGCCGCTGTGCTGCGGTGTATTAGGTGCTTGCCTGCCTTATTAGGTTGGAGTTTGAGTTAATTAAATGTGTGAGTGACTTAAATATTGGTTGCTGGAGACGTGTGATTGGAGATTTGAGTTATGTTACCTACGCGCTGAATACTGACTCAAAAAAAAAAATCAATAGTCATTTATTCAAAATAGGCTGAAAATCAGCACTTTTTGAACGTCGAAATTACATGAGACAGTCCCCACAAAACGCCCGTCCTTCACCACTTCCGAGTGCTTTATCTGGGAAGAAGAAGTAGCGCAACAAACTGTCCTGTTCTGTCTGTTCAGTTACAAGAACTTGATTGAACTTGACTACCATCCATCTTTAGTCTTGGATTTCCTGTAATTCTGTCGATGTCCTGTAGAGAAAGTTAAAATGAGGTTTGTTGGATTCGTCTTCGTAAGATAATACATAAGTCTTATGGATTAATTTCCTTGCGTCTTAATCTGTAGTGCTTTTTCCCAGGATTTTTATTACGCGTTGGTTAATTCGTTCAGTACCCCCGTATTTCGAGTATCGTGACGTACGGCAAATCGAACATGACGTGATATAATGGAGCTTCACACGGAGGCTCCGCCAGTCGGCGGCTAGTAGCGGCCTCTGTTCGTGTAGCGATGAGATGCCAAACTGTCGACGTTGATCTATAGCGGATCAGCAGCGGCGGGGGCGGTCGATGAACCGGGTAGCTGGTTCGATTCCCGTACACTGAACAGGCCATAAGCCATAATTAATAATTATGATTCGCGAGTTATGGGAATGAAAATCATGATGGTAGGAGATTGAATTTATAGACGTAATAAGATGATAGGTGATAAGTTATAGCGTGCTTATGAAGAGTGATAGGTATGCTCATAATCCGACTGGTGAGAGCTTGGATTTCTAGTCGGTCAATAAATAATTTCATCTTTAAGAATTTATATACTTATGACATTCTTTCCTAGAAACAAACAAAAAAAAACCATTGTCAGACATGGCGCCTGCCGACAGAAGTGAAAACGTCACATTATCATGTCGCGTGACGCGTGATGCGTGACGCGAACTCATAAGATTTTCCCCAACCAAAAAACGCGTCTAAAGAAGTTTTCACTTCAAAAAGAAAACTTGAAATTGAATAAGTAAGTAGGTAAGTACTTACTGGTTGTTTTGTAGAAATATCCACTTGAACTAGTAATCAATTTAAAGGCCTAGGACATTTACAAATTAAGGCATCGCTATCTTTCAGTTTATGGCCACACCGTATACGGCTTATTTATGTATTTTTTGGTCCTTCCAACCGTCCGCACTGAAATACAGTTGACAAGTTGACCGGTAATGTACGATATATATATAATTATTATGATAAAATACAACGAATGATATGAACAGAACTGAACGAATAGAACGGCCATTAATTAAGATAAGAAACTTATTTAGTACTTCCGTTTTTGTTCTGGCAACACTCACTCATTCCTTGGCTTTTTTGACCGCGTTGTTAATTGATTATAATTTTTTACACGGTAATACTTTCTTGTTTGAATATCATAAAATGTAATGACTTCATTTTAAGACCTGCTTTCCTTATACGGTTCTACAAGTTTTCAATTAAGGCTTACTAATTAATGTTTGATGTAAAGAGACACAATTATGGAGAATAGAAGTTGTTAGTTTTGTAAATAGTCAATCATGTCATATGTATTGTAAGCATTCCCTCAACTGAAACAAGACATTTTCAAATTCAGCTCATAATTCAATCAAACAGAATGTTCAGGCATTAAGGGGATACATCGATAAATTTTGTGTTTTTAAATTCCTATAAAACCAAATGTTTATGGTTAAATCATTTGGATGTTCTATAAAATGTTTTATTTGACTACTTATATTGTCTACTGCTGCACTAAAACCGAATCATGATTCTTACCCTAGAAATTTTTTCAATAGAATTTTTTTTCTAGAATAGGACCGTCTATTTTCTGTTTCCTGCTTAGCTGCACAATAATGTGGAGTAAAATTTGCTTTAAATCGAAGGTATTTAAATGTGGCATGTATTTAACACGAAAACAAATTACTTAATCTGAATTTGGGATTAAAAAAATAATTAATTAATATAATTAAATCTGAATTTGGTATTAAAAATAGTAGGTTAGCAGTTACAGCGAAGGATATTTTTTAGTAGTAGCTTAATAATCAGTTGTTAGCTTTGTTTTAATCGAAACTCGTAGTAGACGTAGCCCCAGTCGAGGTAGGGGTTTTTTTTTAGTAGCAAATAGTTAGTCGCCCTTTAAGTTGTTAGTCGTCTGGAAAATTATTACTAAGCTCAATATTGATTTAAGTATAGAATTTTGTCATACATCTACGAAGCGCGTTTAGTTCCGGTGCGCGTGAGAGTCTTCTATCTCGCGCGTCAAACTAGACAGCCATACCGCCATTTTACTTGCACGTCGAGCTAAACCACGCTTCGATGTATCCTCTTAAGTCCGCTTTTATATACCTTTATTTTTCACAAAGTTTAATCACACTAATATTATAAAGGCGAAAGTTTGTGAGTGTGTGTGTATGTTTGTCACATCTTCACGCTCAAACGGTTGGACTGATTTGGATGAAATTTGGTATGTAAGTAGATAGTTTATACCCAGGATTAACACATAGGCTACTTTTTATCATGGTCTACGCGGGTGAAACCACGGGGCGCAGCAGTAAATAAATAAATTTTCACGCTTGCAAAGTGTGAGTTATTCGAGCATGAGCTTCCGATGTTCGATTCGGAGGTCAGGCAGTTTTGACATTGAAACTTTCTCAGTAGTGCCCCGAAGTCAGGATATGTGCACGGTTGATGACAATAGGGTCGCACCATAGAAAAGAAAGAAGAAAGAAAGAAGGACATGTGCCCAGTATGTTAAAATGTATCGGAACCCTGTGTCTCCACTTTGTCCCTTTGTCATTTTCATGATTTTAAAGACAAATACGGTAATATACGGTACTTACATATGGAAAGTGATTCCATGATTTACATAGTTTTGGTTTTGGCTTCGGTTTTTACAAGAAACCACTGAACAACACGGCATTCTTATAAATTGTCACGGTCGCAGTCGAAAGCGTAGGTACTAGTTCGCGGAGACGGTCATTTGACTATGAACGGCTCATACTGAGCATGTCGCGCGGACACAGATTCGCCCCCTTGCCACTTCTCCTGTTTTTAGGGTTCCGTACCTCAAAAGGAAAAAACGGAACCCTTATAGGATCACTCGTGTGTCTGTCTGTCTGTCCGTCTGTCCGTCTGTCACAGCCAATTTGCTCCAAATCTAATGAACCGATTAAGTTGAAACTTGGTACACATATGTATTTTGGTAACCCAAACACGGACATGTGACGTAAATAAATGAATTTTGAATATGGGGTGGGATTTTGGGGGAAAATAAGTACAATTAAAAAAAAAGTTTTGCAAACTGTACCGTGTGACATATCAAATGAAAGGTCTTACTGTGAGGGTCTCAAATATATTTTTTTTATAATTTTAAAATAAATAGTTTTGAAGTTATTTAAGAAAATAGACTAAAATTGACCATTCCCCCCCCTTATCTCCGAAACTAATGAGCCTAAAATTTTGAAAAAAATACAGAAAATAGTTCTTTACCTATAGATTACAGGAAAACCTATCACAAGTTTGTGGTCTTGTAAATCTATATATAAAAAATTCAAAGTCCTGACTGACTCATTGACTGATTATAATCAACGCACAGTCCAAACCACTGGACCTAGAGACATGAAATTTTGCACATAGATACCTTATATAGTGTAAACATCCATTAAGGAAGAATTTTCGAAAATTCCATCCCTAAGGGAATAAATTAGGGGATGAAAGTTTGTATGAAAAACCTTATTTCTTGAGTTATTAGACTTGAAACTTAGCACGAATATTCATCTAAGTTAATTATAAAATTAATCATTTTTAGTTTTCCTAAACTACCCCCTTTTTTTGTGGAAGGGAAATCATCAAATGACTTCTCCCGCTCTGGGTGGAGCGGAAGGGCGTGTCATACTTTTACTGACTAAAACCCACCCGTGTTTCTTCAGTTGCCTATGGCAGGGCCACGGTATCTCTTTCGAACAACCCGCGACCCCAGAAGACGGGATTGGTGGATGTCAAAGTTTGTTTGGAGGAATTTTAACACGCGGTCCGATTTACTCAAAACCCAGTTTTTGTACTTGAGACCAAAAATAGAGACTAACTAACGAGTATCAGGGTTTTCCAAAAATCTACCCCTAAGGGGTGAAAAGGGGTAGCAAATTTTACAGCGGAGGATTTTATTGGGGATTGATTAACTCGAAAATTGGTGTAAATAATGTTTGACCCAAGTTATGGAAACATCCCAGACGATTTTTGAAATTCTACCCCTGTGGGGGTAAAAACGGGGATACAGTTTATGTGAAAAATCTTATTGTTTTGGTTAATGAACTTGAAACTTAGCACAAATACTTGCTTATTGTAAGTAATAAAGTTTGTCATTATTAGTTTTTCAAAACTACCCCTGAAAGGGTGTTTAGGGATGTTAAAGTTTGTGTGGAAGATTTTTAAAACGCAGTCCGATTAACTTGAAACAACCTGTGTGTGGAGATGTTATTGTGTAGAACTCGTCGAGTAGAGTACAAAGATATTTTTATTTTTTTTATCTTCTAAAATGAAGAAATAGGGGGCCGTAATAGTTGTTAATTTTATACCATTTTTGTACGAGCTCTATTATAAATAATGTACCTTATACTGTACTTAATCAAGAAATACTAAAAACGGCGATTCGTAAGGTATTTTTTTTAAATATGGGCGATTTTCTGCAACTGCAAAAAATAACGTTGTAATTCACAATACGAGTATCATTACGAAATACAAAGTTATCTTTGCGATTGTTAAACATATAATATGGTACGGAACCCTTTGTGTGCGAGTCCGTCTCGCACTTGCCCGGTTTTTTTTATATTTCTATGTACTTACATATGGAAAATGATTCCATGATTTACATAGTTTTTGTTTTGGCTTCAGTTTTTACAAGAAAATACTGAACAACACGGCATTCTTATAACTTGTCAAGGTCACAGTCGAAAGCGCACTAGTTCGCGGAGACGTCCATTTGACTATGAACGGCTCATACTGAGCATGTCGCGCGGACACAGATTCATCCCCTTGCCACTTCTCCTGTTTTTTTTTTATATTTGGCACCACCTGAGGATATCTCAACCTCTGCCCACCCGTTCGGAGGATACAGGATGAGGAGGGCGTAATGTAACTTTACTATTCTCACCAAAGGATAGATCTACATCAGAAACAAGTTGAAAAGCAATCAGAACTGTATTACAATGTCTCGTATTACCGCGGGATCCAATTACGCGCGTTATAATTGCGCGCGCGCAGGCCGCGTAGTAATAGATGGTGTCTCACTGATCGATTTAGTGCGCAGGTTTGTGCGTTGAACAAATTGTTTGATTGATTCTGGTGTGTATTGAATTTGAATGGCAGGAGTTGTTTTTTAATCGATCGGTTGGTGCTGATCAGATTGAGTGTCATTTAGGACCAACACTTCTATCTTACGCTACTAACCTTGGTGCTATGCATTTCGTGGTGTTAGCTATTGCTTTTTCGGGTTCCGTACTAAAATGGTAAAAAGGAACCCTTATGGTGTGACTCAGCCTGTCTGTCTGTCCGTCTGTCACAGCTGGAAGAAGTACAAGAACTCCTAATGCTATCAACTTGAAATTTTGAACAGTTTTAGATGACGTTTGCCCAACTATTTTGCAAATAACAAAAAAAATTTTTTTTCAACTGGGACTGCAAGGGGGTCTCTAAAATTCGAAGTGAAAAATTAATCATATAAAAAAGCGCTGTTTGCACATTAAAAAAAAATTTTTTAGGCCGCATAGTTTTCGAGTTTTGATGAAAAATGTAAAAATAAATATTGTTCCGCCCTTAACTCCGAAGTTTGCATAGAGAAAAATCTGAAATTATTTCATGTGATAGAAGCTGATAGAAGTTTATATTACAGGAAAAATAAAACGCTACTAAACTTGGTGCATTTCGTGGTGTGGGCTGCTTTTCTTATTTATATAACTCTTTTGTTAATGGAAGTATTGTAAAAAGATTTCAAATATCGACATTCACACCTTCATCTCCCCTTTCTATAATGACAAAAGCCAACATGCAAAACCCTGTTATAAAATAACTCTACAATAGTTCAACGACGAGGGTACGAACCTTCGAACCCATGACCTCTGCACATAAATATTCAACCATAAAAATGCGAAAAAACCTTCATCCATACCAGCCCCATCCACTTCCACATTCAATTGCATCTATCCAGGATTATTTCCGATAAACTCGTATCAAAGGACCGCTAATATCTGTGACCTTTAGGAGCCACACCTGTCGGACCACACCGACGCACGCGCAACATTAGTTTCAAACGATTGCAGATAAAACGTAGTTTAAAAAAAAAAAATTGTTAATGTTTGGGTTAATTAAGACATGGTGTATCTGGACTTACAAGTTGTAGGTCGTGGGTCCGAACCAAGACAGGCGCTTTATTTTGTGTAAATAATTTCATGACCACTGCTCTCAAAACGGTGAAGGAAAACATCGTGAGGAAACCGGCATGTCCTAGAACCAAAAATTCGAACACATTTGACATCTACCAACCCGCACTGGGACCGCGTGGTGGATTACGGCCCGCTCCCTCTCACAGAGAGGAGGCCTGTGTCCCAGCAGTGGGAACATTATAGGCTGATTGTGTGTTATGTGTATCTGGAACATGGAGTATCAAGGGTCAGCTGTTTGTCATAATTTTTTGATATGCTACTGTTTCCTTACTTATTTATGAGCTCATGGAAACACGGAAGAAAGGAAGACAGGTTTGGTGGTGATACCGAAAACTTGTTGACGAGTCAAGTGAAACACGATTCTTCCTTAGCTGACTTTGGACACAACTAGACACTGCCCAAAAAAGGAGTGTTATGTTTTCAAGGTGCATGTATGTGTGTGTGTGATTAACTCAGTTGGCGTCACGTTAAGTATCGCATTAATTTAGTAGTGCATTTCCTCTCTCCCTCTTATTTAATTCAAGTATATTTTGCAGTCAGGTGTCACCATATTGTTGACATAATCGTCATAGTTTAATATCACGATGTTTAGGTAGGATCGATGGTGCATTAACGGCATGTACGTTATTATCTGCCTAGCCGGGATCGGCTTCCAGTCTAACCAGATGCAGCTAAATACCAGTATTTTACATGGAGTGACTGCCTATCTGACCTCCACAACCCAGTTACTGGGTAATAGGATCCTCTTGGTACGACTGGGCTTCCGTAAAGACTGTCAAAGATCCACGAATGACAGCCGGGACCAACGGCTTAACGTGCTTTCCGAGGCATGGACTCGTCTTGGTATGTAAAGATGGTCACAGACCAACCGTGGTAATTGTAGCTTAACCTGATATATTGACCCGTGCGCCTGTTATTACTTAGCCACGAGCCCCCATTTACGGCATGCACTGCAATAACAAATTGAACTTTTTAATTTCTTAACTTCACTGAATAGGTACTTACATATATGTATAAATTAAGACAGTATATAAGCTCGAAAAAACAATGAGCTGAAAAAGTAAACAAAGAAAATGTTTGATACGCGATGTTCTAGCGATGAACCACCAACTTATCATTGCCACACATAATTGAATTAAGTATAGTTTTTGTTCCCTTGAGTGCATCAGCAATGATATCCACCGTCTTCGAAGTTCCTCAATTACTGTCACTCACCAACTTACCTACCCTGATAAGGATATAGCGTGAAGATACACGTCCAAAGGGTTCAATCATCGGCTTGATTTATGATTGACTGGAGCGCGAATAAAAAGCGAATGATTGTATGCGCGGGCGCATGATCGATGGCTCACAATTGAAGCGCATTTCTTTTAGAACGTGTTGCAGTATTTTATTATGGATTTATGTAGTAGTGCTCAAAATGCATGACACTATTACAACAGGTGGTAATTATGAAAATAAGAACTAACTCCTGTGACAAGACTTCAGTGAATTTAGTTTACATTTACTTAATGCCCTTTTAAATGTTGACTAGTGTTTTTTTTTTCTGGGTAGTTTTATTTATATACTTTGGATACTATGGTAGAATAATAAATTACTTTGATGTAGTTAGGTTTTGTATTTCACACGTTTTAAAGTATTTTTTTGTCTTTCTATGACTAAGTATAGCCGCATAAATAAAAAATGGGAAAAAAACGGTTTTTTCCCCGTTGTCCCCGTTAACCGTGTCCCCGTCCGTGTTTTTTGGGTTCCGTACCAAAATGGTAAAAAAGGAACCCTTATGGTGTGACTCAGTCTGTCTGTCTGTCTGTCCGTCTGTCTGTCTGTCTGTCTGTCTCTCTGTCTGTCTGTCACAGCTGGATATCTCAAGAACTACTAATGCTATCAACTTGAAATTTAGAACAGTTTTAGATGACGTTTACCCAACTATTTTGCAAATAAGAAATAAATTAAAATATTTATGTTTTTTTTGCAACAGGGACTGAAAGGGCGTCTTAAAAAATGAAAGTGGGGCTACTAGGGCATGTGGGGTATCATATGAAAGAACGCTGATTGCACATTCTCAAACATTTTTTTTCTTTTTTTTAGGCCGCGTAGTTTTCGATTTCTGATGAAAAATGTAAAAAAAAATACCGTTCCCCCCCCCCCCCCCCCCCTTATCTCCGAAGTTTGCAAAGAGAAAAATCTGAAATTATTCTATGTGATAGAAGTTTATGTAAAGATTACAGGAAAAATAAAACGATGTCTCTAAATAGCACACTTTTTCAGTAGCACACTTTTTCAGAAATCGGAACGGAACCCTCGGTGCGCGAGTCCGACTCGCTCTTGACCGGTTTTTTTAAATTTATTATTTGTACAGACAGACAGCGGGAAAACAATTAGATAAAGTTGGTTATTCCCAATTCTAGTTATATCAATAGTTATTTATTGAAATAAATTATTTATTTATTCCCAATTCTAGATAAATCAATAGTTATTTACTGAAATAAATAATTTATTTATTCCCAATTCTAGTTACCTATACCAATAGTTATTTACTGAAATAAATTAATAATTTATTTCTAATTCTAGTTACCTACATCAATAGTTATTTACTGAAAGAAATATTTTTTTTTTTCCCAAATCTAGATAAGTATATCAATAGTTATTTACTGAAATAAATAATTGATTTTTTCCCAATTCTAGTTATATCAATAGTTATTTACTGAAATAAATTATTTATTTATTCCCAATTCTAGTTAATATTAAAAGTTATTTACTAAAAAAAATCTCTACCCGGTCCCGTCCTATCTTCTGTTACTAATAGCAGAGCCGAAATTTTGTCGAAGTTTCACTGGACGACGCTGTTCGACCAACTCATTCATCCACATCGTGATAACATAACTTAAACAAACACACAAACATTTATTACAAAAATATCTCAAATCCATCATTTGCAGCAATAACGGCACACCGTGAGATAGTCTCGCCGCCCGGATGCGCCTGACTTTGACGTATAACGCCACTCATGCGCAACTGTGGGACCGTACGATCATTTTGCTGTCAATCATAGCATGCCTGAGCTTCTCACTGACTTAAAAACTGCAAGTAAATCATCATATGTGTCATGCGTTTCCCGTTCGTACGCTGACTTGGTTCAGCGTAATTTAATTAATAATTACTAGGTTAGTCCGCGGTTCTGTCCACGTGATATCAGTTTAATTGACTGATATTAAAGTTATCCTATTTATGTCCTCTTATATAATATTTTTTTACAAGCACCACTTCGGATCTTTAGTTTAGTTGTCAAAATTTAGGTACTTACTTAAGAAATAGACAGAGATCAACTTGCATTTAAAATTGTATAAAGGTCTTACTAGTGGACCTTGGAGTTTATTAAGGGGTTTGTAGTCAAGTTAACAATGTAAACATTACAAATAGACAAAATATTTAAGGCAGCAACCGTAGATATAAGAAAGAAGGAGATGTGCCCTATAGCTATGTTAAAATGTATCGGAACCCTGTCTCTTCTTTGTCCCTTTGTCACTTTCATGATTTTAAAGACAAATACGGTAAAATATTTGTTGGAAAGTGATTCCATGATTTACATAAGTAGTTTTTGTTTTGGCTTCGGATTTTACAAGAAACCACTGAACAACACGGCATTCTTATAAATTGTCACGGTTACAGTCGAAAGCGCACTAGTTCGCGGAGACGGCCGCGGCCATTTGACTATGAACGGCTCATACTGAGCATGTCGCGCGGACATAGATTCGCACCCTTGCCACTTGTCCTGTTTTTTATATTTCTATGGCAGTAACCAAACGAAAAAAAAACTCGTCGATCCGTCTCGAAGGACCATTTTCTTTTGGAACATTTGCATTCGAATAATTCATTTTCTGGAGCGGCTACAGATATTCATACTCACCTAAATACTTAGTCGGTCAGCGCAGCCAGTGCGGTGCAAACGTAGCCAGCAATAAGTGAAGACACCGGTCGCCTGCTATTGTTTTCCGATACCAACCCGATGGCGATACTTTGGACGGGTCGCGCAGGTCGCGCTGTACAGTATGTGGGTCGCTGGGTGATGGCATCGTAACGTGCTTCAAGCTTGTGGGTTTATTTATGACATAATTATGAGAATACTGCTTCCGTATTATTGCAAGCAGTGTTTTGTTTTTTCTGTTTAACAAATGAGGGTTTTCACGAAAATTCACGACATCAGTTGACAAGATTCGTTTCATTAATTCGTTCCTCATTCAGTCATGAATGACTAAAGAAATTAAGGGTGCTTTGACACTTTTGATCTGACGTCTTAGTGCTGATAAAAAATCTTCGTTGTTGATAAAAAATCTGCAATTAAGGCGCGGTATTAGCTCAATATTCACAAAAATTGGTTTCTTGGATTGACGAGTATGACGTCAATGAAACTATCCGACGCAAAAATACAGTGGACAGAGAAGGGTTTAAAGAAAAATTGTAACCGAAATAGTAAAAAATTGTTTGATATTCCCAATAAAAAATTTGGAAGTTGCTCCACAAAAATAAACTTTGGCGTCGAGCATCTCTGTATTTTTAGCGATAACGACATTCTTTTTTTTAAGAATTTAATACAATTAGCATTTTTTAAAACTTTAACCGGAAATTTATATTATGGTGTACTTATATTCTGAATAATCTAAAGAAAATCCGGAAAATAAATGCACATTCGCAGCTTAGTCACACTCGGCAACACAAATATTATTTTCAACCTTATTTCAAGCCAGCTAATGGTGACAATAGATTACGCGGTTGTGTGCCATTTAAAATCGTAGTCAGTCCGCGCCTTAACACTAACGTCAGAATGGGCTGCAATCGAATGAACCCGAGTCACTCAAAAGTGGTGCTTGCAGTCACAAAAGTTCTTGCTATTGCATTTTTTTTTTCTTAGAAATTTTCCTAACGTGTCGAGGACACAGCTACTTTCTTATCATCAATTTTTCTCTCCTGCACCAAGCAATACAGCACCCCCTGAATAATTCCCTGCACTCCCATTCATTCCATCACTCATATTTGTTACTTACTCCTCTAAGTTCTCTAACTTATAGCACGAGTGTGAAGTTAAATGCAAGACGAATAAGACTCATTGCTCGGCTAGTATATTCCACGTAGGTTTGGGATGCAAACCGATAAATGTATAGGATGGGGTGAGGCAGTGAATAAACATGAATGAGTACACTGGCGGAACGAAAATTTACTCCCGTTTGTTCCCGATTGTTAGGGATATCTTTGGTGAAAATTTTACTATTTTGTTCGTGTTTTCAGTTACATAAGTGGATGTTTGATAAAAGTGTATTGATAAAAATACAGAAAGAAGAAAGAAATTTTATAAACGTAAAATATTTTTTATAATGTTTTTACTCCGGCGCAAAAGCAAATTTCTACAAAAATTGCTAGCATCTAGACTGTAATTTATTTATTTTAAGGCCTTATAGAATTTTTTGCATGTTTTAATAATATTAGAAAAAGTGCACCTTATTATATTTTTACCAATATGAGTAAATAAATTCAAAAATAGAACAGAGAAGCCTCCATCACATATTCATGGCGCAATCACCAAAAAATTTACGATATCGAAAAGGAAAATATCGGATACGTTCACCGAACAAAAAAATTAAGCTATACCCCAATTTTTGGCCGACATTGTATCAGCTCATTCCTCGGAAGACAGGCCTCACTCAATATCGGATATTGTTGCCGAAAATGAGTATTTATGTCATCGTTTGTATAAAATGTACTGCAATGTGGCTCGAAAGCGTTTTTCCTGCGATCTCGCCTCGCTTTGTTTATTGAACAAACTTTAAGGATATTTCTTCGTTTTTCCTCTTTTCTTCTTGAGGTTATTTCGGCTTCTCTTATTGGATTCATGAATTCGGAACAAAGTGTATCAAGTCATTATCAGTTTGTTACCTGTTTTTGTGTGGAAATGTTTGTGGGGCGCATCACTTATCTACTTAGTATGAATTTTCTTTTATATTTGGACTGGGTCATAAATTCGTACCAACTTACTTAAGAAATCATTGGATTTTTTTGTGACGTTCGAATTTACCCCTACAACGAAGATGGACACTGTTACGCCATTTCAAATAAAAACATTAATACATAAAACAATGATCAACAAATTAACTCAATTGACCTAAATACTCAGCTATTTCTTTAACAACTTTCTTCAACATTTAAACATTAAATAAGCTATTAAACACTACCGGGGGTCTAAAACTGACACATAAATTTTCAATACCGACCATTAATTCTAAAAAGAACATGATAATATTGTTTTGTATTATATTATTATCGCCTCAATGTGTTTTGTGTGCCCCCCGGACAGACAGACAAGCATTGTTTCAAGTATTCATAAAGTGACATAAAATCACCTTTGACATCGGCACACTTTCTATTGCCATCTCCGTTAGATAAAGTGCCATCAATCTTTTCCTTTTTAGGGTTCCGTACCAAAATGGTAAAAAAGGAACCCTTATGGTGTGACTAAGCCTGTCTGTCTGTCTGTCACAGCCGGATATCTCAAGAACTAATAATGCTATCAACTTGAAATTTAGAACAGTTTTAGATGACGTTTACCCAACTATTTTGCAAATAAGAAAGAAGTAAAAAATATTTATATTTTTTTTTGTAACAGGGACTGAAAGGGGGTCTTAAAAATCAAAGTGTGGCTACCAGGGCCTGTGGGGTACCATATGAAAGAACGCTGCTTGCACATTCTTAAACAATTTTTTATTTTTTTTTAGGCCGAATAGTTTTCGACTTTTGATGAAAAATGTAAAAAAAAAATACCGTCCCCCCCCTTTTCTCCGAAGTTTGCAAAGATAAAAATTTGAAATTATTCTATGTGATAGAAGTTTATCTAAAGATTACAGGAAAAATAAAACGATGTCGAATAGCACACTTTTTCAGAAATCGGAACGGAACCCTCGGTGCGCGAGTCCGACTCGCTCTTGACCGGTTTTTTTTGGTTCTATAGAGCGTTTTAAGTTCTCAGGCCGAGATCTATTATAAACGTTATTCAGCAAGTGCTTTGGCTAAACTGCTGTGCAGTTTGGCAGAAGTAAAACTTTTCTAATATGATGTCGCCACAAAATAAACGCTTTTTAATTTTTTTTATTTTATTTATTCCTATGACCATCGCACATCTATCAAACTATAAATGCAGGACAGAGACGGGAATATGTCCATTTCCAAAACACGTGTTAAACTAGGCTTGCCGCGGTTGGTTCTTGGATGGCTGACCATCTTTACATACCTAGAAAAGCACGTTAAGACGTTGGTCCCGGCTGTCATTCGTGGATCTTTGACAGTCGTTACGGGTCGTCAGAAGCCCAAAAGTCTGACAACCAGTCTTACCAAGGGATATCGTGTTAATCAGTTACTGGGTTGTGGAGGTCAGATAAGCGGTGGCTCCTTGTAAAATACTGGTATTCAGCTGCATCCGGTTAGGCTGGAAGCCGACCCCAACATAGTTGGGAAAAGGCTAGATAGATGAAACTGACAAAAAGCAACATAGAATAGCTACTTTTGGTCCTTTTTTGCATTCTTTGATCCACTTAAATGTTTGATACCACTCACCTACCATAACACTTGATGTGACACATTTTGCAAACGAATTATTTAACTCAGAACCTGACATTCCCTGAAACATCCATCTATCACGTTCAAATAGTTGCGCCACACGAACGTTCAGAAACAAAACCTATCACATTATGCAGACTCGCGCCTGTCATAAAATCACGAATACCATATGATAGTGGTGTGATTAACACGTGTGGGGTGGGACACGTCATGGGCGGAAGCGGGAAGCTGGGAATAGGCAGAGTGGAAGCGAATTTTAAAGTCAAAATAGACTGCAACGTATGCTACCTAGTTGTATCGCGACGCGACCACGTTCATTCACTCTGCCATATTATGTTGCAATGATAAATCTTTTCAGTATGAAAATTCTGTATTTATATTGTTACACACATAAAAACTTGGTATAGGATAGCAATATTTAACAAACTATTTAAGCACTCAATAAATAACAGTATAGACTTTAGAATTCTTAATGATGACCTTTAGGTTCCGAGGCTCGAAGCGGCGAACTACCTAGAAACTAGACGATGCTCCAAACATCATGTTTCCATTCTATTTCGTTAGAAAAAACCAGTAGGTACTTTTGGCGTTAACTGTCAAATGAGACACTTTTAAACTTCATGAATATACAGATTGAGTATATCAGTATATTCAAGTCATTTGAGACAAATCACATA
Organism: Cosmia trapezina; assembly: GCA_905163495.3. Lineage (NCBI taxonomy): Eukaryota > Metazoa > Arthropoda > Insecta > Lepidoptera > Noctuidae > Cosmia > Cosmia trapezina. The sequence continues at coordinate 28,144,625 of LR991028.1, read as the reverse complement.
CTTTCAACTTTATATTTAGTAGGTATTTAAAATCATCAAAACTTATTATTATTTGGAAATCATGACAATGTTGGTATGTGCAGAAATATAATTACCTATTTTTTTAATAAATTCCCAAACCATTATTGCACTAAGTAAGATACTTTATACAACATTGAGCAAAAGTACAACAGCTTTCAAGCCGGATTTGCTGATTGACTGTGTACGATATTTGAATTTATTATTACATTACTCACTTTGCTGGATAACAATTAAATGCAATGATATCAGGAATCATGAGATAAGATTTTTAGACTCGCTTCTTTCTCCTCCTTGCACCACCCCACCAACTTAACGACTGCTGCGAACAAAGATGGCGGCCTTACATAAAAACTGTTTAATCGTAACTCGGCACTGGCTATCGCGATCTGAACATATTACCATATATTAATCCAATAAGGGATTGAAGCGATCAATTTATCTACATTACGGCGCGCGCGCAGGGCAAAGCCGGAGTAAGGCGCTAACTTGCACCAACTTATGGCCCTCCATTAGACCGTACAACGCGTTTAAGGGCTAATATTGGGTGCGATTCGATCTTTATTTATTTGAATTGTTTCCTTTAGTTAGATGTGTATTTTTTTAGAATTAATCTTTTTGTGTGAATTAGTTTAAGTCTTACCGTAAGTTGTTTCCTACTTAGAATAGAACACGGTTTGGTGTAAAGTGCATCTTTGAAGGTTACCGCTAAAATCATTCGCCGCTAAAGTCGCCCACATTCCAGGTTTTTCGCATCTTTCTGTACCGATCTCGTACTAGATAATATGGCAGTCGGCAGTCACAACATCTTTATAGAATAATAACGTCATGATAATTTGTAATTATGCTACTATGATAACCAGTAGCAGAACACGCCCGCAGATAATGTTCTTATTAAAACACATAAAAAACTTTGAGTGGCGTTGACCTTAACCCTGCAATTTACAAAGGACCAAAAACATGACATCTACACGATATTAAAAAAGACACTCTTGTGTGTATCATTCACTATCAAATAAACTTACGAGTTACGACTATCATACGTTGGACAGTTTATAGACTTGTAGGTTTTGCGTGGGACGCAGTGTGCCGCGAGCCTAATTACTGGCTAATAAAAAAAATAAACGTATTCATTAATATGGTGACATTCTCAATTATTCTGCGAATAGGGATATAATAAAAATTCAATAAATATTTTTAGTGTTGACACTCGACATTCATTAATATGTGTAACGAATTTCAACTTTTATTTGTATGTAGAAAATTAAATACTTATATAATTTAAAATAATGGACTAGTTAGACAACGTGTCGTTTTGCATCCTCGTCAAATCAAACCGAACAACTTTTTCCATTGCACCAACATCGTAATCGCGAAAAAATTACCAGCCATCCCATACATTTGTGTCGAATAGGTACCTATTGATGTTTTCTATGGGACAGTTGAAAATTTTTTTGCGAATACGATGTTGGTCCCATGGTGAAAGTTGTTCGGTTTGATGTTTTGTATCACACCCTGGTTGACGAGGATGCAAAAGACACGTTGTAATACGTAAACTGTCATTAACTTTAAAATATTCCTTCCCAAGACTTCCCATTTCTCGACATTTATTGTATTTGTTTCGTGAGCCTGAGTCGGTGAATATTTCAATTCTCTTTTAATTTAACTCAATCAAGGGTAGATTAAATTAATAGCCTCAATAAGTGATTAACGACTGACAAATATTATCACTACAACAGGAAAATACCTAAACAAGTCAATGACACTACTGGATTCACATTAAACGCAACACACTAACTACTTAAAAATGTCCATATTGTAACGCGTAGTCATAACGTAGGTGTCGCCTCGGCCTTGACATTAGCGAGCGAGTGAATGACTGAACGGAGTGAACTCATTCATAAATTGACTGAATGGGACGCACCTACGCGGCCCGGCAGCGTACGGGTTGCGGGCCGAAGGACCAAAAATGTGGACGCGATATTTTTCAAGCGGATACCTTTATGGAAAGGTTTCTTTTTGTGTACCTACTGTCAACATGAAGGTTCTATGTTAGAGTCGTCATAAAAATGTTATAGTTGTAATATAAAGTACCTAGTCATAATTATTATGATACAAATAACTTAACAGAAACTCCTTCGATAGCATACAGGGTTATTGGTAAAACACCAGCAACCTGTTAAGGGGTCATTATACTCATCATTATGAACTACTTTTACTATGGGACCAAACCTAAAATAGCGAAAAAAAAATCACCTGTTCAGTACATTTATCTATATCAAACTCGTCAAAATGTAGAGAGAAGCTGATTTTTTTTTTCGCGATTTCAGGTTTGGTCCCAAGTTGGTCCCATAGTAAAAGTTGTTCATAATGATGAGTACAATGACCCCTTAAGAGGTTGCTGGTGTTTTACCAATAACCCTGTATTTGTAAGTGTGTTTAAATATCACTTTTATACACGCGGTATTATACGCGTGACTATACCACATAGTGGGTTATTTATGAACCAAATAAGGTTAAAGAAGTCTTTGTTAGTGAAACCTCTTTCGAACCTCCTGACCTTGACCGGCGGAAGGTTGAGAACAGCCGGAAACTCCGCTCAACTTGACTTATATGAATCATCTATTGGTTGAGAACTTGAGATGAATCACACTTTGGGTAATAGGACCAATTTTTCTCCGACTAGTTTCTCAAAAACTTTCAAGTAGCATCGGAAATCCTTATGGGTTTTCTTGTAATATGCTATGAAGAAGAAAAACTACAAGTAAGTACTTAATTATTCATTAAAAACATGAATTGCATGTCGATTATCCACTGACGAAATTCTCCATAACCATTACATATTTAGCATTTAGCATGAAAGATGTAAGCCAGCTAAGTGAAAGTGTCTGTTTAACATTCAACGCAGTCAGGGTTAAACAGACTTCTTTATTTAGTAGGGTTATGGTGGAGCGAATGCATTCTTTAGGACTCACATTTTTGCTAACATGTTTTTGTTTATTGTTTGTTTATTGGAGCTTGGAGCCAATGTTGGATGTTGGTATTTGGGATGTGTCGCAGATTTTTTAAGACAAAAAGCTGTTTGTCAAGTAAAAGTTCTAATACATTACACGTTTTCAAACTTTCAGTTATATGCTGAACGTTTAATTATATTCGAGAAACAGCTCTCACAAAAAAAAAAAAAACAAACATCCGAATTGAGAATCTCCTCCTTTTTTAGAAGTCGGTTAAAAATGGATCTAGGTACCACACTTGTAATGTTATAATTATGTTCTCTAAATTCCACAGGAGCTTTCAACTTCAGCAAAGCTGACCTATGTCGAGCTTTTGACAACTAGCTTTGACAAAAGTACGAACCCAGAAACATGCGCCTCTATTAAGTCTTTTAATTGACCTTTCATGCTTTAAAACCACTATGAATTATTGAATGAATGAATGAATGATATGCGCCGACTCCAGCGTAACTTAACCAGACTCGGTTACTAGAATGAACCCAAAGATTCATACTAGCCCCACAGAAACCATTGCATCATATCAAGGAGTAGACCGGGGACGTGATAATGGTAGGGAAGACTATTAAAGCCGTACCGGATATGCATCCTCCTTAAATCCTTTAAAAAGCACTAATTAAAAAACCCCATCAATTCCCCGATCATCATTCACACAAGTCACTCGTAGCTGTATAAGTATGTAAATAATTTCTTAATTACAACTGATATAAATCTTCAGTTCAGACTGATCGCGTTATTACTAGCTTAGTGGTTTTTCGACAGGCATTAATGAATATGCGAGCTTGATTAGACTGTACTGTGGGTTATTTGTAGTGGGGCTAGGTTTGTGGGATGTTATGGGACTGTCTCGGAAAAAGCATGATATTGAGGCATTCATTAATTCTGAGGAGCTCGTGGCTAAGTAATAACAGCCGCACGGGTCGATCCATCAGATTAAGCTACGCTTGCCAGGGTTGGTCCGTGGATGCCTCGGAAATGCCTCTCCTCCGTGCCTCGGAAAGCACGTTAAGCCGTTGGTTCTGGCTGTCATTCATGGATCTTTGACAGTAGTTACGGGTTGTCAGAAGCCCGAAAGTCTGACAACCAGTCTTACCAAGGGGTAGCGTATTACCCAGTTACTGGGTTGTGGAGGTCAGATAGGCAGTCGCTCAATGTAAAATACTGGTATTCAGCTGCATCCGGTTAGACTGGAAGCCGACCCCAACATAGTTGGGAAAAGGCTAGGCAGATTGATATCAGGGCATTAATGGTATGAATCAGTGATTTATTTGAAGGTGAAGATGGACCTTATTAATTTGTGATTTTGTAAGATCTTATTTAGATAGGACAAAAGAGCATTCATTTCCCAAAAATTTCTACGTTCATTTGAAGGACTTTATGTAAGCATACCTTGGGATGTTTTTGCCATTGCAAGTCAGATATCACTTCACAGTCTTGAAGACTATTGCTGAATAGTTTGGGTGCTGCAAAAGCTTTTCTCAATGCAATCACCAAACCGACTCTTCTTAGATGGGTCTGCCATGACACCTACATGACAGCCTAATCTAAGAAAGATATTAACTACTATCTCGAAATACATCTGTCACCAAAACTGTACAAACTGGTAAACACACCCCCACACAGTGAATTGAGGTTACACTTCCATTTAAGCTAAATGGGCTATATGGAGTTTGTATCTTAAAAAGCTCATTAAAGCAAACAAAAGTATTATCCCGATTTATCTCAAACACAGCTGGTCCTCCTAGTTCCGTGCACTCATTACAGCGGGCGACGCATGGAGCGCTAACTAGTTATGCGCATCGCGCTTACGTCGTCCATCACCGTCCGTCGATATTATACTTAATGCTTTGTTTGATGCTGGAGCATTTTTAATTATTTACTCATCGGATCCCATGAATACAATAGATATCGGAAGTTTTTGCGAATTGTGTATGATCAAATTAGAGATTTTAGAAGATTTTTTGGTCCTAGTGCCCAGGCCAGATTGTCTATAAAAGATAGTCCTAATTCTCAGTTTTCATTCGACTCTTTTGGACCTGAGATATTGTGTCAGCACATCATTAATTATATTATAGGTTTTAGGCTTGTCCTCCCTAAAATACGGCGAAAATAAGTAAATTTGTTTCCATTTTTTACAGTAACTATAAGCACCTTATTGATAGAAAAAAATACACAATAATCTAGAATACATGAAGTGATTTCATGTGTCATGAAATCTATTTTAGTTTGTAGAACTAAAGAAAAAAAGGCTGAACCCAGGTCTATTTCTGTCTATTTTTTCGAGTTTTTACCATATTACTCCTACAGTTTTCATTAAAAGTGTTCATTTTATACAGTTATTTTCAAAATAATAAGGAATGATTTCATGTGATTACTTTTTTAGTCCAATCTCTAAATTTTTTGTAAATCGGTAATTACTTCATATTTTGCAAGCGTTGTGTCATCGCGCTTCTCTTTCTTTTCTATGCAGTCCGACAGTGACCGCGCTTTTTACGGCGGACAAGCCTTAACTTCAACACATGAAGTCATAAACAATTATGCAGTCAGCCAGGCCTAATAAAACATTGTCAACAACTTTTCAAGGACCGCAGATATGCATAACCTTTGGAACACATTCATCAATTACAATGCAACTATGAGTGCGTGCGAAGACCATATTTATTACCTGGGAGAGGGGGGGGGGGGGGGGTTAAGCAGGGGTAATTAAAACCGGGTTGCATGCGGCTCGGCTCACCCTTCCGACATGGCTTCCTTTACGAGAAGTTCAGTGTTCAGCCGGACAGCCAGTAACTGTTGTATTGGAAATATGCTTTTATTTCTATTTATCATTTGGAGGAAACGCGCTTGACTTGGCGTTTGCAAATGAAGCTTGACGGTATTTTTCTTGTTCAAGGGAGTGTTTTTTTTCTGGTTCAGAGATGTGTTGGTGGTAGGTGGTCTTTGGCGAATAAAAAATATATCATGGAGCCAGTTACAATTCAAGTACTCTTAGTGAAGTTTACTTTTATGTGATCCTCGTTGTCGTATGAACTCATACAGTTGTTATTGTAAACAGTAGCAATCTTTTAAGGGGTCATTGTACTCATCATTATGAACAACTTTTACTGTGGGACCAAACCTGATAAGACGCGTTCTCGGTAATATTCAGTTAGCATTATTAATTAAAGCATAATTTTGAACTTAAAATACGCTGCCGAACTGTTTCCCAACTATGTTGGGGTCGGCTTCCAGTCTAACCGGATGCATCTGAATACCAGTATTTTATAACTATGGAGTGACTGCCTGTCTGAACTCCACAACCAAGTTACTGGGTAATACGATACCCCTTGGTAAGACTGGTTGTCAGACTTTCGGGCTTCTGACGCCAAGTAACAACTGTCAAAGATCCATGAATGATAGCCGGGACTTGGCTTAACGTGCTTTCTTAGGCACGGTCAACCATCCACGGACCAACCGCGGCAAGCGTAGTTTAACCTGATCGATCGATCCGTGCGGCTGTTATTACTTAGCCACAAGCCCCTCAATAATTTTGTACTTAGGTCTTATAAATTCGGAAGATGACAAGGTTTTCCATTATTTCCACCATTTTTCATCAGACATCAGGTTTATTAATTTTCAATTGGACCGACTTTTTGCTAAACACCATCAAAAATACGTCAATCCGCCGACAAATAAGCACTCAACCAAAAACAGAGCAACAAAACTAACAAAATCCCAATGAAACCCGACCCGATTGACAATCATTATTGTCTTGAACCGCGCAGAAACCTAACCCAATTTGCGTGCAACTGGTTCAATGCAAGAAAAACGGTGCGCCTGCGCAGCGTGTATAATTTAGCGCCATAAAGGATCCCGCGTGATGACAGCGCAGACATGGCGAACCGCGAAAATTACCAATTTTATGATCCGAAATTACATATAGACCTTCTTGTGGTACCCCTAGAAATTGGTCGTTCGGTCCGAATCTGATTCTTATAGGACGGTAATAAGAGTAAGAAGGTGCTATTGTGGTTGTAAAGAGGTTTTGCCGGAGTGCGTTCGTGTCATGAAACCGTTGACTGATTGCTTTTGATTGACGGCCACTCTTGTTTGTCTGTTTGTATGTCTGGTGTCAGATTACTATATCGATTACACCCAGCTTTATGCACTCTTGCATATTTTATTGGATCATTTTAAATTGGTTGAAAGTGTAGGTGTTAGGGTGACCATTAAGATTTGAACCAGGGAAGTGAGTTTACGAGGTTGTAAAACACAGCCTACGTGGTTTTATTTATATTTTATTGGTTTTGTGGGTGTTGTGTTTATTTGTTGGCGAAAATAGTTTGAGTATCTTATCCTAATAATGTTGATCTTTATTCATAAAATAAATTGTGTGCTACAGACACATGTTATGAACTTTTACCAGAGCTCTTACCTAAGTTTGATAGGACTTTGTCCTTTGTGTGACTGTCGTCTTTTACTCTTCTTGTATATTTATTGAATCATGTCTGCATTGATGCAAATTGCGTAGTTTAGCGCTCAGGGGACAAAGGTAGCGCTGTATAGCTTCAGTGTTATTAGCTATAGCGGTTGATGCAAAAAGCAGTAGTTGTATTGTTTTATGCAGTGTGTGCTTGGCAACATAAGCACTGATACACAGTAGAATAATATTGAATTACCTATTGTTTCAGTGGTATTTTGGTACCTGCCCATAAAGAGGCTATAGATACAGTTAACTGTCAAAAGGCAAGATTGAGATTGGTGAGATTGGCACCCAAAAAAGGGAAGAGTTTAAATTGTTTTTTTTTAAAGGACTTTATTGAGGTCCTTTAAGAGACTGGTCCCCAAAGGACTTTATTGAGCTGTGGTAGAAACATTATGAAACATGACAATATACACACACATATATCATTTTAAATTAGGACCACCTAAGTACACATTGTGGAATGTATGAGTGTTTCTATAGGCATGAGGAACAGGGTGTAAAGTTCACTCATCCTCCATAGAAAAGGGAGGATCCTCCGACCAGACGGGTGTCGTGTCTGGTGGGCTACTGCCCGACGGTTGATGTTGGGACGTCGTATACAACATTAGTTTTTGTTTATACTAAACCCGAAAAGGGGTTTTGTTTATACTAAACCCGAAAAGACATCATTTTGAACAATTTTTTCTATGGGACCAACCCTAAAATCGCGAAAAAAATCAGCTGTTCAGTACATTTTGTCGTTAGTAGTTAGTATAAACAAAAACTAATGTTATTATGCTAGTCGCGCGGTAAACTCTGATTGCGCGATGCAGGTTGCGTGCGACGTCATGTCATTGTGATGCGTAGTTCGTATTTGGCGATGGCGATGTAGATGCCACCACAAGTGTTTTAAACGATTATACTTATTATCTTCTAGACTATAATATAGTCTAGCTAGAAGATAATAAGTATGTTTTCATATTATGATAGCAAGAGTATAGGTACTTTCTTACAGGCACTGTATCTAATTGAAACACAGCTCACGGCGAACAACTATATCTAGATTAGACAAATAGACGCGACTGACCTCTCGAACTGACGACCTCTTGCTTGCCACTCAGACAGCCAAACGATTTTGTGGCTATGTCTCTTCAGAATATATTGTATTTTCATTGTTTTAATTGATTAATGAAAAGAGCAATGATCTAACAAAGCTACTGTATAACAATAATAAATAAATTACAAGCTCAAAATGGACGCAAAGTCATCAATGTCGAGTTTGATAGATTACCTACTTCGATGCCCTGCATGTCTCTAGTACTTTGCCCGAAGGCTGTATTTTGACACTCAAGTACATTTGCAAGGTGATTGAATATGCTGTCTGAAATTCTCAGGGTATTATTCATTTGTGTTGACTTCACAAAAATGAAGTCTTTTCAAAATTTAAAATATTATCCAGGAATATTAAGATACGTGAAGGCTAGATTAGATCGTTGTAGCCATATACTTAGGGCACATGGAGTGCTATGTATTAAACCTGTATTTTTTTAAATAAAAAATAAGTAGGAATTTTACCTTTGAACTCAGAGAAGCGATTGTGATTCTATAAGGCCACTCCTTCTCTCTCTCGGGCCTCTTTCTCTTTGTGGCGGATAGCTTCTAGCATTTTCCAGAATCATTTGCCCATGGTTGTGGGCCTTTCGCAATTTGAAGGAACTTACATATGAAACTCGAAATTTTTTGAACAGTATTGAATTAAATCTTTATGTATTTTGTTTGCATTGGCCTGACAAATACATATATATATATATATCCAAATGACGTTAACAGTATTTATGAGACCAAACAATCTATTCCCTCACACAACTAACAAAAGGACCAACCGACGAAAAAAAGATTTACGCGAGTTCATTAACCCCTAACCCTCAAACGCGGGGCGATGAAGTCGCAATCAAATGTTGCCAACACGTCAAGAATCAACATAAACTGTGTTCGTTATGGTAAGATCCGAATTTTTAAAACTTATCATACATATTAAAATTTATGGTGATAATAATCGTGTGTATATTTAGCTGTGGAGCTACTCAGCGGGGGACGGATAAAGATGACGGTTTATTGTAACGTTTGACGGTAGGGTTCGCGTTCGTGGTGGTGAACTGGTGATGATGGCAACACTATGTGGTTGCGCTTCAAAAACTATTATTTTCTGTTTTTATTTACATAGATAATTTATAAAAAAATGTGGCTATCAGAATAAAAATGTTGCTTCAAAAAAAAAAGGTGATGAATCAAAAGTTCTACACTGACAGAGGATGAAAAATTTTATAAACCTTCAATGTTTGGGAAACAAATAAATTTCTATTGTTAGATAAGATTAATAGCCTCTAGGAGGCCGATCGACAGTTGAGAGGAGAATGTTGCACCAGCTAACAGGTCTAGGAACCAAGCACCTGCAGAGGTACTAGATACTATCTAACTACTGAGCCACCAACTAAAAACTTAAGGCGCAGATTTCCTGAAAACGATAAAAAAGTGGTTTTTTAAAGCTGTGTATCTCATAAACCGTAAATAATTTTGACATGTAAAAAAATCTGATATTTTCAAGTCCTTTTCGCATACAGTGATGGAAGCCTAAACATAATTAAACATACTTTAATGCACCAAAAAAATCTTTAAGCATACCTCCTAACAATCTTTAAAAGCTGTTTATCCATTCATTAGCAATTATAATTATAATTAAAAATATACCATGAAATGTCAAATTCCAAACTGCATCCAGTGATGGATTACTTTTTATTAAATAGTTAATTTCTAATTTTATACGATTTTATTTGCACTTTTACGACATAATTCCGGTGCGCGTGAGAATCTTCTATCTCCTGCGTCAAACTAGACAGTCATAAAGCCATTTCACTTACACAGCGAGCTAAACCACGCTTGGAACCAGGGCCTTAAGATAAAGATTTCGAAATGTAAATATAAATTATATAAAAATCATCGCATAGATCTCAATAATTAGGTATATTAAACTGTCATGCACTACTTATACTTAGTTGATTCGATAAACTTCAAACTGATGATTTAAGATTCATAAAAATGTATAAGTAGTATATTTAAGTTACTATCTATTCAGACACGGTACACATAATTTTTGTATTTTATGAAATTATGACAGTTGCTGTAAAAATGTGTACAAATGTCAATAAATAGTTGTACTCATTCATTCTTATTTATTTGCATGTTATCAATTTACATAAACATGTAGTGCCTACCTACTTATGTATTGAACTATACAGTAAACTGGGAATGCAATACTCCTACTTTGTAGTTGATAAGTAAATAAAGAATTGACATATATTAAAATGCATCTCATGTAAGTGAGATATTTTAAATGTATGATTTTATGAATTGTTTATCAAAAATTTACTACTTGCCTATTTAAATAATTCGGTACCTACTATGTATGAAGGGACATACAAATGTCAATTGAAAATAATGTTTGTTAATTGTTTAGCTACAGTTTTTAAATTTTTGTCAAATTGCACATCATGTATCTCCTACATACTAAGCGTATCTGGTGTGGCGGACTGTCGGCCCAGTGGTAACGGCCACGACTTACGAGTTGTAGGTCGTGGGTTCGAACCCACCCAAAAAAAAAAACCGGTCAAGAGCAAGTCGGACTCGCGCACCGAGGGTTCCGTTCCGATTTCTGAAAAAGTGTGCTATTTAGAGACATCGTTTTATTTTTCCTGTAATCTTTACACAAACTTCTATCACATAGAATTATTTCTGATTTTTCCCTTTGCAAACTTCGGAGATAAGGGGGGGAACGGTATTTTTTTTTATATTTTTCATCAAAAATCGAAAACTATGCGGCTTAAAAAAAATTAAAAATTGTTTAAGAATGTGCAAACAGTGTTCTTTCATATGATACCCCACATGCCCTAGTAGCCCCACTTTGAATTTTGAAGACCCCCCTTTCAGCACCTGTTACAAAAAAAATATAAATATTTTTATTTCTTTCTTATTTGAAAAATAGTTGGGTAAACGTCATATAAAACTATTCCAAATTTCAAGTTGATAGCATTAGTAGTTCTTGAGATATTCAGCTGTGACAGACAGACAGACAGACAGACAGACCGACAGACAGACAGACAGACAGACTGAGTGAGTGAGACCATAAGGGTTCCTTTTTTACCACTTTGGTACGGAACCCTAAAAAGCCTTATATTTCATGCATTGAAAACATTTAACATTTTTACATGTATTGTGTATGTTAATACTAAGTCTAAGTCAATTTAGTTAATTGGGGTGTCAAAGTGCTTGTATTGACGAGGTCTACAATGTGTACAAAAAAGTAAAATTGATTTAGTCATACTTAACGTGACCATTTATTTTTTCACTCAAAACGGGACATCGGGTAATTTATCTCAATTAGTAGGGCCGACTCATAAAGGAAACCTAATTTTGAGGGTTCTCAATGAAAAAAAAAACACATTTTTTAAAAAAAATTTATATATCGAAATTAAAAAGTTAAGTAAGATAAATCAGTAATTTTAATATTTGTCGGCAGAACTAAAGTTTTAATACCTAGATGCTAGTGATGATTTTAAGTAAGAAGAAAATTCTTGCCACCTTTTTAGGGTTCCGTACCAAAATGGTAAAAAAGGAACCCTTGTGGTGTGACTCAGTCTGTCTGTCTGTCTGTCTGTCACAGCTGCATATCTCAAGAACTACTGATGCTATCAACTTGAAATTTAGAATAATTTTAGAGGACGTTTACCCAACTATTTTGCAAATAAGAAAACAATAAAAATATATTTTTTTTTTTTGCAACAGGGACTGAAAAGGGTTCATAAAAATTGAAAGTGGGGCTACTAGGGCATGTGGGGTTTAATATGAAAGAACGCTGTTTTCACATTCTCAGAATATTTTTTTTTTTTTTTAGGCCGCATATTTTTCGACTTTTGATGCAAAATGTAAAAAAAAATACCGTTCCCCCCCTTATCTCCGAAGTTTGCAAAGAGAAAAATCTGAAATAATTCTACCTATGTGATAGAAGTTTATGTAAAGATTACAGGAAAAATAAAACGATGTCTCTAAGTAGCACACTTTTTCAGAAATCAGAACGGAACCCTCGGTGCGCGAGTCCGACTCGCTCTTGACCGGTTTTTTTTAATATTCACCTAGTTTGTTATCAACATCACCTTATGGAGCGGAACCTGTATCTGGGTTTTTCAGACGTCCACAATTTATTAATTAAAGAAAAAACTCTTTTTATTGGTGCATTTACATTGGCAGACATAAAATATATTCAACAATTAAAATACAAAAGTTTTCATGGTTAGGGATGTTGGTAGGAAAGTGTTTGAACACTTCCATCCGACGATTTTCCGTCCAAACGTTTCCATTCGGTTACTTTTTGTGACGTGATTTATAGTTACAAATGAATGAAAATTCGTCAAATAATAACAAAGATACAAGAGTCTTTGATCTAAGATCCTTTTTCAATTAATACATCCAATGTTTTTTATCGCGCAGTTTCTGAAAACGTGACAATTTTGCGTCACCAGATTTTTTTGGGGACACCGGGACGAGGAATCGAAAATCGTATGGTCACGTTAGTCATACCTACATTTCTTTAAAAAAAACTCAAAAAATGGCTCTGATATGCCGTGCCTCTTTGGTCCCGGCTGTCATTCTCAGATCTTTGACAGTCGTTACGGGTCGGGAGCGCCGAAAGTCTGACAACGTGCAGTTTTAACAAGGGTATGGGTTGTGGAGGTATAATAGGCAGTTGCTCCATGTAAACTACTGGTATTCAGCTGCATCCGGTCAGACTGGAAGCCGACCCCAACATAGTTGGGAAAAGGCTAGGCAGATTATGATGACGTTTGTGTTTTTTTATTACCGAACTTCTTTTGCAATGTTATTTGAGGGTCATGTGGTCATGAGATCTGTGATTTTAAATTATATAATACTGTCATATTTAAGAATTCTGTGTTTATTAACAATAAATAATTACATTTTTAAAAGAAAATCCAGTCCCTGTTTTTTAGCAATGCGCTAAGATATCCCAAAGACCTTAAAGATCCTACTTAGGTCGCTGTAATTTAAGATTTGTTTATGGGTAGCCGGAGAGAGCAGGTTGGTAAGCTACCTACCTACCTGTTTCCTCGGCCCGAAGGACCAACATCAGATCAAGTTAAAAGAAACTCAATAAATACCTCACACTTGACTCCTTAAGTTTATCAGAACTTCGTCAAAATCGTTCGTAAAACCGAAAATAGCCACATCTCTGCTTAATAAGCGAACTTAAACGCGAATAAAATTATATTGACGAAAAAAAAATCGGATTTTTACGATTCTGATCGTAAAATTACGCGTGTTTCGGGTTATTATTGAAATGTTTAGTTTTATTCGATTTTCGGCCTTATTTCTATGATGGTAAAGTGCTATGTGATGGAATATGGTGCTATGTAAAAGTAGCCGGTAATGGTATGTGAGAACATAATGGAAATATGAGATTTTTATGGTGAAACGTGTTTTAGGAAAGAACACTGAATGTGCAAACTTTTTTATTAATATTATTACGTGCTTCTAATGAATATTGTACCAAAATATACTGAATATCGTTTGATCGCGATAACTTTGACACCTTCCTAATTTATTTTAAGTACGTATCAACCTTTTAGGGTAAGAAATCCTTCATAAACAAAGTTATCATTTAAATGATTTATTTGTAATATTTCTAATAAAAAAAGGTTCCTTTTTTTAACTAAAACCGAAAAATATTATATACCTACTTTTGCTATATTTTTTGAATAACTAAATTGTAGTCAGCTTTTTTATTGTTTAAATGTTATTATTATTAATCATTTTATTTCAGAATAAAAACATTCCATACGTTGTTAGTAAATGATACTTATCTCTATGTTAGTACATAAAATTATTAATTAATTATTCATTCATACATTACTATTTACAATTGATTACATTATTATTAATAATGTTATAAAACTGGCAAAAAAATATATAATTAGTTAGGTAGGTACTTACCTACCTACCTATTTGTTTTTAACCGACTTCCAAAAGGAGGAGGTTCTCAATTCGTCGGAACCTTTTTTTTTTTTTTATTTTTTTTTTTTTTATTTTTTTTTTTTATGTATGTTCCCCGATTACTCGAAAATGGCTAGACCGATTTGGATTTTTCTTTTTTTGTTCGAAAGGGTATACGTCCCAAGTGGTCCCATGATCATCAAGTCAGGATCTGATGATGGGATCCCATGGAAATCGAGGGAAACCCTCAAATTTTATGGGCACACCTATATCGATTTCGGTATTTTTTATAGTAACTCGTGCATTTGCTCTCGGAAAGTACCATTCGGTGAGCTGGAACTGATGATGAAGACCACAGAGGGCCATCGGAAATACTCAATTATATCTAAGTATATAACAGGTTGCGATTCGATTACTTTAATATTTGTATATCCGTCGTCAAAATAATGGTAATGGTGACTTCACCATGAGCTCCATTTCTCCTGGTTCTTACTAGGAGAACTCCTCAAAAATTAACGGCCCTGCATCGGGAAAAGCAACATTTTGTAAAACGTGATGAGCAGCTGACATTGGGTTATTGTAACTTAGATAAATTACAAACTGAACCACTAAAAAGTGAAAAATAAAAACTTTTTTACAAAAACAAAAACCGACTTCCAAAAAAAACACTACAAAGTGAAAAATAACTTTAATTTCGGAAGTCGGTGGCAAAAAACTAAAATACAGATCCAAAGACACCGACTTCCGAAATTAAAGTTATTTTTCACTTTGTAGTGTTTTTTTTGGAAGTCGGTTTTTGTTTTTGTAAAAAAGTTTTTATTGAGATTCAATTGATCAGTGTCTGAAATGGTCTTTTGAGGAAAGAACCACAGAGATTTGAGTGGATCTGCCCAGTCAGTGCAAGGTAATCCTGTAGCTCAACAGAGCTCAACGACTCGACGAACAATACTAACAAAGAAAGGAAATTTGGGTAGGCCGCATAAAGTAGGTAGGTAGGTACTCAAACTGCCACATTAAGACTACCTTACTAAGAGAAAAAAGAAAATTAAGAAAAAAAAATGACCCACATTAGTACCTACCTACTTAGTTCTCTCATTCCCAATAATTAAAGTAATTACCTATCTACCTACCTAATACAATGCCAATATAGGTAGGTACAAAGTCAAGTCAAAAATATTCATGTCATTTTGTATTTAATATTCAACAAGGTCAATGTGTAGGTATATAAAATAGTACCTTACTTAAAATGATGATTTTGCATAGGTACACACACTACACACGGGTACACCGTATAATATAAAATGCCAAGTTTTAAGGTTTTATCACAAGCTTAGCTAAAAGAGCGAGCAGCTCAATCTCAAGCTTTTTTTGTGTTTTATATAATCAGAAATTTTATATAGGTACCCTTTTTTACAAAGTTTGGTTAGAATACAACTTTTAAATAATTTATTGGGTAAGTAAGTTATGACATGAATGTCAATGGGAAGTTTGTTGTAAACTAAGTAAGTACTTACCTACCTACTTAACTAAGCAAATTCTGCTTACGACAAAAAAAAAACAAATCACTGAAAACGATACTTAATTTAATTTATAAATTAAATTTCGTCAAATCATTACAAATTAAATTATACTTAGTCATAATAAAACATTAAGATAAAAATGACCAATAATTACCACAAAATTGAACATAACCATTCAACTATCAATTTTTTAAATCAAAATTGCATTATTTAAAAAATAATTAATCAAAAATTAAAATAATTATTTTAATAAAATGTAGCATTAAGTAAAGTAGGTACAATCGTAACGAAAGTGAGTTAGCAGCGGGCAAAAAGGTAAAAAGGCGGCGCGGTGAGGTGGGCGGGGGGCGGGGGGCGGGGCCTAGTCGCCGCGCCCCGCGAGCGGGACGGCGACACTGCACGCGCGCCCGCCTGCACGCTGCAAGGTCACGTCAGACCCACTGACTTTTTGCAATGTTTTGACATGTTCATATTTTTTTAAGGTTCGATTTGTTTCAGGTTAATTTCGATTATAATTTTTATTTTCATCGGGAATTTAAGTATTTCTAGTTTGAAATAAGTTTGAAGATAGTCTCGTTTGGAAACTTAATTAATTAGGTTAATTACAATAAAATAGTATTTTTAACCGACAAAAAAAAGGAAGAGACACAAAACACAAACACTAGCACAAGTTTTGTTGTGAAACTGGTATAATAAAGATGCAGGTTTTATAAAACGAAAATAATAGATTTTTAATTCGAATTCAGATTTCAAAAATAGAGCTGTTTAAACTAAAGATTTATTAAATAGCGACATAATATCTACAATAAACAACCATTTTAATTTACAAAATCAATCACAATAAGAATGCAGTTGGTTGCAAAAAAAGCAGTTGCATCTTATCACGGCTGGACGTTTGATTGAGTGCGCTAGTTCTGTTCGGCGCCGCGTGGCGCTGTCGTCGGCGGGCGGCCGCTCCGCGCGTCATTCCGGCCGCGGCGCGCGACGCAACCGCATCGCCACCCGCGCTCGCTCTCGCCCGCGTAAACACGCCACGATACACGCGCAACCGATCCAATGACATGTTCACGTGCTGTGCCAAATATTGTGTCCAGTTAACTTAGTGCCAGTTATTTGTGTGAAGTGACCCACGCTGTGTAACTCCAGTAAGCATTTTCAACGTATTTGCTCGACCGACACACCGTCGCAGCCCATCTGTTCAAATACGGCTGATTTGTTTAAGTTTACTATTGATGGATTGGAAAGAGGTTCAACGACATCGTACTTAGTGTTTGATGTGCTGAGGAATTCGTTTCACGTATTTCGAAAACAAATAGAAGTTTAAAAAACAATGGTTATATGAGAGGGTCTCGAGTGGCATTGCTTGCTTAGGTGCTCGGTGTGACAGGTGGAGCGGAGTTCTTATTGTCTGTCAAATAAGAATATTCATTGGAAAACTAAGGTGAGCATACTTTTTGTATACACGACAAACAAATGCTAACACTAGTTTAAATTTTTATCGCTTTTTAACAATATATTTCACGCATTTTAAATTGCTTCTTTGAAAAAAATGTATGGAGTTTTGTATATTTAGATGAAGTAGATAGTTTAGTGTGGTACTGTTAAGTTTCACAATGCGTGGTGGGCACTGAAAACTTTTTGACGGCTGCTGAATTCAGTGAGGATGCGGCGACGGCCCGCGGCGGTACTGTGCCGGGCGTTTGTTGATAAAATATGCTGTAACGAAGGAATAACTACATGAACATTCTAAAAAGTGTTACAATAAACACTATGCACTGTGAATAACCTTGTTTTTCATTATTCTGACAAGCTTAGAGCATTGTTGAATAGTTATGGAAAGAGTTTCACTTGGCTGTAAAGGTGTCGAATAAAGTTCGCGAAAAGTTACTGAAGATATTCGGACTTTTCAATGATTAGCAAGGCTGGTAGTTGTTTAGTCCATGAAAAACTAATGTAACAGAATTTACAAATATGGGAAAATATAATTATGATTTTTCCAAAGCGATAGAAAACTTTAATCAATTGCTGTAATGGTACCACAAGATTTCGATGGCATGCCATAGAGATGCCAAAAATAAAAATTTAGAAAAAAATTGTTAACTGTAGTAAGTAATTTAAATTTAGGTTTAAATTATAAAAATAATAAAGTCAGGATCTTACTAATTAACCAAATGAGGCTAAAATATTTTTAAGAAATAAATATAATGTTACAAAAAGCTGCATCGAAGCCTGAAATCTGCATCAAAAACATTCCGCGAGTCAGTTTACCCTTCATACAAGTTACATAACTTGACGAAAACTTCTTCATTACTTTTGCATCTATCAAACCCTCAAAAGAACAGAAAAAGTAGCAAACCACAAAAGAAACGTCCAATATTTTTGCATCCACTGGCGTCCTTTTCCCCAGTCCGCCATCTTTATTTTTGTAAAGCAATGCACACAGTCGTCATTTTAAATAGTCGAGTGGCGCGCGCCCCAAGCGTCTGCAACGCGTCTATGCTGGGAGCGAAGGGGGAAGGGGGCAAACGTGCGGGGCAGGGGCGGGGCGCTAGAGCGGGACGCCGCATCATAAACATTGTGTACATAAAGACGTTTTGGAAAACGCAATATGCCTATTGCAAAATTTGTTTGAAGGAATGTGATGCTGAATGAAGTTTGTATAATTTTTTTTTAAGAAATTGTAAAATTTGTTCAACGTTAGTCTTGTGTGTTACTTATGCACATTTTAGTTTAACTAATAATGAAAATTAAAAAATAATTAATTATAAATTAAATGTGTTTGTTTTGCTGTCGTTAATGTTTTAATCACTTTTAATGTTTGAGTATCTTAAACCACTAAGTGCCTGGTATTTAAATATTCTATTGACGATACAATTCTACTAAAGTTACCCCTTATGAAAGTAATTATAATTTACTGCAATAAGCTTAAGTAATAGACTAATTGACAAGAAGAAAAATACCTTATGAATTTTATTAAGTAAAATGGTTGTGAGATAAAAGTATCAAAATTAAAGTTAGTTTTGTGAATGACTTTAGATTAATTAATATTTTTGAGAATTAATTACGTAAAAATAAAGACATTGGTCACGTAAAATTGAAAGCCAATCAGAGCGCGACACTTCACACTTTTGAGTCATGTCACTTTGACAAAATAACATTGTTGCAGGGTACCTCAAGATAATTTATCAATACCTATAAATTAGGGGATTTTTCAGAAAAAGTAAATAGCATTCGCATGTTTATTTAATTAGTTATTATGGAGCAATTATTCAACAATTTTAAAATAAAAGAAAAAGATAAAGGTCCTACAAACTAAAAAATAAATGGTATTTTTTATGATAATTTATTTATTTAAATGTTGTTTGTTCCTACTCAGTTCTTTTGGAGTTGAAACCCTTGGGCCGTGGGGTCCGAGTGCTCTTGATTTATTTAACGTAATCTCCAAACGGCTGGTTGACACTTCCCGTGACCCAAGGGCTGGCTTTTACCTTGGCCAGAGGATTAGCATTGCCATAAAACGGGTACTTTACCAGTCGACAGCGATGCAGAGGAATTTTTCGACGCCATATTTTAGTTTTTTAATAGTTTTAGTTATGTTAGGATATTATATTTTTAACTTAATTATACTCTTTATGTGTACTCTATATAAAAAATAAACAGATCTACTAATCGTCCTTATTTCTAAAAGATGAAAATTCCGAAAATGTATCTAGCTATTCTGACACCAAGTACCTACCAAATATAATTTAGTATTGAGTAGTGTGATATTAATTCCAAACAAAAAACATTATTGGTAGGTAATTTTCTTTTAAATACAACTACTTTTACTGGTCCCTACTCCCGTACTAGCAGAACTGCTGGTACCCTGACTTTGGCGCAACAACTTAGGAAAAGTGTAAAAGTGTTCCTTCGATGCGCATTGCTAAAAAAACCTATCGCATCTGTCACCATGGTAACAGTGTCCATTGCGTTACCAAAATTCAACATAACTGGCATAGGTAACCAGCCCACTGCTGGCCCACTGCCACTGCTTGCTGGGCAAAGGGCTCTTCTCATATAGAGAAGGCACGACGAGCATTGATCACTACGCTTGCTCAAGACGGGTCCAGACTTAAATATTAACTACACTAGCTTTTGCCCGCGGCTTCGCCCGCGTGGATGTCGGAAAATATCCCAAGGGAACATACTACCTGAAATTCCTTCATTATTCCTTGTCTACATTATAAAGGGAACCTCTGTGCAAAATTCCAGCTTTCTAGGTCCAAGGGTTTGGGCTGGGCGTTGATGAGTCAGTCACTCACTCAGGAGTTCTCTTTTTATTTATATAGATAAGTCCAGGTTTCCTCATGATGTTTTTCTTTCACCGATATGTCAGTGATGTCCAAGACTAACTCGGAAAGTACTTAATACTTAGGTATATGAACTCAAAATCACATTGGTAGGTTAGGTTAGGTTAGGTTATTGCGACCGGCAAACGACAACACTCCGGCCTATTTCACTATGTCCGAATAGCCACTACTCACCGAATAAATGAAAAAAGGTCTAGAGCGAGTCGGACTCGCGCACCGAGGGTTCCGTCCCGATTTCTGAAAAAGTGTGCTATTTAGAGACATCGTTTTATTTTTCCTGTAATCTTTACATAAACTTCTATCACATAAATAATTTCAGATTTTTATCTTTACAAACTTCGGAGTTAAGGGGGGGGGGGGGAATGGTCTTTTTTTTACATTTTTCATCAAAGGTCGAAAACTATGGGGCCTAAAGAAAAATTTAAAAAAAATTGTGAATTCGCAAACAGCGCCCTTTCATATTATACCCCACATGCCCTAGTAGCCCCACTTTGAATTTTGAAGACCCCCTTTCAGTCCCTGTTACAAAAAAAATTCAAATATTTTTACTTCTTTCTTACTTGCAAAATTGTTGGGTAAAATCGTCTAAAATTGTTCTAAATTTCAAGTTGATAGCATTAGTAGTTCTTGAGATATCCAGCTGTGACAGACAGACAGACAGACAGACTGAGTTACACCATAAGGGTTCCTTTTTTACCATTTTGGTACGGTACCCTAAACATGGAATAGAATTTGTATGAAATTATCTGCCAAGAAAGGAACTTAATCGTAGCTGGTGAAACAGGCCCTCAGTCACCGTCAGATGCGATACGGGACCTTTCCAATCACAACAACAACACATGAATGAAGGAGTTGCAAATAAACTTTAGGACCTATAAACCATTCATATACCACCTATTTGCTGCATATAGTTGCTTTTATTGTTACCTAAATGGAAGAAGTCACTGGCTCCTGAAATACAGGTATTCTACCCGAGCTCTGGTCCCAGGGTCTCAAATACAGGTACAGTCAGGTATTCTAATCTAGCTCTGGTTCCAGGGTCTCAATTTTTGTGTAACTTATTTAAGGCAATAAAGATTTTTTTTTTTATATAGATAAGTAGTTAATTAAAAATAATTAGAAGAAAATAATTGTACTACTTAGGTACCTATTTTACTCAGAAAAAAAATTAGCAATAAATACTTATTCAAATAACAAAACAGTACGAACGTACCGATTGACGCAAATGCAGTGTTACCTGACGATTAAATGTCATAAATAATAATTTAATAATACAATAGAAGTCAATAATAAAGCTTTATTACTAACGTCGCAATCACGAATGACATTGATTACAAATTGATTGAAAACGAAGCAATTTTTAATTACGATATGCATAATGGAAAATGTATGGGCAAGTTGCATTGTCTGTCTGTAGTATTTTTATTGGTAAATAATCTTTTAATATTGGTTATTATGCTGTAAAGCAAACATTTTATTAAATAATGGTTAGCATTTTGCATTATGTATTTTTACTCTATTATTATTTTTATAATTATTTTTATAAGTGTAGTAAGAGCTCGTGGCTAAGTAATAACATCATGTTAAGCAACGCTTGCCGGGGTTAGTCTGTGGATGGGTGATCATCTTTACATACCGAGACTCGTCCGTGCCTCGAAAACCATATTAAGCCGTTGGTCCCGGCTGTCATTCGTGGATTTTTGACAGTCGTTACGGGTCTTCAGAAGCCCGAAAGTCTGACAACCAGTCTTACCAAGGGTATCTTATTGCCCAGTTACTGGGTTGTGGAGTTCAGATAGGCAGTCGCTCCAAATAAAATACTGGTATTCAGCTGCATCAGACTGGAAGCCGATCTGTCCGATCGATCCGACTGGAAGGCTAGGCAGATTGATTGACTATTTTTACAAGTATTTGTAAGGATATTCTGTTAACAAACTGATTTAGTCAGCTATTGCATGTTTTGTATTTTTGAATAATTCAACTAACCATTTTTTGGTCTTTTGTGTTTGACAGGTGAAACAAACATGGCATAATTTTTGAAACAATTTTTTTACCAAACGGTTGTCTAATCGGTTACATAAGAGAATATAGATAGCTGTTATTGTTAAAATAATGCGTGAGTGTTGTTATTGTTAGAATAATATGTTATCAATACTAATACTAAAATGAAATATTAAAAAAGTAGATATTTGCATTTTGCGCATAAGTTTTATTTGCCCAATTGTATTTTTTTATATATTTTCTCAAACATAACTACCTACTTATATAACTATTGATTCCTATCTTAAATAATCCTGCCACGAAACCTATCAGTTATGGATATAATATTAAACAATTTGAACCCGACATTTTGAATACGACAAGTTAAAATTTATAGATGCCATGTGACGCGACATCTGCTAGATCTTCCATAACTTTGACTTGTTTATGGTCGTGAATATATTATTATATTTATGGTTCATCTTTTAGGGATTCAATTATAATATTAATATATATTTTTTTGTTATTATTAATTTATGGTACCTACCTAGACTTTTGAGAATCAGATAGGTACTTGACTACCTAAAGAATGAAAATTAATTTCACTAATACTGAATGATTTGCTAAAGTAATCAATTGTGTTAAAAAGCACGTTTTGTTGACCAAAATAAGTCTTCTTTACATGAAAATATTGTTTGTAAAATTATTTCAGGTATGTAACCTATAAGTAGCAAACATTATATTTTACTATTAAAAAAATTTATTTCAAATTAACAACCTTCATGTAATATTTAATAAGACAAGCTACCTACTATTGCAATTGAACGTAGTTTTACTCCATTATCTAAATATGTCAGTTGTAAAAATATAACCAATTTCCTACAATTACCTGCAGGACATCTGTCGCTAATATATTTTCAACTGCCATTTTATTTACCGGTTCTATCTCTCATTCTATATTCAGAATATTAAAAACATCATCCAAGTAAATAGGTAAGTACAGTTTATTAACAGTAGGTGATTTGTTAAGTAGTGGTCATTCTTTGTATTGATACTTTGATATCCACCCAAAAGTTGTCGTAAATTATTTCTTAGTCAACATCATCATCAACGTCTTTTCTCTTCCTACTTCTTTCTACTACCTGTTTGAACTGATGATGTGCCCAGTAGGCACCATACCCACTGTGCCGTAGCGATGCTCATAGTTGAACTGCCCTTTTTAGTTTTTACTTGTAAGGTAAGGTACTTATTAATAAGGTTGGAATAGGTGTTGGTTCGAGAAGTCAGAAAGTAGTCAAATTGCTCATGAATTTTCGCAGATGACAGTTAATTGCAGAGCAGAGGCAATGTAGACTTGTAAATTGTAAATTATCTTTGGTCTCATATCAACTAATGGAAAAATATTTGCCAACTTAGACTTGTACTTTGTCTTTTTTTTGTTTTGTTTTGTGTAATGTGCGTTTTATTTGTGCAGAATAAACAAGTTTTCTTTCTTTTTTTTTTTAATTGCGTGGTAGCTGTTAAGGGATCTGATGGCAGCTAGGCAGATGATGATAGATTACATTTTTCAAAAAAGCATCTTTTCATTTAACATTCTTAAAAATTTGGTCCGTGTGAGCGAGAGAGGTGATAAAATGTGACAGGTCTTTTATATTTTAATAATACAAGACACTAACACTATAAAACTAAAGAATATCTGTCGTCAAGACCCTGTAAACATTACCTTACGTTATGTTCCGTAGGTGTGGAAAACATATAGGTATGTATTAATAAAAAAAAAACAACATTAACCTAGCAGTTTTTGTCGGCTTCCATCATTACCAGTTCCATTTTACCTCTGGGTATCAATTCTCTATTACCTCAATTTCGTATTATCCGTAGTGTACTAGTGTCACATTCAACACTGCTCCCAAGTGTTCTACGCCTACACTACACCTCAGATGATCTCAACGAGCCAATAGACAACAACACAATAGACAAATTAATATCCTTACATACCATTGACACGATTTGAGGATGATACTGTCATAAATCATGTTCTTTGTATTATTCTTGAAATAATTTTGTTTTAGTTTTTTACAAATGAGTTCTGCGGATAGTACAGTGTGATTGGTAATATTTACATCATTGTATTAAATAAAGCTCTTACTATCTTTATCAACATGGTTTTCTACTCTTATCCAGTCCCCACTCTATTATCTTAATTTTTTTTCAGAGTTTATTAAACTTACTAACTGAACTCTATTTTCTTTTTTAAAGTTATGTTGCCGGTCAGAATGTTGGGACTAGGATCAAGAAAAAGCTTTGACCATTTCCCCATTAATCATTTTTATTTTTTCTGGGAACTTCCTTCCTTTAACCGATCACCTAACCATCAATGAGCAAGGATGAATTAGATGAAATCTATATTTGATCCAAAAAGTACCATTTCACCGACAAAATCCAAATCTGTATCTGGACTTGGCTGAAATAAGGTTAAAGAAACTAGAAACATTTTGTGTTTGTGGATGAATGAAATTATTTAACTCCTTTACACTGAACCTATCCACTACTCTTGTTATTCCAATTTTTTTCTGGGGGAAAATATTTCTATAAAAAGAAACAGCAATTTTGCACTTTTCAGTATTTTTCTTGTCTTATTTTCTGTGTGTAAGTACACACATTAAATTGTAAAATAAATTGAATAATAAAGGCAGCTAAATTTTCCCATAACCTGCTAAACTCTAAAGTTTCAAAACTTTTTCAAGGACCAGATTTAAATGGGGAGCCACACGCAAAGCTGTTTGTAGATGGCGCTCTGAACGACTGACATTGTTTTACAAACAAATCCATAAAATTTGACAATCGTGCGTTATGTCAAATCAATGAAAAAAGGACAGTCGATCATGTGCCACCTAGCGTGATAAAAAGTTAGTTTTGCTCCCCATTAAAAACGTTGATTTTCTTACATATTTATTTGTACTTTTGTTACCAGTAAAAGGTCACATTTCTTACATATTTTTTTCTTCTCTTTTTTTCCATGAATCTGTGATTTTAATTGCCTTTCCTCTAATGTCACATTTTTTGAATAACTATTTAGCACTATAAGACATTCAAACCATGGTATGAAATCACAGTTACCCACAAATACTACCATAGGCAACTTATAACTATCTAAGTAGACCACTAGTTCCCATGTAAACTTTATTGGACTCGTAAGTGTTACTAAACGGTACATTACTATGTAGTTATGTGTAACTTTATGTGCAACAAGTTACCATAGACTCTAGCTTCAAGCGGTACCGGTATCAAGTACATTGTACCCAGTGCCGCAACGGTTCATCCTTTGACGCACACTTTGATACTTATAACCGTAGCAACTACTCACAGAGTGCATTAGTAATAATATTACTGATTTAATATTAGAAAAACAAAACAAATAATTATGATGAAAAAAAAACTAAAGATTACAAGAGGTCATCCAAGTAAATCCAGATCCGCCTAAGAATGGTCGGTTCTTCAATTTTTATCCTAATTGATAAACTTTTTTCCATAAAACAAAATAAATTCTATAGAATAATTAGATAGTTCGGATTTTTTTTCATATAGGATATACGGTTGAAGAGTGGCATTTGCTAATAGGTGATAACATGATCCAAAGTTAAGCATGCTCCATCATGTTTGCTCCTAAAACAACCTCGTTCTGGAAAAACAGATGCTAAAACAAATTGATAATTAAAGAGGCGTTACTCCTATTCCAGATATTTGCATAGACCACCGAGTGGTATCGAACCGATCGGCCTGACGACTTGAAAGTCATTTAAGATCAAATGAATATAATAAAAAATGTAAATTTGCCTAGGTGTCGCCACAAAACAAATATTCGAACATCCGTCTATAGTCGATGCGTGACTGATTTAATGACAGACTGGCAATTAGCTGCCAAGATGGCCGCCTGCGCCCGCGCACCCAATGTCAATAACGCCATAAATCATCCGCCATATTTATTTCGAATGGTTAAGTAATATTTATTTTTATTCGCGTTATTGGTACTAGTTCCTCAGACTGGTCCCATTATTTATGTATTGATGTACCATTATATATAGAAATAGTTTTTTTTTGGATTCCGTCATTAAAATTTACGTCGGCTGTAGCTCCGATCAATGCGTTAACTGAAGCACGATACATAAATAACATACAAACAGTCCCACGGTTTGATAATCAAGAATGTATTAACAGATACGTTTTATGTATCCCACTACGATTATTAACATCGATACGAGGTTTCTCCATACCCCAATAATTTATATTACGTTATTTATATTATTTTTATGACATCCATCTACTAAAGTAGTGATTGAAATTAGAATTTTTATTAATAATCAGTTTTGTTGCTAAGCTCTTACTAATTCTTTCTTATTACCTAAATGATCTCAATATACATAAATTCTGACAGCTTCTTAGGTGTTTCTTAAATTCATTTGATGGTTATTATAGTAATGATTAATTAGAAGAATTTTATGTCACATTAACTAATTTACGCTTCTCTGAATGTCGATTAATTAATCGACATTCAGAGAAGCGTAAATTAGTTAAGGAAGTCATTTTTGGCAATCAATTTTATGAGTACTAAAATAAAAATGTTTATTCATCTGATTGATCTGGCTTCAAATAAACCAATGACATTTTCGCTTTAGTGAAGCAAAAAAGAAAAAAAAAATAACCCTTGAATGCGAAAAGTCAATCAACCAATCAATCAGCCGTCACACGGCCTCAAGCCGCAACACTTATTTAACTCATTTGACATTTAAAAATACCCGTGTGTACTGGTGCCGTGGTGTCGGTCGCATCCTGCCGAGTCTCTTTTTGTGTATGCCCAAAAATGTCCGTCAGACGTCTATTAACATAAATACGACATTAAACTGGAGTTAATTGACACATTTCACGATTTATAAGATAAGTTACCTAGATGTGAAATCACTAGGAATTTTAGTGGGGCGATAAATAAAACCCGTTTTTTTTTTCTAATGGCCGCTGTCAAATTGGGTGTAGGTAAGGAGTTGCAGTAGTAGTGTGCTTTCTAACTGATACATTGATTTCGTGCCTAGATCAGCACCGAAGAGATGCATGTTAGTTTATGTAAAAGATACATTACTATTAATATATATTTTCTTGAGAAGCAAACATGTTTGACTCTGCGTGTATCGGATTTGGACTCATTGAAATATTAGATGAAATCATGCCGAAAATGAACATGAAAACTCCTATTGAAGTAACGAAATAGAGAGATATACAGAGGATATATTTTTGTTAACTTTATGTTTTGGCTTATCTTATAAATCACACTATCTCAAATCACTGAAGATCATGAGCATGACTGACAGCTGACAAGTGAGAATGTGACCGATAGAGATAACAATGATGATGAACTGAAATTTGGCGCTTGTAAACAGATGAGATAAAGCTGTTGCTGAAAAAATAGAGATGGGTCAAACATATCTTGTGATAACAATTCTGCACAATATAACACAATATAATATATGCATCGATTAAATTGTGTGCCGATAACTCTCATTTAATCTAGTAAAATTTAAATAAATGTATTTTGAACAGGACAAATAAGAAATGTATGAAACTAATTTATAACATCAAATAATAGAATTAGAATCATCGATGAAGATTGAATCATGTCATCGGTCCAGTTGCAAAGTTTCCTATCAGCTATGATATTATTGTTCAAACAACTGCTCCAATATTTGTAAAAACGTATTAATCTTTCACACATCAAGGCTGAATGAGATCCAGGCCGTCTTTGATCACCCATCGCCGTACCAATCATCGAAATATCGAGAACGTGTCTAAAATGTTACACAATCGAAACAAAAAATGCTTCTCAATCAGAATTAGCGCGATCAGGAACTTACAGTAGAAAAAAAAAGCTCCTATGCGGCAGCAGCGCGCGATTGTTGGCGCGGGAAAAAAACATGGCGCCCAAATTTGCATCGGCACTCATCAAAGTCATCTCACGCACAAAATTGCTCCTTAAGCACAGCACTTAAGAAACTAACGTCCCTCTCCTGATTACTGTAGATATTTTTGTATTACGACTTTGATCTCGATGGCTCGTAAATTCGTTCAATAATGTTTGTTGAATCGGATCATCTGTTTAAGAATGGCAAGTAAATGTTTGTTTTCTATCATCCGCCGGCCAAATGTTGTTCGATTTCGCTAGTTAGCGTTGTTTTGACAGTCTCAATCGTTGCAAAGCGGTAATAATGCTGTCTTCACTTCATTCACGGCTCTGTCTGAGCATGGACGTATGTATATGCATGCATACGGAACGAATTTTTTGTATGTGAATAATATGATTTAAATGAGTCGTATCAAGTTTGATTTCCGACTATTTTCGTATCGCGCAATGTTTGTTTTATTACGGAATTCTGATATGCAATTGAAACGTTCAATGTGATAAATTAGTTGTTATGAATGAAGCGAATGAAAGAATGAATGAATCTGTTTCAATAGATGAACGAAAATAAAATTGGGTGATTGTAATTTTTTCAACACTTCGTAATTTTACTGGCCATCTCCAGCTGAGTCAAGGATTATCTAAAGAATTTTCTGTAAAACTTTTCTTTGAGTAAAGACAAGCTACGATTCAGTAAACGTTCATTGAGATGTGAAATGTAATACGTTGTCATTGTGCGAGACAGTATGACACAGAGCAAGAACAAAATGACCTCTACTTCTACTTCAGAATTGCCCAGTAACAAATTCGTCTATAGAGAATAGAATAGCAGCTCTTACATGAGCATCAACCCCGATACACCGCACCCCGATAGCGTCAATCCAAACAATTTTAATTTTTCCCCTACCCCTGCGAGGCTGAAAACTCCGAGCAAGGCGTAGGTACGCTCACGGGACTAAATCAATATGATATGACAGTTACGGTCAATTTATGGCCCTCAGTTAATTACAAACGGGTGCGGGGCCCTCGGGGTGAGGGGGAAGCGTGTGGGGGGGGGGTGGCACGTCTAATGACTTGTAAAGATGCTGTTGCGAAGCGTTATTGAGTATGGATGTGTGATTGTTTGTGTGTTTCGGGTGCACGGAAGTTGATACCCGAGGACCAATTGTTTTTATGTGTGAGTCATTGGGGCGCAAACTTCTGCTTATTTCATAATGTAAAGTTTTTAATGGACTGACATAATATGGAGCATTTTGTCTCAGAGATCCTTCCCTAATAGATGATTGCGACTGTCCAAGTGGTCCCCTATACTTACAACATAATCAAAGATATCTATTTAAACACACAATAGACCAATAAAATGATGTTCTAAAAAACACTATTTCAACACCCAAACATACAAACACAATACAAAGAATCTAAACAAACAAAAATTAATACAGATTACACAAAAAATATTAATTTAAATTTAGAGGTAGAGTATTTGGTCGCGAATCGCGAACCTGTTTACTGGGCTATTACATCGGGAGTGTTCGCGTCATATGCCAATCAATCACTCTATCAATCAGGCCGGAATGAATGCAGCGGAGTGGAAACTCCATGTAGTACCTACCTATATCAAATAATATTGCGCTGCAGATATTTTTCGTCGCCACTGTACCGGCTGATCGCTTTATGTTTTTGAAATTTTAAATTTGGTTTGGAATGATTTTGAAATGATATGGGTATTGGATTCATTTGTTTTAGTATTGGTAGTTCTAGCTAGACCAAAGAAATCGATGAACGGACTGTTTGAATGATCGTTAGAAAAGGGGTGACTATTGAGATGACAACTAATGGAGAAATATATGGAAGAAGAAGAAATGCTGCGTAGACTCCAAATAAATAGGAATGAGGGCAAGCAAGAGAATGATGAATGATGATGATAGTTCTTAGTGCTTTCCTAGTGGTTGTATGGTAATTTCTACTTGTCTGTATTGAGTTTTCGTCATTCTGTTGTGTTGTTGTGCTTAATTTCCATTAATAGTCCTAAGACATGCTGCAACAACTATAAATCGAGAGTCCACTATTTTAAAATGGTCTAACATTTCCTGCCATCTTCTTCCATTTCTGGTACCTTTTTCGACAGTCTAATAATAACGTAGGTACGCATCAAGGATTACTATATTTACTCTATTTAGTTTCTTGCCGAAGTAGATCGGACTGTTAAACACAGATTTAACACTGGATGGATGAAATGGCGTCAG
The DNA here is from genome assembly GCA_905163495.3 of Cosmia trapezina. Taxonomy (NCBI): domain Eukaryota; kingdom Metazoa; phylum Arthropoda; class Insecta; order Lepidoptera; family Noctuidae; genus Cosmia; species Cosmia trapezina. Next base: position 28,114,051 of record LR991028.1, on the reverse strand, counting down.
GTACTCAGGTCACGGAAACAATCTGCGACTCCCGCATTCCCCTTAAAATGAAGGGGAATATTTATTAAACAATGGTTAGACCTGCTGTCTGGTATGGATCAGAATGTTGGGCCACAAAAGGAATGAATGAAAGGCAATTGCATGCAGCTGAGATGAGAATGATAAGAGTGTTGTGTTACCCGAAGGATAGAATAAGAAATGAGTATATTAAGTAAGAGCAAGTCTGAAAGTGCTCAAAAAAGTCATGTGATGCAGAGGAATGAGGAAAATGTCGTAAGGAAAGTTTTGAGTATGAATGTGGATGGCTATAAGGGGAAGACCAAACAAATGATAGATGGACTGTGTGAAAGATGATATGGCTACAAAGGGAGTGACTACCGAGATGACGACTAATAGAGAAGTCTGGAAGAAAAAGACATGTTTCGTCGACCAAATAATTGGGGTAAAACCAAGGGGAATTATCAATGATGATGAGTTTCTGTACAAAAATCAAAATCGACAACATTCAGGCAGGTCTTTTTCCATACTTCTCTATTGCCTTTCGAGCTATATCATCTTTGACACACTTTCTATCGTGTCTTTGGTCGTCCCCTCTTTGACCTTAGGCATCTCTAGTTGAATCTATGGATGTATACTCCTAGCTTTACATGAGCCGTAGTCTCTGATAACCAAACCACTTCAATTTTATCTCACCAATTTTATTTTTATTAAACTCATGTAATGCTGTTGAACTATACTATTCTGTTTATTAGTACGATTGAGCATCGGTCGTACATCGCAAGACGGACGGCCGTCCAACGCCGACGCAAATCAGATGAGTTTTGTTTTCAATCTAATGAATAGTTTTGTAAGCTTTACATAAAGTTGGATAAGATAATACACCTGTTGATTACGCACTTACAGATAAATATACGATCATAAATTTTGGTATTCAGTAGACTACCATCTATTCAGAATTGGTTCTGGGGAGATGGGCGATTCATCTAGGGGTACCTCTGGCCTACTAGTACTTCTTTTTCGCAAGGAACTTTTCCATCTTAATCACGTCAAATGAAGTAGTGATGACCATGTGGTACAATTTCTAATTGCTTTGAACGATGAGTTCAATATGAACGATGTAACCAATATTATGTAATAAAATATTTGATTTAAAAGAGTGTCCGTGGAGTTTCTTGCCCGTTCTTCTCCAGGATCTACGCTTTGGAATGGGCAACTAGCTTCATTTTTCGGACTGACCGACCCAAGACCGACCCTTTGACAATTCAAAAGTGTCTGTAATTGGTTTATTTGAAATAAATGCTTTGAGTTTGAGTTTGAACGTACCGGAACAAAAGTGAGTTCACTCGCTATTGACCTGGTAGTCCAATGTAGAAACAGACCTTAAAGAAGACCAATTGGCAGAACCAGCAACCCAAGACTGAACAACTTGGTTCAGAAAATTGAGGAGACCCGGCCTGACCCCGAATAACGGGACTGGGGATGGAAGAAGAAGAGATTATAAGCCAATTTCAAGCGCTATCGCAGGATGATGCTATTATAAATCTGAAATAATCCTTTACCAATCTTTTGTAACATTTGAAAACAAAAGAAGGTGATATAACTATCATGTCATGCTAAATGCTAAAGAGAGTGTGGCATGTGCTTTTTCTTTGAAAGGACTTCAAAACTAACTTTGATGATGAAAACAAAACGTAAGTCAACCTGCTAATAGCACTATTAAACAGTCGATTTAGTACTAAATTGAGCAGACTATCAAGTTATCAACATATCTGTGTAACTATAACCTTTTCATCTAACATCATCTATGATTAACCGCAAACTGACTTGAATAAGGATCTTGTTTGATCCCATCACAACACAATGATTTCAAATACCGAACCTACCGCCACGACTAATAATTTCTAAGGATACTTCACCAACTTACTCTGTCTCTCCAATCATACGAAATTCAACTTTATTAACGTCTAATAGGATAGCTTTAAACAGTAAATGTTCAGACAATTGTTTATTAACAAAATATGCATCGTAATTATGTCCAATCAGCGTGTTTGTCCGTCAATCCGTCAATCAAACGTCATGTCTGGCATTGAAGAGATCTGGATCAGTGATCGGGAGATACGAATAGATCGATATTGAAGCAAAAAATGGGTCAGACGGTTTTTTTCAAATTAATTACATAACCTAACATCACGCCTGATTACAGCGAATAGTTGGGCAGAAGTGTTAGTATCATAATTGGCTGTGTTTATTAAGTCCCATGTAGGTAATAGGCGAGATTATTGCCAGAACCCGGGCAAAAATCCAGAAACTTCTGTTGGCTGACTCATTAGAACTGCCCGACTTAGGATTTGAACCAGTAGACCACTAAGCAGTATCGATAATAATAAATGTCAGTAATGTTTCGTCTGACATCGATGTGTCGATATTGACACCAGTGACATTTAAGGGTTAACCGATTGTGAGAGAATACGGGCTAGACCTGCGAGGTCAGAGACGGGATTGGTGATTGCAGTCAGAGGTTATCAGTAGCTATACAGGTGGATGCAGGTTCGACTTGCATGAGATATTGTAATCGCCTTGAGAGTCGAGCGCAGATCGAGAAGTTATGGAACCTTTTCACCCAGGAGTGGGCAAAAACGGAGTTTTGTAAAAGGTTGGAGTATGCTAATTTTTCGCTCTTGACTAATGAAGTATTATCAAATACGAAACGAAGAATTAAGGGCTCAAATCAAAACGTACCTAGTTATTAAATTACCAACAGTGTTGCAACTGAAAATCTCACAGAAAAAGCATGAAATCAAATCCCAAACTAAGAACTGAAAGCTCGAAAATCTTACAATCACTTGATCTTTACAATAAAACAAAATTACTAATTCTTAGTTTCTCAAATACTTAACATTTTAATGTATTTCTTAGTAATGCATCGTCGCCTTTCACTTGAAAATTATGCACTTAAAAATTAAAACTAAGCTCACGAATATAATTTACCGTAGATAAATCATACCAATCGTACCAACATAATTTTATATAGTAATTGAATTACATAATTTAATAGTCATACATAGTTAGCCGCATACCGAATAGGTGTAAGTTTTTTACATAATTTAATGGGAACATTATTGTAATAATATGTAGTTGTTTCTGAATTATTATTTGCCTACCGTGAATGTTGGAGTGTTTAGTTATAATTATTGCATGTCCACTGCGGATGGCTCATGAATAACGGCTTATTGGGCTCACGATACGAGAGCGATACGATTTCATTTTGGGATGAAAACATAGATAAGTAAAGATATTCTTCAGTAAACTAAATCAGCCATGATTCCTGTGTGTCTTTGTCAGTTTAATTTCAACAATATCAATCACATTGGATTTGTTTCATTACTTGATAAACTGTCTTTCAACCAGCAACTTGGGGATAGCGCCAAGGTAGTCCGCGAAATTCATTTTCTTACGTTTTTTGCAATTTGCAAGTCAGCATAAGGTTGTATGTTGATTAAAGCATTATTCATGTATGTATTTACAAAATTATAATCATGAACTTGAGAGTTGTATTGATGATTTTAATGATTATGATTCTATAAATATACATTTGTTATTGGATAATATTTTTGTGTTCACCAAAAATATTATCCGTACATCAAAATACTGATCGTGCACCAAATATTCCTGAATGTTACACAAAACACCCGCGCGTCCGAAACTTCACATTGGTGAATCATTTGGGTTAGAATCATTTGGGTTAGGTTAGGTTAGGTTAGAACAGTGACCCTTAACGCGCGACGGCGAGCGAGCGAAGCGAGCGGTGCCGCGGCAGCGGCCGCCGAGCGCCATATCCAATAGATGCTCGTTATGACATATTTTAATGAACATATTTTGGTGCACATTCAGTATATTTGGTGGAACACAGGCAAAATTAGGTAAATGAAATGGGAATAAATTGAAGTACTTTTAAATACCATCCTTTGTTATTCAGATTAACATACAACCACTGACCTGCAAATTGCAAAAAAACGGAGCAGATCTAACTAACCAATACACAATGATATTTATGAAATACCTTGCTGTCTTATAAACTCTTTGACCAACGACACGACTGCGATCCGACCAAACGGATCGTCGCCCATAAAACCGCTGAAAGTTAGTGCTGTCGATTTTGTTTTATTGTTTATCGAGTATCGACACGCGTAATTGCATTGTTAACCTTTATCGATATGCAAATAATGTCGGCCGTACATCGCATACTAATGCTTGAAACTTTGGACCTGTAATGACATGGTCTGCATAAAAAATACATGGTAAATGCTGGTAGGTGGTGACTTTAACACCTGGACGATAATTGACCGAGCTAATTATTGATAATTTCATTAAATATTTTAATTGAGTGTAATTTGTAGTAAATAGTTTGCAATGTTTAAGTAGTAGGGACCTTAAGATTTCCCTGGTTATTGCGTCCTATAGGTGTAGGTTAATTATTTAATATGTGAAGTAGTCTTCTATTAGATCTATATAAATCTGACTGACTCATCAACGCCAAGCCCAAACCCTTGAACCTAGAAAGCTGAAATTTTGCACAGAGGGAACCCCCTTTATATTGTAGACAAGGAATAAGGAAGGATGGGAGGTAGTACGTTCCTATAAGATATTTCCCTACATCCACGCGGGCGAAGCCGCGGGCAAAAGCTAGTCATTAATATCATTATAATTTATGTATACCTTCGTAGAACTTCACCTTGTAACGTTGTATACATGATAGGCACCAGTTCTGAAGAATTCTTGTATGGAGTTTAAACTCTCAATAGCTGTGGTTCGACAAAATTATCTATTTCAGCGAATTCCTTCTTATGCTCGGTTTTTGAAGTTCTCATATATAAATCGTTGAAAGTAATTCACTCGACTTTTAAGCTAAATTCTTCCTTAACGAAGTGTGCAGAAATACGATATCGAACCAATAGTCACTATAGAATGGATAAAATCCGTTTAAAAACCTCAAAAACCGGGCATAAGCGATAAGGTTTTATTCTTTGAAAAACAAAATCAGTTGATGTGATAGTTAGGACACTTTCTGTCCACCTTTCCCCTTACTTTTTAAACCTTATTTGGCACTTCTCCTTCTGATTATGTTGACCTAGGACTTAGGACTCTAGAACCTTTGTAGTTTTACTGGACTGAATGAGGGTGAGGTGAGGGACCCCTGATGGAGTGTAAAGTCTTCTTCTAGAAGGGTAATGCATATTCTTTGATAGAATGTAAGCTTCAACAATGAATAAAGGGTATTCATTGTTGAAGCTTACATTCTTATTCTTGCTATATAAAACTTTTTTACAAAAACAAAAACCGACTTCCAAAAAAAAACACTACAAAGTGAAAAATAACTTTAATTTCGGAAGTCGGTGTCTTTGGATCTGTATTTTAGTTTCTTGCCACCGACTTCCGAAATTAAAGTTATTTTTCACTTTGTAGTGTTTTTTTTTGGAAGTCGGTTTTTGTTTTTGTAAAAAAGTTTTTATTTTTCACTTTTTAGTGGTTCAGTTTGTAATTTATCTAAGTTACAATAACCCAATGTCAACTGCTCATCACGTTTTACAAAATGTTGCTTTTCCCGATGCAGGGACGTTAATTGTTGAGGAGTTCTCCTAGTAAGAACCAGGAGAAATGGAGCTCATGGTTTGACGAGCATAAACCATATTAAAGTAATCGAATCGCAACCTGTTATATCTATACTAATATTATAAAGAGGTAATCTATACTAATATTATAAAGAGGTAAAATTTGTTTGTAAGTTTGTATGTTTGTAAGTTTGTATGTAGGGGGTAATCTCCGAAACTAATGATCCAATTCTAAAAATTTTTTCACTGGTAGAAAGCTACATTATTCCTGAGTGCTATAGGCTATAAATTATATTTATATCATGCATATTAGCCGAGCTATCACAATTTTTGTCTAACAAGTCGGAAAGAAATACGTCTTTAAACAGACTTTTTTGCATGCGCTGCCTAAACGGTTGTTTAAAATTGAAAACAATGTATGGCAGTCTGGTTCGTCTTAAATAATTCTACAAAAAAGTCCGCGACACCATATTTCTATCTTTTATATTTTACCTTTTATACATCTTTTATTGTTTTAAAAAAGTATTTTTTAGACATACTTACGTTTGGATGATTATTTAAACAACAACACATTAATCCTTATCAAAATAAGTTATTTTATGATCACAAGGACATCATGGAGATAAGATTTGGCCTTTACAGTATGGCAATTGGTCGTACAGTTTCGGAAATAATATAAAATTACTAAAACGCTAAATAACTTTAATTCATACCGTTCCTCTTGAGCAAACATGTTTAGTGCGGACGTTTTATCAATTTGTACTATAGATGGCGTTGTGCAAATAAGTAATTTTTCTGAATTGCGAGATTTATTATTTCAATAATGTCGGTGGAATACAACGGAAGAGTTTGTTTTTTTGTTAGTTTGTTTGAACGCGCTATCTCTGGAACTACCCCAGTCGGATTTGAAAAAAATCTTTTTGCATTTTATAACCAAGTTCTTGAGGAGGGCTATAGGCTATTTAACATCACGCTAGGGCCCTTAGGAGCCGAGCGCGAAGTAATAGCGCGGACAGGCGATGCAGAAGGATATAGGCTATATAACATCACGCTAGGGCCCTTAGAAGCCGAGCGCGAAGTAATAGCGCGGTCTGGCGATGCGGAAGGATATAGGCTATTTAACATCACGCTAGGGCTCTTAGAAGCCGAGCGCGAAGTAATAGCGCGGGCAAGCGATGCGGAAGGATATAGGATATACGGCCGCTAGCAGCCGAGCGCGAAGTAATAGCGCGGGCAGGCGATGCGGAAGGATATAGAAAGAAAGAAAGAAAGAAAAGAAAGAAAAAGTATTTATTGGGACTCGCACAGAACTAAAACTGAAACACAAAAAATAAAAGTTGAAAACAAACAAAATATATATAAAAAAAAAAAAAAAAAATAAGTAAATAAAACACAAAAAAAAAAAAAGTCCTGTACGAGGCCAAAAGGCATATAGGCTATTTAACATCACGCTAGGGCCCCTAGAAGCCGAGCGCAGAGTAATAGCGGGGGCAGGCGATGCGGAAGGATATAGGCAATTTAACATAACGCTAGGGCCCTTAGGAGTCGAGCAAAAATAAAAAATGTCAGAAACGAAGTAATAGCGCGGGCAGTCGTTGCGATGCGATGCGTGGGGGTTAGTGGGTGGGGGGGGGGACAAGAAATTTTACGCGGACGAAGTCGCGGGCAGAAGCTAGTACTTAGATATAATTGAGTATTTCCGATGGCCCTCTGTGGTCTTCATCATCAGTTCCAGTTCACCGAATGGTACTTTCCGAGAGTAAATGCACGAGTTACTATAAAAAATACCGAAATCGATATAGGTGTGCCCATAAAATTTGAGGGTTTCCCTCGATTTCCATGGGATCCCATCATCAGATCCTGATTTGATGATCATGGGACCACTTGGGAAGTATACCCTTTCGAACAAAAAAAGAAAAATCCAAATCGGTTTAAAATTACAAATTATCAATTTTCGGACTTTTTCCATTACTTGTGCTGTGAGACCTTGCTTCTTGCCAAATTTCATGATTCTAGGTCAACGGAAGGTGCCCTATAGGTTTTGATTTACTTCCGAGTATCAAAATATGTCGCATAAATGGCCGTATTTTTTATTGCGTTGACTTAGAAGCCAGATTTTTTTAGAACTCTAAGGGTCTATTGCCTTACGTATTTGATATTAATTTCAACTTGATACCTCCACGCGATCCTGAGAAAAAGGGTCTTGACAGACTGACATACTTGAACATATTTTTTTGTATGATAAAATTACAAATTATCAATTTTCGGACTTTTTCCATTACTTGTGCTGTGAGACCTTGCTTCTTGCCAAATTTCATGATTCTAGATCAACGGGAAGTACCCTGGTTTTGATTTACTTGCGAGTATCAAAATATGTCGCATAAATGGCCGTATCTTTTTATCACGTTGACTTAGAAGCATGAAATTTTTAGAACTCCAAGAGACCATAAACTTACGTATTTGACATTAATTTCAACTTGATATATTCACGCGTTCCTGAGAAAAAGGGTCTTGACAGACTGAGAGACAGACAGACGGACAACAAAGTGATCCTATAAGGGTTCCGTTTTTTCCTTTTGAGGTACGGAACCCTAAAAAAGAAGTAAAGTATGATTCTTCTAGAAGAAATATCAAATTCGTTGTTCCACAGAGCAGTGTAATCGGATCCTTATTATTTTTACTGTATGTAAATGATTTGCCAAGTCAAATGCCAAATCCAAGGGTCCTTTTTGCTGATGACCACACTTTGATAATTAAATGTCATAATAAAGAGTTATATGAAGCTAATGTCAATATAGACCAGGGCCAAACCGCTCAAAATATTGTAAAAAAAAAAAAATCTTAGCAGTATACGAGTGGTCGGAAAATTTAGTGGATGATGTAACTAACGAAGGAAAAATAGTCCAGACTCGGAAAAAGTTCTGGAAGAGGGGTGGGGGGGGGGGGGTAATATATACGTTTTTAGGGGTTTGTACTAGTTTTTTGAGATTTGCGGGTAAACTATGCATCATAAAGAAAAAAATTTAATGTAAAAACAAAAACCGACTTCCAAAAAAAAACACTACAAAGTGAAAAATAACTTTAATTTCGGAAGTCGGTGTCTTTGGATCTGTATTTTAGTTTCTTGCCACCGACTTCCGAAATTAAAGTTATTTTTCACTTTGTAGTGTTTTTTTTTGGAAGTCGGTTTTTGTTTTTGTAAAAAAGTTTTTATTTTTCACTTTTTAGTGGTTCAGTTTGTAATTTATCTAAGTTACAATAACCCAATGTCAACTGCTCATCACGTTTTACAAAATGTTGCTTTTCCCGATGCAGGGACGTTAATTGTTGAGGAGTTCTCCTAGTAAGAACCAGGAGAAATGGAGCTCATGGTGAAGTCACCATTACCATTATTTTGACCAGCATAAACCATATTAAAGTAATCGAATCGCAACCTGTTATATACTTAGATATAATTGAGTATTTCCGATGGCCCTCTGTGGTCTTCATCATCAGTTCCAGTTCACCGAATGGTACTTTCCGAGAGTAAATGCACGAGTTACTATAAAAAATACCGAAATCGATATAGGTGTGCCCATAAAATTTGAGGGTTTCCCTCGATTTCCATGGGATCCCATCATCAGATCCTGATTTGATGATCATGGGACCACTTGGGAAGTATACCCTTTCGAACAAAAAAAGAAAAATCCAAATCGGTTTAGCCATTTTCGAGTAATCGGGGAACATACATAAAAAAAAAAAAAAAAAAAAAAAAAAAAAAAAATATTCCGATGAATTGAGAACCTCCTCCTTTTGGAAGTCGGTTAAAAATGGGTTCGTTTTCACATATTCTTTTCTATCATGGCCAGATACCTTGTAACATTGTTATTTCCTCAGCATAAAAAAGCCACACGTGACCCGCACCTCGATTAAAAATTCGTTTCGATACGTTTTTTATTAATTAAACAAAACTGTAATAGACATCATTAAAATTTGCATCATAATCGGTAATAGTTCCGAAGCGTCGATATATCGGCAATAAATTGTATTTTATGTTAATTGCCGATCGCTACGTCACTATTATGTTTCAAATTGAATGAATTGCTATCACAACAATAACAAAATTTCGTTGTAATATATATACGGCATGATGACAATTATTGTTATTGGGCTTTTTGATTGGTTTAATTATTTTTTTTAGTTCAGTTGATTAGGTTTTTGGTGACTTTTTGACATGGCAAAAGTTATTTATTGTATCCTCCTACCATCGCCATGTTAGGAGGATACAATAAATAACTTTTCGTATAACAACACTTGTTACTGCGGAATTTCAAACTTGCTAATGACGGTTTCTGAGGTTTTAAACGAAGTTTATCCATTGGTTAGTGATTATTGGTTCTATATCGTTTTTATGAAGATTTCGTTAAGGCCCAGATTTCCTGAAAACGATCAAAAAGGTGGTTTTTTAAAGTAGTGTATCTCATAAACCGTAAATAATTTTGACATGTAAAAAAAATATGATATTTTTAAGTCTTTTTCGCATACAGTGATGGAAGCCAAAACATAATTATACATATTTTAATGCACCAAAAAAATCTTTAAACATACCTCCTAATAATCTTTAAAAGCAGTTTATCCCTTCATTAACAATTATAATTATAATTAAAAATATACCATAAAATGTCAAATTCCAAACTGCATCCAGTGATGGATTACTTTTTATTAAATAGTTAATTTCTAATTTTATATGATTTTATTTGCATTTTTACGACATAATTCCGGTGCGCGTGAGAATCTTCTATCTCGTGCGTCAAACTAAACAGCCATAACGCCATTTCACTTACACACCGAGCTAAACCAATCTTGGAACCAGCGCCTTAAGGAAGAATTTAGTTTAAAAGTTGAGTGAATTTCAGCTATCGACGGTTTATCTGAGGGCCTCAAAAAACTGAACTTAACAGAGAAATTCGATTAAATAGATAATTTTGTCGAATCAAATAGCTATTGAGAGTTTAAACTCTGTTTAAGAATCCTTCAGAAACCGTGTATAAGGCACTTTTAGTGACAGTCCTTTGACTAAGTCAATAAGGTAACTCAACACAAGTGAAATGAACCCTAAACTGTCCTAGAGTTCATTTTGCATCTATACCCTGTTCAAATCTGTGTAATTCTAATATTTAGTTTCGTTGCAGTTATATAAACGATGCAATGTTTTCGATTACATTTTCTATTCAGGTACAAATTGAATATTTTCAACATGTGCTAGACAGTATTGGTGGCCAAGCAACAGTGAACAGACAGAAGGCAAACTCTAATCAAGGATTGGTCCCAAAGTCTTGTCGAAACCACAAGCGGAGTAGCTGAGCGATTTTCTCTTTCTCTATCTTTCCAACTGTTAGTTCCACATTCTTTCTCTCTTTCCAACTGTTAGTCTAACAAGGTGATGAGTTCAGCATTCTTTGTCTTCATCCCCACTCCCCAGTTCGCTCACATCTGTCTAGAACTCAATCAGACTCAGAAACTGGTTGGTATAAACGCACCAAAATGCAGGAAAAACCATAGATAAAAGAAAATCTAGGGCCAGAGTTTACGTCTTACCTTAAGATCTAAACTTTATAGGAATTTGTTTCCCACAAATTACAAAACTTTGTCAAAATACCTGTCAACTTAATACGTGTGAGTAAGTAGTAGGTATTCTATGAATGTAATTTGTGGAGATAAATAAATAAACATAAAAAAGTGGTTTATGGACTGAATCTGGTGTGGGTGGTGGTGGGGTGGTAAGCTGCCGTTTAGCCATTATGGTTCCTATGTGAACCTTCTGCAGGTATTAGGTTCAGTATGTTTTATAGTCCGTTACGTATCCCGGGGCTGTCGTCATGTCTGGCCAAATAATATGCCGTCAATCATTGAATGCAATTTGGATCAACAACGGTGGCCAGCTAATACAATAGCGTTGGTTAAGTTTGTAAGCTTTTATTCTAGTGCCATTTTAAGTTTTTACTAGAAACGTTTGTCTGATTATCGGATAATTTACACTTTGTAAGTACCTATTAAATATTAAGTTACGGAGCGTCATTGAAATAGCCTGAATTCAACAGTATTTGTCAGTTGAACAATGTTCTTAGTTTATTCAGCCTATAATGTTCCCACTGCTGGGACACAGGCCTCCTCTCTGAGAGAGGGTGTGGGCAGTAATCCACCACGCGGGCCCAGTGCGGGTTGGACACAGGCCTCCTCTCTGAGAGAGGGTGTGGGCAGTAATCCACCACGCGGGCCCAGTGCGGGTTGGACACAGGCCTCCTCTCTGAGAGAGGGTGTGGGCAGTAATCCACCACGCGGGCCCAGTGCGGGTTGGACACAGGCCTCCTCTCTGAGAGAGGGTGTGGGCAGTAATCCACCACGCGGGCCCAGTGCGGGTTGGACACAAGCCTCCTCTCTGAGAGAGGGTGTGGGCAGTAATCCACCACGCGGGCCCAGTGCGGGTTGGACACAGGCCTCCTCTCTGAGAGAGGGTGTGGGCAGTAATCCACCACGCGGGCCCAGTGCGGGTTGGTTATTTTCTTAGTTTGATCTATTTGTAAATATACCTATATAATATATTCTGATTTTGGAAATAATCACTGTAATAAACATTCTAATGCAGACAAAATGAAAGCTAATAACCTAGTGTATAAGATTGTATTGCAGAATAAAGCAGCAGATCTAAATAAAGTCTAGTAAGAGAGCCTCTTAATACCATAATTATTATATGCATGTGTCACAATTTCAAGTAGGTAAGCATAAGTACGACTACCTACGCCTTGATACTTTTAAGAACAGGCTATAATGGCTATAATGGTCATTGTAATTAACTAATAATCATCATCATTTCAGCCGAAAGACACACCTCACACATATAACACCTCAGTCCTCCCCTTTGGGGAATATATGCGTCATGTGTTATGGGTTTTTACTCCCCCTATTAATAAATATCTACTAACAAAACTGAAATAACGCGTAGGAAGGAATAATTCCATGAAATGTTTTAGACTAGAATTGAGGAGCTCGTGGCTAAGTAATAACAGCCGCACGGGTCGATCCGTCAGGTTAAGCTACGCTTGCCGGGGTTGGTCAGTGGATGGGTGACCATCTTTACATATCGAGATTCCTCCGTGCCTCGGAAAGCACGTTAAGCCGTTGGTCCCGGCTGTTATTCGTGGATCTTTGACAGTCGTTACGGGTCGTCAGAAGCCCGAAAGTCTGACAACCAGTCTTACCAAGGGGTATCGTATTACCCAGTTACTGGGTTGTGGAGGTCAGATAGGCAGTCGCTCCATGTAAAATACTGGTATTCAGCTGCATCCGGTTAGACTGGAAGCCGACCCCAACATAGTTGGGAAAAGGCAGGCAGATTGATTGATTTCAGCCGAAAGACGTTCACTGCTGGACATAGGTCTTCCCCAAGCACCGCCACTTCGACCGGTGCTGCCCGCATGCAGCGAATTCCTGCGGCCTTCACAAGGCAATCGGTCCAGCTGGGGGAGGCCTTCCAACGTTACGTCTTCCGGTACCCGGCCGCCACTCCAGAACCTTTCGGCCGAATCGGCCCCATCGGCCATCTGTTCTGCGAGCAATGCCACTTAAGGCGAAAGCGCCAGGGTAGGCCGCGAAATTCAAAATTTCTTACGTTTTTTGCAATTTGTAGGTCAATGTAAGCTTGTATGTTGAATAAAATATGATTCGTGGCCGTAGCTAATATGGCTTTACAGAATTATAATCATTAGAATCAGCAATACGACTCCATAAGTTAGCATTTATCTCAAACCTCATGATTTCATGAAATCGCTAGATCGTAAGAAATTTTGAATTTCGCGGGCTACCCTGGCGCATCAACCTTAAGCTTGGCAATTTTTCGGGCTATGTCGGTTACCTTGGTTCTCCTGCGGATCTCTTAATTTCTGATTCGATCACGTAGGGAAGCTCCAAGCATAGCTCTCTCCATTGCCCTTTGGGTGGCTTTTAGCCTTCTAATAACTACTAATTATCATAATGAATAGAATATGGCCGGAGTCGATGCAAGGATATCCATGACTCAAAGATGGCCACTTGTTTAGCATAGTATTGAGGTGTTAGATTACAATAGGTATCTACTTATTTATGTTAAATATGCGTAAACATGGGCTAGGTAAGTGGGTTCAAGGGATTAGTGTCCTTATACACCGGACGAATGTGTTGTATTGTGCCTTGTGTACGAACATAAATGCACAACAGAGGATCCAATCAGAGGCTCAATAATGACCTTCCTAATTGACTCCTAATATAAGTTCAACATAGTCACGCTCACAAGAAGATGATACCTACAGTCAGGAAAATTATTTACCATTTTCATAGTTAAAAATATTTCTATTAGCACCTGTTTACCTGTTTTTAACTGAAATACTATAATTTTCTACGGAGAGATAAATGAAAAACCGGCCAAGTGCGTGTCGGATCACACACTATGAAGGGTTCCGTAGTTGGGATGAATTTATCCCAAAAACAAACTTAACATTGTAGTTGAAATACTTGTTCTCCCATATATTCCAACTGTAAATGTAAGTTTGTACTCACAATATTGAGAGATTTACCATGTTATTTTGAGACCACAGAGTTTTTATTGGTTTTTCTGTAATCTACAGATAAAGAACTATTTTCTGTATTTTTTTCAAAATTTTAAGCTTAGCAGTTTCGGAGACAAGGGGGGGGGGGAATAGTAAATTTTCGTCTATTTTCTTAAATAACTTTAAAACAATTTATTTTAAAATTATAAAAAATATATATTTGAGACCCTCATAGTAAGCCCTTTCATTTGATATGTCACACGGTATAGTTTGCAAAACTTTTTTTTAAATTTTCTTATTTGCCCCTTAAAATCGACCCCTATATTCAAAATTCATTTATTTACTTTACCCGTACGTGTTCGGGTCACAGAAATCCAAATGTGTACCAAATTTCAACTAAATCGGTCCATTAGATTCGGAGCTAATTGGCTGTGACAGACGGACAGACAGACAGACAGACAGACAAACGAGAGATCCTATAAGGGTTCCATTTTTTCCTTTTGAGGTACGGAACCCTAAAAATCGAGCTATGAGCAAAACGCCTATCAATAGCATCTTCTTTGAGAATGATGTGCTACTTATGTAGTTCATCATCTGCCTAGCCTTTTCCCAACTATGTTGGAATCAGTCCTGTCTAACCGAATGCACCAGTATTTTTTGAGAATAGTGATGTGCATATTTAATGTCGTAGGTATGTTTACTATTTAAGTAGTAAACTAGCTACGTTTTTTGAAGAGCGTAGGGAGGAATCACAGAACACATAAAAGACCTCTTTATCTGTTCTGTGGGAAGAATACTGGTTAATGGTTCAAAAATGTTTTTTTAGGGTTCCGTACCGCAAAAGGAAAAACGGAACCCTTATAGGATCACTTCGTTGTCCGTCTGTCTGTCAGTCTGTCAAGACCCTTTTTCTCAGGAACGCGTGGAGGTATCAAGTTGAAATTAATATCAAATACGTAAGTCTACGGTCCATTGGAGCTCTACAAAAATCAAGCTTCTAAGTCAACGCAATCATTTATGCGACATATTTTGATGCTCGCAAGTAAATCAAAACCTACAGGGTACTTTTTATGATTCTAGTCAACGCGTTGACTAGAATCATAAAATTTGGCAAGAAGCAAGGTCTTACAGCACAAGTAAAGGAAAAAATTGTTCACTTGTAATTTTATCACTTAATTTTTTTTAAAAATTATAATGTTGTTTGTTTTTGGAATAAATTCTTTTCAACTACGGAACTTTTCATTGTGCGTGATCCGACACGCACTTAATTGCGATCAATCAGGAATAGCTCGGCTGCAACAAATATGTACTTACTTACAGTACCTACACCATGTAACTAAATCACACATAGAGACAGCACACAATCTAAGATCGCTAAAAAACCGGTACCGAAGTAATAGTGAAGTGGCCGCGAATGCTATCGATACATCATAGTGTGGGGACGCATTAAGGCTCTTACAGACAGAGGCGATATCGCGTCGCGACGCGATATTTTTCTACGGATATAATATCGAAATATCGCGTCGCGACCGCGATATCGCCTCTGTCTGTAAGAGCCTTTAATCGCCGCGTCCGTGTCTGGACGTCCAACAGGTTGACGGAAGCGCCGCGGTGACCTCTAGCCCTTATGCGGCTAGGGGTGGGACGCTATTGTCAGAAGTTTTGGTCTCTGTAGATTTTTGCAAATCTATGTTGTGATATTTAGTGATGCTATTGTGTTTGCAGTGTAAGCAGTGTCTAGACTATATTTGATTTGCTTGAAATTTTATTATTTACAAGCTTTTGCCCGCGGCTTCGTCCGCCTGAATGTCTGGATATAACGCACAGGAACGTACTACCGGGAATCCTTCCTTGTCTACATTATAAAGGGAACCTGTGTGCAAAATTTCAGCTTTCTAGGTCCAAGGGTTGGGCGTTGATAAGTCAGTCGGTCAGTCAGGACTTCTCTTGTTTTTATTTATATAGATAGATAGATCTAGTACCTACTCCAGAGCCACTAATTCCTATTTCATTTTAAACTTTGAAAAGCCAGACTATAATATTTTTGCCAATGTACGAATAATATTTGTGATAACCACACTAATATTATAGATAAAGGCGAAAGTTTGTGAGTGTGTGTGTTTGTTACTTCTTCAAGCTCAAATGGCTGGACCGATTTGGATGACATTGTTTTGTAAAAAAAAAAAAAAAAAGTTGTAGAATGTTACAATAACCCTGCTATTTTTAAAAATACCAGTAATAGTAGTTTATAGAACTTGTTATCGTTGTGAAATTATTGAATTATCATTTTATTTCATTTTAATTACATGTTCGTACTGTAACGGGAAGATTTGGTCTCATTAGATGTCTTTTTCAGAAATCGGGACGGAACCTTCGGTGCGCGAGTCCGACTCTTTCTTGACAGGTTTTTTTCTACATTACATCTACATACAATCATCGGTATCTAGTGACGCCGCCACAGAGCCTGCTATGTGCTAGTGCTAGCGCCACGCGTGCACTAGCTGCAGTAGCTGTGTGTAAAGGTCACTGCTAAGTTTCATTAGGGTAATTAGTGTGTGACATGCGCTTTAAGGTGATACAAAAAAAGTGAACTGGGCGGGAATAAGAAAGTGACAGAGTCAATTACTTCCACATGCGAAAAAAAGAGAGCGCAACAACGCGCTGGACCCAAAATAAAAGCGCCAAATGAAATAAAAATTGTTTAAAAATAAATTAAGCTACCTATCAAAATTATGTCAGCCAGAATTTTCTATTACCTAATACGCACATTTTAAATGCAATTTTGCAATGAAATTACTTAGGATTTTAGAATTATAGAAAAAAAACATAAAAAGTAGAGGTCTTTTCGGAATTAAATTCTATCGAGGAAATTTAACCCAATCGTGTTTTCCTTCAGTCAAAGTATTAATCAAATAGTCAATAAACATATACAGGGCTATTTTTAAATGACTAGCTAAATTTTCACAGGGTGTTCTACCCATGAATATGAACAACTTTCACTATGGGACCAACTTTGAAATCACGAAAAAAAAATCAGCGGTTTCCTAAAGTTCAATACCTACTCGATCAAAATGTATGAAACATTTTTTTTTGCGATTTCAAAGTTGGTCCCATAGTGAAAGTTGTTCATATTCATGGGTAGAACACCCTGTGAAAATTTAGCTAGTCATTTAAAAATAGCCCTGTATACAAAAATTAAATCCATACATACATACATAGTGAAATAAATGGTTACGAAAAATCCTCCAATTTATTTTGGTAGCGCCTTAAGCGGCGGACAGTTTTAATCAATTTACGAAGTAACGAACGTAATTAACATTGCTATAAGGAAGGCTAGTTTCGCAAAGAAAATCAAGTAACATGCAGGTAACTTGATCTAAGAAGTTTTTTTAAGTTTAATATGACATCGTCGTCTGTTGCAACTAATGTAACCTTTGCATTTCATTTATGTGAGAATGCTGGTATCCATAACACAAGTTAAATCTTTCTTTGTATACCAGAGTTCATACACAGACTGCGTATAACATGTATTTAACTGCTTAGTGGTTATTTAATTGTAATACGCTATTATTGTATGGTGTTGTTTGTAAGTGATTGATTGTTCAACCATTTTGTTCAATAAAAACTAGGTTTTGATTATCCACATGCTATTTCGTATAATTTTTATTTGTTTAACGAATCGTCTTAGATACTAGCGTTTGCCTGCGGCTTAGCTCGCGTTAATTTGGAATTTAACAATCAGTTAGGTTTGTACTCTGCTTGTAATAATATAATTCAATCATGAATCGAAAGACACGTGGCGCCATCTATTATTATAAGAACGTTATTGTTGTTTTCCTCGGGAACAGTACTTTTTTTGGGATGACACGTACTCTATGTCCGTTTCTGTATACCTGACAACGTATATGCAAAATTTCAGGATGATCGGTTTAGTTGTTTAGGCGTAAAAGGTAACAAACAAACAAACTTACTTACTTTCGCATTTATAATTAGTTAGGATTTAATTTATTGTTTCTTTAAGCACTTAAGTGAGATACCGGAGATAAAGGTTTATTCCTGGTTCAGGTAGAATCCATTTATTAAATATATTCCTCCATTTAAGGCCCTACATTGGAAATATACCTATAAGTAAATCAATTATTTCAACATCAATTTCATTTTATCCTTCTACTTGTACTGCAAGGCGCCTCTTTTGACGTCGTCATTCTTCACTGTTTTGTGATTTTTATTAGTGTCGTAAATCTTTATTTTATTACAACACTAGATATTATTTTATTAATTAATTATTATATCCATAACACTGTTTTCTAAAATTAATAACCCGACTCTAAAATATTTAGCGGCTAGCTTCCATATTAACAAGAAGTTATGATAATTCAATAATTAATAATTGACAAATAGCTGCTCGATCGATCGATTTATGGCAATAAAATATGAAACTCGTGGTTTTATTAATAATGTCCACACAATTCTTGTTATTATTATTAGCATTTTATTACCAATATTGGCATAAACTCCAAGAGGGTTTAATTTTTTTAATCTACTCATTTTTTCAATATGAGTTTATTGAATGTTTCCTGTTGTCATTTTGAAATGTAATAATTTTAAATAAGTTACTTTTGACAGTTATTTGCTATTGAAGTTTGCCGCGGGCTATTATTTTATGAATGCAATAATATTTTTTTAACAAAATAACTACTGTTCCTACCGGTTCTTTTATAGATTCAACATTCCAATGGCTTCCGAATATCTAAAATCAATAGTTACTTATTTGAATAAGAATGTATTTAAAAATATTGACGGCATAAAATACATATAGACTGTGTGTGATGAATCAAGTTACAACTAATGTTAAATGTTAAAGACGCATTTAACATTTATGATATCAATTTATTTTTATACATTAGATATTAATATTTATTCTTTTAGCGGTGATTTAATTTCTTTTAGTCTCGTAATCGTAAAATTAAAATATATTATTTTTATTTTATTTTACTTCATTTCTGCCCCAGTATAAACTTACATAAAATATACTTCAAACGAACGTTTCATCAACTCAACAATCAATTCCGTAGCTCGATCAACAGTATAGAAATCACCCCGATCCCTAAACGCCACTTGAACAGGGGTGTTCCCCTAAGCGGTGTGACTCAGCACATTCCGCCGCCGTCTGTACCCGATCACATGGCGTCTAGTGTTGTGACAAATTCACTTACGAATTAAGGCTCTTACAGACAGAGGCGATATCGCGGTCGCGACGCGATATTTCGATATTATATCCGTAGAAAAATATCGCGTCGCGACGCGATATCGCCTCTGTCTGTAAGAGCCTTTACGATTCCGTTTTTAATTTTGAGTAAAACTACATGAATAAAAATTAAATAATTATAGTTCTAGCGTTTGGTTTTTATTTACCTTTTTTGTGTATCTGCGCCATTGAAAGCAATAGAGGTCTACTACCTATCTAGGATGCGTCATAATAACTATAATACAGTGGATTTCGGGTATAACGACGATGAAGGGACTACTCTATTTTCGTCGTTATATCCGGAAGTCGTTACAGCCATCTTATTCAAAACAGCCAGCTTATTCAAAAGTTTACTAAACCCAGTTGCTACTCAGAATATCACTTTGTAACTGAACCATAAATTTAACTCCGAAACGTACACGCTTCCCTACCTACTTAGCTGATATCTGCAAACAAAAGGTAAAGGTCTCCATGTCCTCACTTGCTGACCATCTGTGTGGATGTAAACAAAAGATAAGAAATGTTTGTGAAAGAAAAAAATCTTTGTGTCTGTGGCGGCCGACTCCGGTCGTAATATCTGCATGGGATTTCTAGTAATTTGTTACAAATGATTCATTAAAAACAGTCGCTACACCCGAACTTGGCGTTACATCCAAAGTCGCTATAGCCACATGAATGTTGTACTAAAATATGCTTTAAATTCAAGGGACTTAGATTCAACGTCGCTATAGGCAAATGGTCGCTACAACCAAGGTAAGTAATAAATGAAATTCACTGTATTATAAATTTGAAAGTGAGTTTCTTTGTTTTATGCATTCACGCTAAAACGGCTGAACGGATTTGGATGTTTGGCACATGGGTAGACAATGACCTGGACTAGGATATAGAATACTTTTTATCCCGGAATTACGTTCCCGTGGTATAATTTCCTAACTCGCGGACGAAGCCGCGGGCAAATGCTAGTTTAAAAATATTTCGACAGTTGATAAATCATTTTAAATGCCAATCGAAATTGGATTCAGTTATAGTCTGTTTTTTTTTAAATTTTACTTTCACCCTCATTTGTTTTCAAATTAGCAAAAATTTGGTTTTTTTTTTAAAAACTTCCAAACATAAAATCAAATCTCAGTTACATCCACACATCACATCCAATACTGACACAACCATTCAAGTCTCAACTACTAACTCTACTCAAAAGGAGCACTCAAGTCAAATCTCAGCGACCATCTTTCACGATCTGATCCAAAACCGATGACGTCACGTCTCATCAATGGGCCAGGCCATAATACATCACTCCAGGCCTTTCTGAGGCCTTTCTTCAGGCCCTTTTCTGGCAAACAACATCATTTGTTATAGTCAGTGTTATATTTTTTCTATACGAATTGGAAGCGTAGTGTTAATAAAATCGCACTTCATTCGTTTTTGTGGATCATCGTCACTTAACGGTAGGGTGTGCATGAGTTTGAGGGATTGAGGATTTTCCAGGTGAGGTGTTTTGATGAAAGATTTACCTTCGTCAATAAAATGGTTGTGTAGTTTTGATGGAAGTGGCTTGATGTTAGCTTTACAGTAAGCATTTACTAATGCGATAATTAGAGATATTAATTAACTAGCTGCACCCCGCGGTTTCGCCCGCGCAGAACGGAATAAAAATAACCTATGTGTTAATCCAGGGTATAAGCTATCTACATACCAAATTTCATCCAAATCGGTCCTGCCGTTTGAGCGTGAAGAAGTAACAAACATACAAACACACACACTCACAAACTTTCGCCTTTATAATACTAGCTGCGCCCCACGGTTTTACCCGCGTATACTGGGATAAAAAGTAGTTTATGTGTTAATCCAGGGTATAAGCTATCTACGTACCAAATTTCATCCAAATCGGTCCAGCCGTTTGAGCATGAAGAAGTAACAAACATACACACACACTCACAAACTTTCGCCTAATATTAGTGTGATTAATTGATCACAAGCCTTCTCTTTAGTCTGTAGGCTGCACGACCTTAAATTCTGGTAAGACTGCACCTCTTTTAAATTATGCAGGCTTATACCGGTGACTAAAATATTTTATTGTTACCTCCAAAATTAATTCGTTACTCTTTTGGCTTGCACTTCAAAACTGATCTCAGGAGTCAGGACTATCACCTCCTTCTGCGAAGCAGTGATGCTCGCGAAGGAGGAGGCGGAACGCGTGAGGGAGAGGCAGCCTCACGCCCTCAGTCGCCGCAGGAGACGCCCTGGGCGGCGGGAATCGCGGGGCGATTTCCGGCCACCGTAGGCGCGGGCCTGCGGACGGTGAGCAGCGGGTAGCTCGCCGTCCGGTAAGGACCAGGCCCGAGTCGACGGCGCGTTGTGTTTAGGGCTTTCATCCCGGGAATCTCAGTCTCGAAAATTTCGAGAGTCTCGACGATTTGTTGGTATTTTCGAGACTCGAGACTGATAGTTTCAGTCTCGGGAATAACGAGACTTTTGAGACTTAAGTCACTTGGCAGTATTAAATAATTAAGTAACACAAGAGTTCCACACAGAACTTAAGTTAATAATTGATTACAAGACGAGATGGTCCAGTTTAGCTGAAATTCTTGAATGATTTCTTAAAATAAAGATATTCGTCCGAAAAGCTCTAATTCATATACCTAGTTGGTATCCGGAGTAGAGTTCACTGCATCAGGAGTATAAAACATTGGAAGCAATCTCGAATTCACTTGGTATCATCAAAGTGGCCTTAAAAGCACTATGTACTGTGTAGGCGAGACGCTACTTTTTTAACAAATGCACTAAATTTCTGTTTACTTACAAAAGTTAGAAATACAGCAAAGGTCTTTGAACGTAAGTCTCGCCAATTCACTGCGTACCTATGCGTATTAAGGAAAATAGACTGATTGAGGCAAGTGTCTTACAATACTTGCGCAGTCCTTCTCAGTTTTTTGAAAAAAAGCTGCATGCAAGCACCTTTGAAATGTTAAGCAACGAAGAAATTACAATGTCTTTAAAATAATTGTACGAAAGGTTAAATAAATCCACATTCAACTAAAAAACCAACTGAAAATACCAGTGACCCAAATGATGCTACAATTGCGGAGCTCACTAGTCTAACAACAGGAGAACAGCTGAAATGTGAGCTTAGTAATTTGTTAAACCCCCAAGAAGATAAAGGTCAGAATATAACTTCCATGTCTATCCATGACTTGCAATCAGCCTTTCACGAGGAAAAGGCTCTCTTTGAAAATATGGGCCACACCATTGCTACAATTACTTAATATCTAACCCCTCACTAGCTTAGAAGCAGAGAAAGCTTTGTCTAACGCAGGATACTTTTGTAATAAAATCAGGTCCTATCTGTCTGAAACCACATGAAACGGCTTTTGTTTCTTACGTGTTCACTATAAAAAAACAAAAAAAGCTTTCAAAAATTATTTTTGATTTTATAATTTGAGTTTGTTACTGTATGTTTAATAAAGTACTTGGTTGAAATATCTTATTTTGACTGCCTAAATGCCTAGCCTATAAGTATGAAAGCTACTTTTGAAATAGTCTCGAAAGTCTCGTTTTTCCCGGGAATTTCGAGACCGCATCGAGTCTCGATTTTTTTTCCCGGGACTCAGAAATGCAGCGAGACTGAAAGCCCTAGTTGTGTTCCACGCGCGCCTCAAAGAGATGTCAGCAAGTGACGGGGTCCAATAGGGCCGACGCCGCTGGGGTCCCGGATTGTTTGAAGAAGTTACCGCGGCCCTGGCATAGGCAACTGAAGGAACACGGGTGGGTTTTAGTCAGTAAAAGTCTGACACGCCCTTCCGCTCCACCCAGAGCGGGAGAAGTTATTTGATGATTTCCCACCCTCAAAAAAAAAAAAAAAAAAAGAGTCAGGACTATCCCGTTCGTCACCTCTCACATAGCCCCCCTAGCGCTCAACAGGGTTGAGTCGTCGAGTCACGACGGCCCGAGGTAGTGCCGACTTGTGCCGACTGCGAGTTCGTGTTGACGGCACTGCTCACACCTGACGCTTCGAGTTGAGCCCACAGCTGCTTAGAAGATTAGCTTGTGTAGATACTATCGGGCTAATGTTATTAGGGAAATTGGTTATAATATGTTTGGTTTTGCAATCAGGGTTCTCAAATCATTGGCTTCTTCGGTTTGATGATTCTTTATAGAGGTGTTCTGTAAGTTGTATTGGATTGAAATTTTATATTAAAACTAGCTTTTGCCCCCGGCTCAGCCCGCGTGGATGTCAGAAAATATCCCACGGGAACGTACTACCAGGAATTGCTTCCAGAATCCATGTCTACATTATAAAGGGAACCTCTGTGCAAAATTTCAGCTTTCTAGGTCCAAGGGTTTGGGCTGGGCGTTGATGAGTCAGTCAATCAGTCAGTCAGTCAGGACTTCTCTTTTTATTTATATTTTTATATGTACCTATAGATAAGATAAGGATAAGAAGGTTTAAGACTTCTGTATATTCTAAATTATTGATGTCATGTCTGTACCAAAGCTGTCAGTTTTTGAAAGAAGGAATTTTATTATTAAAAATTGCCACTGTTTACAATTACGTACATCCTGTAGGTACCTATATATTAGCTGTTGGTAGGGCAGAGTGAGATGCAAATATGGCAATCAATAATTTTCGTTAACAGGATCTATCGAACACCATTCAGTTAGACTTAAATTTTAACAGTAGATTCGAGAATTAATGTTTAATTTTGGCGAGGACATGAAGTTATTTTATAGAGAGTACAAGGAGACTCATCTCCCAGCTATAAATCAAGACCAGAATCAAATGTCAACGTCTATCATGTCACACAATCGCAAGCAATTCACAATACAATCTCATATTTTTTCTATAAAACTATCATTTGTTAATTTCGCCATACCTTTTGGGTGTGCAATACGTGGCTGTCTTAAAATCGATTAGCGCAATGACTTTACAAATATTGCCAGCAATGGAGTACGTTTGTTGTAAACATCTGTTTACAAAAGGAAATAGACTAATAGAAAAATAATACTTACTGTCTGCACTTTTGGAAAATATTAATGGATTTTAATGGATTATTATATTAGCATTTTTGTCGAGATTTCCTGCCGTGTGATGCTGTAAGACCTCATTCTAAACTTCTTCTTGTGAGTTTCTTGGTTGGCATTCTAAATTCAAAGTGTCAAATAAAAAACAAGTGAGAAGAAGTGATGCGAAGTGAGAGTGAATAGTGATGTGAGATGGAATTTTACAGAATCGACGTACTGGGTAGTGTTGAAAGATCTTTAATTTCCAAAATGGGAATTTACAGTATCGGTAAAAAGATTCAATACAGATGAGTTATACAAGGGCTCTTTGATTGAATGCATGGGGAGAACTGAAACGTGACACTAAAACTATTTTATTTTAACTAGCTTCTACTCGTGATTTCGTTCGCATGAAAGTCATAAGACACCACAATAAATAGTCAATACATATACCTACTTATGTACTAAAATAACAGCCACATTTCCCGCCCAAGCTATAGATACTTTGTTTTCGCTTAGCGTTCTTTCTGACTTTTTTTATTATTTCTGCTGGGCTCCTAAAGGTCGCAGCGTGATGTTAAATAGCATTCTGGGCTTGGGCTATCAAATGCAAAAAGAATTTTTCAAATCCGAATGGTAGTTCCAGAGATTAGCGCGTTCAAACAAACACAAACTCTTCAGACACAACAACGCAAGATGTTAGTATAGATAGATTACTTAGTTTCGTTAGAAAATCAACAAGTTTTGTTTCAATGACTGCTCGCACGCAGCCCTTACTTGTCTCCTACCTACTCAGAATGCAATAGACACAATCATAGTTTTCCCCTAACAAAAGCAACAATAACAATCCTACACTACTTCCAAAATCGAAAACCATTCGACCAAAACATCGAAACCCATCGAACCAAATGTTTGTCGATAGAAATTATCGATCAACAATTTTGCAACTCATGATAGGGGCCCACACAAAAGTTTTAATTGTGAAAAAAAATACAGAATTGTATGAATAGCAATTAAAAATCATCAATGGTGAATCAAGAGTGTCCAATGGTGATTGACGACGCATAAAAAATGATGGAATCATTGTGAGTTGTGACTGTGTGCTGATGAAGAGAAAAGAGATGCTTAGAGGCTTTTTTGTGATTGATTCTTTGAGTACTAGCTTAATTAATTT
Organism: Cosmia trapezina; assembly: GCA_905163495.3. Classification (NCBI taxonomy): domain Eukaryota; kingdom Metazoa; phylum Arthropoda; class Insecta; order Lepidoptera; family Noctuidae; genus Cosmia; species Cosmia trapezina. Next base: position 28,088,461 of record LR991028.1, on the reverse strand, counting down.
ATTTGTTTGAATTTTCTAGATTGAAAAGCACGTAAAATTACTGATATACCTATTAGCCAAAATTGCATCTTAGGTCTGCGCTTAGAAAACATAACTATTAAGTATAGTTAAAAAAAAAAAAAAACGGCCAAGTGCGTGTCGGACCACGAAAAGTACCCCATAGGTTTTGATTTACTTGCGAGCATCAAATTATGTCGCATAAATGGCCGCATTTTTTTATTGCATTGTTTTTAGAGCTCTAAAGGACCATAGACCTACGTATTCGATATTAATTTCAACTTAACACCTCCACGCGTTCCTGAGAAAAAGAGTCTTAACAGACTGACAAACAGACAGACGGACAACGACGTGATCCTATAAGGTTTCCGTTTTATTCTTTTGACGTATGGAACTCTAAAAATAGCGCAAACATATTAAATAAAATTAGACATAATTGAAGCATGTTAATATTGATAACAGAAGAATATTGTGCATTAAAATTTTCTTCATTTTAACAAAAATTTAGAACTTGATGAATTGTGTGATTGTCAACCAAAAATAAAACAGATGAAGCGTTGCTTCAGGCAGGGAAGTCCATAAAACCCACATCATGCGAACAAATGATTTCATTTGAATAGCAGTGTTAAGGCCCGCTTTCCAGGTTCTAGTTCCTCGTCCCCTATTAGCTGACGGTAGCAAATAGATAGGTGTATAATGTACACAAGCAAATATACTAAATACTCAATATGTTTATTGCCTTCCACAGTGTGAACTTAGGTGATAGGTTTTACAATGACATGACCATTGTGGACCCTGTCGAGCACAGCAAAGTACTCGTAGGAGAGAGAAAGAGTTCTCGTGGGGATGCGAGGAGTCTGTGTTCATCATCGGGCATCATGGCCCCTTGCCTTAAGACTTTTTCCCTCAGTCCCCAAAATTGGGGACCGTCTTTGGATTTGCTACCCCCCCCGACAGGGAAGGGTGGAAGTACTTTATTGCACACTTACGGCCAAATAACCCAATAATCTATCTGTCACCAGTTTTAGCATACTGGACATAGAAAAACCTACCTACGTCCCAATAATCTAAGACATATAAAACAAAAGAACACGAACGAACGAAAGGAACGTAAGGACAGATAGAATTATATTGTCTATCAGCAGTAGCGACCTGTCTTTTACTGGCAGTAGGTTATTGGGTTCGGCCGATAGTCGCTGAGGGGTAAACCTTTCAGCGTTCTGGAGTGTGTTTCTGGGGTGTAATTGTAGGAGCGCCCGAAATGCTTCACGACGCCTGCGCGCCATGCAACCAGGCCTGGGTGAGATCCCTAGTACCCTAGGGAAGGCCCGGCAAAAGCCGATTTAGCAACGAGGGCGTTGGTTTTGGTTTGCGCTAACCTACAGTGGAGCCCAAAAAAACGGCAAAATAGTGACTAATATTTGAGTAATTATTTTCTAGAATTTAAGCAAATTACGTTTAGCAGTTCATTAGCCAGGTATCACCACGCTACCCGCCGGCAGACAGGGCCGGCGGACAAAACTGCAGTGTCACGACGTCGATCATTGTGATTCCTTTGAGACGACAGCGGTTGTCCGTGCCGGGTGACGGCAAACAGCGCTGGTGTATTCCACTTGGGACCTTGTCTTATGTGATCATCATCATTCTCTTTACCTTATACTAATTTAATTGGAGAAATAGTTGAAAAAAAAAAAGGAAAAATCGTTTATTCTGCAGAAATACAGCGAAGTTGGTTTTGAGGAGATGGTTTGAAAATGTGCAAGCGTGTTGGTCAATGCTCACGTCTTCTCTGTATGAGAAGAGGCTTTTGTTCCGCAGTAGGACAGTAATACGCTGATGTTGTTATTAGTATTTTCAGGATGAACCGTTTGTGGGCCTGGTGTCAATGAAATAAAAAACCATTTATAATATACTGGATGATGATACATTACTTTAATTTATTAGGTATTGGCTAATGTGGCATTTTTTTTCTAATAAAAACTGATAATTTAAGGATTATTAAATATGTAAATATTTTTTAATCATTCATGTTTTCTGCTTTGGAATTCTATTAACCCTATAAAATAGTTTAATTTCGGTAAAACAACGATAATCTTGATTAAAGTTGTATTTTTAGATAAAAAAGAGTTTTACTGTTATGTTCTAATTACTTAAAAATAAAAGTATTACGTTAAAAACAAGAATCGTTTTTTATTTAAATAGAAATTATAATATCATGCAAGTGTGACTTCAAAAGTTATAAAAAAATAAAAACTAAACACAGCACCGATTCTCTGGTCCTAAGTGGCGCCGAGCAACCAATGACAGACACCGACAAAGCAGCCGCCGATCCATACAGCCGATCGTCTAATTGTGTGATTTGATACCAAAACGCTTTGTTAAACCTCACGGAAATCTCTATCCTTATCTATACACAACAAATTTATCTTTTGTGGCCGTCTTCACGATTTTCATTGGCTCTAATTAAATAGAACGAAGCGGAACGGAGTTTTGATGCCAAAAAGCTAAGAGATCGAGAATGCACGAGATGAACGATGTTTTTTTGTGATAATCGTAATTACTGTTATGCGAATAGTTTATTTTATTTCTGAATTTATTCCTTCCATCATTATTTACAGATGAATGAGAATTGATTCCGAATTGCTTCTAATATTTGGTCCTTTTGGTCATACTGTAACATTCACTAGAATTACATTCTGTATTTTGTAGTAGTTTCTCTCTTAACTTTGCAAAACAATCATTCTTTGTTTCTTTCTTTTCTTTCTTTCTTTCTTTTTTTTCTTTCTTTCTTTTTTTTCTTTGTTTTGTACAATGTTTTCAGGTTTGACTCTTATGAAATTAGTCAAAATTAGTCATAGCGAGTGAAACAATTTATCATAGTGGGCAATATTACAACACAATTTAAAGGTCTTACAAAAACCGTGCATGCTACAATTAATAATATTGAAAAACACATATTTTATTAATTAACAATAGACAACAAAATAAATTAGAAGTTATATGGTTAGCCAATCGTAAATCCATCACACTTACAAGCGTTTTACGAGCGGCTTTCTTTCAAAATATTAATTAAATCGCCAGTATCGTTTGCAATCAACTTTGGGCTTTAATTAGTAATGTGTTCCCGTCACTGGGATGACTTATGGCATATTGGATGTGTACCGATATCGGGCTCGTAAATATTCTTTGAGCAAATATTGGAATTTCTTTGGCAGTGCCGATTGGGAGCACCTTAAGTGCTGCTGGTTCTTGGCTTTGGAATCAGCTGGGGGAATTTACAGCTTTCTGGTTGCCTAATGCTGTTTTATTTATAATTATGACTGATTTGACGAATCACTGCCAGAAATAATAATTAATACCTGACAATAACTTTAGACTGAGTCACACCATAAGGGTTCCTTTTTTACCATTTTAGTATGGAACCCTAAAAATTAATTGCTGCTGCTATTCATATTAAAACATACTTAGCCTACACATTTACACCAAACTAAAATTAAACTACACCTCACTAAGTGCACACACGTTTACGAAACAAGCCTCACGTCACTGTTGACTGAGCTATGTATTGGTTTTTTAATTGGTCTGAGACCAGAATTATTAATTTTAATTTTACTCACAAAACTTTGGCCCATCAACATCTCACCCATTCCCTATTGTCACAAACTCACAACTACTGACGCTGTAACTCTTTCAACCAGGTCACGATAATTATTGTCAATTACACTTATATTTACTCTGACGTTAACAGACGTTATATTCGAACATTTGACGTTTATATGCTCATCTTCATCTCACTTTTAGAGCGGGAACTAAACGGAATGAAAGCCAGCCGGTTCTCTGCATTGTTTTATTGCAAATTATTATTATAATGGTTAATGATGCACGACATGTTTATAGGACCTGGTATGTGTTTTGAAATTATTTTGGTAGCAATTTATATTGACAACTAATTGCATCTAATTAGTTGTAATTTTGTTTATTGAGCTGTGTTAAATTGGACAGAATTCCCCAGAAATGAATTTACAATACAGCCCACCTCGTCGATGTTATTTTTTAACCGGACTATACAATACAATACAATACTTTTATTTCAGACATAGTCCATAGGTTTAGTAACAATTTTACTTAATATCCAGTGTTAGTAAGTACGGGCACAGATTAACAATAAATTAAATTAAATTAAAATTCAGCGTGGAGCTCCAACCACCTCCGCAACATCGGGGAATCCCACCGATCAGTGAACACACTGAGTATACTGTTGGTGCTGCCGCGAGCACGCGACATCAGGGATGCACATCTCTTTCTAATGATGGCGGCAAAACTATCAATGTTACTATCTGCGAACATCCCTGACGCATTACAACGCCACGGCAGCCGCAGCAGTACCCTCAGTGCATTATTATATTGCTATTGCTATAATTTGCTTCTAACTCTAAAAATGTGTTTGGATCAGTCAGCAGTTTTGACATTAAAGAAATAAAAAATAAATTTTCTAATTATAATTATTATAATAACACTCTTGCTCGCCAAACTTGTAAATCAGGTGTAACAAAAAGCAGTATAGACTGCAAAAAATTAAACTTTAACTTCAAATATGTATAAAATAACAATCCACAAATTCATAAACGTTATCCAAGCTACCATTCCCAATACAATACCATTCCATCACAAAGACATATAGACATAAATTGAGCAATAAAACGAAACATAACTCCATAACTTCTATTATTTAATTAAAATGGCGGCTTTAGATTACTCATTATTAATATATGCCATCAAATATATGAGAAACCTAACAATGTTTATAACAGTAGTATATAACATCTAGATCTGTTTATGATCTGTGCTGAGATTTACTAAGCGTTCGCGTGATGGTGGTTCATAAAACGCTTCTTTACAACTTCAGTAGGATTACTGTATTAATTTGAATATGAGTGACGAACTAACGTACGTTTCGATGTCTTGTTTACGATATTCGTGTATTTAGTATTATTATTCTGGTTGTTATTTGTGGGTGACAATATTTCGTAGCAGTTAGCAGGTTTTGCTAGAATTAGAAGTATTGATCCTTTGGTCCACATAGTTATAGCGCATATAATGCTATATGCATTATGTGCGTTATAGCTATCCGGAATTGAATATATAAACATTTCTTCTGTAAGCATCTTCGCACCTATATCTTTTTCAAAAGCGTGTATTCAATATTGTTTTCATTGTTTCAGATTTTTATGCTGTGATAATTATGGCGTAGAAAGGTGGAACAACGTAAGTTATTGAAAATATATCAGAGGGGCAATTCCCGTATTTTTAACAACGTTCGCAATATCATCTCAAGACTCAATCTGTCAAAAATTGTATAGCGTTTACCTACATTTTTGACATTTGATTGACGCTGGCATGAGATTGTGAACGTTTTTAAGTACGAGAATTGGCCATCAGTTTTACTTTTCCTGAACCTTAAGAGGAAATGCGGGTGCTCTTTTCTCCATAGAAACGCTCTCGCCTGTTTTCTTCTGTAAAAATAATTGCTTTATGGTTGGTTAAGAACCATAAAGCAATTATTTTTACAGAAGTATACCTAAATATTAGCTACTTGTATGCCCCAATGTTTTTCTTTTTGATGATACATTATTTTCATAAGAAATAGAACGCTCAAAAAATGCTCAAAATTGTTTATTCAGACCGCTGTCAACAGAGGCCTAGTGTATAAAATTTGACAACTATTAACGAAAAAAGAAAAACATAGGGGAATACTATAAATATCCTTCTTATTCAGTTTATGAAATATCTTTTAAATTGGTCCATTATTGGAGAAGGAAATAGGCGATAGCCAAACCTCGATTTATGACTTTTTACATAGGCTATTCAGTCAGATCTGCAATTGAACTTATCGCACGAATTTGAGGGCGGAACGCTCGCAGAGCGATATCAATATTTTCTATAAATACCAAATTTTCAAACGTCTCGCCGCCCGCTTTTCCTCTTAAGATCAGTACATCTCTGCCAAAACTTTTCATCAGACTAATAGTCTAAGGACATTTTATGCAAGAGGTCATACGTCTGGCAGCCCTAGCAACGAAATTAACAATGCAGATTACCATTCTATAATTCGCAGCGGGAGAACTAAGTTTATGAGATAAGATCTTACACCTTATCTCAATTATACTCAGGACTTGTACTTAAAGTCCTGTCGAACACCCTTTGCCTATCAATTTCTTAATTAGATAAAATCGTTCTTTGTTTATATTTCCCGAAGTTCAAGAAGCGCGGTGACAACTGCGAATGTTAAAGATCTATAAGTGGATCGTTGATCGACAGCGCACTGCGCACGCGCAGGCGAAGAGTACTGCATGTACACGTGATCTATTGCAAAGCTTTCTGTGAAATTTATGAGGAAAGGGGATTATTATTTGATTCATTGTGGACGGGTATTAATGATGTCTTAATGTGACCATCAGTCTGAATTATAGCATGATTTTGGCATTCTTCTGTAAGCGTTTGGTTTGAATATTAAGGGTCAGGGCATTTTTAGGACAAAACACTATTTGTCTGTTATTTATCTGTAATTTTTATGGTGTGCATAATAAAGAGTATTCTATCTATCTATTTGGCCTGTGATGAGTTTTAAATCAGTCCGAACTTTCCTTGTTATACTGGGTGTTTCTTTTAAGGTGTCAAGCCAGTGTGAGCTGATAGCAGATTATCATACCTATCGATTTAACCCCCATTTATGTTCTACGATTTTTTGTAGTTTTCGAGTTATAATTTTTTTCGATACTTTTCCTGATTTTACGAGATGATGATGGCTTTAAAAAATTATATGTTTTTTTGTCAACTTTGAACAATAATGTACTAAATAGGGCATTATTTGCTGAAATCGGTCGTTGAAAGTGGTATAAATAAGTATCTAAAATTTTGTGATTTTCATATTTTATAATTTATTATTATCTTTGCATATTTTTGTTAATCCTGATATTTACTATTCCTCTACGTTTAAACAGAGCTCAGTTGATAATAAAAACATAAATTTTATACCTACTACTATCCTTAACCACTACCATTGGTATGAAATGAGGGACCCAAAATAATAGTTAATAATAATATTTATTCATTATATCAAACTCGTAAAAACTCGAAAACAACTAGTAAAATAACTCGAAAACTATAAAAAATCGTAGAACATACATGGGGGTTAAACCAATAGGTATGGTACTTACTCTGCTATCAGATCGTACTGGCTTGACACCTTAAAAGAAACACCCTGTATAGTGCAGTGCACTGATCATATTTTTATTCGTGGCCTTTTGTTTTCCCTGTGTTGGGCAAGTGTTGGGCTCCCTTTTTTCACTCTACACTCAATTCTTGATTGATTACCAATCCTTCAGTGAGTCCTCTAGAATTTCCTCATTGTGACAAGCATATTCTGATCATAATATCAATCGTTCCTTGTTCCACATCTAGACCTGAAACAATCCTGAATATCTCTACCCCTCATGCGTAAATACTAATGATCTATTAGCGTCCTGTTGATCGACAGCGCAGCGCGCGCGCCGACAGATGTGCGCCTGATCTATGGCTTCATATTAACGTTAAATGTTGCGTCCAAGTCGCTGTCTGACCTTTTGGCTGTGGCATGGCTTGGCGACTCTGGTGGTCTGCGAGGCATTTCAGCTCGGAGAAATTATAATTTAATACATACTTGGAACCTAGTTGTTATTTTCGTGTCAGTTTTGTTTGGCTGTCCAGGTTTGGTTGATCTGTTTGGATGAATTGAAAATTATTGTTGGAAGCACCAACCACCCATTTCTTCAAACTTATAATAACTGATGGCCAATTCTCGTACCTAAAAACGTTCACAATCTCATGCCAGCGTCAATCAAATGTCAAAAATGTAGGTAAACGCTATACAATTTTTGACATATAGAGACTGAGATGAGATTGCGAACGTTGTTAAAAATACGAGAATTGCCGCTCTGTTCTGCTTTGCTCCAGTCATGTTTAACGCCATGGTTTAAATTAAACAATGACTAAAGGCCCGTTTTTAAAGATGGACCAGTTTAACGCTATGGTTTAAATTAAACAATGACTAAAGACCCGTTTTTAAAGATGGAACAGTTTAACGCTATGGTTAAATTAAACAATGACTAAAGGCCCGTTTTTAAAGATAGAGCAGTTTAACGCTATGGTTTAAATTAAACAATGACTAAAGACCCGTTTTTAAAGATGGAACAGTTTAACGCTATGGTTTAAATCAAACAATGACTAAAGCCCCGTTTTTAAATATGGAGCAGTTCTTTGAATTTTTTTCGTCTTTTGTTTTCTGCAACATTCCACATTTAACGCATACCTTTCCTAAAAATTATACTCGTAACCCTTCCCTTCATAATTGATCCAAAGGACCAAAAACATCAATCTCCTAAACACTACTACGTCAATCTATTTCCACTAAGACCAAACTACAAATGTCACCAGCCAACATTAGGCACTCCGCTCAATTATTCAGCCAACAAGTACGCAAGTTCGGGCTTATTCCAGTGTGCGCCGCTCCTTCGGTCCTTGTAGCCCTCAGTTACCTTATGATTTATGCGTTGATGGCCCGTGTTCGGATGTCGAGTGTGCCCTGTGACAGTCCAGGCTTACACATTTGAGGGTTGTTGGGCGAAGCCTGAGAATGTCGCCGATGTTTTGGAATGTTTTTCTTTGTCGCTACGATAAGGAATAAGGATATATGTGTATGTTTTTGTAATGCACTAACATATTTTAAAAGAAAGTTTCTTGAAATAGGACATTAAAGTTGACAAATATTAATTGCTGCTGTCTTATCCATGATGTATATTATTGCTGACAGCAATAGCTGTCCTGTAATACATCGTATACTGGTAACTGGTATAGAATGTCTAGAGTAGAAATATTTTTGCAGTATTAAATAATAAAGCATCATTATATGCGACGTTGACTCAGACAGAACAAATTACTTTGACTCATCATTATGACTTTGAAGCAAATTGCGTCTGTAGCTATTTTGAGTTTCTACAAGACACAACATACGTCTGCATACCCCACAACCGTACGAGCTTCAAGTAGTGAACGGTGTAACGTGTGTCCAGTCATTGAACCAATTATGTCTCGGACACTTACGTACAGACGGACAGAAGCACTGAACTATGCATGCAACACGTCTTGTCTCTTCCCTTTAATGAGATAATTCTAGCTTACGAATCCGTTTGTGTCCATGTCTGTCTTCAGTTAATGTTGAATTGCTTTTGACCAATCTGCACGACAAATTTTGTCCTTTGAGCCTTAAAATCTGTATGAACAGTGATAAAGTATTGTGTGTCGGCACTACTTAAGAACGTCTGTAGCAGTAATGAGAACAAACTCATCGACTGTAAATGCTGTGTCAGTCAGTGACTAACGTATCTCACTCAATGGATTGCAAGCAATTGGTACAGTTTATTGGTTTTAAAATAGACAACGTTTAGAACTCAATAAAACTACGAAAGAATTGAGTGAACAAAATTTTACTGAGAGTCTGGGAAATTCGATCTCCATGATTCAAGATGAATAAGACGTCCAAAACCAGGAAATAATTCGAGATTAACAACGAATAAATCATTAGTAATATTGCATCACATCAAAAGGGTAGCGGCATAAAACACGCGAAACGATCGCGACCCGCACCGAACTTTACGAGCAAATACCAAGAACGAATGACGGACGAAACGGCGTCTTATAAATCAATTTAATCTCCTCAGCAAAGACAATTGGTAAACTACTCATTATGATAAACATCCTCCCGCTCAAATTCCAACCCAAAAAATTGACTCGTAAAGTATATTTCACATTGCAAATTTTTCGTCACTTACGTCGCTTTTCCAATCGTCGCCCGCGCATGAATCAAGTCTGACGTCGCGTTTCGAACGCCAGAGTTGAATTAATGCCTAATGCTGTACAAAGGCGTGTAATCGTTGTATGACTTTTATAGTTGTATGGCTAATATCTCGGCGGTAAATCAAAAGGTACATAATTGTACAAATAGGTCGCTATGACGGTTATTTGTTGTCTTGTACGAGTATGTATTGATGCTGAACCTTATTTGGGAGGGGACATGGAATGTCTTATCTGGGGACATAAATGTTGTAAGTGCTGGTGGACAAATTATGACCAGCTTGTCATATTTCTAAGCGGTCTACTAATTCGATTTATGCTTGTGCTTTCAATAGTAAGGCTCTCTATTGTCTCTCTCTCTATGTCTTCAATAGAAATCATCTCCTTTACAGGCTGACCTGATCGTATATTACTAAGTATGCTGTCAAGTTTCTACTGAGTTAGGAAAACTACTGTTTTCTAGAGAATGTTTGTTTGTTTGTTACCTATTCACGCCTAAAACCACTGAACCGATTAACCTGAAATTTAGATTACGTTGGCAGGTGAACAGAAACGGATATAGAGTACCTTTCATCCCAAAAAAAAGTACTGTTCCTGAGGAAAACAACAATATCGTTCATATGATAATAGATGGCGCCACGTGTCTTTCGAATCATGATTGAATTATATTATTACAAGCAGAGTACCCACGAATTGATTGTCAAATTTTAAATTAACGCCAACCTTTGATCCATTCACCAGTTCATAAATTTATCCGTTTTTAGATGACCCCACTTTCCCTTTGAAATTTAGGTCATCTCAAAAGGGACAGCAAAATAGTATTAGGTACTCTTTCAAAATTAGTATCGGATGACGTCCAGTATATTCTTGTTTCGTCTGCAACCGCCACTTTGTACCGAATTAGAAGCGATATAGCCATGTCTAGGTTAATCGATTTCGATATTTTAGTTTTTGGGACAAATCTATAATAATCACGAGACGAGAATATCTGAGTGACGATACCTTTATGTCAGGCGAATCTTTAAATGGCAAAGTGGAGGCCATCGGACAGTTCTTTCTGAATGTAGCCAATTCTTGTCAATCACCTATATACAGGATGTCCGGTAAAGAATGGATAACCTTGGAATAGCATATTACAGACATGACGGCCGTTCTTAAAAAAAAAAAAAAAAATATATTTTTTGGAGACTCCAAAAAATCATAATGTACGCACGACAACAGATCAAATTTTCAGTATAAGCTGATCTCGCATTGTATAGGATTTCCTTACAATGAGAGGTCAGTCTAAACTAGAAATGTATAGCTTGATGTGTAGCCGTGTGTACCTACTAGTGGGGATATTTTTTTTTTTGTATTTTTTTAAGAACGGCCATCATGTCTGTAATATGCTATTCCAAGGTTATCCATTCTTTACCGGACACCCTGTATACCGAATAGTCGCGTGATGTCATACTCTCCTTCCTAGTGTAACAACCACTTTGCATCATCAGTAATTTGTTAAACGTCCATGATTGCATAATTGCCAATATCGTTTCAACCACTTTCAAAGTTGTTCATCTGCCTCGGGTCTCCGAAACGATCAATTGCAGTTGCCAATGTTTACGTTATTGATGCACATTCATGCGCAAATTGACCATTCAGACCAAGTGCAATTGAAACGAATCTTTAAATATTGTCAATATTAATAGGCAATTGATCAATTGCGATTTATCGTTACGGGGATACCTTAGATGCTGAAGAGAATTAATTCAAGTCTAGGAATCCAAAGTGGAGCTAGAATTAAGACCCACCATTATTTATCAAGTAAAGATTTTCATAGGCCCAAAATTTTCCATCTCCTATTCAATCTTTCAAAAAGCAATCACAGAAATTCGCAAACAACGGTACACCAGAAATGAGTATCATAACAAAATTTCAATAAACGTAATTGGAAAAACGTAAAACGTAGAAAAACCGTTGCCCCCCATTGTAGGATGACAAAGAGCGCGTTAATCGTCCAAGGATAGGTACACGATGATTTGAATCCATTCATTGTCCCGGACTATTGTCGGCTGCGAAACGCAACCAACTCATTATTGGAAGATCCACTCTGGATTTTTGATTGCGTTACGCACTTGGTGGGTGAAAGGCTACGGTTTTGTCAAGTGGTACAATGTTCTTACTAAAAAATACAAACCACTTATAAACAAAATAAAAAACGCTACCTTTAATCAAAATATTTATATTTGGGGTATGCATTGGACCTCTTAGGCCGGTTTTAGTGCTCGACTGACCGTCGCGTCGGTGCGTACGTCGGTCGCGCTTGTCATTTGTATGAAAATTCCCAAGTCGTGACAGTGCTCGACCGACCGTACGCACGCGTGTAACGCGTAATTTTCATACAAATGACAAGCGCGACCGACGTACGCACCGACGGTCGGTCGAGCACTAAAACCGGCCTTAATCTGACAGGTTTACTTTATCGCATCTACGTATTCGCGTTCCAACCGCTCTTTCAAGCGTTTAACCGCCACAATTCTTACCCAGTGCGTCCGTCTGTCTCTTGAAGTGTTACCTAACTTGATCTGATAATGACTTGGGTATCAGCATTGTGCCATTGTCTGTGTATTTGACGGACCTATTGAAATCCCACTGATCCGATGATAGTAATGATTTGTTGTTTTTTCGTGACTTTTTCTTTATATTCGTTTTCGTGAGATGACGTCATTAGTAATTTTTGGAGATAGCGGGACTTTAGAGATTCGAGATTTGGTTTGGGTGTCAGCTGTTGTCAGTTATTTGTCATTTTGAGCGTAGTTTTGTTCAGTTGAATTTTCGACGTGGAGATAATTAACTTTTACGTATTGAGCTTGTTGAGCCTGATTCCTACAATTTAAAACTCTAATCTTTGCAAATTGGGGCAGCATGTCATTCTTCAGAAAAGTTGCTGGTATTTTTTTTTTCTGAAATTGAATTGAATTGATTGTGTTTGGATTCAATTTATATTACATAATTTAATGTTCACTAACTCAACAGCAAACCAACATTGTGTTTTGCAGTGTCCTGACAGGGTTCATATACAAAAGAGCCGTGTGCATGAGAGCAAATATACAACATTAGTTTTTGTTTACACTAAATCCGAAAAGGGGTACTCATCATTTTGAACATTTTTTTCTATTGGACCAACTTTGAAATCGCGAAAAAAAAATCAGCTGTTCTATACACTTGTGTTCACTTAAATCGACAAAATGTATGGAACAGCTCATTTTTTTTCGCGATTTCAAGGTTGGTCCCATAGAGGAAGTTGTTGAAAATTATGAGTACAATGACCCCTTTTCGGGTTTAGGGTAAACAAAAACTAATGTTGTAAGTAAAAATAAATTTTAAAAAATCATGGAGACTGCCGGTGCCGACAGAAGTAAAAACTTAAACGTAAAACTATGCATAGGTAGCATGTCACGGTGACGCGGTGACGCGAACCCGTAAGATCTCCTCCTACCAAAAAACCGGTCAAGAGCGAGTCGGACTCGCGCACCGAGGGTTCCGTTCCGATTTCTGAAAAAGTGTGCCATTTAGAGACATCATTTTATTTTTCCTGTTATCTTTACATAAACTTCTATCACATAGAATAATTTCAGATTTTTCGCTTTGCAAACTTCGGAGATAAGGGGGGGGAACGGTATTTTTTTTTACATTTTTCATCAAAAGTCAAAAACTTATATACGGCCTAAAAAAAGAAAAAAAAATATTTGAGAATGTGCAAACAGCGCTCTTTCATATGATACCCCCCATGCCCTAGTAAACCCACTTTGAATTTTTAAGACCCCCTTTCAGTCCATGTTGCAAAAAAAATATAAATATTTTTATTTCTTTCTTATTTGAAAAATAGTTAGTTAAACGTCATATAAAACGGTTCCAAATTTCAAGTTGATAGCATTAGTAGTTCTTGTGATATCCAGCTGTGACAGACAGATAGACAGACAGACAGACAGACAGACAGACAGACAGACTGAGTCACACCATAAGGGTTCCTTTTTACCATTTTGTTACGGAACCCTAAAAATCGCTCAACGCGCCTAAAGAAGTTTTCACTTCAAAAATAGTTTCCAGAAACTGTTCCCAGAACTGCTAGCCCTATTAAGTATTGTTTGGTTCTTGCTAAAGAACACGCTTTGTTTCTCGGTGAAAGAGACCAAATGTGACCTGTGAAGCACTGTCTCCACCTGAGGATGTGGAAAAGAGTGACCAATGAATTCGGCAGCACTCATTCTGTCTACTGCGATTAGGTAAAAATCCGTACTCCAAGCGTTTATGATTGTGAGTTTTCACACCCCATCATATTTTTTTTTAAAATTTTTTGCCTTTGATAGTCACTAATCGAGCTGGAGCTCGTAGCTAAGTAATGACAGCCGCACGGGTCGATCCATCAAGTTAAGCTACGCTTGCCGGGCTGGGTCAGTAGATGGGTGACTATCTTTACATACCGAGACTCCTCCGTGCCTCGGAAAGCACGTTAAGCCGTTGGTCCCGGCTGTCATTCGTGGATCTTTCAGAAGCCCGAAAGTCTGACAACCAGTCTTACCAAGGGGTATCGTGTTACTCAGTTACTGGGTTGTGGAGGTCAGATAGGCAGTCACTCTATGTAAAATACTGGTACTCAGCTGCATCCGGTTAGACTGGAAGCCGACCCAATCATAGTTGGGAAAAGGCTAGGCAGATTGATTGATTCACTAATCACGCTTTTAACATGTGCAAACATACACATAGTTTTCCTCAGATAACACACACAGCATTATAATAATCAATACCACACAAACACCGTCTTGAAAATAATCTGCAAACATTTTTCATTTGAAAACGTACAAACAACGAGATCTAATATCTCGCTGTGACGGCGACGTCACGTCACGTTCGCGTCGTCGGCCCCGCGTCGCGGCGACGTCGGGCGACGTCGCACGACGTAGTGTCGCGAACGTCACTCCGTCCCGCGTCTAATAAGGACGCGGATGCACTCGTACTGACGTGAGATATTGTGACAATGTACTGTGTGCAGTTTAAGATCTTGAGAACTGACTTATTTTCATTTCATGTTGGTTTTATAAAAGGAGTGTTATGAATTGTTGAATGCGTTTGTGTGTAGAATAGGATTAATCTTATTAATATGACTATTTCTTGCAAGCGTGGGTACTGCATAGGTCGAGTTTATGGATCGAGTCGATTTTGTGTTCCATTTTAACTGCCCAAAGTTTCTTTATGTTAGAACATATTCAATGGCAGCATGAGCTAGCAGATTCCTCATACATAATTGTTAGTATAAAGGGAGTTAAAGTAATTAGGTGCCATAGCTTAGGGGTATGTTCTGTTAGGTTTTGAAATAATATTAATAAATCGGTAAAATGTCTTAGTCGATTATTGAGACATTGTATTTATTCTGGCAACACTAGTGTTGGAGAATGACGTTTTGATATGACAGTTGAGAAGGCGGGAGTTGACTCGCACAAGTCGCACAGTTTGCTCGGGGCCAGCATCGTGAGCGGACAAGTCGCACAGTTGACTCGCACAAGTAGCACAGTTTGCTCGGGGCCAGCATCGTGAGCGGACAAGTCGCACAGTTTGCTCGGGGCCAGCATCGTGAGCGGACAAGTCGCACAGTTGACTCGCACAAGTCGCACAGTTTGCTCGGGGCCAGCATCGTGAGCGGACAAGTCGCACAGTTTGCTCGGGGCCAGCATCGTGAGCGGACGATGCTGGCATATAATAAATAGTTGGAGATCTACTGCAAATTCAGGTAACCTATTAGTTTTATTGTAATTATTAGAATACTAAATAAATGGTGATATTAAGTGGAGAATAGGAGATGTGATGGTATGGTGTACTTATTGAATTTTATGTTGACAAAGATAATAAATGAATGACTGAATATCTTGGTGTTTCATATTATTTACCTATTCCCTTAGACTTAGTAATGATTATTAAGACAGTAATGGTTGTTCTGGAGTAAGGGTACACCTTTTTTCTTACAGTTCAGTATCGATAAAGGAACCCAGGAAAAAAATAAAATAAAATGAAAACATAATCTTGACGACACGTTTGGCGCAGTGGTTGAGCGATTGACTGCTGCGCAGCATGTCGCGGGTTCGATTCCCGCGCGGAACAAATATTTGTACTACCTACAAGTGTTTGTTCCGAGTCTGGGTGTTTTTCTATCTATAATACGTATGTATTTACAAAAAAAAAAAAAAAAAATGTATATAAGTAGTTTATCAACCATCTCGTTACCATAACACAAGCATTAGGTTGCTTAGCTTGGGACTAGATGGCGTTGTGTGAAAATGTCCAAGGATATTTATTTTATTTATAAAAAAATATTGCAAGATCAACCTAATTTAGTACCCACTAACTTAAAATAGCAATCTTTTAGAATTAAAATTATTTTATTTGTTTAAATACTTTAATTACTTACCTACTATCGAACGCGTTGTCACTTTGTCCTTCACTTCTCGCGTCCGAATATTATAAGGGTCGGCGCATTATTTGCTACTGAAAACAGCTCGCGATAATTTTAATTCTAAACGATTGCTATTTTAAGTTAGTAGGTAATAAATTAGGTTGATCTTAGGTAATATGTAATACGGGCTGGTATCCGCAACTCCACGTCAATGCGCGTATTTTGCGTATAGTTGATATAGGTTGATCTTGCAACAATTTTTTTATGTCATTTTTTTTTTTTGGGTTGCTTTATCGATACTGAACCTACCTAACACCCTGTATAAAAAGGTATTTTTACCTCTGTCTAGTCTACACCTTGAAAAGGCGTGTTTGCAGTAACATTACAACCTGCACTTATTCCTCTCACCCACAGCGCATGTACTGGTACAATCAACCCCACGTCTGTGGACTACGAAAACCCCTCTTACTGCTACGACCTATGGGCGCTGTAAATGTCCAATTGTTACAATGGACGTGCATTTGACTATACACCGCACTCAATTTCAATCAACTCAGTTGTAATTATCACTCGTAAAATACGCATCATCGATCTTCGTAATCGGTTTAAAGTAGCTATTATGTGTTTATCTACTTTTTGTGCTAGTCTGGGCTGTTGGGCTTACTTACAATGTGCAATTATTATGTGCTTGAAGTTTTTTGAACTATAAATCGTCAATTAAACAACAACCTAAGACGGGGTCTCCAATCACCTTCAAAGAATGTAGATCGGCTGTTGCAGAGTAATTTAATTACCTTATGATCCATTCCCCCTTTATCGAAGGTAATTATTTCATAATTCATGGCTTACTTGTTATTCCTTAATTTACGCAATATCCACATAGATCCCCTATTGGATCAAGTATCCCCATACGAAAATCGTCAGTAATTTTATGGTTATAACTTTATGACTACTTGTCCTCCTTTTTCCCTTTGAATCACTATCCAACTTGTTATTTTACAATATATACGTATGAAACGTTTGGCAAATTAGTGGTATAGTTCGATTCAAACTTAATGGCAGCTCGGAAGTTAGTTGCGAGTGTAGATCGTGCAGGTAATAGTCAAGTCGACATTAATTTTGGCTCCATTTAGTTAAGCTCGATTAAGTTTTTTTTTCATTGAAGAAATAAGATTTAGCTCTTTTAGGTTTAAATCGTACTTAAACTGCACTCGCAGCTAACTTCCGAGCTGCCATTAAGTTTGAATCGAACTACATATATCTTTAGATAACTTCAGAAGTTGGTACAGTAGTCATATAGATACAAGCGGGATTTGACAAGATTTTATAAAACACAATAAGAATCGGTGCATTATAAGCTCAGCAGTAGCAGCTACATATTTTGGTCCTTCGAGCCGGATTAAGGGGAAGAAAGTCAAATGGATCAGTGGACATAACAGTCAAGGGTCGGGAGTTGAGGACCGCTTCAACTTGCAACCCTTCACTCCTATGTCCACTATTAACCGTATTACCTATTATAAGGTCAGGACTTCACAGTAAAGAATCAATATAACGTTACAGGCGTATAATTCTTAGCTAAATAGCTAAGAATTATAGCTATTTTAAATAAAATAACATAGTATTAACTGAGGAGACGTAAATGGTGCGCGGGTCAGTGTGGCCTGTTGAATAAACTGCGTAATATACGTCTGTGTATGCTTATGAGTTGCTCGCTAGGTGTTGTGGTGCGAGACACGAGCGAGAGCGATTGATCGACAGTTCATTCAGTAGCAGCATAAAGCATTTTTCGTAGATTGATTGAATAATCTATGTTTAAGTTGTAGATGTGCGAGTGATTTTGTCATGGTAATATCTTGAGTGAAAGAGTATGTTCAGTCGGCGTTGGTAGGTAGTTCGTTCTTTTTTTCTACAGACAACACCTCCGTCACACTGTTCAATATTATGTCACAATTATTTTGTAAAAAGCAGTAATAATAAAAAAGTAAGTGTTTTAAGATTATTTTAATGGTTGTATTGTCAAAAGAATTATTTGTAAAAAAAAACATTTAGGAAGAAAAGCTATTTTTTTTCCAAGGGGACATGTCACTGTCGATGAAAAAGAAGAACTCCCCGGGTATGTGAATAGGGATGATAACTAAACATTTTTTTTTTATTAAAAAATCTTGGACACGTATTTCTTATTTTTTTTACGTCACCAAAAGATTACCGTGATACATTCAGTTAAAATGTGGTTTGACGTCACTCCTTGCTATACGTAGTTTTTTTAACGTAAAGAGACCCCACTCTCCAACTTTAATGCGTTTTACCTAAGTTTTTTTTTATTAATATGACAAAGCAAAAAATACGTGTCTAATATTTTTTATTATCTGACTGATGGACTAAATAGATTTTTTTTTTACCGAGGCCTCATCCATATTGAAATAACGTAGTCTTTGGAGTCAGCTAAGCTTGACTAAATCAAAGTAGGTACCTAATGTTTTATTTTAGTACCCATATTGTCTAAGTATTTGGTTCTGGGTGTGAAAGGGCAGTTGCTAAATACAAATTTATATTCAGTATCATCTGATTAAAAGCTTTATCCAACATATTCATCTAACTAAATAAGTATTGCCAGACCATGCTCCCGTCCCGCTCCCTCCTATAACTCGCGCTCCCTCACTAATAGACCGCTGTCCGCCAACGCACAGTGCCCGTTGTTAAGGACAGTGTACACGATCCGATCGCAATATTAACATATTCGACGTATTTAAATGTCTTCATCCGAGTGCGGCGAACTTACCAAAACGTAGGCGTTTACGGCCAGTAAGGCCAATAACGCCTGAGACCAGAGGCAATACAGTTTTAGGATGTAGTTTCGATGGGATACGGACGAAATTTGCGAACGCCAATTTACGATTGTTTTGCGAAGGGCAGTAGGTGCTAAAGCTTTATCTAGTAGCTACTGTACGAAATTAAATTCAATGTGTCCTCTATAAAACTAATTTATTACTTATGTTCTCCTTTTAATTACTCCATTTAGATCTGTAGATAGTAATTACAGCAATTAATTTAATTTTTTATTTTTTTCGCAACCAATTACTTCAATGTGCAACTCAGGAAAGGTTACACGAGTTGAATTTGATATAAAATATTAACATAATTGTGAGAATAATTTTCCATTGCCATTTTAAATAAGTTATCGATATAAGAGGTTCCTTCAACTGCTAAATAAAAGTGTCGGTTGAACGCCGGTGGTCTGCCGTATTTGCATTGCGACACACGCGATGTCGCGAAATGTTGCGCTTTCATGTACTCGGCCTTACGTCGATGCTTCGTCAACCGTGGCTACGATTTATTTGCTTTTTAATATGTAGGAGTCTTGGAGTACAGAATTAGCTTTGCAAAAGGATTATTTAAAGAGTTTTTAGTATGTTTTAAAGGAAGGAAAGGCCATGTTTGTGGATGATAAGAAAAACGTGAATGTGTGTGTGTGGTTATCTTTTCTGGAAAGTCGTAAAGTCGGCGACGTGGGTTGATGAGTCATTATCGTAAGTTTATCTACTTGTATCCTAGTAGATTCGTGCTGAATATCATGTAGAACTTGTACATACTTTAGTAGATGATTTTCATACGTCAAGGAAAGTTTATTGTGTAGTTTTAGAGCAGACCAAGTTTTGGTCGCATGGATTATTTTGCATTCACCTCATTAAACTTAAATTAATTGTGTCTGTCATATTTGCAAATTGCCTATTGTAAGATACCGGAAAAAAACATCTTCTAATTAACTGAAATTGATTGGCTTAGTTTTTCTTCTTCTTGTTTGTTTTAACCATTATCTGGTTAAGTCAACTTATGAATAAATACCTAATTGAATTAATAATTTCAAATTATTTTATCTCAGCTTTAATGACGTCACACAAATGGGCTGCTGTGTACTGACGTAGAAATTGTTTATTGTTTTGTACTAGTGTTGTAACGAATATGACACACGAGTATCGATAAAACTAATCTAACTTAGGATTTTATCGACTAAGACATATTATTCGGAAAGATTTTGATTGAATAATTATTCTAAAATACTTACGATTATAAGCAGACATAATAAAATTATCTTAGCCATTATCGTAAACGTGTAAATGCAAGTACTCGAAATTAACGTCGCAATATTTCAACAATAATATTACAAGTGTTTCACATTAAATGCGCGAATTGACATAATTTTATTGACAATAAAACTATCGGTCAGTAACCACCTCAAGCAATCAACAGATAATGCTATCTACAATTAAAACTAGTCACGACAGTAATGTTTATCTTTAAAAAGGCAGCAAATAAATAGGTTTTTACTTCTCCGTTTTATTTTGTTTCAGCTCCCTTCGTTAAAACCGAGCTAATTCAGTATCTGTGCGCAATTATAATTAAGGCGTAAGACCTCACACACGCTTAATTAACGACTGTCGATTAAAAAAAAGAGGTAAGGCGCGATTCAGAGGCGGCGTCGATAACGCGACTATCGCGCGGTGAGGTCGGACCCTAATGAAGCTATGCAAATTGTATGCGCCCACGCACGCGACGCGCGTTTGAACCGCCGCGCCGCTGACGGCCCGGCTACCGATGTGAACCGGTTCGCTTCAGTATTGTCCCGATTGTAATCGTTTTGATGTGATTTACTTTAATTGGGCCGACAGGAGGCTCGATGTTTGAAATATCTTTTATCTGATATCTTGCCTAAGATGTGTTTCTTTATTTATGTTCCGACTGATATGGTAAATAAACCGCGAGTGGTTTTAACACCAGGTGCCTGAGTATGACCCATTCAATGCCACATGTCGTCAACCTGCTTTGTATGGCACCCTTTTCTCGGGCACTCATAAATACCGGAGTGTTTTAAGCAGCTGAAGTACATTATGAATTCCTGGATCGGGATCAATTCCATCTATCGTGCTAATGGTCAATGGCGCAATCTTAGTTCTCCAGAACGACTCAAATCCATCTATTGATACTTAGGTAAGTACCATTTTTCAATCGGAAATCTTTTAATTAATAAACTGTCTTTATTTCTTCCCATTGTCACTTTAAAAAAGCAAGCAAGCCAAGCCAAGCCATGCAAGCTTAAAAATAGCTTTCACCACAACATCATCTTATCTCTTCGACTTTCAATACCTAATCCAACGTCCCCGTCACCAAAAGGGGTAGATCAAGTTGACAATCGATTAGAATCACTTGGAACGAATCGGTAACGTCCGAATATCGATTGTCGTTCAAACCGATACGGCAGGTGCACAGCGGATCAGATAAGCGCGTCTTGCGCAGATTTCAAATGCAATTCCAAATTTTGAAGATAAACCTAAGCTGTCTGTTGTCGTGGTGGAGATTGGTTAGACGTTGTTATTGATGTTGGTGAGGAAAATATGTTTTTGGGATCATATTTCGGCAATAGGCTCAATGTCAATGGATGGAGAGGGAGAGAGGAAGGCCAAAGAAAAGATGTATGAAGAATGGAGGAAGAAAACGTGTTGCGCCAGCCCCACGTACTTGATGATAATTTCGGCAATAAGCTCGCCCCTTATTACTTACATTGCCTACATTGATGAACTCACAGGACGATGGTCATCGTCACATCGTGATGTTATAGAGGGTGTTTCAGAAAGTTGTGGTCAAAAAGGGTGTGGTACAGACCATCATGCAAACTGAACCTTCTCCATGGGACAAACATCGTAATAAAAAATAATTATCAGCTGTCCCATACAAAACTTCAATACGTACTCGTTCCAAATGTATGGGACAGCGGATTATTTTTTCTCGATTACGATGTTGGTCCCATGGAGAAAGTTGTTTAGTTTCATGGTCTGTACCACACCTTTCTGATACAGCCTGTAGGTACCACTTCTTTGTACAGAATTACATAGTTATGTTAATAAAAACGATCTAAAACAGTAAAAGCATCGTAATTTATTTTTGTCGTTAGTTGATTTTATTACATGCGGGATGATAAGTGGCTGTCAGTATCACTGTATTTCATTTGCATTTTGTATACTCATGTAATGAAAAGTGTACTTTTCATTACATAATAATTGAATTACACCATTCGCCATTAATTCACCTTTCCCAATCACTTTAAAATCAAAACACCTCAAGCGGCGTCGCCCTTCGTTTTTTTCCGTCGCGCTTCGTGTGTTTTCGTGAGGCGTAGACGCAACTGTCAAGACGACTCGGATAAGAGAACACCAGGGTGTATTGTCTGCGGATAGGCTTGGAGCTGGAACGAATAAAAGTTTGTAAAAGGAATCGTATAAAATATCTATCTATATAAATAAAAGGAAAAGTCCTGACTGACTGACTGACTGATTGACTGACTCATCAACGCCCAGCCCAAACCCGTGGACCTAGAAAGCTGAAATTTTGCACAGAGGTTCCATTTATAATGTAGACAAGGAATTCCCGGTAGTACGTTCCCGTGGGATATTTTCCGACATCTTCGCGTGCGAAGCCGCGGGCAACATAAAAACCAAACCAAATGAAGCATCTTTCCACACTTACAACACAAAACATTCTCAAACAACACGGCCATGCAATCCCAGCCAAACCTTTTCACATCACATCAAAAATTTCCAATTTAACCGCATACTTTGCCTCCCTAACTCCTCGACTACTCGGCTGCGGACGAGGAGTTGCATACGTCCGGATATGAAGATAGCATTCGGAAAAACGAAAGCGTACACTCACTCAGTTGTACGTTGTTCTTGCGACTTTTTTTTGTTTCTACGTTTTGTCGCAGCTGCGTTTTTTTGTCGTCTTTTGTGCGCTGTATCGATTCGCAGGGTGTTGTGCTTGAGACTTTGTGAGATGCTGAATAGAAATGTGTTGGGACTGTTTTTTGAGCGGTAATGTAAAGGTGTTTGTGAGAAAATTGAAGTTTGTAGGAATTGCTCTAGACACGGTCTGAAATGGTGAGCATGAATTCAAAAAGAGAGAATATCAAAGGTCTTCATCGTTTTAGGTTTCCGTACCTCGAAAGGAAAAAAACGGAACCCGAAATTATATTTTACGATCGCTTCGTTGTCTGTCTGTCAGTCTGTCAAGACCCTTTTTCTCAGGAACGCGCGAAGGTATCAAGTTGAAATTAATATCAAATATGTAAGTCTATGGTCCTTTGGAACTATAAAAAACTCGAGCTTCTAAGTCAACGCAATAAGAAAATACGGCCATTTTTGTATGCGACATATTTTGATACTCGCAAATAAATTAAAACGTATGTAGGGTACTTCCCGTTGACCTAGAATCATGAAATTTGCAAGGAGCAAGGTATCACAGTGCAATTAAAGGAAAAAGTCCGAAATTTAGTTATTTGTATTTTTTTTTGGGATTACAAACTTAAATTTGCAGTTCTTTGGAGAATTGACTGTGACGTAAGTATATCAATGTATGGGAGAACATGTTTTCAACTACAATGTTAAGTTTGTTTTTGGGAGAAATTCTTTTTAACTACGGAACCCTTCATTGTGCGTGGTCCGACGCGCACTTGACCGTTTTTTTTTAAACGCTTGTGATCGCCTAGAACCGTTTATTGAGAAACTTATATTCAGCAATGGGAAAAAATCAGCTGAATTAAGGTAGGTAGATCAAACCCTAACCATTTTGCAAGAAATCCAAAACAGTGCTGTAGGAATTCAAAGAATGCTCGAATCTCGGCATGGACTATCTCTATAAGGTAGCCATTTATAATAAAATAATGAACCATAATCACAACGCGATATTATTCAGATTACAGCAGGTTTACAACCTGAATTATTAGTTGAACATATTTTATCAACTTTTCGTCTAATTTCGCGACACTTTTGTCATTTTCTGCCTGGATAATGGACTAGGATTTATCGTTGGGTAGCAACTAAATCAATTTAAATTTAAATTACACTGATTTATCTACATTGTTTCGGAGATAAAGTGTGTTATATCTATTGTCAATTTATTTATAGTTTGTGCATTCATTAAAATTACATTATTTGAAGTCGGAGCTGGAAATAAACAACGAGGAGCGACCGCGTCCTGGACATTCTGCTGCTGACAACTCATCAGAATGAAGCAGAAAAGACTCGAGAAGGCAGATTACCTATATTATAGCATAGCAGCGACAGAAAAAGAGTCGAAAACGCATTTTAAACGCCAAAAGATTCACCGGGGAAGCTGAACTTGAAGCAACATGGCGGCGTCGTCTTAAAAAAAGCCCATCCATAATTATATTACCCGTCTCTCCACTATTCCATTGCTTATTTCATGGTGCATACTGGATAGGCTGTATAATCCTTATCCATATCCTAAGGGCATGTCTTCCCTACCATTACCGCGCCCCCCGGTCTACTCCTTGATATGCAATGGTGTCTGTTGCACCATGTAACATGAGGCAACAGGGGCTAGTGTGAATCTTTGGGTTCATTCGAGAAATCGAGTCTGGTTAAACCACGCTGGGATTGGTAAGTACATTTCATTCATTCATTCATTAATTTTGGTTAAACTCTTGCTTAAATAAGCTTATTGTAGTTATTATGTTTTCTAATGGCCTTAAAATTAAAAAGGTTTCAGAGTTGATTGTGTTAAAAGTACAACGTGCAGCATTTGTTTTAATTAAATCTTTTACAGGCACTTTTACAAACTTTACAACCTTTTTTACAAAGTGGGTAGTGTTAATATGTGTGTGTGTCTGTGTTGTGTTGCGTTGTTGTGGGTTGTGTTAGTGGGTACTTTTGAATTGTCAAGGAGTCGGTCAGTAAGAAATATGAAGTTAGTTCCCCTTTCTAAAGCTTAGTAGGTTCCTATGGAGAAAACCAAAAATTCGAAGACGTGACATCTACCAACAGCCCGCTCCCTCTCACCGAGAGGAGGCCTGTGTACCAGCAGTGGGAACATTTAGGCTTGATTATGATGATGCATTCTGCTCGTTAGTTTTACTTATCACCCGGTTAGAAGCTCTTACGGATACCCTTACTATAATAAGTAACATTATAGGTTAACAAGAATTTGCTCTCAAATCAACAAAAAAAATACGAATTTGTACAGGCTCCAATAAGGATGGCTGGGCTTGTAGCCCAGCCATCCTTATAAAAAGCAACACAACCCATCTTATTCCTATAAAAAAGTTTAGTAATATTAAATATAAAAATTCATTTACAAGTAATGACGTACAATAAAATCGATGGACAGACGTGGACATGTCCAGTCGATTACTGTTCGTAACAGGAGGCGTGTAATATAGCCTGGGCGATATTACCCTGGGCGTTTACGACGACTGATTGTCATGTTTATAGAGAAACAAGAACGCTTGGGATGTACATCCCAAGCGTTCTCGTTTCAACTAAGAATAGGAATGACCTTGCGCCATATTGTGAAGATTTAGCAAATTATCGTCTCGTATACACATTTGCAAAGTCAGTGACATATTTTAACAAAAGAAAATTCCAAAAACAGAACTAAAATGGATAAGGATAACACTACAAAACTTTGCATGCCTTAGATTTCTAGCTTCAGTTGACAGTTAGAGGTCATTGACTTTCCTATTCTTAGTTGAAACGCATTGTAAGTGTGAAAATTTTTACATGTTTATGTAGCATTGTGGCCTTAGTAGCCAGGTGAGGGGTTGATGGGCAATATTAACCGATGCGACGATAAAAAGAAGGAGGTTTTAATTCGACACGTATTTTTTTTATAAGTAATTATAAATTTTCCTTCTGAATGCATAGTTTTTCCGTGAAAATCGCATAGATACTAGAAGGAAATGCTGAGGTCATCATCATTTAAGATTTCCATAATGCATAAAA
The DNA here is from genome assembly GCA_905163495.3 of Cosmia trapezina. NCBI lineage: Eukaryota > Metazoa > Arthropoda > Insecta > Lepidoptera > Noctuidae > Cosmia > Cosmia trapezina. Next base: position 28,062,358 of record LR991028.1, on the reverse strand, counting down.
ATATTTGGTAGGGCCTTTTTGTACCCACAGTCGTTCGTAATTTCAAAATAGTTGAGCAGGTAACTACCTATGTCGATGTCAAGCCATCTCTTACTAGTTTTCTTTAATCGTTTTTAGTAGAAAATAAAAATAATATTTTCCTTCTACTAGCCGGTGATTTTATATTTAATTAAACATGTTAGCTTTAATCACCTGCTTGATTTCCATCTACAACTTTATTATTACAACGTAATTAAACGTTCTTCTGGTCTTTGCGCCGAAGCCTGCTATTTGCGGTACGTGTCATAACCACATAAAATTTCTAGGAAGAGAGGGTAAGCAATTCTGGGTACATTGACCCTAAAAGCCACTGGTGGGCCATAAAACCCTCACATCGATCCTGATCACATTTTTGTAACCATCGGAATAAAGCGCATCTGCATTAAGTGTAGAACCTGTACAACCATCATACGATAACTATAAAACTTTTACAGTCCCATAACTTTCGTATGTGCGTGTAAGCTTGCCCATACGCGCGAGTGTGCGTACTGCCCAGCCAATCACGTTCGTCCGTCACCGGGTGACATTAGCCGGGTAATATATGATTGAGGCTGGACATTTTTCGCATTCGCCGATATTTTAAAGTGAGATAAAATCGTTTGGTGTTTATTGCGAGGAGATTCGTTTCTTTTATTACTGATTTGTTAGGTATGTATCGGAGATAAGTATGTAAGTTATGTTATGTATTGCGTTTTAATGACGGTTGGTTGACGGGTGGGTATCGAACTTATTGGGGATTCGGTTTCGAGTTATTAAATTATCTGGAAGAAAGCTTTTAGACTTTTATGTCTGCACAAGCATTAACTCACTTTAGTATAAGCATCACTAAGATTTCTTACAGATTAAAATACTCTTCTTACACATTTAACCAGACCCTGACAATCGGGGTAATATTGACGATTCATCTTCTCTAGTATCGGCAAAGAATAGTCCAAGTTTGAGAATAGTCGTTCTGAGTTGGTCCCATAGTAAAAGTCGGCCGTACTCAGGAGTAAACACTCCATTAAAGATTGTTAATGAATTAGCCGGGGCAGTGAAAATCAAAGACAGGAGTTTAATCCAAAGAGAGAGCCTTAAGAAACTAATATTTAACTACTTAAGTACCTATATAATTTTGTGGAGGGTACTGAAATGAAACTTGGAGAAGCAATTTCTCAGTACTTACCCTACACAAACATGACCATAATATACCCAATCAATACATCACAGCCGTTAACAGATAAACAAACACCACAGTTAAAACAAGGCAAAAAACTACCAAGTTGAGTGTCCTGCCGCAACGAGCAGTTGTGGACAATTGAGATTCATGTCCAGCCAAGGGCCTGTGATTCATGAGGTCGCTAATAAACGCCGAGCAGTCCGTCTGTTTGTCATAGTTGCTATTGACAGCGCGCCTGTCAGACTAGATTGGTCGCGGTTTATGATTGTGTCATGGACTGAATTGGTGGTGGTATTCAAGTTGTCAATGTCATCATCTATGGGTTTGGTAATGCACTTATTGACCTATCTCAGTTTGACTGACATCGCTGTAGGATAACTTCTAGAGGAAACCTGGACTTTTAATTCTAAAATTGTGCAATACACTTTGAACCCATGACCAGTATCCTTGTTGTGGTCATTCATCATGACTTATCTATATGAGAAGAGGTCTTTGCCTTGAAATGGTACAACAATAGGCTGGTATGCAATTTATGGATCTGTCTAATTTGTCTTAAAAATGCTCTTTTCATGCAACTCAGCGCGATTTCCTCAACTACTTAAATCGATTTATGTGATAGTTTCTCTGAACCAATCAGAAAGACTTCTTTCTGTTCCATCAAAATCATCATCTGTCCAGCCTTTTCCCAACTGTTAAAAAATGTTAGGTTCGGATTCCAATCTAACAACTTCCAGACGCAGCTGATTACCAATATTTTACGTGGAGCGGCTGCCTATCTGACCACCAAAATTTCTTCACAAATATTTTTGTCGTCAGCATCATTTTCATAAAAGTCCAATAACCAATTTTATTCTGATCAATAAATGAAACTAGAGTCCTAGGCGTTTGAGCCTCACCCTCAAATCAATTTCAAGATAGTTTCTGAAGATCCAATGTGTTTTAGCTGCCCTTATAGAATATATTTGTGCTTCTTTAAAATTAATTATTCTTGCTTAATGCTGACTTCACCTTTCACGACACCCACAGACAATGATAGAGTAGACGATCCAAAACCTGACTATGACTAATGCATACAAAAAAACCAATCAAATCTTAATCCAGCCGTTAAGAGGCCCATCCATAATACATTATAATAAGCTAATCGACGCTAAAATAAATCAGTATATCATAAATATCTCATAATTCTAGACGGACGGATCTCGGCGTTGCCAAATGCCAACGGCTGGCCAATTTGTCTGTCTGTCTGTGTGATTTGTGTTGTAACTACGTAGGTATATAATTGGGGACGATCGATGTCGCGATGCGCAGGAGTCTGCATGAGATGGGTGAACAGGATTGATGAAATATGAGTATTGGAAGGTATTTCTAGGGTTCATGTACTTTAATGTTAATGTAAGTGAACTAGATTTCAAATGGTATCCACGCCTCCTGAATTAGGATCGCTTGAAACTGTCAAGTGTGATAGATGCAGTTACAGAGACAGAATTGCTTGTACAGCTTGATGTGAGATTATATTCTGTACCTCGCCTGTGATGATATATATGCGACTGGTAGAAAATGCTATTAAGCAAGAAGTTCGTCTAGACAATAAGTACATTGTAGAAAACATGAATATCGAAGATATTCCAGTGTCACCATCGTTCAATACCAATCAAAATGCAACCCAAACAAACAATCAATTCAGAACATAGTACAGTAGCTTTCTCGATCAGCTAGCCCGAGCAGAGGCGTTGGTCAACTTGTAATATATTAAATTAAACACGAATTTACCTACTTTCCATCCTATCTGAGAAGGCAAGGAAACTATAATGTCAGATATGTATCTTATCGAGAAAGTTATGGTATTGAGAGCAGAGGGTTCAAGCGATAGATAAAGTATGGCTTGCTATATATTTGAAGCCTTTCACTGCGTTAATATTTCATTTTGAACGCACTAAGTGTCGATTAGGGCCCTGAATTGTACAAAGGTGATCGTGACTGGGGCATTTGTTTGCGAATGTACTGTTAGTATTATTGGGATTTTGATAAGGAATAATGTTGATTTGTATATGAAGTTATCTGTCAATTTAGGCGCAGTTGACATAAGTTTTGGTTTGTCCCTTGTTGATCGTGTTGTTAAAATGTTTTTCCATTTCAAAGCTTTGGTAGAGCTATGGGTCACATTTATGATTTTTGACGTGTAACATCTTTCCTCTCACTTTCCTGCAAGCTGTGGGAGTGACTTCGTGAAAAGGAAAGGAAGTGACGGAAGTTGCATACCGAATTTTCATCCGTACTTGTACCAAGGTGAGATGTCAGATGTTATTTTCTTATCATTTTCCCGATAATATTCAATAGTGCCATTTGTAGTTCCATTAACCTCGTTAATGAAATCAGAGAGTAGGTTTTTAGAGAGGTAGGCTTTCCATATAAAATAGTTATGACTAACTTCATACCTACCTGCATCTCTCCTATCAAATACATTTAACTTCAATCTCGCGTCACACAATTCCACATAGTTTTCTGACCGCTCATTAAATCCGATATTTATGCCACTCTGTTTGATCGCCGCATCATGGCTGCGTACGCTCATCTTATGGAGATCAAAACCCTTCAATTTGCTCGCATGTTAATGAATTCCACTGTTATTAGGTGTCCTGCGGTGAACCCAACGTCTGACATCTACCTATGGAATTAAAATTGCAACTTGAGACTAAGGCCGTTTGCACACGACGCCACGAGAGATACTGATTAGTGTTTAGGTATACACCCAATAACAATTAAGTTTCCAGTGTTTTGGTATCGTTAAAATTTATCGACAGTGCTTGATTGGGTTTTCTGTTGATGCATTCTGTTATGTGGATATTATGCACATAAATATACACGGATATTTACCTGGCTGTGGCATTAAATGGCATTGGCGGAGGATACAATATGGTATAAATATTGTGAAAGTTGCAACATGTGCATAAATAGCATGTTGATAAAATTTGTTTTTTTGCTATGCTTCGCGTAAATGTCGCACTCAACTTGATATGTTAATAAATTAAGCCTTGCGAGGTCGGAATGTAAATTTATTCACAATTTCTAAGTCAAAACAGCATAATATGCTTGGCTGCGCCTGGCTAATTATTATTGACATGTTGCAGACTTGTCAATCAGGCGGGGAACTTGTGCAATATTCTAAACTGGAATAATATTTAACAGCCTATAGATCAGCAGGTATGAGTTTGTTCTAGGTAGCTTTGTATGCAAATAGCTTTAGACTTGTCACGTTGTGCACTTGCATAGCGTCACTCGTCGCGATTGATTCCTGATCGATACACAATCCATTCACATCTTTATTCCAACAACACTACAGTTTACAATCGAATGTAACGCGAATAGAATCAGGTCTTATTAACCGAGCAACGAGGCATCAGTATCCATCATAATTTCGCCTCATTTTGTAATGCAGCCGCGCGATGCGATATTTTCATATTCAAAGCAACTTTATGTATGCAGGCAACATCACTTTTATTACTTTTGACTTAAGATACAATTTGCTGCTTGATTTACGGTGTGTTAAATTTGTTTTTTAAGTGCGTAGGCTGTACAGTTAGATGAAGAAGTGGGAATATAACCTGATGATGCAAATTTTAGTGTGAATCGTATAAAACGAACGAGCAAATATAACTAACTATCGATTAGGAACCGCTTGTCATTTATGGTGCCCGATTTGTGGTTTTGGTGCTGATTTCCTTGTTTGTTTGAGATGATCAGATCTCGCCTGTGTTCTTACAGTTCGCCCTTTTTAGGTATGAGTAGATTTGAGATGCAAAATTAATGTCGTTTATCGATGATGACTGTGCTGAGTTGTTATGAAACCAAATCAGTTAAGTTAGTGAAATATTGGCAGTTGCAACTAAAATCGGAACTTTATTTTATATAAGACAGTATAACAGTTCCTTATTTAAAAATTATCGATACAAAGCCATTTAAATGCAGTCGTAATGTTGTAAGCAAAGTTCCTTTCTAAAGCCTCCTTGCCCTTCTTTAAAACAAAGACAGGCGAATCTAAACATTGACCAGTAACGGCCAGTACAATATATATAATAATAATAAGACTCTATCTAAGTAGATAGATTTACTTCGTTCTCGAAGTTTCCAAAAACTATAAACCCTAGTGCATCCACTTCTGTCCCCGACGCTACCAGTTCCGCAGGCTGTTGATGTGAAAGTAGCTGATGTTAGACGCACTAAGGGATTCGTCGCGCTAATCCGTTGGTTTCTCCACCATTCTGTCTTCATATCTGATACGTTCGCCTTCTATGGCGAACTGTCTCTGCTTGTTAATATGACGCTGATTTTATTGTCTGAGTGAATTAATTTGAGATATTTATGGTAGACTACATAGTTGTATTAGTTTGTTGGTTTATGGATCTGCTTGGTCAGATAGTGGGTTCAAAAGTCAAAACCTTCCTTGAGTGATTTCATATTGAACTCTTGAATGAGGTGCATTCAAAGAATGCATGAATGCATTTGGAATGCTTGCTGAAGAGACATATTTTGACCACGTCATAAGATTTTTATATTGTGCTCGTCTAGACATAAGAAAAGATAAAGTTTTCTGTCTTTCTGTCGCAACATTGAGCGTCGCGTAGTGTACGTCGCGTCGGGAACCAAGGAAACCTTGACTTCAGTGGTCTCAAACTTGATGACCAATGAAAGGTTCTATGCATGCGAAAAGGTCATTGTCGCAATAGAACAAATAATTGATCATAATTGTTTTCTCTCTTGTTATGACATCAGTGCCATCTATTAGTGCTTTATTTACAAGTTCGTCGATTTTCTGTCTTCGTGTTTAAAACCGATTTTTATATAGAAATCCAAAACAACGTAAAACAAACACCAATTGTTTTACCTAACCCATACCTATTTATAAATAGTTTCATCATTTGCGTCAGCCATTCAAGTGTCAATGCTTGATGACAGCTCGCGATAGTACCTGCGTGATGGCGGCCTGTCATTGACACCTAGTGCGTTGAGTACTCATTAGTGGTCACCATTGTCATTTTATTTTCAACTAATTTTAATGTGATTTCGTGTTATTTAGGGTTTTATTTAGTGGTATTTGTTAATTGAAATTAATTTTGTGTGTTATACTATACATGAGCTCGTGGTACGAGGTTGTGGGCTCAAACCCGGGAAAGTACTAATGACTTTTTTTAAATACCTACTATTAGTATCTTGGACATAACTGTGCCTTCTCTGTATGAGAAGAAGCTTTTGCCCAGCAGTGGGCCAGCAGTGGGCCAGCAGTGGGATGATATTATTGTACGTCTCCTATACAGGGTGTAAGTGTAAACAGTGGCAATCTTTTAAGGGGTCATTGTACTCATCATTATGAACAACTTTTACTATGGGACCAAACCTAAAATCCTTAAAAGATCACGGTTTACACTTACACCCTGTACAAAGTGTAAAGAAAAATTGATCCAGTATAATTGGGGCTGATCAGTAAGGTAAGGATACCATGTATGCTCATGAACTTTTGTGATTATATTACATTTTTTTTTCAAAAATAAAGTACGGCTATAGAGAGAGTCCTCTCTGCCTCTCATACTTGTCTTTTTCAGAAACTCGATGTGCTGTAGGTACTATCGGCCAAACTTCCGCATGCTCAAAGGCGATAATAACATAGCACGGCTCACGAGTCGATTGCCCGCTACATATGTTTTGACCTTCATTCTTTTCTCCATGGTTTTGACCAATAGTATGCATTTGTTTTTGATTTGATTTGTTGCAAATCTTTACAGTTACCTATGTCACTTGCATAAAGTATAAAGGCTTCCGCAACAGGCGCAACTTGTCGCACGATGTGCGTCGCATTGCGACTCTGTTTTCATAGAAACTGTTCAGCGCAATATATCGCATAATCGCGTCGTACTGTCGCGTTGTGCCCGTCTGAGGCCTTTATATCAATACAAATGCACTTTGCTTCTTATGATTAGTACTTGACGGTCAATACTCTTCAACGTACGTTGCTCCTTTCCAAGAAGAGAATAAACCATTAAAGTAGGTATTGTTTTCCAAGACTATAAAGATACATTAACTCGACTAATTCTAGTCGGGAACCAAATTCAGGACCAACCACGCTTAAAAAGAACATAACGTTTATACGTTTGTTTCATTCCCAAGTAATAAAGAAAACAGTGAAACTCGCCATCCAATATAAAATCAACGTCATTCCATTTCACGTGTGACGTAATTTTAATCACGTGTTTATCTGCAGATCATTCAAATTAGTGACGTCACGCCGATATCTTAATTAAAACTTTATTAATAAACTCCATTGGACCAAATAAACTGTATCTACGTTTTTAACGATAATTCGTACATACGTGTGGGTTTTTGTGAGGACAGTAGCGCTACGAGAGCGACACGATCATTGGTCATTAATTACTCATTATACCTATCTATAACTCTTTCCAATCATTTATTTAACTTTTGCCATGAGCACGCTTATGAAGTTCCTTATTTAATTGACAGCAACCATAGACGAAAATTGCATTATCTCTTATTTCGGCCACATAGTACGCAGAGGCGTGAAAGCTTGGAAAAACTGATTGTGGTTGGGAACACCGAAGGCAAACGATCGCGCGGTCGTTCACCAACACGATGGACCGATCAGGTGAAGGCATCACCGTCCTCTCAGTCAGTCAGTAAGGACTTCTCTTTTTATTTATATAGATCTATAGTGCGCGCGCAAGTGCTAGTAACTAGTAACCACCTGAAGTAGGTATGTGAGCGGTGAGACGGGGAGGTAGACAAAAATAAGATAACTCAATCTTGTCAATCGCGCCCCCCCCCGTCTCACCGCTTACATACCTCAGGCGGTGACTAGCACTTGCGCGGTATATCAAAACAACTCTTCACAAAATACTGTGTCCTACAAACCAACTACAAAATACAATCACGTATTCCACCCGTATCGTGAGCACAAAACGTCACCATATCAATATCCGATATCAAGGTAATGAGGGGTCGGTAATTAAATGTCCTCTGTCAAACCCGTCGCCACGTCAAATTATGTATAATCAAAATGGCGGCCGTGACGTCAGTCGCCCGTTAAATATGAAGGATTTAATTTTATCTGGCGAATAGTTGACGTACGGTCGATGTTTACTTTCGAACTTTAAAATGAAATGATTTTTAATTAATTTATTCTTTTTGTGGAGTTTGTTTGCGTGATTATTTATGTAATAACTTTACACCTGTATAGAACAAAGGGGTAGGCAGAGGTGGTACTGAACATAATATTTCATAGTATGTGTAGTACCTATCAAAACCCTACCAAAATAATACCTAAAATATGCCTAATCCTATACTCGTTTCGAGAATATTTATTTAGTTTTAAATCTTTATTCAGATTTATGCGTGATACTAATTTGTGCTTGTCGCAAAAATTTTAACCAAAATTTTATAAGACACTTAGGGCGGGTCGCACGCTTATACGTCAAAAATGGCGCTAGCTATCGTCAAACCAAAAAAAAAGCGTTGTTTCACAGACAATCGGTTTTTTTGCAATGGAACAACGCTTTGTATTTAACGAACGTTAAACATCTTAAGGCTCTTACAGACAGAGGCGATATCGCGTCGCGACGCGATATTTTTCTACGGATATAATATCGAAATATCGCGTCGCGACCGCGATATCGCCTCTGTCTGTAAGAGCCTTTACGTCGTCATTATTTAAACGTATGTTACGTTAACCAACCGCTTGAAACAACCAGTTGTATTTTCGTTTACGTCGCGTCGTATGTTCTTGGTAGGTCTCTATTCATGAAAGGATCTACATTTTCTAAAATGCAAGCATTACCCATAATGCACAACAGCAAACCCCACGTCCCATACGTCAAAAGACGGCTCCAGCAAGTGTCGTGTTTCGTCCACGGACGCTCTAGACATTATTAAAGAAACGTCATAAATCCATCAGGCGTGACGCGGCGACTTAAATTATGAATGTGATCTTGAGTGATTTGTTGCCAGAGCTTGGCAAAAAATAATGCCACTGAAATAACTGGAATACGTTGATGGGTACATGGTTGGTAGATGTGTGGTATGGGGCTGGATTTAGAGTAGGAATAATTTTAGATAATGTTTGGGGGTCGATGCAATATCAATTTGGCCTTAAAAATAAAAATAAATAAATAAATATCCTTGGACATTTCACACAACGCCATCTAGTCCCAAGCTAAGCAAGCTAATGCTTCTGTTATGGTAACGAGATGGCTGATAAACTACTTATATACATTTTTTTTTTGTAAATACATACATATTATAGATAGAAAAACACCCAGACTCGGAACAAATACTTGTAGGTCGTACAAATATTTGTTCCGTGCGGGAATCGAACCCGCGACATGCTGCGCAGCAGTCAAACGCTCAACCACTGCGCCAACCGTGTCGTCGTGTGGATCAATGTCGTACAGAAAAGTAATATGTGTTAGAAAATGATGTGACAGTTAGTGATTTTTGTGGTAGCCCAGTGATTCAAACGATTTTTTTATCTAGACAAAATCCAACAGTAAAAACAAATAAATTATTCAGTTAGTAACCCTTCTGAAACAAAAAGTGTTTCACTAAAAACTTTCCTTTTTAAAATTTTACATAAAAAAAGAAGAAAAATGTTAACGTAACGTTCTAAGTAATCCCGAGTAACGAATTTATGTATTTTTCTTGACTTCATAAAATGGCCGAACGTAGTAAACGTTTAATTAACAAAAACGTCAGACTTGAGACTCGGGGGGTCGGTCCCGAGACTCGTAAATCAAGTCAAAATAGTATACAATAATTAAATGTATGATGGACCGTGTTTGTTCTTATATTTAGTCGCTTGTTACAGAGATATTCATAAATATGTCTGTTCAGTTCTTTGTTGACTTCGTTTCGTCTTGTGTTTCTTTTAATATTTTGATAAGGGTAGCTTTCAGCCAACTATTGCATTTGCAGACATTCTCGGAAAATGTGTTTGATTTTCAATCTAATCGTTACCTTATTGATAATAGTAGTGTTTCAATAATTCACTAAAAGTTTACCTACCAATGAGTCTCATTTGAAATGAGATGAGCTTTCACGGTCTTGCAGCTATTTGCTAGGTGCTAAATAGGTCACTAAGGACTTTTCACATTTTTCGAAATTGCCTTTAAATGTGTGTTACATTTCATGTTGCATTGCATAGTTATTAGGTCTTTGAAATTGCCGTTTTACACAGAAAACAATGAAACAATTTTTTTTAAAAGAAACATTGTCGGTGCACTTTTGCCATTTTAAAAGTTCATTGATGCCTCTGCAAAAGAAATCCTGGGGACGGGAATCGATTAATTAGTTGGATTTGAAATTTTTTCCCCGGGGCTCATTGTTGAGATCAAAATTTCCAGAACGGAAGCGATCAAACCAAAAACGCACCGTACGTTCACTTGCGGTACCTTGTCACGTCGTTAATATTGCGTGCTGTCTGTGCTGCGTCGGTGCCACGACGGAACTCGTATTCGAAAATAGCGCACTATTTCGATTTTTCCATGGTTACAGAAACATCGATATCAAAGAAAAATCGAACGGCGGGAAAACAAATGAAAAACTGATTTTTTTTTTTAATATTATGCTATATTATTAAAATTAAATATTGATCTTCACACTAGCTGGTAACAAAAATCGGCAATTTCATAGGTAAAAACTTATTCTTTGGACGCCATCGCAATTTCACCGTATGTTACTTCATGGTTCATGTTACCTTTCACATAATTACATCTCCTGTCTCCTAAGCCATAGACATTATTGTAACGTGTAAACAGCCTTCTTCACAGTTAGCACACCAACGGCCTGATCCCTATCAACTAGAACATCATTATAAACGAGCAGCACACATCACATTCTAGCTGCATGTTATTTGATCGTGATAGGTTAGCCTAAGACTCCAGCCCGCTCCTCCAGCAGATTTATGACCTTATAAATATGTCAGTCACGCAAGTCTTATAGATAGGTAAGTACCTACTAATCGTAAGTCTTGAGCTCATGTAGACCGATTCGGAAATACTTTTTGGTTCTGTGGTTCATGGGTGTAAGTGAAGGTATGTTTTGGTAGAATTTTGGTATCTATAGATTAGAGACAATGATATTATAAAGGAAAGATAGGCTACGTTCATACGTTGCTATACAGGAGCCTTACTATAAGCTCTTATAGCAGGGCAGAAGTTGAACTTTTCCAGTGAGAGAGAGAGACGGAGCTATATACGACCTATAGCACCGTCGCTCTCTCTCACTGGAAACGTTCAACTTCTGCCCTGCTATATGAGATCATAGTAAGCACCCTGAGCTGCAGCGTTCTGATATTGTTGCGTTGTTCTTGTTAAATGTACTTACATATTATAGGTGTATATAGTAGTTTTCAACTACGACTACGATAGATAATACGGAACGTATGATACAGAGAGAGATAGCTTGGCATTTTAGATATTTATATTGTCACGCCACGGACACGCTTTGTTTCGCTCGCTGCTATTAGCCGACTAAATCAAATTACAACAATTGTCTGAATTAGTCTGCAACAAGTTTCCCTATGTCATTGACTGTGTCAACGGAAATATTTTGTTAGCACTATTTAAAGTCAATCAATCAATCTGCCTAGCCTTTCCCCAATTATGTTGGGGTCGGCTTCCAGTCTAACCGGATGCAGCTGAGTACCAATATTTTACATGCAGCGACTGCCTATCTGACCTCCACAACCCAGTAACTGGGTAATACGATACCCCTTGGTAAGACTGGTTGTCAGACTTTCGGGCTTCTGACGACCCGTAACGACTGTCAAAGATCCACGAATGACAGCCGGGACCAATGGCTTAACGTGCTTTCCGAGGCACGGAGGAGTCTCGGTATGTAAAGATAGTCACCCATCCACTGATCAACCCCGGCAAGCGAGGCTTAACCTGATGGATCGACCCGTGCGGCTGTTATTACTTAGCCACGAGCTCCTACTATTTGAAGTCTAAATATTTAAAGTACTATTTAAGTACACAGCACTATTTAAAGTCAAAATATTTAAATTATTTCTTGTTTCATTCATGAACAAATGTGTCATTTATCTAAAAATATATCTCTTCGCAGCCATATATCAAAAACATGTGGTTTTTACCTATTGAAACAGTTAATAAATGACTTCAACAGCGTAAACGCTGTTCACAATTATTTAATTACCATTAATCGGCGCTAGAGCAAGTGTTCCCATCCAATCAGAAGTATTTCTAAAGAACTAAAACAACACGTTTACGACTAAGCTCCTGGGTAGGTACACTCGGCATTTAGGTATTTTTAACAACGTGAGATATGTTTTGACCACAGACGTCGCCCACGGTTCTAATTTTATTACCCTTATATTTAATGACATCTGATAGAGACTACGATAAAATACCTGTGATCAGTTATTAGCATCGGTATTAGAATTTCACTCAAGCGCCAATTTGAAATTGATCGGTAAAGGCATTCGAATTTTTGATCGTTTATCAAATGAATATTAGCGTAATTTAGTTTTATTACTAGAAATAAATGAATACTAACTAATTTAAAACAACAAATTAAAATTAAGAAAAAACAAGGAAATTACTCTGTATTCGACTCATTCACAAGATGAAACAAAGTGGTGCAAAAATTTGCGAAAACCGGACAAAAAATTGAATAGTTTTTGTTTATGCAATGTGTACATTTTGCACAATTTTAGACAAAGACCTCTATAAATTATGCTATTGTCACTTGGTACAATGTGTAACAATAATTTAGAACTACGTAGAAGAGAATAATAGAGCAAATATGCGGAGCACTTTTACTCAAAACTTTCATTGTGTTGTGATGCAAGAATGCTGTATTTTTGTATTAAAATATTGACATTGCAAAGTCGTGTTTGAGACGTGTACGTCGAGCTCGAGACGCTTTCCTGATTGTTCATTTTTGTTTTGGATCTTAAAATAGAAATGTCATGCAGTTTACCATTTGTAAGTACCTAAATCAAGGTATAATGTGATCTAGATTTTGTTGATGGCTATAATGTACGAAATAAAACTTTAACTGAGGTCTGTAGACAAATCATGCCGTACCTAAAACGTGGTTAGAGAACCAATGCTTTAGTTACTTAATAGCACATTCTGTTTCTCTTTAATTCCATCATAAATATCGCCTCTCATTCACACAAAACGTAACTAAAGCACCAATAAAGTGCGAGCCACCGTGCCAACCCAACAGAACTATCGCACAAACATTCGTTCACTTTTAACGTAAAGGGTGGCAACACGTTATCTCGAGTCGGCACAGTGGTCCCACCGCATCTGTCCGTACATAAATCTGTCGCATATGAAAAGAATTAAAACGTTCCCTATTGTAGACGGCTGAATAAATCTTACAGATATCTTTGTGAGGGACGCGCGACGCCCGCGGCTCTCCGACGAGGAACGGCGATATTTTACAAGTTTTTGACAGCCGATATGGCTTTCCTAAACGGCACCTGCCCACTGTGTGCTGATGGCCGATCGCCAATGCTTTGGACTAAAAATTGTTTGCTTTTTGGTTAATTAACTAGCAACATTTGTTCTATTTCGGGCCATTACTTACATTTATCTAAAATAATTGCTTTTTTATAAGTAGTAGAATTTATACTTTTAGCTATAATTTTATCAATACATTTCCTTCAGAAACGTCATTCTTATACATGCGCACACCATTAAATGCACATAAAAAAGTAATAGCTGAGCATGTGATATGGCGCTCTTTCTTACCACATAAAAAGTCGTGTTGACGCATAATTATTTCTATACTATTACCGTTTTATTATTTATCTAAGTTTTAGAAGATAGTCTCAGCATGTCTTCACGTAAATCACAATAAAATTAATGTTAATTAAATCTTCAAAGTTTTGTGTAACGTCCTTCATATAGTTTCGCCTTGAGAACTAGATGGCGCTACGTTGCTAGCAAAATAAACGCCAAGTAATGGCTCCAACAGTTTTATTACTGTAATAAAATATAGCCTAGAGCTTGATGCGCGAATTTATCTCTTTTTAACAAATAACTTGGTATTCGACTTTGCAAGGACAAAAGACACATTAACAAGACAAATTAATATTAAAATCAAAGGAAAATTAAAAGGTATAAGACGCTAGTTTTATGAACTAGTTTTTAAATATCCACATAAGTGTTTACGACCAATTAATACCTACTCAAATCAAATAAGTTTAATCAAAGAAACAGAAAAATGCGATCACAGTGGAACCACTTAATAAATTGTCTGGGACTTGTATGGAGAAAAAAAAAGTGTATAAATCGAGTCACCAATAACACTATAGTGTGGAGTTTATGGCACTGCCCTTGAAGTGTGTTATCGGGCGACGATTCTTTATTGACACTATAAATGTGGGAAACATACGGGGAGGTTTTACGGCCGTGCGCGGGACGGGTGGCGGGTACAATGTACGCAGAATGAGTGTGAAGAAGTGTGGGGCGGAGACTTACCTAGATACTTATTACAACTTTTGTTGGAGTTATTTGTCCGTATTTGTCTTGTAGTAGTGTCATTAGTAGCTAAACAAAAATATAGGGGCAATTCATTTTCTTTATGAATTGCCTCCATTTTGTTTATCTGATTATAAGTAGGTATATGATTCGTGAAATGTTTTTACTTATAAAGTCTATTTTGTTTCCTTTTTTTTGTGGTCATAAAATTACAAAATTTGTGTCTTTTTATTATGAGAGGACACTGGCTCGTGCAACACAGTTATAACTAGCGTAAGAGTCACAGAATTCTATCATTTGTATTACAACTTGTTTTATGTTAATACGTTCACAGTGTAACTTCTATTTTTATTTTATTATTTTGCCTGCAAGTGATCAACATTCTAATCAACAAAAAAAAACCATAACCCCAAAAATATCATGATGATAAACTTTTTTATTAGTTTCGGTACTCAAAACTTCAAGCAACCGCCTGTAGGGCCCGCTGCTTATCAAGCCCCGTATATTTCCATCATTACCCTGACTGATTTACAGGGCTTTAGCGGAATATGTCCGTCGGCTGTCCACCGCAGCCACCGGCCCAATAATCGTTAAGACAAGGCGCGTTAATACCTTGGAAGACAAAAAATATACTCCACATATTGATAGGTCTACAATTGGTTTATGATATGGCCGATGTTATGTCGCATGGCGGGTAGTTTGATGTTTGTTATGAAGAGCGAGATTTGTGACGTTTGAAGGAAGTTGTCGTAATTAAGCTACTTATTTGGAAAGTGTTTTGAGTTTAGTGGTGTTAGTTTTCAAAGGTAGTTCATAGGTATAGTGAAGTGTCAGCTTTGGTCAAGTAATTGTTAAACGACAAGAGGTTCTGAAAGTGTGAACTAAATTAGACTGGAATTTCCTAAAAGCTATTCGTTCATACCCATTTAAGAAAACAAATTGGAAACATACCAACATAACATAATCATATCAATAAGATAATTCGTATTCCACACATCCCTGACAAACAAACAAAACTTCCCTCTTTATAATATTGGTATGATTATCATAAATACAGTCGACAAGACCTGGCGAGTACTTATGTGTGTGCGCAATTTATTGAATGTCTCGGTATAAACATAAATGAACTCGTACACATTAGAGGGAAGAATTTTATTAGTAGGTATGCATTCACATTTCCGGCCTCTTGAATCACATTAACACGAACCGTTTTATGTTATTTCACAGCACACGAATCCATATTTTTAACATTTTTGGACATGAAAGTTTGAGTACACAAAAAAAAAACATTTTTTTAAAAGTCGCCCATCACAAATCACCGAGTGGGCCCACAGTGCTCACACCTACACGATATTTGGGACATAACACAACTTATTATGTCGTGTCCGTGTACGTATCTTGTTAAACAAAACAAAATTAATCAAAAACGCCCAACAATGGTAATCGAGAGACAGTGTCCGTCATAAATCCAGGGTCCCTATCACTGCATCGCACATCACTGTATCGCATTACGACATTGTCTGTTTGATATCGAATTTATTACGAGGGGCTTATTCGAATCACTCGGAACACGTCAGCCGGCATCGCTCGGCTCTCATAAATTGTGTGACATATCGTTCGAGTTCCGAGATTTTTCTGTATAAAACTGTCGACGATGTTATGCGCTCCGATAAGCCAAAATCCAACCCTAATAATGAAGGATTAAGGTTTAATTTAAATTTTGAGAGCAGCAAACACAATTTTGCTCTCGATATCTTGTCGTGTCTTGCCTCATATTAATGACGGTTCTTTTTTTAATTTATCGTGAATATTGTCGTAGTGACTTGAGCCATTGGATTTTTTGATGTTACTCATCGGATCGGCGGCGATCGAGATAATCTTTTAAAAGTCAATTAAATACGATACTAAACATTTTTGACCAAAAATCTCTGATGTGAAACCACTGTGTATTAGTTCACATCACTTAGCCTGAGTAATTTGATAAAATTAAAAAAGCGAGCTTATTTAATTTTATTAGGGTGTTTTCTTTCAACTTTGTCCTGTATATTTTACACTGCAATGTTATCACCAAGTGTTTTTTTATTTTATTTTAAAAGTAAAGTTGTCAGAGGCCGTATGAACTCTGCAATTTCCAGATTAAAAATTAATTATTAAACAGATAATATATTTTTTTATTTTTCCAAAAACAGTGTTCCAAATTGCTTTTCCACCAGTCATTGAAAAGCAAAAACTATGCAATACAATACAGTAGGTACTTAAATTTAGTGGAAAAGATCACCTGTATCCTGTACTAGTTAAAAAGATCACCTGTGTCCTGTACTAGTTAAAAAAAATTATTATGATTATGATTATGAGTGTGTTGTGTAAGTGTGGTATTAAACATCCTGTTTCTCTGTTTCCAGATGACAGAGAGTGACCAGGAGGGAAAGTGGAGCGACCAGTAGAGATGCGCTCCAAGCAGCAGCCGCGCCCGTCCTACCGCTGGCTCAACACGAACGAAAACGGTGAGTGATAGTAATACTAATAGTAATAGTTCTTTATTTCTTTATCCTTCACATACTAGCTTTTGTATAGCATAAGATTATTGTATACAAGGTGTTAAATAAATAACCCACAACCTCTTAAGGGGTCATTGTAGTCATCATTGTGAACAACTTTTACTATGGCACCAAACCTGAAATCGCGAAAAAAAAAATCAGCTGACCAGTACATTTATCTACATCAAACTCGTCAAAATGTAGGCAGCAGCTGATTTTTTTTTCGCGATTTCAGGTTTGGTGCCATAGTAAAAGTTGTTCATAATGATGAGTACAATGACCCCTTAAGAGGTTGTGGGTTATTTATTTAACACCTTGTAGAATTAAAGTATGAAGTAGCAAAGCTTATTGTAGAAGGTAATGAGAATTAAAGTAGAAGGGCTCGTGCGCAGTGTTGCCGCTACAACAAAATACGTACTCATACACATTGCTATACAGGGTGACCTGAAATTAGTGGCCGACCCGTTAAGGGGTGATAGTAGGCATCAATTCCAGTCGATATCACTCTTAGACCTACTGTCCTAAAGTTAACCCATTTCAAGATATTCCTACTTAAAGAATTTTACAAAAAAATCGATTTTCGCGTAAGATACCGACATTTACGAAGATATCGCTATTAATAATTCCTTACTTAGAATATCTTTGATGCAAAACAAAAAAAAAGTACCAGAAAGACCAATTTTTAGGATTTACAGCTATTTTAAGATTTAAAGTAGGGTATTTTTTGTAAAATTCTTCAAGTAGGAATATCCTGAAATGGGTTAACTTTAGGACAGTAGGTCTAAGAGTGATATCGACTGGAATTGATCCCTACTATCACCCCTTAACGGGTCCGCCACTAATTTCAGGTCACTCTGTATATCAAGCTATACATTTCCAGTAGCTGATCTCGCAGTGTAAGTATAGGATTTCCGTACAATGAGAGGTCAGCTTATACTGGAAATGTATAGCTTGATAATATGTAGCCGTGTGTACCTACTTTGTTGTACGTACGCATTTGACAGTCTTTGCGTATGAAAAAGTGACTACATGCCGTAACTTTGTAGCAGCGGCAACACCTATAGTACTTACCTATTTAGTAGGTACCTACAGGAACTAAGTTAATAACGCTAAGCAATTTCTCGGTTTTATTAATAAGGGGAAATGAGGAACACTTGACTTGAGTAATTTCAACGTTGGTCTTAAGGTTGGTAGAGCACCCTATAATGTTAGCTACATACAACTCAATATTTATGTCAAACAAGCACACATTTTAATTTTCACATGCCTAACTTAAGAAATACTGAGTTTCCCATACAAACATTCATCCCCTATATCACCGTAGGATTATTTTTGAAAAAAAAAAGTAGCCTATGTCCGCCCCCAGGATACCATCTACCTATAGCCTTGCCAAATTTTATCGAAATCCTTTCAGTGGTTTAGGCGTGAAAAGGTAACAGACAGACAGACAGACAGACAGACAGAGTTACTTTCGAATTTATAATATTAGTATGGATAATAAACCGTATTGCCTAAGATAACACAGGAATGCAATAAATTTAAATTATAATAAGTGAGATAAAAGCTTAAACAGCTCGATTACTCATTGTTGGGATTTACATATTAAAATTGCATATCAATTACCTCGATCAATTTGATGCAAATCAAGGGCACGTCATCCAAACGTTTTGAGGTCTCAATTATGACTAAAGATCTCACCGTTTCTCCCACTGTGCACGCCACGGGCTATTACATAATCAGTTAATCCACGCCTATTTAATCATATTCACAGATAGATACGTTGACTTACTGTTCTCAACTTTTTTACACTATGCCACAAAGTTATACATGCTTCGATACTCCACTGAATAACTCTATCCCATTGTTTTAAAGTCGAAATTCGTTTGCCATGCATTTTATACCAGAATAATTTGTCGCAGCGAACAATTGAAACCGGCACCGTGACGTGACGATTCTGAATATCCAACTAAAACTCGCAATAAATATTAAGTTATGACCATAGAAAAAAAAAGTGGCATACAAAACGCAAATGTACTAAGTAATAATTCATAGGTCTTTTTGTATGAAACTAAGCCACCGTGAAGCGATAAATAATATTTATTTTCGCTATTATACGGGTTTTTGTCAGTTGTAATGGGTGTAAAGCGCCGAGCGGGTTGGGCGGTGCGGGGCCGCGACAGCCGCGGCTACGTCACCAGTTTACCATGTGACGTCATAGTGATTAGTGGAGACGAGATTAAGATGACGTCAACGTCTTTACTTAAAGATGATGGACAATCTTTCTTTAACAAGACTTGTTAAAGAAAAGCTCAGTCATAAACTCATGAAGGTTTTCTTGATCCGTAGTTAACTCAACCAATAGTTAAAAATAGTAACTAATGTCAACTTGGTTCACATTTTGCCAAAATTTAACCTTTAATTACTATTTTTAACTATTGGTTGAGTTAACTACGGATCAAAAAAACAGTCCTATAAGTCCTTCGGAAAAACCTAGATTAGGAGAAGAAAATAATTGTATAGGAAATTATTAAGTTGAAATTCTGTAGCTTTAAGTTAGGTTTAGATCGGAAACAATTGTCTATTTTTCAACTTTTGAAAACCTAGAGCAGTACATACTTACCTACAAACGAAAATAATGGACTTGAAAAACTATTCTGATACAAATTCCATCCTTCATATTGACTTCAATAGACTCTACTTTCATTGTAAAACAATTACAAAGAAGGAAAGAAAGAAAAGAAAGATCAATTTATTATCAAACTCCCACCATTTTCCGCCCCGCTGTTTCTCTGGCCCAGCATGCAATTCATTCGTCCTTGCACTAAAGCTGCCTCCATATGCGCCGGCGCCTCAATTACGTATATTAATCGATATTAATAATTACAAACACTGTATGTGGTTCTACTTACGTCTTTTGTACACTAATTGAGATCGAAAAAAAACTGTCAGCTGTCGGAACTTCGAAGGATTGGAAATTAATTTCCTGAAAGGAAGGTTCCAAAAGTGTTGCTATGTTTTTAAGTAGTCGGACCGATCTAGGTATTTATGCAAGATATAATTATGACTGGTAAAGAGGCGCTTGTGGCTAAGTAATAACAGCCGCAAGGGTCGATCGTTCAGGTTAAGCTACGCTTGCCGCGGCTGGTACGTGGATGGGTGACCATTTTTACATTACAAGACCCATCCGTGTCTCGGAAAGCACGTTAAGCCATTGGTCCCGGCTGTCATTCGTGCATCTTTGACATTCGTTAGGGTCGTTAGAAGCTCGAAAGTGTGACAACCAGTCTTACCAAAGGTTATCGTGTTACCCAGTAACTGGGTTGTGGAGATCAGATAGGCAGTCGCTCCATGTAAAATACTGGTAGGTATACAGCTGAATCCGGTTAGACTGGAAGCCGACCCCAACATAGTTGAGATAAGGCTAATTTCAACTGTCTACATAATACGGTTCATGAGATACAGTCCTGTGACAGACAGACGTACAGACGGACAGCGGAGGCTTAGTAATAGGGTTCCGTTTGCTACCCTTCGGGCACGGAACTCTAAAAATGACTCGTTGAATCACCATCATCATCATCATGCCTTAGGTATCCCAATCTATTGGTCAGCGTACATGTCCATTTCATCCATACTTGTCTATTAGTCGTCATCTCGGTAGTCACTCCCTTTCTAGCCATGTCATCTTTCACACAATCCATCCATCGTTTCTTTGGTCTTCTCCTACTCTTAAAGCCATCGACATTCATACTCAAAATTTTCCTCACAATATTTTCCTCATTTCTGCGCATCATGCCCTGAACATGACATTGAATCACCACATTTTTGGTATCAAAAGTAGCCTGTGTCACCTACCTATGTGTTAATCCAGGTTATAATGCTATCTACATACCAAATCGGCCCAGACAGCCCTTTGAGTGTGCAGAAGTAACAAACATATAAATAGACCCCCAACACACACTCACACAAATTGACGACACGGTTGGCGCAGTGGTTGAGTGATTGACTGCTGCGCAGCATGTCGCGGGTTCTATTCCCGCACGGAACAAATATTTGTACGACCTACAAGTATTTGTTCCGAGTCTGGGTGTTTTCTATCTATAATATGTATGTATTAACAAAAAAAAAAAAAAGTATATAAGTAGTTTATCAGCCATCTCGTTACCATAATACAAGCATTAGGTTGCTTAGCTTGGGACTAGATGGCGTTGGGTGAAATGTCCAAGGATATTAGTATTAGTATCAGTATAATTCGCCTGTATAATATTAGTGTGAAGTGTGTTAGATAACCAATAATCTATTGTATCTTACTTATAACTTACTTATAATAGTAGTATCTAATGATTATAATACAGGTGCGCTAGATAACAATGTCAGATCACCTTGACTTAACGATTAATAGTTAGATTTAGTAGACAAACTTATCGGGATCGGTCTGATTGATGAATTATTATAGTTGATGCCAAGTTTCGTCTAGCGTACTTAGAAAAGTTTAGATCAATGCTAAACTATTGTATCTACTTGTATCTAAGTGCTAATACGTATGTAAATTACTTAAATCATTGTTTATTAGAGGGAATTAGGGAGCTTGTGGCTAAGTAATAACAGCCGCATGGGTCGATCGACCAGGTTAAGCTGCGCTTGCCGCGGTTAGTCCATGGATTGATCATCATCTGCCTAACCTTTTCCCGACTATGTTGGGCTCGGTTTCCCGTCTAACCTGATGCAGCTGAATACCAGTATTTTACATGGAGCGACTGCCTATCTGATCTCTACAACCTAGTTACTGGGTAATACGATACCCCTTGGTAAGACTGGTTGTCAGACTTTCGGGCTTCTGATGACCGGTAACGACTGTCAAAGATTCACGAATGACAGCCGGGACCAACGGCTTAACTTGCTTTCCGAGACACGGAGGATTCTCGTTATATAAAGATGTATAACCGCGGCAAGCGTAGCTTAACGATCGATCCGTACGGCTGTTATTAATAAATAATAAATAAATATCCTTGGACATTTCACACAACGCCATCTAGTCCCAAGCTAAGCAACCTAATGCTTGTGTTATGGTAACGAGATGGCTGATTAACTACTTATATACATTTTTTTTTTGTAAATACATACATATTATAGATAGAAAAACACCCAGACTCCGAACAAATACTTGTAGGTCGTACAAATATTTGTTCCGTGCGGGAATCGAACCCGCGACATGCTGCGCAGCAGTCAATCGCTCAACCACTGCGCCAACCGTGTCGTGTCGTGTGTGTCGTGTATGTGTGTGTCGTGTGTGTGTGTCGTGTGTGTGTGTGTCGTCGTGTGTCGTGTCGTGTCGTCGTTTCGTGTGTATTACTTAGCCATGAGCCCAATACTTTAACTAAACCTTCATAAATATAAACAAATTGTACCAACATCTAATTAGCATACCTTACCTGCCAACTTACCTGTTCTTAGCCCCTCATTGAAGCCAACAACAGACAAGTGACCACACTACAACAGCTGCCCAACAGAACCGTGACGTAGTCAGACACAACTATACAATAAAATAATAAAAAAAACTGTTCACAGTTTGGTACAATTTATGGCTCGTTCCTGGCTTGATTTACAGGCTTTCTCTTGGCCTATTGTTGGCAATTTGTGGACCAGTTAGCATAAATATAATGGAGGTGCTGATAGCTGTGTGGGGGATCTTGGAAGCTATGGTTTTGGTCAGGCAATTGGAGAAAAGGATGTTGTCAGGGTAGAGAGTTGACAACATAAAATACTAGGAATTAGATATGCAAATCTTTAGGTATATTGGCGCTTTTGAATCGATTGGGTGAAATTCTGAATTTTCGATCACCCTGTAGTTGCAGGCTTGAGGATCATGCGCGCATGAATTTGAAATAGGCATTCAGGTTCAGGATATAAATTATGATATGTGACTCAGAACAATGCCACCTGGTGATTACTCCTTGGAGTAAGGAAAAAATATAAATAAAAAATAGCCCAATGTATGTAGGCGCCTAAGCGCCTCACTTCTGAACGGTTGCACATTCAAACTCAAACCATTAAGTAAGTAGTTTGGTTTTGTGTTTTTTATAAATATGTATGATAGTCTGTAAGGTATTTATGTTATGGGTCTTAGTTACCCGAAACAAATGATATATTATTATTATTATTATTATTTCAAATAAACCAATTACAGGCACTTTTGAATTGTCAATGAATCGGTCTTGGGTCGGTCAGTCAGAAAAATGAAGCTAGTTGCCCATTCCAAAGCGTAGATCCTGGAGAAGAACGGACAAGAAACTCCACGGACACTCTTTTAAATCAACACACTGCACACACATAATACACTAATTATTTTTTTGTTGTGTTTGTAATTGTCAGGAGAAGGTTTGTATGACAGATTTTTTTGGAAAATTCACCGGAAAAGTCGGAAATTTGGATAGTATTTTTGTATGAAAACAGACAACACACAGTTTAAACCACTGCACTGGAGATACGGACATGAAATTCACCAGGCGACGCCGGTCACGAACAGTTAGTAATACATAATATCTAAATACCTTTCACATAAAAAGGTCCTTGTAAAATACTGCCCCATTATTTAAGTATTGTCAAGACTACATACTTTTTCATCGACCAATAACTCTTTGTAAAAAAAAATAACATTCCCAGGTATACAAAACCTCAGGTAGGTTTCCAATTATTGATTTACCGTAAAGCTAATGAATAACTTATACCCTCGAACAATTCAAACAGTTGTTCGGTACTTCGGGACTTTACGCATTTTTTACGCTTTCCGTAATCATTTGACCGACAGAAGTTTTAGTACCCCTTTTTATGTATGTGAGAAAACAATTGTTAGGCCACAAAATGTCGAGGCACAATAAACCTTGGCACAGCGATTTCCTTGTTTTTACGACTTTAACTTTGACTTCCAGTCTTTAAGTTTTTATTGGGCACCCTTTATTGGTTTTGACGGAAGAGGTGGATGATGGGCTGGTCTTTGTTCGTGAGGCTATTGATGAATTGTGTGAAGATTTGCGGTTAGAATTGTAAAGGTGGAAGTTGGTTTTTGTTATGCTTATTTGAGGAGTATCTGTCATTGTTACTAGTGGACTTAGAGAGATCGCTTTTGGACTTCTGCCATTTCATCTAAATTTGGGTCCTCCCTTTTGGTAGTCAATTCTGTGTTAGCCTGATGATGGCAACAAAGCAATAATTATGTCATCATCATACGACACACAGTTGACTGCTACGCATAAAACCATATCTGGAAAAGCAACATTGATTTACGCAAATAAATATGAACAATATAAAGCGGAATCAATCACACCACAAGCATATACATTCATAAACCGCCATCATAAAAATCGAAAAAAAAAAAAAACTGTCGAATCCGCATAAAAGTAGTGTTTACAAACAGTGAGCGCGGTTAATCTTTACGATCGGCCCCGAATAGGCCCGAATACACCCGATCGCCTGATTTATAGACTTCGGAATAGCTCCCGTCTTTTAAACGATCGGCCCGATGCCCGCTGAATTTACGGCTTCATAGAGTTTTATAACTGATTTTATCAGTCGTAAACTTTTACAAGGCGATTTGGTTGCTATTCATTAAGAGCGCTGATGTGTAGAGGCATTCTGGATTATAGTCTCTAGAGTGGATAGTGAGGGCGTGGGACCCAGTAGACTGTATGAGAGTGGATAGTGAGGGCGTGGGACCCAGTAGACTGTATGAGAATGACTCATCTTATAGCTACTAAGTATAAAGCCCACAAAAATATCGATTGACGCAACGATTATGACATTTATGTTAACCAAATCATAGTTTTTTTACTGTCTTAATAACTTATTTCCACAGTCAAATATTTATGAACTATAAAAAAACCTATAGCATTCGCAATAAACTTCTGATGAACGATTTCCGTAAAATACTAAAACTCGTAATAAAAATATAATCGTGTCAAAACACATCCGTTGTTTGAACAGGTTTCAGTAAACTTCATCCAATTATTGGATAGGGCCATAAAAAGTGACGATTACGTATAAATCATTAAGTGAATAGATTTAGGAGCTGCCCTGAGGCCGTAAAGTGAGTTTAGTTGTCAATAAACGCGCGTAAACAGTTGTCGGGTTGGCGTTAGATCGTTAACTGTGTAATCGCCGGCTGCGTGGCCGCACACGATGCTACGCGGGGTTATGAATTGTGCTGCAATTTGGTGCACATTGTTAAATATTTTGGTAATTAGGGATTTTAGTAGTGGTTGATGTGTTACTAATGTTTCTGTTTACCTAGCCAGCGAGCCATTATGTGTTTATAGTTTATAGCAACATGTTTACGATCTCTGGTGGTCAAGAACAGAAATATTGGAGCCTCTTATTGGCCAAAATGTTATTCTATTAGATGCTTCGCGATGCATTATAAACATTATGAATGAAAAAAAAAACTATCTGTAGTCTTTTTATCCTCAAAACGAGGACGCTTTTGACTACTTGCTTTAGACTGTTAAGTGGAAGCGAGGACAATACTTTGAGTAATACCCCGACTTTTCCTGTATTGTTAGTTTATGTGAGATACACCTTAATTTATTAAAACTAAAGCACTTCCCTATAATGTTTATTATTCGAGCATATGGCGTGGGCTGCAGCTGAAAATCAGCTTCAGGTATAGGTACCTTGACTATTCTATTCTGAACTTTGTCTTTCTGTTTTGATAGATTTAAGGGGTTTTCTGTTTTAGTGCTAATGAAACGCATTTTTCTTCCTTCTTTATTAGTGATTCTTAAAAAATACGATTTTTCAAAATAATCTTTTTCGATTTCGAAGTTGCATTTTCTGCATTCTTATTCCCTTCCCACAATTACAATTACCACTTCAATTTAGTCAATAATTTGAGGCTGTAACACACTATAAGCATATCGTAAGTAGCGGCTCGACCTCGTAACGCGAGCCGCCATCTCCGACATCCTGCTGTACGCCACTTTATGAATGAAACTGGAGAATGCGCAAGCGCAAGAGGTTAGGGCGCGGTTGTACTGTTGATTGCATACGATTAGTTGGAGTTTTTATTATTGGGGCTTACTCAAATACAAGTTAAAAATCAAGTTTCTTTTTAAATAAAACTGTAAAAAAAAGGTAACCAAAATAAGTTAAGGTAGGTAGGGTAAAGGTAGGTGGTATATAAAGAAAACCTGAAACAATTAGAACTGAAAATCATCCATTGATGGAAAATACAGTTCAGTCGAGATGTAATTCCTGTGTCAAGTTTTGCTTCAGAGCATTTTCAAGGTTCTCTTATCTTCCTTTCAGACTTCATAGATACTTATTACATAGTATGCATAGGAATATTTTCTCCTAATGTCCAAGTATTAAACGCGAAAATCAATACTGTTGCCTGATGTACCTTTTACAAATATACTTTTGCAGATGGCAAAATAAAGATAATTAGAGACTAGAGATCAGAGATTAGAGAGAATATGGTCTATTTCTAGAGATCATAGCCAGATAGGGTGATTTTATTCCTAGCCAGGGAAGTGTTACGAACTGTGCAAGTCTTCTAGAGCCTCGGCCAAAGGTGTTGAAAGCCAAATAGTTTTAGACAGAAATAGTCTGACAGACGTCTTTACCCGCCCCAGGACATCCATGAGGATTTCCACTCGCAAAACATTACCTTCCTTCAGGGTCAGTCGGGTAAAAAATGGTAATTTTAATTCCTGAAAAGTATAATTTAAAATACACAATACACTGCCTCTTTGACACGGGTGTGAACAGACCCCTCGCCTGTAACACGAGTAGTGGATTACGCTCACGGCTGATTACGCTCAGCCCGACGGTGACCGACGTCAGCGCATCAGTTTTTTAAACTTCAATACTGTATTATCGTGCTCTTTTGTTATACGGGACTTGGCAGAAGCGTAGTACGTGTCTTATGATGGTAATAGAGGCATATAATATAGGTATCTGCTTCTGCCAGAGCTCTTGAAGGGAGAATTTTGCCGGGTAGGGAAGGTTAATGTTCAGCTGTTGAATACAATTTAAGCAACTGTTGTTTTGATAATCAATGTGGTCACGTTACACGCAATAAAGCGAGTGAAGGTTTTTAAATCAGAAAATGTTCTGAAGGCCAATCAATTCTCGTACCTTAAAACGTTCAAATTCAAGTTGCAATCTCATGCCAGCAAGTAGCGACAGTCAAATGTCAAAAATGTAGGTAAACGATAAACAATTTTTGACAGATTGAGACTGAGATGAGATTACGAACGTTGTTAAAATACGGGAATGCCCCTCCCCCCAGTTTATATATTTTCAGCATTTTATTTCTTTCTTAATCATCAACCATGTTTTTTGTAGTTCTTGGTTGCGTGCAGTTTGGAACTGCATTAGAAATTAATTATTTAAAACTAATTATCCTATAGGTATCCTATAATAATAAATGAGCAAAATTTGAATATATTTGTAATCACGTTGTCGAAAACGGCTCTAACGATTTCGATGAAAGTTGCAATAAAGGGGTTTACGGGGGCGAAAAATCGATCTACCTAGGTCTAAAATTCGTTTTCTCCTTTTTCACCCGAGCGGAGCTTGGTCGTACTAGAATACCTAATAATATGAGCCAAATAAACTCACACTAAATTACTCCTCTCACCTTGGCAGGACAGGACACATAAAACTGAAGACAGATTTCTACAAGATTAATACAACATACATTGTAATTTTCACCATCAAAATTGATTAAAGCATGTTTACAAAATTATGGTCAACATGTACTTACCTAAATACAGCATCCCTGGCTATATTTAAGTGTCGCCAGATATCTTTGGGCGGCGCCTGAGTATATTACAGGTACTGTCAAATAAATAGCTAATCTTCTCTAGAAATTAGATAGCTATGGGAAGATGTATTTTGAAATTTTAGTCTATGGCGTATGGAGTTTCTGCATGCTTATGTGAACGGGGATATCTTGTGTGGAAGTGAATTTTATCTAGTGTGTGCGCAAGAGCATTGTAATGGCTGTTGTTTTCCTCAGTACCTCTACCTTCTTATTGGTTGTGGTGTGTCAAAACCGTCTTATTATCTAACGAGTTCAAATTTTATTACCTTCAAGCCAGTTATTGCATTTTGTCATGAAATAGAAATCTTAGATACGGATTTAACGTCAGTTTTTTCAATTAGAACTTTGACTTTATAAAGTGTATTAATTCAAAATATCGTTTATTATACAAGAAAATTGTGGTAGAATAATTACACAGTATTAGGATCATTTCCTAACACTTTGTAATCTCTACCACAATTTTCTGCAGCTTTGCTTCAGCAGCGTTTGATGCTGCGTGTAAAGTTTGTCAAAGATAAAACTCCATTTGTACACAGCCAGGTGATTCAATAACAATAAATTAAACTTACTAAGTACTTAGACTTTTGATGAGAAACCATGTTTGTGCCAAGTATCATTTCAATATGATGATAATGCGTGTATCTAGTAGATTTAGGCTCATGGGATCAACAGGACGCGACCTCAAGGTCAAACTGACGCAATAATGCATTGAGCTCTTGTTATGTATCTAGCTATATGTAGTTATGTGCTAGAGTGATGACAGAATGGCGACTAGTGGACTTGTTAAGTTGTCAGTAACATTGTTAGTGTTCAAGAGAATGTCGAAGATAATTATGGACTTTGCATCGGAGAAAGCTCGTGGCTAAGTAATTACAGCCGCACGGGTCAATCCATCAGGTTAAGCTACGCTTGCCGGGGTTGGTCAGTGGATGGGTGACCATCTTTACATACCGAGACTCCTCCGTGCCTCGGAAAGCACGTTAAGCCGTTGGTCCCGGCTGTCATTCGTGGATCTTTGACAGTTGTTACGGGTCGTCAGAAGCCCGAAAGTCTGACAACCAGTCTTACCAAGGGGTGCCGTATTACCCAACCGGGTTGTGGAGGTCAGACAGGCAGTCGCTCCATGTAAAATACTGGTATTCAGCTGCATCCGGTTAGACTGGAAGCCGACCCCAACAGTTGGGAAAAGGCTAGGCAGATTGATTGCATCGGTGGAAGCTAACGACTGTCGGGTTGGTTATTAATCCTAACAACGGGTTGTTTCCAATCAAATCTTGACATTGGTTAGAATCAATCGGCAGATTTTGGCCAAGACTTATTAGGCTATTGGAAAAACTGTTAACGCCTTTAAAGGATGAACAGCTGTTAATGTAGAAACGAGATTGACAGATTGGATCTTAACAAACAACAGCCGTGTGATTCTGTAAGACCTCATTCTAAACTTCGAATCTGCAATGCTATTCTCTAAACATCTCACCGTGATAACTTAAGTGAAGTGAGCGTGAAGTGAGCTGTCATTCCACCCGATGCTACGGATTGACACTATTGACAGCTCACTTTAGATCACCTTCACCTAAGTTTTCACCGTGAGATATTTACAGAATAGCACTACCGAATCCGCTGTGAGTTTCTTGATTGGCATTCTAAATTCAAAGTGTCAAATAAAAACAAGTGAGAAGAAGTGATGCGAAGTGAGAGTGAATAGCGATGTGAGATGCGAGTTGTTGTTTGAATTTTACAGAATCGACGTACAGCTGTTAATACGTCATAAAAACGCATACTTATCTATACAGAGTCATTTCTAAAGCCATTACTAAACTAGGTAACATATTTATACCATTGACTCATACAATCAATCAATCTGCCTAGCCTTTTCCCAACTATGTTGGGGTCGGCTTCCAGTCTAACCGGATGCTGCTGAATACCAGTATTTTACATGGAGCGACTGCCTATCTGACCTCCACAACCCAGTAACTGGGTAATACGATACCCCTTGGTAAGACTGGTTGTCAGACTTTCGGACTTCTGACGACCCGTAACGACTGTCAAAGATCCACGAATAACAGCCGGCACCAACGGCTTAACGTGCTTTCCGAGGCACGGAGGAATCTCGGTATGTAAAGATGGTCACCCATCCACTGACCAACCCCAGCAAACGTAGCTTAACCTGACGGATCGACCCGTGCGGCTGTTATTACTTAGCCACGAGCTCCTCCATTGACTCATACAATGTGAGCCACAAAATACTAAAAAGCTATCAGAAAATGGAGATACCCAATAACAGCTTTATAACATTATTTCAATCAAGCTAATCACAATAAAATAGAGTTAAAAGCTTCACGCTAATATCAACTGGAATTAAGATAAATACGTATCATAGAAATATTAATGTTTGTTGTGTAAAATCAATTTAGGATACATTTAATGTTAGATTTATAACCGTCGTAAAAAAAGAACTTGTTTCAACTAATTAATGTCAACTCGATGTGTCGTCAGACCATGTCAGATCTGTTTTTCTAATGATTTTGGGACAGTTCTAAACTATGGAAATTGTATGTAGGTATTGACATGTTCGCATCGGAAATTCAGTATCGATAAGACGGCCATTTTGGATTTAATGGCATCCGACCCTAACGTAGAATTTAATATTGCTTTGGTTCTAATTTTGGGTAATCCGTTAGAAGTCATCTTTTATATTCAAAGGTAGAATAATAAACAACGTTGTTCTACAAACGGCTAATCTAGTCATTCACCTTTATATTGTCTTGTTGAATCAATGTGTGTGTGTGCTGTTTTTTGGGGGAGTTCCTAAAACACAAGTGTTGAAAAGGTTCAACCAGCGGGCCATACAACATTCATTGGGTTATTTAAGTTTTCGAGCAACGAATGTTTTAAACATAATTATGAAGCAATGTATTAGCAATTTCCTTCAAAATCCCTCGGATTGTGATAGAAAATGTGTTACGCAAGGGGCGCAGACGGATGTCCATGATCAGAAATAGAGTTCGCTGTTACGTAAATGTTTAATGTAATCAGCCCAGAAGGTCCTTTGGGTTGCAAAATTGCAATGCACTCATCACACTAGACTACGCTCTTTGTATCGCTCTTTTCAATATAATCCTATAATGTTCCCACTGCTGGGACACAGGCCTCCTCTCGGTGAGAGGGAGCGGGCCTTAATCCACCACGCGGGACCAGTGCGGGTTGGTAGACGTCACATGTTGTCTTCGGCATTTTGGTTTTAGGATTTCCTCACGATGTTTTCCTTCACCGTTTTGAGAGCAGTGGTGATGAAATTATTAACACAAAGTTAATAATAGGTTCGAAAACCTACGACCAAACTCGTAAGTTGCGGTCGTTACCACCTGGGCCACCAGTGAGCTCTGTAGCGTTCCTCAGTACCTATTTAAGAGGAAATGGGGGCAAAAAATTAGGTATTTTAAGAAGGTATTGCTGTCGCTCTGCGAGCGCTCCAACCTCTAATTCGTGCGATAAGGACAACTGCAGATTCGACTAAATAGCCTGTGTAAAAAGTCACATTTCAAGGTTTGGCTCTCGCCTATTTCTTCCTCCAATATTGGACCAATTTAAAAGATATTTCATAAACTGAATAAGAAGGATATATACTATGCCCCTATGTTTTTCTTTTTTCGTTAATAGTTGTCAAATTGGTACACTAGGCGTCTGTTGATAGCGGTCTGAATAGGCAATTTTGAGCATTTTTTGAGGGTTCTAGTTCTTATAAAAATAATATATCATCAAAAAGGAAAACATAGGGGCATACAAGTAGCTGATATTTATATTTCTGTAAAAAATAATTGCTTTATGGTCATTAACCAGAAAGAAAACAGGCGAGAGCGTTTGTATCTTTTTGTATGGAGAAAAGAGCACCCATGTTTCCTCTTAAAACCAGCAATATCTTAAGTAAGTAATGAATAACCACTCAAAACTCGACCTAATTAGCTGCATCAGATGGAATTCCTATAGTTTTGTACATCATAAATTTATTAGCAGCGACAGCCGAGTCCGTCTAACGGTAGCGTGATGGTTGATTCTTGTATAATTCACTTAATATTTGCATAAGCGGAATCCGGTCGCGTGGTATCGTTCGAAATGTATTATGTTATGCTTGGAATTCGTCACTTTGATTAGGGTTCCGTACCTCAAAAGGAAAAAATCGGTCAAGAGCGAGTCGGACTCGCGCACCGAGGGTTCCGTTCCGATTTCTGAAAAAGTGTGCTATTTAGAGACATCGTTTTATTTTTCCTGTAAATAACCTTCTATCACATAGAATAATTTCAGATTTTTTTCTTTGCAAATTTCGGAGATAAGGGGGGGGGGGGAAACGGTATTTTTTTTTACATTTTTGTCAAAAGTCGAACATTGTGAGACTTAAAAAAATAAAAAAATGTTTAAGAATGTGCAAACAGCGTTCTTTCATATGATACCCCACATGCCCTAGTAGCCCCCCCCACTTTGAATTTTTAAGACCCCCTTTCAGTCCCTGTTGCAAAAAAAATACATATATTTTTATTTCTTTCTTATTTGCAAAATAGTTGGGTAAACGTCATCTAAAATTGTTCCAAATTTCAAGTTGATAGCATTAGTAGTTCTTGAGATATCCAGCTGTGACAGACAGACAGACAGACAGACAGACAGACAGACAGACAGACAGACAGACAGACAGACAGACGACAGACAGACTGAGTCACACCATAAGGGTTCCTTTTTTACCATTTTGGTACGGAACCCTAAAAACGGAATCCATAAAGGATCACTCGTGTGTCTGTCGGTCTGTCTATCCGTCTGTCACAGCCCATTTGCTCCAAATCTTAAAATTTGGTACACATATGAACTTCTGTGACCCAACACGGGCGGGTAAAGTAAATAAATGAATTTTGATTGTCAATAAGAAAATTAAAAAAACAGTTTTGCAAACTGTACCGTGTGACATATCAAATGAAAGACCTTACTACGAGGGTCTCAAATATATATTTTTATAATTTTGAAATAAATTATTTTTAAGTTATTTAACAAAATAGACAAAAATTTACAATTCCCCCTTATCTCCGAAACTACTGATATCTGAAAAAATACAGAAAATAGTTAATTACCTGAATATTACAGGAAAACCTACAAGAAGTTTGTGATCTTAAAATAACATGGTAAATCTCTCAATATTGTGAGTACAAACTTACATTTACAGTAGGTATATATGGGAGAACATGTTTTTCAACTACAATGTTAATTTTGTTGGACAAATTCATCCTAACTACGAAACCCTTCATTGTGCGTGGGCCAACACGCACTTGGCCAGTTTTTTTGCTTTATTCCTAAGTAATCAAGTGTTAACTGATTAGCTGGGTACACCTCATTTTTTTCACCAAAACATGGAGGGAAGCCTATGATGGGAGGACAGCTTTGAGGGAAATGGAAGTAAGTGGGTGTAACTATACCAGTAAGGTATACGCGTGGCGTTGCTATGACGACATTAACTTGATATGCGTGTACAGTTCCGCGTTTTCGTTTTGTAAAGATATTCTAATTTCGTTAAACGTTATTATTTATTGATTTATTTACAATTTTCTAAAATAGCATCTTGGAGCAACCTGCAGCGCAGAGATGAAATTCAAACGAATAAAAAAAGAAATGGTCACGCCACTCGAGTTTTTTTCTGGGGGTTGTGCAAAAAAAATCATTCATGAAGCTTCTCATAGCTGGGTCAGAACAACAAACAAACGATGAACAAAAGAAAAGGGTCCCAGTCAAAGACCTTACCAGCTGACTTATAACAATAGCTTCATGAATGAGTCCTTTGCATAGAGTGATCCTAATTTTGGCTGTTATTTAGTTTTTTTTTTCAATTTATTAATTATTTTATATAATCATAATTTTTATGATTACTGGGCACTAGCACTACTTGTGTCATTAGTTAAAGTCGCTATAGCAGCGGCACGTTGTAGAAACCGAGATCATAAGTCAGTAGGTCTTAATTTAATGGATTCACCAGTTTTTAGATTTTACGATAGTTTTATTGATTTACAGGTTATGTTAAAGTCTGTCTGTCTGTGTCATGCCATCTAGATTATGACAGTTTTAACATATTTAAATACCGATGAAATAATTTGTCATATTTATGAGACTTGTCTTGTCTATCTTTATTTCGAAAGATGCTTAGTGATGAGGTCTTTAAAAAAAATAAGTAGCGCTTTATTCATAATTAATTTGAATGATATACGAAACAGCTTTACATAAAATAGTAGTAAACAGTAATTACTAAAATCAGGCTGAAGATATAATCACATTGTGTTATTAATTTACGACCTATATTCAAAGCCCAATATGGCGATAATCGGCTCCGAACGGCCTATTACAGCACCAACGGCGTTTTAACACGATCTCTAACATTTAGGAGCGAAATAATCGTAACAATAACATCAAATAAAAATAATATTAATATCGTGCTAATCGCTAACAAAATATACTATTACAGAAAAAAAAAAACGAATACTAACAGCCGATTATTTAATTTAATATAAAACGGGATCCAAATCGCCGATTAACTCGATTCGAATTTTAAAACTTCGAATAGGCCGTCTACGAGAATTCGAACGTTACAACCATAACGATCATTCGATTTTGTGTGTTTTAAAATGCTAATGGATTTCGAAATCTATTGATTTATCGATATTTAAAGTGGATTTAGATTTTATATCTATATTTTATAAACGGTGTGGGCTTAGAAGACGAAGAAATGCTTCTTATTCCTCGCTAATTGAATAAGGACTTATTTAATGAATATTCAATAATTGTGGTATAATATAACTATAAATAAATTGTTTTGATTAAGATGAAATAGGATCTTTGGTAGACTTTCACAGAAAACATTTCGTATCTATTTAGCGTCCTATTTCCATGCTTATTACTACGAAATATGATGTGCTTCAATTAAAAACATAAAAGGCTGAAATTACTTACCGATGTCACTAAGGGCTTGTGTCGTTATTCGGTTTCTCTTATTTATTTATATTAAACACACCAATAGCGCAAATAATAGTTAAGCATGACATTTACGTATGAATATTAGAGACAAAGGAGAAAAATAAAAAACGAGCGAGCTATAGTAGTCGCATAATTATCATGTGTAACTCTAACATTAAATCTAACTCTACCGCGAGCGCTCATTAGTCAAATCAAATCAAATAGCGCGCGCTTCCCCGGCTTCCTGTTACACACTTCCGTCCCTTTTCACGAAATCACTCCCACAGATTGCAGTAAAGCGAGAGGAAAGATGTTACACATCAAAAAGTGCGTCTAGTAGACCTACATCTAGAACAATACCAAACAAACCAATTTGAGCTATATAGGTAGACGTGCACTCTTGGCACTGTGGATGGGAAAAGGATTAAGTAGTAAGGTCTGTGGTGAGGGTTGTAACAGGTGTACAGATAAGGATCTTTTAATCAGATAACACCAATTTATGTTTCAGTTTTGTCATGCACGTTAATAATGACAAACTTACTGACTTTCTAGTAAGAATATCAAATTCCGTTCAAGGCCAACTCTATCGCCAAGAAACGTTTCACCAAATACCAACAGTTTCCATTGATAACAAAGAAATAAATCAAATAACTCCGCAACCGTTGAACCTCATCATAACCGATTAAAAACCGTGTAAACTCGTTTGTATAATATTATGTAAAAATCGGCCGACGAAAGCGCCAAGCTAAATAAGTCTGATTAATTCTTCAACAACGCGATTATCATCTGATATACAGATACATGTATAACATACTGTGACACTCGGTGATTCGACATGTTTATTAGCACGACGCATAGATTCCAATAAATTATTTAAATTATACATAGAAACACCTATTAATAGAGAATCGCCAATTTGCTCTTGCCACCACCAGCAAAACTGCCAAATAAAATTCTGACTAGCGACTCTGATAATAAGGTGCAAAAAAGATTATGCAAAACGAAAATAGATCGTAGCAGGCATATTCACTTAACTCGATTCTCGATTTTCGAGAATCTTTATCGATGCTCTATTCAATAACCGTTCGGTATCGATATAAATTGTTATTGGTGACGTGAGTTACCGTTTCGGAGATGGCGATGTACAGACGGACAGTGGAATAAATATACAATGAGGCTTATCTCTATACGGTATCGGTGATGGAGAGATGTTGATAGCTTGAGTGGGTGATGCTCCTTTTATTTGTAATAGATGTCGCCGTGATAGAATGTTATGTCGACTAGGTGTTACAATTGGTGCTAAAATAATATTACTCTATGTAGGCAGTAGGCACAGATACTGTACGGAAATGGTAGTAAGACACAGATGAAAATAATAAAGTCGTCTAGATATACCTACTGTATAAAGACGGACAACTTTACTTGATAGGCAACTGTTTTAACTTTTCTGAGCCTCATCCAGCTGAATACCTTTTCGACTCAACATTAATTTGTTACTCGTAGCTTAGTGTCTTTTCTAGTAGTGTAAAAGTAACTCAATCTGCATGACACGTCATTTGGTGGTATCCCATAGAGTGATCCGTTCAGATTATCAAGGTATTAACTGTTCCCTCAGCTTATATCCCATAAGTATAGATATAAAACTATCCATATGAAGAACTTTCAATGGTACGTCATTCAACACAATGGAAATAGTTCCGATGCTTATTGAAAACCAATGCGAGTGTGTTTCACAATTAGACTGCTAAATCCCCTTATTTGAACCCCTCACGTAACAGTCATTCACTGCCCGGTCCAGTCATCACACTCGTAGATTAGTTACCACAGAGATGGATGCCAATCCCCTGCCATTCCCCTGCCATTTCTGCCAGATTGATGCCAGTGCCCTGCCATTCCTGCTAGATTGATCGGCGGCCGCTGATGTGGAACTAAATTATTGACCGCTTTATTTTTAGTGTTTATATACGTCACTATTTATATCGTGCGAGTCGATAAGAGTGGGTTAGGTTATAACTTTACTTGGGTTAGTGAGAGGGATTGATTATATTAAATAGTCTAGTTGAGCCCGTGGCTTTACCTGCGTTTAAAATTTGTAAATTTCGGGAATGAAAAGACGTATGACCCTCTCAAGGTATATCAAACTACTTACCTTTCTGCGTCATTTCACGAAAAGTGATTTTGTTTCGGAATCGAAAAAAGAAAAAAAATCGAAAAGATAAATCGAATGGAGACAAACTTTCTCATCAGACATGGTAATTTTTTTCACGACTTCTAATTCGCGCGACCTTTAGTTCATCAATGAACCTTGTGTTTGAACTAATAATTTCCAGAAAACCGTTCTTGAAACTTTTAGAAAAAGTGTCAATAGCAGTAGCGTTACCTTAACCTGGGTCAAATCTAATTATTTTTCTTCTTTTCTTTATTTCAAGTTCTAAATTATGCTTATAAGGTTCATAATAAACAGTTCCACGTAGGTACTCGCATGTAGATAAAGTACTTACTTAATCTAGGCGTCCTAACAGTCGGTGGCTGTCGCGTCGTAACTCACGCGGCGGCCGACAGGTGGCGCTAACTGTCCCGTTCTCATGGCGTCATACATACACACGATTTATTAGTGAATTATTATTTCCTATCGTGTTGATACATAATTTTGATAATATTTCTTATATGGCTTGTTAATTTGATACGAAAAACAAGGTTATTAATTAATGTGGTGTAACCTGGCCAATCTTGATTGACTCGGACTGTGTGTCAACAATTTTCGGTAATAATACAAACATGAAACCAAAACAAACTATTTCACAACAACACATTCCCGTTCTTAAAAAAAAATTACCATTCATAATAAAATTGCAAGCTCCCAAGCAAAATAATTAAAAGTAGGTATACACTAGGTAGATGAAACGCAAAATTTACCATTCCCCATAGGTACTAAAACATAATCCGACCATGACTGAAATATATAAAAAAATGCAAAAACCTTGCCACCTCAATGCCACAACATCGATCCCAGCAACACCTTCGAGACTTAATCCAAAGCCAAAGAAACCTCAAGGATTATCACTTTAGACGCGACTGTACCAAATGAGCAGCAACAGACTTCGGGACTTCGACCACAAGGCGCTTGAAGTCCCAGGTATACTCGCTTACAGCGTGACAGTAACGCGCCTTGACGCCCGATGTTCAGCTCAACTTTGTGTCAATAGCGTGAGGGAGAAGCTGAAAGCGGGCTGAGATCGCTGGCGATTTTACTATTTCTACAAATGTTTTCACTGAGTTTTTAAATGCTTGTTCTTTTATGATCTCTTCATTTATTTATTTGTGTTTAATTTTACAATTATGTCCTTAATATTTATAAAGCACCCCTAAACCTTAGGATAATTACTTGGAATGCCAACGGGCTGACAGAACGTCGACAGGAACTTGAACTCTTCTTGAGAATTGAAAAAGTTGACGTGGCTTTAATCTCAGAAACAAGGTTTACACTAAAAACCCATTTCTGCCTTAAAAACTATATGGTGTACACTACTAATCACCCTTCTGGTAACTCGCATGGAGGAACTGCAATCATAATAAAAGAGAACATCAAACATTATTTTCTTGGGGAATATAAAACTGAAAAGATACAAGCAACTTCGGTCAGAATCCAAGATAGCGAAATAGAAACAACAGTTTCTGCAATCTACTGCCCACCTAGGCACGTTATTACAAGCGATGAGTTCAAGACTTATTTCAATACACTAGGAAACAGATACATATGCGGTGGTGACTGGAACGCAAAACATGTTTTCTGGGGTTCCAGACTAACCTCACCACGAGGTCGACAACTTTATGTAGCTACGAATGACCTTAACCTCAATTACGCTTCACATGGTTTTCCCACATATTGGCCTGCGGACCAAAAAAAGGTACCAGACCTATTGGATTTTTTCATCACCAAGAATATCCCGCTCAGTCAAATAGACGTAGAAGAATGTACTGACCTGTCGTCAGACCATACACCAGTGATAATTAATGTTTACTGCAAGGCTATTCTGACTGAGTATCCACAAAGACTGTATAACCACAGAACAGACTGGGACAGCTACAGAACCAAAATATCAAACTCCATACATCTGAACTTACCGCTGAATAGTGTGAATAGCATCGAAACAGCTATCGAATCACTCAACAAGCTTATACACCTAGCGGCCAAAGAATCTACACCTTTTCTGAGACTGAAAGCCACACAA
The DNA here is from genome assembly GCA_905163495.3 of Cosmia trapezina. Taxonomy (NCBI): domain Eukaryota; kingdom Metazoa; phylum Arthropoda; class Insecta; order Lepidoptera; family Noctuidae; genus Cosmia; species Cosmia trapezina. Next base: position 28,023,077 of record LR991028.1, on the reverse strand, counting down.
AATGTCCACTACTCCAAACTGATAAAGGATAAAGTAAATGAAAGAAGACAGCTGCGGAAAAAATGGCATACTACAAAATATCCGTGTGACAAAAAAGCTTTCAACAAGGCCTCTGAGGAACTTAAGCACATGATCTGCCAAGCAGAAAACGAGCGCCTTCAAAATCAGCTAGCTAATCTTACTCCTAATAAAGACACCAACTACTCACTGTGGAAGATAACAAAAGGGCTGAAAAAACCAAAAGAACATATACCACCCATAAAAGACACTGATGGCAAGTGGGCAAAGACAGAACTTGAGAAGGCTCAGGTATACGCGGAACACCTAAAATCTATTTTCAGACCTTTACCTAGCAAACATCCTGAACACGACAAGGAAGTCTACGAATATCTGGCCGCACCACTGCAAATGAGCCTACCACTAAAAAGTGCTAGCCCCAAAGAATTATGGAGAGAAATTTTAAAACTTCAGAAAGGAAAAGCGCCAGGCTACGACCTAATCGATGCACAACTAATCAAGCAACTGCCCAGAAAGGCCGTAATTCACCTCACAAATATCTTCAATGCCTGCCTAAGACTAGGAATCTATCCCGCTCAGTGGAAAATGGTGCAGGTTATAATGATACCTAAACCAGGCAAACCGCTCCATGAAGTAGGCTCCTACAGACCGATAAGCTTACTTCCAGTGTTGGGCAAACTTCTGGAAAAAATACTGCTAAACAGGATGCGCACCTACCTACCGGAAGTTATTCCTCTTCACCAGTTTGGATTCCGAGAGCAACATGGAACTATTGAACAGATACACCGTATTACGGATACTATAAGTCGTGCACTAGAATGCAAACAGTTCTGCTCTGCTGTCTTCCTAGACATTAGCCAGGCATTCGACAGAGTCTGGCATGAAGGACTTCTCTTCAAACTAAAAAAACTGCTGCCCCACTCTTTCTTTCCGATTTTGCGATCGTACCTACACAGGAGATGTTTTGAGGTGAAATTTAATAATGAAATCGCTCCTTTAATCGAAATTCTCTCAGGAGTTCCACAAGGAAGTATATTGGGACCCATACTATACTTGTTATTTACTGCAGATCTGCCAACGCATGCTGATACTATAACTGCCACCTATGCGGATGACACAGCCATTCTGTCGGTACACGAGGATTTCGCTATAGCATCAGCCAAACTGCAAGCCCACGTCAATGAAGTGGAGAAGTGGTTAGATAAATGGAGAATTAAGCCTAACCAGGGAAAATCTGTCCATGTGACCTTCACCCTGAGAAGACAGACCTGTCCCTCAATAAAACTCCATAACGAGGAAATCCCCCAGGCTGAAGATGCCAGATATTTGGGTATGCATCTGGATCGGAGACTTACCTGGAGAAAGCACATCTGGACCAAACGCAAACAATTGGATACGAAACTCAGATCAATGTACTGGTTGGTGGGTCGTAAATCAAGATTGTCACATGAAAGTAAAATTGCTATTTACAAGACCATCCTCAAACCAATCTGGACTTACGGAATCCAGCTCTGGGGTACTGCTAGCAATAGCAACATAGAGATTCTCGAAAGATTCCAGAGCAAGACACTGAGAGCCATGCTTGACATACCCTACTACGTGAGCAACAAATACATACATGAGGATCTAAAGTTCAACACCGTCAGACAAGAAATTGCTAGACATAGTGAAAGCTATCAGACGAGAATATCAACTCACGTCAATGAACTGGCATCAAAACTGGTAGGCACAGGCAGTGTCACACATTCCCGACTGAAAAGGCATAGTGTCCCTACGCTTACTGCGAGATTTGATCACACCATATGAAGGGGACTCCTAGGAGTCCCTTCTGCCAATAAAACAAAGAACATGACACCTCAACTGAATGGCTTATTGTGTTTAACACAGATCGCCAAGTTACAGAATGAAAGGAAAAAAAAAAAAAAAAAAAAAAAAAAAAAAAAAAAAAAAAAAAAAAAATATATTTATGTTAGTAGCTATATTTCTTAATAACTATGTCAGTAATTATGAATGATAGGCTGAGGAATTATGTGATATAGGCAACGGTGCGATTTAGAAGAAGATGTAGTGACAGTTTAAAAGAGTATGCTTAGATGGTTTGGTCATGTTGAAAGGATGAATGAAAGGCAACTAACAAAAGGTGTTTACAAAACAGATGTGAGTGGAAACGCCGGGAGGGGACGCCCTAGGAAGACTTCAGTGACCTTATTGGTGATGTTCTTCAGAAAAGTCAGGTGCGTAATACTAATAACGCTTGTATTACCAGACGTATAAACGTAAACGAGGCAAAAGGAGTATGTAAGAATCGTAGCAGCTGTGGCGTTCTGTAGTTTCTGTCTACCCCCGTGGGAAGAAGGCGTAAGTTCATGTATGTAATAAATAAAAAAATAAAAATTCTTTATTGTCGCCAGCTAATACATTCATCTTAGAGTAATCTAACATATGTAACGTATTATTCACAAAAGGTACTGTTACTGATTCCCAAACTAAGCTTAAGCTTGTGTTTTGGAAAACAGTGTTCAGCCGCAGGAAGTATCACATACTAAAATACGAAGACATTGTTGTCGCTGCAGTAGACTTACAATCCCAAGATAACTTTAAGTAATTGTTACATTATAATCTAATCTAATTTTATTTTATTTAGGTTTAATAGATGTGTGTGATCTGTGTGAGTCTTAGGGTGTGTGTGTTTAAGTGGATGGTGTGAGTGTATGTGAGAGTTTGTTTAGAAGTATTATTATGATGTATGCTACACAGTATATGCTAGTAGATCTTCCGTCTTTGTATGTGAGTAACTTTATTCTAAACACTTAACCTAGCACTGCAATAATTACGTTACAAATAATTTAAACAATTATAATTACACCTATCTAAAGATGTTATCAGCATCTAGAAAGCCTATATTTACTCAAAACCCAAATTGTCGAAAAGGACTACAATATTGATATAGAGCTTCTGAAATGAGTTTAAAATTCTTAGTTCTGTTTCGAAATATACTTGCTTCTACTTCTTATAAGCACTGACTTTTCTGTTTAGTCTTTTCGTAATCGTAGAATCAACACCAATGCTTCTAGTGCTTCTGTTGGTTACATTTAACATCCTCGTCTTTAGAATGCAACTCATCTGCGTCCACTTCACTCACCCGCTGTCGCTCATAACTCGCGCCTTCCACCGAACTCGATCGCTGATAAATTCTATCAATAACATCTTGCCAAGACGTCGGGGCCCTTCAATAGTATTTACCACTAGATACGTGTAGTCTAACGCGGCTCTTACGGTTTTGTCATGGTCTCCCATGTCATGGGCTTTTGACGGCTCATAAACCATCAATTGGTGGAGAAGTCACGTTAAAGGTGACGAGAAATAACCTAAATATTTAGTGTTAAAGATAAAACGATAGTTGGGTATTTTAAGTCCGATCATTGATCGAGCGGATGCTTTGGGTATTTTTGGAAATAAAGACTTAATTAGGGTTTGGATTGACGTAAGCTATCCAATTGTCGTTTGATGTATTAATGGCGCTCCGTCAGTGGTTGTTACTTAGGCTGGAGCTTTGTGAAGATTAGTAGTTTTTAAACCTATGGTTGCTGTATTATTATTAGCTTCTACATAAGTGACGTCAATTGATCCAATTACATTGCCTGCTTCTTTTGTTTGGTCTCTTTCTTCACTTTTCGTTTTTAAGTCACTTTTGATTCCTCATCTATGCATTTACCAGAGATTTTTCAAAGATAATGAATTTACAGTTATTACTCAAAGTTTACAGTTATTACTTTGTTTATGCTTTACCTTATTTGTTTGTGTCCAGTGCAGCAGTGAGACAGTTAGGGCTGCCTACCTTAACATTACGCATTTTATGACAGCGTGGGTATTTCAACGACATTTCCTTTTACAAATAGTGACGCATTGCATCGGTATTTAGGTTTTAAAAACTGGTACCTACACACCTAGGAGTGATATTTTTGAATTGACAATAAAAAAGTCATCGCTCTTATAAATTCGCGAGTGATTTACTGTTTTAGTGTTATTACTTTCTTCTCACGGTATTTGTTGAAAGATTTACGATGTTATGGAAGTCCCCTTTGACTCCCACAAAATTGCAAATTATATTATTATTTTAATTACCCACTAATTAAATAAGAATAATGCCAGAGGCTGAGGCTGTGCTTTCTAGCAACTTCGTTCTAGCTACTTTTCGAAGCTTTTTTTCCTCATTAGGATCTAATTCATCAATTTTTTTTTTAATTTTCAATTTTGTTATTTTTTATGTTTTAGTAATTATATTCGTAAGATCAAAAATTAGGTTGCTTTATAGCCTTGTCAGATACATTATCACTCATAGGCCTTACGTTTGCCCAACTATAACACACCTACATTTCACCATCTCGTCTGACGGAAACACCTCTTAGATTTAAACACCTTGTACCAATAATAACGTCAAAATATCTCAATTACAGGCACCTATCTCCTGTCAGCATCCATCTTGTCGACACGTCGTTGTCAGTACATCAGGTACAACGAGTACAGTCGTACAAGGTACTCGTGACTGGCGCCACGACCTCGGCAACTAACGATACTTAATGTCACTGTGTCCCTCACAATGTATTACGTTCTTTATTAAGAATGGTTAAAAGGGATTTTTGTTTTAAAAAGTTTACTCATTTGTAGTGGGATTCTCTTGGTTGACTGATTTAAAGGCCTTGGGTTGAATTATCAAGCTGTGCATTGTGAATTTTGTCTGATTCTCCTCTTTATGAATCTTGATTAAGGTTGCTGTAATTCCTCCTCTATGTCACATATTCATATATTTCTATTTAATTGACTACAAAAACTGTCATGGTTGCTCTACAGCATTTAATCATTATTATGTCACGCTTGCTCATGGCTCCTAGTAATGAATATATTTTTATCGATCTCTGAATAAACGGCTACATTAAAAACTGTTTATTTATTTATTGAAACTTTATGCACAAGTAAAAAAAATGCCGTACAAAGGCGGACTTAATGCCTGAGGCAAACTGTTCCATTATCATTTAGGTTAGTATTTTAAAATTGGCTTCCACCATCATTATCACAATATTGAGCCTCCTAACTTAGTCTTCCGTCAGCATCAATCACAGCTCGACAAAGTCCAACTAACTCAGTACATTAGGTAGGTACAGTAGGTACAGGTAAGTCGTGACCAGTTCTGCCGACCCTGTACTACAGGTGTCTGCGACAGTGTCACTATACCTGAGAATGTATTACTATTGTAGTGGTATTATTACCTTGGTTGGAACAGGGTTTGTTAGCTTTGAGGAAATTTTGAGTGATACCACTGAAAATATTTGTCTATTTGTTTGTGATATAAAGTTAAAAGCATATTTTAAAATTAGAACAGACATTTCATTCATTCATTTTTTTAATTTTTTTTTTAGACGGGCATTTTCAGACTGGTTTGGTTCTGTTTTTATGGTCTGTTAGGATTTTGTTACTAATATAAGTAGGTATTTAGGTTACATAAGGGAAAAGGCTATATCATTCGATTTCGTTCAGTACATGCCACATCCATCTAAGATGTTTGACAAAGCATACAAACTACCATGACGATTAAACTGAAACAGTGCAAACAAGCAGACCAAGGAAGGCTACATTCACCGCAGCTAATTCACAAAATGCGTCCCAGAAATACGTATTTAAACCAAACTAATCTCCAATAAACAATAGGAAGAAAGATAAATCGCCTTCATCCCGATACCAGATAAATATCGTATCGGCATCGCCTCGTGAACTATCACGAACGAATAACTCACTACGACTGCGTACGCGCAACGACATTTTGATATTCGCCATTTTGATCTATAACACGACACGCCCCGACTTCACCTGTTACTGTGATAAATTGTCACTTTAATTCGTTGACAGTACTGACAGTTTGATATTACGTTTGTTATGCCTTTCGGCTGGTGAACATAGGTTTTGTTAATTGAGTGAGTTAAGGCATAAAGTTCGAGCCGTTTTAATAGTTGAGTTTTTTAAGTAGAAGCAAAAACAAAAGAAAAAACCGGCCAAGTGCGTGTCGGACTTCGCACATGTAGGGTTCCGTACCAAATCTGATTTATCAATATATTGGTATTTGATAGTAAAATATACGTAAAAATAAACATCATCAATCTGCCTAGCCTTTTCCCAACTATGTTGGGGTCGGCTTCCAGTCTAACCGGATGCAGCTGAATACCAGTATTTTACATGGAGCTACTGCCTATCTGACCTCTACAACCCAGGTACTGGGTAATACGATACCCTTGGTAAGACTGGTTGTCAGACTTTCGGGCTACTGACGACCCGTAACGACTGTCAAAGATCCACGAATGACAGCCGGGACCAACAGCTTTACGTGGTTTTTCGAGACACGGAGGAATCTCGGTATGTAAAGATGGTCACCCTTCCACGGACCAATCCCAGCAAGCGTAGCTTAACCTGATGGATCGACCCGTGCGGCTGTTATTACTTAGCCACGAGCTCCTCTAATAATAAACATTATCACCTTTCAAGTTCAATAGGAAGTTAAAAAATTCTTCGTAATTTTTTTTTGTAAAAAAGCTCTGACTTTGGTGGCTTCTCATTCCTTTGTTTTCCAATATTTTTTAAAACAAAAAATACAGTATTTATCTACATAACGAGTTCTAAGCAACGATACTCTACTCGATGGATTAGGTCAAACGCGCCCCCTGTAAAACCTGTGTGACAGACGACGGACAGACGGACACGTAAGTGACAGCAATAGGGCTCCGTTTGGACCCTTGGGCTACGGAACCCTAAAAAAGAGAATGACTCAGTTAACCATTACTGGTAAACTAGTATGAAGTTGTAATTAGGGGTTAACTATAATGCTCTTAAACTAACTTCAAACTCAAAGAAATGTCGAATAAGCTTAATTTATTGTTAAAATTACCAATTTTGGCAAACGGATTGGCTCCCAGTATAAGTGTCCAAATCAAAGGCATCATTCCATCTCCTAAATTAGCTGTCGTTTATGTGAAGAATAAACTTTGAATAAACTTCAAAATAAAAGTAGTTCCTTCTTCATATTTATCGTGAAAACTTAAATTAATTAATAACTAAGTGTCAATTTAACATCATACTACCAATTTCGTTGAGTAAAATTCTCCATTTCGCGTAATGATCTGTAATGACAGCCGCGGTTCGGCCTGCGCCTGCGCCGCTCGCCATTAGGCGCCGTAAATCGGCCGAACTGCGCATGATTGCAATGCCGGACCAAATTAGCGCGTATTGAAATATCCTTGTGTTATTAACTTATTATTGACAGCTGTGCGCTGATTGGTTTATTGTAAAGATGTGCTGCATGTAATTGGGTTCGAAGGTGTCCGGAAATCAGCACAGAAATACAAGACTTTCAAACTCAAACTCAAAGCATTTATTTTAAATAAACCAATTACAGGCACTTTTGAATTGTCAAGGGGTCGGTCTTGGGTCCGTCAGTCAGAAAGATGAAGCTAGTTGCCCTTACCAAAGCGTAGATCCTTATGGAGAAGAACGGGCAAGAAACTCCACGGACACTCTTTTAATTCAAATAGGTATTTTACAAAATTTCATCACCTTGAGTCAGTATACTTGCTTGGCAAGAGGCAAGGTGTCGTGGTAAATTATAAACTATCTTTTTTTCTTTTGAGCCCTTTTGCCTTTTGTTTTTAAATAAAAAGTGCGTATCTACGAAAGTTTATAATATGGTTGGGTGATTAAGTGTTGTTAAAAAAATTAAATGAAATTCGTTATTTTATAAAGTATAATAACAAGTACTTACATAAAGGTTTGCTCACGCTATTTGATGAGTAATTACTAACAATCAACTCAAGCGGCCACATTTACAGCTGAATATATTATTATGTCTCTCTAAAGGTGCGCCAAAAGGCCCCATAAACTCATAACAAACACAATCAAGACATTTTTTTTCGCAGTTCTATGACAAACTGACAAAAATATACCTACATGATTATATGTTACTGCACAACCATCTTTAAACTGAACGAAGCCATGGCCATCGAAGCCAAATATAGGTGGCCGATGAGGCCGAAAGGTTCTGGAGTGGCGAACGCTTACCGGAAAACGTAGCGTTGGAAGGTCTCTCACAAGATGGACCGATGATCTGGTGAAGGCCGCAGGAATCTACTGGATGAGAGAAGCACAGAACCGCTCAAAATGGCGGTGCTTGAGGTAGGCAAGTGTCCAGCGGTGGCCGTCTTTCGGCTGAAATGATGATGGTGATGAAGATAACCAGGTCGCTACAAACTGGTTGGACAAAATTTGACTCGAATCGACACAAAAAGAAGAAGACTGCATTCATAAAAAAAATCGTAATCTAATTACCAAACAAACAAACGTCAGAAATTAACCCTTCTTCCGCCGGCGCCGACTTAAAAGCATCAAAGTGTTCCAACTAAAACGGGCCAATCAATCTATCTCGGCAGCCTGTCTCGTGTGATTACTGCGGGTTAATAAGACGGGGGCGCGGGTGTCTGGAGGCACCTGTGGAGCGACCTGTTGCTCGCTGACGTTTGAGGGTTGACAGCCTTTGTTGGGCCATGTGGGCGATGTTTGGTTAATGCTGTAAAGACTGATACTCAATACTCAATCATTTATTGCATTCCACAATGTTTATGCTTAGGTGGTAAGTAGACATTTGTAGTAACAATCGTGGGCCCTGTCGGGCACAGCAAAAGAAAAGTTAGAGAGAAGAGGACTTATATAAACATGCAAATTAACTTAATCTAAGTAAAATTAGGGTAACATTTTATTAATTATTAATTAATCTAAATTATTTATTATGTATTCATTTATATAATTATGTCAGTTAGTCTATGGATTTGTCAATTAAATATTCATGTATACTATAATAACATTTATTTATTAATATTTTTCTTAATTTATTTGTAAAAATAGCAATTTTTTTTCCATTTCTGAGTACTTCAGGTAGTTTATTGTACATTTTTAAAAATTATTTACCCAAACTATATACATGGTTTAAAAAGACACACAAAGCCGTCAACTACGCATTCTGTACATCTAAGTAGCTTTGCGCAAAAAATATTACAATATTATTGGTACAATTTTTTGGCCTCACCTCATCTGAATAAAAATGTGAGCAATGGAATTTTCAAAATGTTCCATATCTCCAGACTTATGATTCTTTTCTCAAAAGTAATAACAGCCGCACGGGTCGATCCATCAGGTTAAGCTACGCTTGCCGGGGTTGGTCAGTGGATGGGTGACCATCTTTACTTGCCGAGACTCCTCCATGCCTCGGAAAGCACGTTAAGCCGTTGGTCCCGGCTGTCATTCGTGGATCTTTGACAGTCTGTCAACCAGTACCCCGTTACTGGGTTGTGGAGGTCAGATAGGCAGTCGCTCCATGTAAAATACTGGTATTCAGCTGCATCCGGTTAGACTGGAAGCCGACCCCAACATAGTTGGGAAAAGGCTAGGCAGATTGATTGATTGATTGGTGGCACTACTCGCCTTAAAAAAAGTACTTTGTACTTTCTAGTTCTCAAGACAAATGAGTCCTTCCTAACATATTGTGTCATATGCCAATCATGCCATACACTGTATGATATTAAAATTGGCTTTTAAAATCATGCGAAATACACAGTGCTACAACTGAAGTCGTAGTTTGACATTTCACGAATCGTATAAAACTCAGTGTGAGGTATGATGGGTCCCGTCAGCGTAAATGTCGTTTATGAATGATTAGGTACGAGTGAGATTTATTTGATACTACATTGTTACTGCAGATAGTCGTAAAATAAAGTATACCCGTCATCAGTGTCTTAGAAGTCTGTAAATGTCCACTGTTAAACATAGGTCTTCCAAAGCACTATATCATTTAATTGCTCAGAAGAAGGTTGAAAGTGATCGGCGTATTGTATGTCATTAGTTAATAAATTTTATAATCAATTATAGATATAGTAAAAAAACCGGTCAAGAACGATTCGGACTCGAGAATCGAGGGTTCCGTTCCGATTTCTGAAAAAGTGTGCTATTTATAGACATCGTTTTATTTTTCCTGTAATCTTTACATAAACTTCTATCACAGAATAATTTCAGATTTTTCTCTATGCAAACTGCAGAGATAAGGCGGGGAACGATATTTTTTTTTTACTTTTTACATCAAAAGTCGAAAACAATGCGGCCTAAAAAAAATTAAAAAATGTTTGAGAACGTGCAAACAGCGCTCTTTCATATGATGCCCCACATGCCCTAGTAGCCCCACTTTGAATTTTGAAAACCCCCTTTCAGTCCCTGTTACAAAAAAAAATATAAATATTTTTACTTCTTTCTTACTTGCAAAATTGTTGGGTAAAATCGTCTAAAATTGTTCCAAATTTCAAGTTGATAGCATTAGTAGTTCTTGAGATATCCAGCTGTGACAGACAGACAGACAGACAGACAGACTGAGTCACACCATAAGGGTTCCTTTTTTACTATTTTGGTACGGAACCCTAAAACGCTTCGAAATCTTTATAAGACAGCGTTAAGTATCCGCGTCTTCGCGACAAGGACAAGTCGATTTTAACGACGACTAAAATCGTCTTTTCCTGCACAGGGTGGCCCTTTTCTCAATCCATACGACCAATAAATAATACCTACTTTCCACATATTAAACAGCAATACTCCTCGATCTAAAACATAAAGCCATGAACACACGGTACGAGACGATATCGCTAATAAGTACAGGACAGAATAATGAAATCGGTCGACGCTGGTAGATGATTATCGACAATTTTGCGATATAATTTATAGCGGGTAAACGATCTTAGGAGCTCGATGCGTACGCGCTTCGATAAAAGTTGCTATTATATTATTGTGCGGCGTGTACACTGGGGGTTTTGCGAGGCTTTTGTACGTTTAAACGGGAGGAGCAACTTTTTATGTTTAACTTTTTTTATTTAACAGTTATTACTTATTTATTGAGGAACGCTACAAAATATTTTTTTGATGTGTAATATCTTTCGTCTCGCTTTCCTGCAATCTGTGGGAGTGATTTCGTGGAAAGGGACGGAAGTAAAAATATTTTTCTAAAAGTACGGATTTGAGTGACGGATTTAAATGGTGGTTGAAATTGTGTATGGAACTAGAAAATACTTTTACCAAGATGATATGTCAGATGCTGTACATCTGTAAGGCTCGCCCGATTTTGTCTGTTAAACCTACTTCTTCCTTCTGTTTTTTTTTTAATTTTGGTCATAAATAATTTTTTAATTACGAGTTTTTAAATACTTTATTTTTATGAAGAGTCGAGTAAAATGGCACCTACACAACTTTAATGACCAAATACGATATTTAATTGCCATTTAATTACCTACCATATAATTTATTTGAGTTATAGCCGAATTTGGAAAGTAGTAGCTCCCTAATTCGGCTATAAATTACATAAATCAGGATATTTAAGTAGGATGTTTTTAGCCGTTGTATTAGGTACTACTAGTAAGTATTTAGTCCCAATCTTTTTTATTCAACAACACTTTTTTTCATTATCTATGGGACCAAATGTTATATTTTCTGAAATAAGCAATCTCCATAACAGGATTTTACTGTTTATTTAACATGTGAGTCTAAAACCTTACTACAATCTTCTCACAATTTTGTATCTAACTACTTATGCCATAATATTATACTTAATATATGATAGGTGGTAATATAATTATGTTATTTCTGAATTAGTCGACAACCACGTCACGATATCTTTTGATTCCGTAACATTATTTACCTCACTATTTTGTATCTCACCTGGTCCAGTCAGATAAAAACAGCCATACACACAATTTTGTATCTCCAACATCTCCGGTATGTACGCAGCCTTACCGCGAAGCACCCTGCCTCCCTTATTACCGGTACAAGCCAACGTTGTCCATTACTCGGACACGGAGAGGTGCGTCTTATCGTTAATTACCGCCCGACTTACCGGTTTACCGATTACCCGCGTGATTTACCAGCGCACACCATTATACTTTACCGATTTCAATTACCGACGCAGTGCGTTTGGGTTTCTTTCCTTTTTCTTTGGTCTTCCTAGGTAGTTTCTATTTGAGATGACATGTGATTATAGGATATGACATATGGAAGTGGGCCCATAATCATCTTATTAGATTTTCTTTGTTAGCAACAAAAACGTCGGTTATCAATCAAATCTCAGGTTATTAGGACCAGGTTTTTGGGCCTACGAAGTTTGAAGCACGGTCTTGACTTAGACACGAGTAAGAAGACCAGCAGTGCAATTATTGTCGTGTTGTATTATTTGTTGTTGTGTTGTTGTTGTTGTTGTTATGATTGCCTTATTTGTTGTCTGAATAAATAAATAAATAATAATAATAATTGCGTAGCACATTATCAATCGGAGTTGGTTTCATTTTGACAGTTCCACAACATTCATTGCGTTATTTACGTTGTCTAGCAGACAAATTTTACGAAGATTATGAAGCAATGGATTAGCAATTTGCTTCAAAATTATTTATTTTCCAGTTGATACCTAAGTAGTGTGTTACGCATTGGGGTGTCTGGATTTGGGTAAGGTAAACAGACTATTAAAATTTATTTGAAGTAGTAGATTGTTCATAGCAAACATACAAACAAATTCACTATGAACCTTTTTCTTATTAGCGAGGAATAATAAGAATTAGTCGTCATCTCGGTAGTCACTCCCTTTCTAGCCATGTCATCTTTCACACAGTCCATCCATCGTTTCTTTGGTCTTCCCCTACTCGTATAGCCATCGACATTCATACTCAAAACTCTACTCACAGCATTTTCCTGATTCCTCCGCATCAAACACCCATACCATGACAACCGATTTCCGCACAACTTTTCAGTCACCGGTGTCACTTACAGACTTCCTCTTATGTGACTCATTTCTTATTCTAACCATTCGCATAACACCCTCTTAGCATTGCTGCATGCATTTGCCTTTCATTGATTACTTTTGTGGCCCAAAATTATGATCCATACAAGACAGCAGGTCTAACCATTCTTTTAGAAATCTTCCTCTTAAGTTTAAGGGGAATGTGGAAGTCGCAGATTGTTCCCGTGACCTGCCTCCATTTCAGCCATGCAGTGTTGATTCTACTTCGCCATTGCTTTGCATGAATTTAGAGGAATTTTATGTAGGTGTGTTTTTTGTGCATTTAATGTGTGTAGGTACACCTCTGCTTAACTCTTCGGGCAAACAGGCGTGATGATACGCAATGTTAAAATCTTCCTACTAAATTCTGAAATTAAACAAACCCTCATATTCTTAGTAGGTAGGTAACTAGGTACCCTCACTCTCTTCACTGAACTTAATTCAAAAAAGGTCCGACTCCATCAGAACGCTTGATTCCAGTTTAATCAGCGGTTACAAAGTAATCTAAAGCTGATCGTCCGCGTCCGTCCGTCCGTCCGCTGGCCCATTCAGAGCCCAATCTTAGCATAAAGGACGCCATTGTCTTCGATCGACGCTTCGTTACAGCGAGATGCTCACTGATTGGTTTTTATTTCAAATTCTGTGTGTTTGTGGATTTTTTTTTAATTATTGTGTAGAAGATGGAAGTATTGCTTAAATTAATAGGAGTTGTTTCATCCAGTGTTGATAAATAATCATCTAAACCATTGAAACACTTTTCATTTATATTTATACTTAGCGGCCCCGACAGACGTTGTCCTGTCCCAATTTCAATATTCCCATATAAAATCCACTTTCAGTTTTCCAGAATTTTCCAATTTTCCCGGCAACTTTTCCAATTTTTCTCATCGTTTAAACCCCCTGGACTACGTCAAACATTTCAAAACCAAAATCAGCTAAATCGACTCAGCCGTTCTTGAGTTATAAAATTACAACGAAACGTGGCATTGATTTTTATAGATATAGATAATATAGATATTAATTAAGAGCGTTAACGCCTACAGCACTTCATACAAATTTTCAAGTCATTTTTTTTCGAAATTAATGAACCGAGTTTAATTAAACTTCATACGTATGAGCAAGATGCATAGGTCTCAAAAGTTAGTTAAGAACATTTTCAAAATGTCTTATTTAAAAGAAGATAATTGGAAATCTCTGTTTCTATGGAATATTTAAAATCGGATGCATTTAGCTGCAACATTATTTTTCAAAAATGTTCTTAACTAATTTTTTAGACCTATGTATCCTGCTTATACGTATGAAGTTTCATTAAAATCGGTTCATTCATTTTGAAAAACAAGGACTTCAAAGTTTGTATGAAATGCCGGTCGGCGTTAACGCTCTTAAGGTTCAGCAACAGATTTATTTTAAAGGTTTGTAGCATTGTGGTGCTTTTTGATTAAATTTTAAAGATAACAATCGCATTTTTTACTAATTATCTTAGGGATAGATAAGTTTTGCATAACCATCTCTTGCCAAATAGTTATTAATGGGTACAAGTTTTTTTAATCTTATCAAAATTGACACAAGACTAGTGTAACACCATAATTATTGAAAAAGTGTCGAAATAAAAATTAAGATTATTTCGATCATTAAAATAATATTTATGCGAATGTAATGATTGATCCACAAGGTGAAATAACAAGTTAACAAATTAATTAAAAGTCAACTTCCACTAATTATAATACATAAACAATTAATACACCTTTATGTTGTTATTTTATCTTAATTTAATGCAATTAAAACCATTAGCTCTTTAATATTGTATTTCCACCAGATTATGTTAAATGTCTTCTAAATTATGAAGACAGATTTATGGAAAAATAGGCGTTAGGCATTCTAGAGTATGAAACAGGAATTTAGTTAACTATTTTGGTACAGAAATACTTTAACCTAATAGGAAAATATCAGGGTATAGAATCTAGAATCACATTTTTTTTTTAAATATTGTAACGAAACAGGAGTTTGGCCGAGTAAAATTCTTGAATTATTTTAGTTAACAACAATGATATATTATTGAACAGAATCACGTTCTTAGTAAAGCGTTTTTCAAGACTATGACAATAATATTATTATGAATATGTCTGTCAATACCTTTTATCTCTGGAACGCGTGGAGATATCAAGTTGAAATTAATATCAAATAAGCAGGACTAAGGTCCCTTGAGCTCTAAAAAAATCAAGCTTCTATGTCAACGCAATAACAGAATACGGTCATTGATGTCGCAAATAAAATGAAATCCTATAGGGTACTTCCCGATGATGATAATTGATTCTTAAATTATTACTTACCACCTGTACAGTAGTACTCAACTAATATGGCTTATCGATGTACCTGCGCAGAAGATGAACTTTCAAAGCGCGGAAAATGCTATTGACCAATCGGAACACTCCACGCTCTTTCCTGTACCGCTATTGGTCGGTAGCTGCCGCCATGTTAGCGCGTGCCGCTTGACAGCCGCCATACTTGCGAGTGAGACGGAACTAACAGCTACAGTGTATTATGAACCTTATAGTAGTGATCTAAGGTTGATTGTAAGTTTTAAGTATTCTCGTTAATCTTCGGGGCCATACTTTCTTTTCTGTGCGAACGAAGATTCACGACGCGCCTTATTACTTGGGTACTACTGTACCATATTATGGATTGCAATAAAGATTATTTGATTTGATTTGATTTGACCTAGAATCATGACAAGAAGCAAGGTCTGACAGCACAAGTAAAGGAAAAAGTCTGAATATTGTTAATTAGTTTTATCACATGTTTCTTTTATATAACAAACTTACATTTGCAGTTGGAGGATTGACCTTGATGTACCTATATCGATATAAGGGAGAACACGTTTTTCAACAATAATGTTAAGTTTGTTTTTGGGATACATTCATCCCAACTATGGAACCCTTTATTCTGCGTGATGGTCCGATAATAAATCCTTGGCCGGTTTTTCAATATATTTCACAAAACAATTGCTCAAACGTTTACCATCAGCGCCCTGTCAACGTCATTCGAACTGCAGAAGATCCTTGTACCAATGTGTTACATTACAATACTTACCTGTCAAATCTCGCTCTTCCGCGTCATTCGCTATCAACGTCCTTTCAATCGGTACACTGACTCACAGGCAGCCCACGTCATCGGTATTTTACCTTCCACAAAATAACAGGTATAGTGTAGTTTCCCCAACAATTTCTAGATCTTGATAACCCCTAGTTAAGTGCGGCTGGCTTCACAAATAAGGTGCATTAATACTCCCATTCAGGCTGAGATGTATGACTGAGTTAGTGAGTTGTATTCGTTTCTAAGCAATAATGCGTACTTTGAGCTCATTGTTGTTCCTGACTTCCGCGGTAATGGAATGTTTTCTAACTAGGTGTGGTTTTGTGCGTGCTGATTTTTTGTCTGTAGTATAAGTTTTGTTCAGGGTTTTGCTCGCATTGCTAGGATAACGTAAGAATTGAGGATTAAGGCTTTTAAGCAATAGACAGACTAACAGCAGTTTTAATAGAAAGTTTATGGGCTCTTTGTTCATCAAACTTATTTAAGTTGCTGATGCCAGGATTCCAATATTCCATTGAATCACCGCCCATATACAATAAGAGAGCAAACATAGCCTTCTCAACAAAACCATCCATAACCACCGATACAAAAAAAGCATCAACCATCCCCAGTTAACCCATCAAATACCGCAGAGCTTGCGAACACTGGCAGTTCTCGCAACCTGCGCTAACGTATAATGCGACGAGAGATAATAAATTCTACTTGATCGTCCACATTGTGCGTTAGAGCGGGACAACGACATGTTTATGCGTCGCCCCGCCCACGCGCCCGCGCAGCTTTCGCGCCAGTTTTTCTGCAATAACTTCAAGTTAAGGAGACGTGATGTATTTCAATTTGTTGGTGATGTGCTTAACGGCTGGTTAATTGCTGTTTTGTTGTATGATTAAATTGTTAACATAGTTTACAGTGCGTTGATCTGAAGTTTAGATCTTACTGGACAGTTGTAGCTTTACGAGGAATGTTTGTTGTAAATCGCGCTTTTCCCCCCTTTGTTTTTACTAAGACTACCACTTCACCAATACAGCAGTTCACACTCTCCACTTCTCTTTTTCTTCTTCTTTCTGCACTTCTCCAATACATAGTCCTCATAAACCATCTAAGGGAACAATGAGATAATACATATTTTGCTGAAAGACATAAGAGTAGACAACACAAAGTAGCAAATCATCCAGCAACTCCCATAGAAAGCAACAGAATGATCTATTATTAACCAAGAACGCTCCACCATAGATCGGAAGCTGTGTAAATCCCTATAAGAGCTTTTATTCATGGACCAATAACACCAATAAATACCATCAAACTATCGTTTAAGGAAACGCGTCCATAAAGTGTACTACGCAGGCTGCCTGCTCGAATACTATTAAAAACAAAAATCAACGGTCATTGTATTGAAGCCTCCCATATCAATCCGTTTGTATTTTCAGCAATAAACCACGTCAGGCCTCAGAATGGGCCTAACTACAATATTAGGCCCTTCCAGTATTATAAAATCAAAACCCTTTGAAAGCGTGTAAAGAAAACGAATGCGTTACACCCACGGTTTAGGTACAAGATGTCAGAGGTCTGGTGCGTTTGAGAGCGGAAAGCGAGAACTGATAAGCAAGTGCTAAGTGTCGAAGACATAGACAATACAACAATTTTGCTGAATGTTCAGTTCAAATCAGTTGCTGGTTACCTCAGTAAGTGAAACATATTATATTGTAGCATAAAGCTCTATATCTATTTCACGCGGGAAAGTAGTGGGAAAAATTAGCTCCGTATTGTAGACTCTTTTTTAGATGAATTAATTAATGGTCATAGCGATCATTCAACCTTGGATACCGAGATGGACCACTACGTAAGGCATTTGTCTTTCATTTGGCTATATTTAGTCCTAGTAATATTACTAACAATGACACCATACCCATTGCAGTGTCACGTTAGATAAGTCAGTGCTCCACAATCGACTTGATGGCGGTAATAAAATGCGAGGCTGTGACGAAAGACAAGCCTCCTTCCTATATGTCATGTGTTTACGTCATACTGCTGTAGTAAACTATCTCCATCTCATACGTCCCGCTTGCAGTGGCGCCTCGCCCTACAGCTCTCATGTCAGATAACTCAGGCGTCGCACAAGCGACTTGATGACGTTAATAAAATGTGAAGCTGTGACAAAGGACCAGCCTCCTTCATGTCATGTCTCTACGTCATGCTCTGTAGTAAACTATCTCCATCTCATACGTCCCGCTAGCAGTGGCGCCTCGCCCTACAGCTCTCATGTCAGATAACTCAGGCGTCGCCCAAGCGACTTGATGGCGTTAATAAAATGTGAGGCTGTGACAAAGGACCAGCCTCCTACTAAGCGCGTCATGTGTCGATGTCATAGTGTCTAGGACCATCGCAGTGTGCACTGACACTGTGGCAGAAAATAGACTTGATATTATGTGGGCATGGAGTCGGAAGGTTTGCTTGGAAGAGCTTGCTACATTTTTAGATTACCGGGTTGTTAGGGTCCCGTACCAAAATGGTAAAAAGGAACCCTTATGGTGCGACTCAGTCTGTCTGTCTGTCACAGCTGGATAACTCAAGAACTAAGTACTAATGCTATCAACTTATTTGGAACAGTTTTAGATGACGTTGACCCAACTATTTTGCAAATAAGGCAGATATAAAAATGTTTATGGTTTTTTTTTGCAACAGGGACAGGGGGGAGGGAAAGGGGATCTTAAAAAGTGGGGCTACTGGGGCATGTAGGGTATCATATGACATAGCGCTGTTTGCACATTCTCAAACATTTTTTATGTTTTTTTTAGGTCCGCATAGTTTTCGACTTTTGATGAAAAATTAAAAAAAACCGTTCCCGGCCCCCTTATCTCCGAAGTTTGCAAAGAGAAAAATCTGAAATGATTCTTTGTGATAGAAGTTTATGTAAAGATTACAGGAAAAATAAAACGATGTCTCTAAATAGCTCACTTTTTCAGAAATCGGAACGGAGTCCGACTCGTTCTTGACCGGTTTTTTTTTAAATTTGAAATTTGATTCCAAAGTTCTAAGAACTGACCGTATTATCCTAGCCGGTTACTTTAAAAGGGTCCGCAAAAATTTAAATCACATTTCTCACTTGTTTTTGAGAAGTAAATCAACATAAATCCGATCTATAATAGTGTTTAAATTGAAGTTATGTTTATAGCATAACACTAGAAGATGCCAAGTACATTTGGCACTTCAATTTACCTGGTGGCTGTTTAGTCAAATGCATGTTAAATTCAGTAAATATAAAAGCAGGTCCCAACCTCGCAACCGAGAAAGATTAACTGGCCTTTCTGTGGCACAAGACGAGAAGACTGATGCTGTCATCCTGTTCAAGTCCATATACGTAGAACTCCTTACCATAGAGAGGTACCATAGAGAGGTACTCGTGTTGCTATGGCAATTTGTAATAGTTAAAAGACAACAGTGATCTACATCTGTAGACTGTGTCGGTAGGACTATACAAGAATAACTATTGACATAGAGAAATGATTTCAGCCAATCAATAAGGTTGGAAGCGGAGCTGGCTGCCCAGGGTTGAGGCTGCAATACCGTAGTCTATACCGTGTACGGTACCTATAAGTATCAGTAGAAGTATCATCTTCTTTCAAAGGAGAAGCGGCACAATTATTTTTTGGGTTTCGTACCAAAATGGTATAAAGGAACCCTTATGGTGCGACTCAGTCCGTCTGTCACAGCTCTCAAGAACTACTAATGCTATCAACTTGAAATTTGGAACAGTTTTAGATGACGTTTGCCCAACTATTTTGCAAATAAGAAAGAAATTTTTTTTTTTTGCAACAGAGACATCAATCAAGACGCGTCCAACGATCCTCATTTTTCAAATTATGATAAGCAGTTTAGAACTAACGAGGGAACAGATGAACATACATACTATACATACATACCAGTCAATATCATAAACCCTCCTTTTTGCTTCGAAAGAAACGCACTCGGTGTCAAAAAATTACATTTATCACTGCTTTTCGTGTTCCAATTTGTCGTACTTATTATATTTATTAACAGCTTAAACAGCGTATGAAGTATTTTAAATTAACGCAATAACTTTAATAATATCTCATAATTTCACGATTGTATTCTTTACGACACAAATAGACATGTTTAGTGTACTGACACTTATCATAGTGTCTGACAGTTATGCGCGTGCGCACGCCGCGCCGGTTGTGTCCAACAGGTGCTAGGTGGCGCGTATCGCCATCTCTGTGGTGTTGGTAGCTTTATTAATATTACAATAGGTGTGTGTAAGCTCTGTAGTTAGTCATTTTGGATAGTGTTAGTAAGTACTTGTTATTTGGTGTTGTGTGATGGTGTTTATCAATAACTTATTGTAGACAAATCTTAATCTATGTAGGTTTATGTTTGGATTCAGTCATGATACATTATTTTATAAGTTTATAACATACATAAACACATTATCTGAGGTAAGAGCTATAATAAACAATACAGGATTCGGGGCGAAGATAAAGTTTTGTAAAAATACTATCCAAAGACGTGCACAGCTCAGAGGGGCAATTCTCGTACATAAAAACGTTCACAATCTCATGCCAGCGTCAATCAAATGTCAAAAATGTAGGTAAACGCTATACAATTTTTGACAGATTGAGTCTTGAGATGATATTGCGAACGTTGTTAAAAATACGAGAATTGCCCCTCTGTTGACGGATGACAGACAGCTAAAGATGTCAACGAGAAGGCTGCGCGTCATTTGTTTTTATAGAAGCTTCTAGAATCTTCTAGAAGCTTCGACTCGCTCTTATTGGCCGAGCGGGAGCGAGAGGCGGTAGCGGTTAGAAATGCTTTCGCGTTATAAGTTACGTTTTAATTTTCTTAATACTAGACTTGGAGCTAGGAGCCATCAAACAAGTTCTGAATTAAGTACTGAAAGCTTAACAATAATTCAGAGATGAAATCATTTTCAACTATTTCTTCCTCGTCATGAAAACTCCATACTAGTAAGTTCAATACTTCGCTATTTATTTCAAAACTAGCGTTTGCCCGCGGCTTCACCCGCGTGGATGTCGGAAATTATCCCACAGCAACGGCAACGTATTCTACCGGGATAAAAAGTATCATATGTCCTACTCCACGTCATCCAAATCTCTTCACCCGTTTTAGCGTGAAAGCTTAACAAACTCACTTTCGCATTTATAATAATATTAGTTAGGATATCACAAAAAAAATCAATTAAATGACTTCAAAAACCTTGTCAACCACATAAAATTCCGAAACCACCATGGAATATCATCGGAACGCCATTAAAACAAACCTACATGTATAAATAATTTCTATCGCCCATAAACAACTAAGTTTTATGCACACGACGAGCGCCTGATGCCCATTATGACCAGTAATTAAGCTCTGTTAACGCTGTCACCTACCCACGAGCTGCGTGGGCGCATGTGTTGTAGAAGAGGCAGTTATGTAGCTGGGTGGTCAGTGGTCATCATTTATTGATAAAAATCATGGGGCTACTGGGTACAAATTACAAGATAATGCCTCGT
Organism: Cosmia trapezina; assembly: GCA_905163495.3. Lineage (NCBI taxonomy): Eukaryota > Metazoa > Arthropoda > Insecta > Lepidoptera > Noctuidae > Cosmia > Cosmia trapezina. The sequence continues at coordinate 28,001,540 of LR991028.1, read as the reverse complement.
GGTCAACATTAGTTTTTCTGATATAGCTTGTCAACTCTGAAATCGTGCGTCCACTATACGTCAATCTGCCTAGCCTTTTCCCAACTCTGTTGGGGTCGGCTTCCAGTCTAACCGGATGCAGCTGAATACCAGTATTTTACATGGAGCGACTGCCTATCTGACCTCCACAACCCAATAACTAGGTAATACGATACCCCTTGGTATGACTGGTTGTCAGACTTTCGGGCTTCTGACGACCCGTAACGACTGTCAAGGATCCATGAATGACAGCCGGGACCAACGTTCCGAGGCACGGAGGAGTCTTGGTATGTAAAGATGGTCACCCATCCACGGACCAACCCAGGCAAGCGTAGCTTATCCTGACGGATCACCCCGTGAGAATGTTATAACTTAGCCACGAGCTCCTCCTTAAAAGTGTTTAACTATACTACGGTAAATGCGGTGTGGGGCGCCTCATTTCACAGTTGACAAGATATACTATGATTTTTGGTGTCTGTAGATTAAAGATTATATAAGAAAAGTGAGTCACAATTTAAAGATGAATTTGCAATTGATTTGGTCCTTCAGTATGGGTTTTTTTTTGCCAAAGCAAATAATAGTCAAGCACATAGTAGTAAAAGCTTACCAAATGATTCGAGTTGTCTATACAGGGTGTAAGAATGTGAAGTAAGTGTAAACTTGAAAAAAGTGGCAATCTTTTAAGGGATTATTGTACTCATCATTATGAACAACTTTTACTATGGGACCAACCCTAAAATAGCGAAAAAAAATCAGCTTTTCCCTACATATTGACGAATTATGCGAATTTGACGAATTTCGCGATTTCAGGTTTGGTTCCTTAATAAAAGTTGTTCATAATGACCCCTTAAAAGATTGCCACTGTTTACACTTACAGCCTGTATATCTGCGTATGTTACACCACATTCTCTTGTACTTGACCACTTGACCGGCATCAATCGTGATACTGGGAATGGGAATTCTTAAAAGATAGCTTGTATGAATTCCCTGCTAGCTTAAAGAAATCAAAACATAGTTTTTACTATTATTGTCAGTCCCAATAAAAGCAAAAACCAAAACCAAAAAGAGAAGCGACAATTTACTTAGTCTTGCTAGATCTAAAATGACACGGTGTCTGCTTAATACAGTTGGAAAACCCCCCTTCTATAGATGTATCTGTTACAAAGTGAAGAGTGGGTGTATCGAATCCAATTACCTCGACACAGTGCCGACGTTAAGAAATTATACGATAGACGCTTGGTGCAGAAATGAAGTTTATTAAGATGGATTTTTTTTCATATTTTCTGTGCACTAAATTGAGATAATTCCTTGAAATTTTGTTAAAGTATTATTCGTGTATTTTCTGGATGAGCTAGCGTACACGATGAGCTAGCGTACACCTGCATACACGATGAGCTAGCGTACACCTGCATACACGATGAGCTAGCGTACACCTGCATACACGATGAGCTAGCGTACACCTGCATACACGATGAGCTAGCATACACGAAGCTTGTCTTGCCTTCGTCGATTAAGGAAACTACCTCATAGATGAAGTTTTAATTAATCAATCTGCCTAGCTTTTTCCCAACTATGTTGGGGTCGGCTTCCAGTCTAACCGGATGCAGCTGAATACCAGTATTTTACATGGAGCGACTGCCAATCTGACCTCCACAACCCAGTAACACATACACATACACCACATAGTAATATGTACACCTACATACACTTATGAAATTTTGTGTTTTTGCTTGGCAGCCCTAATATATTATCATATGTGAATACGTTGCAGTTTCAATAATATTAATTAATTGATAACCTCCTTTTTTGGGTGTTTTTCTATCTTTATTATGTATGTATTTACAAAAAAAAAAAAATATATATAAGTAGTTTATCAGCCATCTCGTTACCATAACACAAGCATTAGGTTGCTTAGCTTGTGACTAGATGGCGTTGTATGAAATGTCCAAGGATATTTATTTATTTTTTTGAAGTCTGTTAAAAATAGGTTTAATTCCTAAAATTTGCACTTGGAGCTGCACCTAGGTTTAGGTACTACCTACTACAAGTCCGTCAAATATCGGTTGTAAACCGAGTTATGAATAAGTTAACAGTTCTTATCAGAACACAATGGGCGGTTACGATAACATTTAGAGTAACCGCTGGTGCTTAGCTCAGAGGTCGTTGAACCGGTTAGTGCTAACTAGTGCTTATTGTTACGTTTTGTTAGTCGTGGTTTGTTAGGCGAGATTTAAGCTAAGTGCGAAATAGCTTGAGAGTGGGATTTTGGAATTTGGTCTTGATAATATCTTAGTCTTTCTGTGGTATTGTGGGTACACCTGTATCTACATTAAGTGATAACTGCTTAGGAACAGGTAAGTACATACGTACTGCATCAATCTAGAATCTGGTCAATTTGGTTTTAAAGACCAATCTTAAGTCGAAAATATCAAAGATGCTTTACAAACTCACTTGCTTTCTCCATAAAAGGTGGAATATGACAACAATGGTAGTAGGGGAATATTCGGCCAGTGGTAACGGCCCCGACTTATTAGTTGCAAGTCGTAGGTTCGAACCATGAACGTCGCTTTATTTTGTGTAAATTATTTCATCATCACTGCTCTCAAAACGGTAAAGGAAAACATCGTGAGGAAACCGACATGCAAAGTCAAACTCAAAGAATTTATTTCAAATAAACTAATTACAGGCACAATTCAAAAGTGCCTGTAATTAGTACAGGCACTTTTGAATTGTCAACGTGTCGGTCAATCAGAAACATGAAGCTAGATTCTCATTCCAAAGCTTAGTAGATCCCTATGGAGAAGAACGGGCAAGAAACTACACGGACACTCTTTTAAATCAAAATATTTTTACAAAATAATTATATTGGTTACATAGTTCATGTTGAAAATGTGAGAACAATGTACAAAGACGTGCACGTTAAAAGCGTCCGTAATAAAAAGATAAAAACTAAAAACTACTAAATTAAAAATTAAACACAACATGGCCTAGAACCAAAAATTTGAAGACATTGTGAAATCTAAAACGCGCACAGGGCTCTCGTCGTTGATTACGGCCCACTCCCTCTCACAGACAGCAGACCTATGTCCCAGCAGTGGGAACATTATAGAAAAATTACCGATACAAACAATAATATTTTAGATATAAGTTTAGTAATCTTAACACGCAATCAATCATTATATAGGGTGTAAGGGACAGCCCTCCGCATTTTGATAGGGTGAATTCAGTATGTCTTACTAAGATGACTGGTACATGAAATTTTTTCAGGAACGTTAAGGGAATCCAATAAACCTGATTTGTTTGTGTTTTTGTGCACAAATCGGAACGTCTATTACTGGTTGGGAGGGGTAGGTAATAGGTATGCGGTGAGTTCGATGAACTCTGTAGCTAGACAGAAAGTGAACAGCTGATTACTCGCGTCGTTGGTTAGAGTATTTCAACATCCATTGCTGGTTTTAATTTTTTGCAGTTTTTTTTACATAGATGGAATGCTGCGAACACACAATGCAATTTTACATTAAAATAATGAAAATGTGACTGAAAAAAAAATTGAAAAAATTAAAATTTTCCTGAGAAAATTTCCGGTAGAATATGATTCAAAATGAGGAGCTGAATGCACCCTGTTAGTTTGCGGAGGGCTGTCCCTTACACCCTGTATTATTCACACTAAATAAAAATCTTTTTTACAAAAAAATACCAACTGCTGCTGCTGGTGCTGCAGCCTTTTACAAAATATTGCTTTTCCCGATGCAGGGACGTTAATTGTTGATTAGTTCTCCAAGTAAGAACCGGGAGAACTGGAGCTCATGGTGCAGTCACCATCACCATTATGCATTTTGACGAGCATAAATTGCTTAGAAACCATACTAAAGTAATCGAATCGCAACCCGTGAAATACTTAGATATAATTGAGTATTTCCGATGTCCATCTGTGGTCTTCATCATCAGTTCTACTTCACCAAATGGATACTTTCCGAGAGCAAATGCACGAGTTACTATTAAAAATACCGAAATCGCTATAGGTGTGCCCATAAAATTCGAGGGTTTTCCTCGATTTCCATGGGATCCCATCATCAGATCCTGACTTGATGATCATGAGACCACCTGGAAAGTATACCCTTTCAAACAAAAAAAAAAAAAAATCCAAATCGGTCCAGCCATTTTCAAGTATTCGGGGAACATACATAAAAAAAAAATGTTCCAACGAATTGAGAACCTCCTCCTTTTTAAAGTTGGTTAAAAATAAGTCGCAAATCACAAGGCACACAGGTCACCGCTCCGTAACGTCTGGTTCAAGGCTTTGTGTGTATACAGCCTATAATGTTTAATGTCTATTGTTCTTAGAGGAAGTGCTAACTAAGCTACGCACTTGGCTGGAACTTAGTTTCATTGACCGTGCTTGACAGAGTAATGACGCCGTCACTCGCGGTGTATAATGTTTATGTCGTTAACTTATTGTGTAGTAACTTTTAATTCTATAACATTAATAGTGGGTACTTTGAAAAGGGGGTTTTTCTGCCACTTATAAGTTTAATAAGCGTATGGAGTAGAGTTTATTGCAGAATTGTTGAGTAAGTGTCCATATCAAGGGTCGTGGATTCAGTTTCCGCAAGAAATAATGTGTCTAGCCTAACCTTCCGTATACAAGGTGTAATTTAAATAACTGACAACCTCTTAAGGGGTACTTTTACTCATCATTATGAACAACTTTTACTATGGGACCAAACCTGAAATCGCGAAAAAAAATTCAGCTGTTCCCTACATTTTGACGAGTTAAGGCTCTTACAGACAGAGGCGATATCGCGGTCGCGACGCGATATTTCGATATTATATCCATAGAAAAATATCGCGTCGCGACGCGATATCGCCTCTGTCTGTAAGAGCCTTTATGCGAACATAAATATAGAGAACAGCTGTTTTTTGTTTCGTGATTTCTGATTTGGTTCTCTTAATAAGAGTTGTTCATAATTATGAGACACCCCCTGACCCCCCAACCCCGAACAAACAACCCCTGACCTCTTATGACCCCTTAAGAGGTGGCCAGTTATTAAAATTACACTTGTACATAAAGAAGAATAAAGTTTTTAAAATTTCAATTTTTAATTTTTTTCTTTTTAATTAGGGATAGGCATCCTAGGGAACTAGGAAAGATTTGAATCGTAGACAACGTCAGACGTAATTTCTATTACGTATAAAGGCTCCTGCTGACAGGCACGATACGACAGCGCGACGCCACACTGGTAGAACAATTTATGGGTATTGTTCAACCTGAAGCGCGTCGCTCAATCACGTCGCGCGTGTATACGAGAGCCTTTACAAGGGAAGTATACAGAAGCAACTAGGTTTTAAAAAAAATACAGTACCTACCTACTTACATTGAAACTACAGACAGCTGGGGTTAAAAAAAAAACAACCTCTAAAACTACAACTACAGACACCTAATATAAATCGATTTCCACCCGTAACTTTATACTGAGTCGAGCAGATATAAATTAAATCTCCCCTTATACTTAGTCATTCCTGATTCCGAGCTAAAATCAATTCATTAAGAGACACCAATAAAACGCGAGTGTCCTTCTCTGCAGCACATTAACAATTCAAGAGATAAAAAAGAAATAAAAATGGCGAAGACCACCTACACATCTTGCCGGACGGCGGCGGAGGGGTGCGATTTGTCGTACGTTTTTGCGATTAGTCTGATTGTAAAGTGATTTGAGTTCTAACTGTAACGGTTTAGTAGTTTAAGAAATTATCTCTGTGTCGGCAACTATAAATGGAATTAATACTTAATTAATCGCTAAGTAGGTAAACATACTTGCTTGTTTCGTAAAGTTTACGTTGCGAAGTAAGAAAACGCATTTTGTCCAAGTTTGAAAACATAGGGGAAGTATTATGGCAAATCTTTGGGGTCGATTAATTGCCATCAATTTATTTTCTAGTAATATTGTCAGTCGCTTCAGTTGCAATTGATAGTCGATCAATTATCATCAATATGTATCAATTACGTAAAAAAACAATTGCAATTGATATTTTTGGGTACCCTATAGAAAATAGTGTAGCCCGATACAAGACTGTTGTGAGCTTTGTTACTTACCTCCAACAGATCAAATTAATATCGAATTCGATAAACTACAGACATACCTAATTAGATACCCTCCTATCTTTCCTTTTAGGAATTACAGAAGCGACACTTATGCAATCTTAGAATAACTATAAACAGCTATCTAAAAACTGCAAATGTCTAACAAATCTACATTAGTACTGGCATAATCAGCCATCTGAGAAAAGAGTGAGAGAGCAGTGGTGGCCCAGTTGTAACGGCCCCGACTTACGAGTTGTAGGTCAGGAGTTCGAACCCAGGCGCTTTTGGATAAATATTTTCATCACCACTGCTTTCAAAACGGTGAAGGAAAACATCGTGTGGAAACCGGTATGTCCTAGAACCAACAATTCGAAGACATGTGACATCTACCAACCCGCACTGGGCCCGTGTGTTAGAGACCTGTGTCCCAGCAGTGGGTACGTTATAGGCTGATTATTAAATAATTAATTCTAGAAAATCATCGATCCTTCCGTACCTCTTCCGCCTTTTCCACACACAACTACTAGAGAAGTATATTAATACAATTAAAAGGGAAGGAGTCTCACCCGATTATAAATCAGACATGCGACATTTTTGTTCGCGTATTTCAAATTAACTAGTAAGTTATGCTAGTCAATTAAACGTCCACGATTGTGAGATCGGATTACCATGATCAGTGAAGTAGTGGAGTCGAATAGTTGGAGAAATTTTAAGTTAAAAAAAAATGTAATTCCTATATTATTTCTGGTATATTAGTCTGGAATTAAGTATCCACAAAGATTACTCTCCATTACCTTCAAAACCTGCAGAACTACATTAAGTAATGCACTTTAGCAAAATCTTCATCAAAAGTACTTTGCTTATCGTAATACCACAGAATACATAAAGTTATCTGATGCCTCCTTGTTTATTTATACATTTTGTTTAGTAGATCATTGTTAATGTCTGACTGACCGTAAATTTTTTGACGATTAAAAGTTAGAGGATTGTGAAGTGCTGATAGACGGCGCGAGTAGGTATTTTCAAAAATACTATCTGCTTCATATTGCTTGCTCTACTTCCCACCGGGGGAGATAGAGAGAGAGATTTCCTTTTTGAAATATTGTTTAGGGCGATAACGTTTTCACCCCTCTGAACCTTTACGAAATGAGACAGTTTTGTTTTTTTTTTTAGTAATTCAGTTCAGTTTAATTTAAAAAGAAATAAAAACGGACGAGTGAGGAAGTTATTCAGTCAAAATATAGATATTTAGATGCTAATAACTTATATTGTACGCAATATTTCTTTATAATAAAACCTTAAGGACCTAGTTTTTCATTATATCTACAACATTCCCAAAAATGATGAAAATTAGAAAAAAAAAATCAAAAATCTAAAGTCCTTTATTCAAATTACGCTGAGAATCAGCGCTTTTTGAACGTCGAAATTACAGTAAGACAGTCCCACAAAACGCCCGCCCTTCACCACTTCCTAGTGTTTTAGCTGGGAAGAAGAAAACTATGTTTACGGGCCGAAAAACGTTATCGCTTTTTGTATGAAAATTTACAGCTTCACAATCCTCTTAAGCGACGTTTATAATGCTTTGTGGTTATTACAATACAAAACAACACAATGAGCATAATGTAGGTAATTATTTAGGGTGGTACTAACTTTCTAAGAGGACACAAGATACGATACTCCCTCTAGAAAAATTCACTACGACACCTCTACAAAATAAAACCAAAAAATGTAAACCAAACACCGTCTCCACTCCTCTGTTCCGAGACGCCTTCGATTTTCTTTTTCCCCACCGTCAGTCCGAAATGAAGTACCTTCGTCCATACGTTACTCCGGAAGTGGACAGCCGGAGTGAAATGGCCGCTCCGTCGTTTCCGCCCCCCCCCCCCCCCCCCACCCCAGCTGGCTTTAATTAAAGGCCGGTAAGGTTTTAACACGTCTCTACCTTTGAAGGCGAATGCGATTGAATTGAGATTTTTTTGCTCGCATTAGGGAGAAGATTAAGGGTGTATGTACAGAGGGTGAAGGGTTCTGTCTGCCTGTGGATGCTTGGTTTTGTAAGTTGGTTTGAGTTTTTTAGCTGAGTCCGTTGAATATTGCTTAAGACTTGATTTTCTTTTGTTTACAGGTAAGTTTGAACGTGCAGTATACATGTGAGTTGTGGTGATTAGCAGTTTGCAGATGGTAAGTAGATTTGTTGTCTATCGAAAACCTTTGAACGCGTTCCGTCATATTACAAAACAAGGTTCATCTTCAAACCCAGGTTTAAACCATACACCCTTTTTTGAATTTCGATTTTATTTCGACATACTAAGATGTCAGTTTTACAAAATTGACAACTTAGTACCGGACTAAGTTGTCAGTTTTGTTTATAGAACTGTATTTCTATCACAGCTAGGTTCTTATTACAAAAACTGGCTCGATGGTTTAAACCATAACAGAATAAAAACCTCATTTTGTAATAAGGCCGATAAGGTCTTATTACAAAAATGAGGTTTTCGGAATAGAGTTCGAAATTCAAAAAAGGGTCCATGGTTTAAACCTTGGTCTAAAGATGAACCTTGTTTTGTAATAACATGGTATAAGTCTAATAAGGACTTAACGCGGGTTTTCAGAAAAAAAAAAAAATCATATTGAAACCAGACAGCCAATTCTCGTAATTACATAAAGGTTTAAAATCTTGTTTTGAAAAGCAAGCTTAAATCAAAACTGGGTTTTACATATTTTTAAGTACTACTACTTAGGTATTTTTTATTCGTTTGTTTGTAGAAAATGTCGTAGTTTGCCTCAAAATTCTTATTAATAATGACGAAGAACCCATAAAACTAAACAAACAGATTTACCCAATAAAATAAATATAAAACCAACATCTACACGAAGTTGTTCAAATAAAAACAATATAAAACCATCGCTTTTACGATTCTATACACATTGTTAGAATTCGTGACTGCTTTAGTGAAATCCAACTTTTATTGTTTAGAATTTTATGTCTAAATTATAATAGAAGTGCCATTATTTAGATAAAGGTAACAAAACGTGTTGCATGTGATAAAAAAGTGCAGTAGATCCACTCGTTGCAATTCACGATAATCTTACGCATAAACCTTTGCCAAGGTTGCCTAACGGTAAACCACAAGCCACTTCAAAAGTGTTACAAATACATAGTTACAATAATGAGAAAATGTCTCAGCTTTGCTACGTAAGTAGGAGCTACAAAAAATCGTAGCAAACAAAAGTAATAGTCTAACAAAAAATCGTAGCAAACAAAAGTAATTGTGCTACAAAAAATCGTAGCAAACCAACGTAATTGTGCTACAAAAAATCGTAGCAAACCAAAGTAATTGTGCTACAAAAAATCGTAGCAAACCAAAGTAATTGTGCTACAAAAATCGTAGCAAACGAATATTATTGCTACGAATTTTGTAGCACTTCATTGCTTTCGTGCAACTAACTATGAATACGCTTACAAAGCCAGTGCAGTTAGTAAGGCCCCAGATCCTTTCTTATGTTTTTATAACTTTGCTCTTAGCTTGTGTGTTGGTCCTTCGGTACATTTCTTTGTTAAGTTCGATATCACAAAACGTGTGTGTATTGGTATTTCTTAATTTCGTGACGCGACCTGCGCCTACGCACCTCGGAAGCTATTTTACAAGATCTTTATAGTCACTCTATAGAGTATAACGCCTCTTCATTTTTGTGTTGGGCTACAGTGTTAGCGGGACTATGAGCCGAGCGGTTTCACAAGGTATAAAATACGGTTGATTTCTTTCACTAGCTTTTTCGATAAAATCGAAAAGCTTATTCAAACATAGAATATTTTAAAAGCTTACGCTTTAGCACTAAAAGATTAAATTATGATAAGTACAGTCTTCGTTACGATGAAGATGCCTTCCTAGCGTCATTAGCAGACCTACAAGTAAAATCTACATAAATACGATAATAAACTACCAGACATTATTATAATGTATTTATGTTGCTAGTTATGTAATACGGCTTAACCGCTGACTCTAAGGCCCCACCCATCCAACCATATACATATTTATACGGAGTCCATTACACCGATTGTCGTTATGATCGTCTCTTGACCAAACAAGTTCTGATTCAAATTTTATAATGTAATATACTCGAGAATTCATCGCCTATTATGACAAGTCAGTAATGAAAGTATTATGAGTTATACCGACATTATCGTAAACTTTATGTTTTAATGATCTGTTTTTTTTTTGTGCCTGTTGACAAAATACCGAATGTTATATATTAATATATATTTATTCGGTGGAAAAATGGGTTTTATGGCAAATTATGTTCTATATATGACGTTTTATATTTCTGTTGATATTAAAGTTTAATGCTTGAATCAATATTTTGTGTAGGCAATAATGAGTGTTATTGCGTTTAATATATTGTTGTTAAATCAAATCAGAGGTGAAATAGGAAATCAGAATTGCTTAATAAAAATAGTAAAACTATTTAAGTATTTTTTTAATTGAGGTCAGAGGTGTGTAGATGGACACATAATTCATTGGTTTGTAAACGGTCGAAATTATGTGTGTTTTAGAGTGTTTGTGGGCGTTTTGGAGGCGCCACTGATATTAATATGGCGGAATTAAATTTGGTTATGAGGATTATAATTTGCTTAAAGACCGTTAGTGGCTCTATTACCCTAGATTTTATATATGAAAATGGCTTCTAAATTATATTAAAAAGTTGAAGGGTCAGCTCATCAGCTGAGCTTAGCCTTTCCTTGTCTACGATGGCTTCAACTTCCCATCTATCTAACCATTTTACATAGAGCGACTGCTAGCATAATCAGCCTATAATGTTCCCACTGCCGGGACACAGGCCTCCTCTCGGTGAGAGGGAGCGGGCCGTAATCCACCACGCGGGCCCAGTGCGGGTTGGTAGATGTCACATGTCTTCGAATTTGTGGTTCTAGGACATGCCGGTTTCCTCACGATGTTTCCTTCACCGTTTTGAGAGCAGTGGTGATGAAATAATTTACACACGTAAAGCGCCCGGCTGTGTTCGAACCTACGACCTACTCATAAGTCACGGCCGTTACCACTGGGTCACCACTGCTCAGCGACTGCTATTTAAGTCTACCTACTGCAGCTATCAGAAGCAAGAAGACATTTCATTGCTCAATGATCTTACGGATATATAAACTGCTTTGCAAAAAAAACGGGCACCTTACAGTCATTGGCTTTTCTATGGATAATATTAATATTTTTAGTATGTCGTTAGCATAAATGACTAGAAATGTCTTACTATCATTGAATATATAGTTTTTAACCCTTAAATCCTGGAATCGGTGTTTTAGTCAATGTAAACAGTAAGTCGTGTTAAAATGGAAATTTTTAGGGTATAATTAAATTAAGACTACGAGTATTTTTATGGTATTTTAAAAGACATTAAAAAATTAAAATTAGTAACGAGTATGACCTCTCCTTGCAGCGATTACGGCATGTAATCGTCTTGGCATGCTTTCCACCAAGCTTTTGATGGTGTCCTGTGGAATGTGTTCCCACTCAGCCGAAATCACACGTTTAAGCTCTCTGGTGTTTTGTGGAAGGGGTTGGACAGATCGTACTCGCCTTTTTAGGAGGTCCCAGACGTGCTCAATGGGGTTAAGGTCGGGGCTCCGCGCTAGCCAATCCAGACGACGAATACCGACCTCTTGCATATAAGCATCTACGTCGCCAGAACGGTGGTCCCGAGCATTATCGTCCATGAAATGGCATCTTCACCAATTACAGTCAGTGCGGGCTGTGCATGTTGACAAATTATTCCTGTTATGTACCTTTGCGCATTTAGTGAGCCATTTGCAATGAACACTATCTCGGTACGATAGCTGGAAGTTACGCCCGACCAAATCATAACGGACCTTCCACCATAAGGGGTGATTTCTTCAAAACACACGTCGGCATAGCGTTCCCCTGGTCTTCGTAACACTCGCCGACGTCGGGCCTCAGCATTCAGGCAAATTCGAGCCTCATCGGAGAAGAGTACGCTACTCCAGTTACCTAGTGTCCAAGATAGATAATTTCTAGTGAACCTCGGTCGAGCAATCCGGTACTCACGGAGTAAATTGGGGGTCCGTGCTGGTCGTCGACTGCGTATATCAACCGCTAAAAGCCTCCTCCTCACTGTCCATAGGCTAACTTGAGCTCCTCGTACCTCTTCAAGGTTTTTTTTGAGGTCTATGTAACTGCATTTGCGATTACTCAATGCCTGAGTCACTAAAAAGCGGTCGTCTCGTGGTTGTGTGCAACGTTTTCTGCCAGAACATTGCCATCTTTGAACGGAACCTGTCTCTTGGTATCGAGTCCAGGTTCTTTGGACGGTGGAACGACTCACGTTTAAACGCTGTGAGCCGTAACATTGGCTACTCCCCACTTCCAGCAGCGCTATAATTTTACTAGCTCTTATTGCTTTTTCTGCCATTATAATCGACACAAAGATATCTGTTTTAAGTCACAATGAGGCAGGATTATGCGACAAACATAAACTATTCTAATAAAAATAACGAGAAGTTAGTTTTAGTTGCCTGATAACCATTTAACCGCAAACCCGCGAATAGTAAGTAAAAAGTCATAAACTAAAAAAGGGATTATTATTTCTAAAAACAACAGTTCTGAATTTGAAATTAACTTTTTTTCATACCCAGGCTCTTTATTAAGTGCCAGTAACATAGTTTGCCTATTAAAACCTCATTAGAACCATTGATATATATGTTACACTAGATTAGCAATTGCCGCGCCAAGGCGTTGCCACTGAACATACGGCCACGGCCGTATGCGTAACTAACGTCAGTTCAGTGCTCTTTACGACGGCAGCCGAAGTGAACCGAGTGACACGCGACAAAAAATATCGCCAAAATGGGTAAATGCGTAATGAAAGAATGCGATTCTAGATCACAAAAACTACCGGAATTACTTTCCACACGTAAGTTTATTGTTTCTGTGTTTATATCATCGTAAAAACGCAGGAAAATAAATAAAATGTAGATTTTTTTTTAATTATGATCAGTGTTACAACTAAAAACTATGTTTTAGTTTCCCACATTTGTGGGAGTTTTTAATTTATGGAATAGGTAAGCGATTTTAAATATTTTTTAATAATGATTAACAATGTTCCAGACTACCTAAAGATGCTTCTCAATCAATAATCCGATTGCTGAGAAAAGATACTGACTGGCTACCTACTAAATCTACTGTCATTTGTTCGAAGCACTTCCGTGATCAAAATAAAATAGGACCAAAAAGCGAATGTGGCCGTGTTTATTTGTGCAATCAAGGAATTCTAATGCTTATTGTAAAAGTAATGATTTTTTGCGGCAATTAATATTATCAAATTATAGGTAATGTCAACAAAAAATGCCCTCTCATTAAACTCCCACAGCAACAAATTAGTTTATATCGACTCAAACTACATTGTTGAATGTTTTTTTCAACTTAGTTTTTAGTTTATAAAGAGTTGTTTTGCCTACAGTAAATTGTATATTTTTCAGGACAACCGTTATTCTAATAGCAGGTGGAGCTTTCAGAAGAAGAAAGTATGGATGTGGATGCTGTGGAAACCGACGAAGAGATAGACGAATTAACTGAAACGCCCCGAAAGCACAAAATGAGGAAAATAATTCACCGGTTGAAAAATGTATCGGCTAAAAGACTAACAAAAAAAAAATATCACAAAAAAATAAAAGACTAGAAATAAAAAAAATAAACGATGTTATTAGAGGAACTGAGTTGAGCGAAGAAGACGAAATGCAGCTAAATGTAAATGATAAAACAGTGCAATTCATGGAATAATTAAAAAACCTTCAAAAAGAAAAGGACTTATAGAAAACTGACTCTTTGGGGAAACCGAAGGTTTTGTCTTTGCGATTATGGACGAAGTTATGATGACGAACAACTACTGGAAATATATTGTGAAGGACGGCACGGTTGACATCTGTCGGGCATTCCACCGTCCGAGGGAATCAGTCCGTCAATTATTTCTGGCTGTTCTCGTCTGGCTAACGGAGACTACTTGCAGAGGCACAACCTTGTAGCCAGGATTATCCACCAGCAACTTACTCTGAAATACAGTCTTGTGGAATTGGAAGTACCGTACTATAGGTATATGCCCGACCCAGTTCTCTAAAATGGCAATATCACGTTGTATTGGTATCGATCTATCATCACTGACAGAACTATTGTTGCCAATAAGACAAACATAGTGGTGATAGATCGATTAGAGCGTCGCCCAATGATTATTGAAATAGCGGTCCCGCATGACGAGAACCTCGTGAAAGCTGAAAAAGATAAGCAGATTAAGTATCTTGACCTGGCTCGCGAGGTTGTCGACACGTGGGATGTCGATACAGCAATCGTTGTGCCGATAGTCGTGACGGCCAATGCCATAATAGCCAAGAGCCTCGATCAACACCTGAAGAGGCTCTCGTTAGGCAGCTGGATTAAGGAAGATTGCTCCAGAAAGCGGTACTTCTGGACACGGCGCGTATCGTTAGGAGGTTCCTCTCTCAGCAGCCCTGACCACCGGTACCCTGGACCCTGTTCCCGATGCCGGTGGGCTACTATTTTTTATATTCTTAAATGTTTTTATATTCTAATATTTATAAATGTAAATTATATGTATGGAAATGTACTAAAGGAAATAAAAAATGTTCAAAATGAAAATGTCTTGATTATTTTCATTAGTTATAAACTTTTAATACACATCCAATAAGAAATACATAATTCACATATTTAAAAAATAACTTAACGTTTAACGTTTAAACGTTACGTTTTTTTTTCAACGTTTAAAAACTTGGGTAAAATTTCGCATGGGTAGGCAACCCCATCCCGCCATTCACCGCCATTGCATGTTTATATTGCGATCTTTGTCTAATCTAAGCGACAGTATTGTTCTTGCGACTTGTGTAAGTGAGAAAGATATATGTTTACTTTTAAATGTTTAGTGGTTTCAAAGCTACGTCGTCGCGTTGAAATAGTGGCTAGACTTTTTTTACACATTTTAATGAGGTTTGCTTCTCTAGTTATATAACTCAATGATTAGAACTAAATGATTACCAATAATGTAGAAAAATCCAAACTGCCCGTTTTTTTTTGCAAAAGAGTGTAAATCTGTATACCTAACAATCAACGACGACAAACAACCTAAAAAAAAACTTGAGAGGTGTCAAGGGACACCCGGATGGAACGAAGTTCCTTTCGATTAATTAGTGAAGGAATTGTAGTAAAATTTTATTTTTATACTTATCACCACCATCATCATCATCATCATCATCATCGTCATCATCATCATCATCATCATCATCATCATCATCATCATCATAATCATCATCATCATCATCATCATCATCGCGACACCACACTGTTCAATGCGAAATAGAAATGAAAATATCTGGCTTGCTTTCTATAAGAGAGAGAGAGAGAGAGAGACAGACAGAGAAACATGCGCACGCCGCACGGCTTACAATAGCTTACTATAGCAAAAAGTGTCGTGACAACTTTTCGTGAGAATTTTTTCTGTCTAGCCCCCTTTCACAACGCGCGATAAGGAACTTCGTTCCAATAAAATCTCTACTCTACGTAAACCTGCGTCCATTGTTAATTGCATCCCCTGTAACTTATAATAGCCCCTCGTACAAACATATCGCATCATATCCGTATTGCACGCGACATCGTCACCGACACTGCCCGTCACCGATAAGCGCCACAAGCTGAATTACGTCATAACGCGTACGTCATTGAGGCGCGGACCGAAGGACCAATACGAATAAATAGCCAAAATAGATGTGAGTTTATGTGTCAGTTGATGACGGATTAACCACTGATATTTTAGCTGGTGATGAGGGGCTCGTGGTTAAGTAATAACAGCGTGGGGCGATCGATCAGGTTAAGCTACGCTTGCCACGGTCGGTCCGTGGATGGGAGACCATCTTTACATACCGAGACTCCTGCGTGCCACGGAAATCATGTTAAGCTGTTGGTCCCGGCTGTCATGCTTGACAGTTTGACATTCGTTACGCGTCGTCAGATGCCCGAAAATCGGACAACCAAGTCTTACCAATGGGTATCGTGATACCCAGTACTTAACTGGGTTGTGGAGGTCAGATAGGCGGTCGCTCCATGTAAAATACTGGTATTCAGCTGCATCCGGTTAGACTGGATGCTGACACCAACAAATTTGGGGAAAGGCTAGGCGGATTTTGATTCATTCAAATTATAATTTAAACTACTCAATCAATCAATCTGGCTAGCCTTTTCCCAACTATGTTGGGGTCGGCTTCCAGTCTAACCGGATGCAGCTGAATACCAGTATTTTACATGGAGCGACTGCCTATCTGACCTCCACAACCCAGTTCCTGGGTAATACGATACCCCTTGGTAAGACTGGTTGTCAGACTTTCGGGCTTCTGACGACCCGTAACGACTGTCAAAGATCCACGAATAACAGCCGGGACCAACGGCTTAAAGTGCTTTCAGAGGCACGGAGGAATCTAAGTATGTAAAGATGGTCACCCATCCACTGACCAACCCCGGCAAGCGTAGCTAAACCTGACGGATCGACCCGTGCGGCACTTATTACTTAGCCACGAGCTCCTTATATAGAAATCCTTATATATAATTTAAACTACTGTCAGAAGTTAAAAACAGAAATGAAAGATGAAAGATGTTAAAGAAACTTTTCATTAATTATTATTATTATGAAATGAAACCAATAGCTAATGTAACAAAATCAATCCGCCTAGCCTTTTCCCAACTATGTTGGGGTCGGCTTCCAGTCTAACCGGATGCAGCTGAATACCAGTATTTTACATGGAGCGACTGCCTGTCTGACCTCCACAACCCAGTAACTGGGCAATACGATACCCCTTGGTAAGACTGGTTGTCAGACTTTCGGGCTTCTGACGACCCGTAACGACTGTCAAAGATTCACGAATAACAGCCTGAACCAACGGCTTACCTAACGTGCTTTCCGAGGCACGGAGGAATCTCGTTATGTAAAGATGGTCACCAATCCACTGACCAACCCCGGCAAGCGTAGCTCAACCTGACGGATCGACCCGTGCGGCTGTTATTACTTAGCCACGAGCTCCTCAATAGCTAATGTAACAATTCTTTTTAAATCATTACAATGTAATCATTTTCGATTCAAACGCTCGTAAGTTAGCCGCGAGTGCAGATATTGTTCGAACTTATGAAGCTAAATCTTTAAAAAATCTTAATAAAAAAAAAACGTAATCGAGCTTAACGAAATGGAGCCAAAATAATGTCAACTTGACATGCATGGTCTACACTCGCAGCTAACTTGCGAGCCGCCATTAAGTTTGAATCGAACTATAAAACAGTTAAAATAAAAAATGTAAAAAAGTCTATGCATGAAATATAAGGCTTTTAATTTTATTTTAAGGATTAAGGCGAAAGCGCCAGGGTAGCCCGCGAAATTCAAAAATTCTTACGTTTTTTGCAATTTGTAGGTCAGTGTGAGCTTGTATGTTGATTAAAATATGATTCGCGGCCGTAGCTAATATGACTTTATAGAATTATAATCATTAGAATCAGCAATACAGCTCCATAAGTTAGCATTTACCTCAAACCTCATGATTTCATGAAATCGCTAGATTTGAGGTAAATGCTAACTTATGGAGTTGTATTGCTGATTCTAATGATTCTAATTCTGTAAAGCCACATTAGTTACGGCTGCGAATTATATTTAAATCAAAATACAAGCTCACACTGACCTACAAATTGCAAAAAACGTAAGAAATTTTGAATTTCGCGGGCTGCCCTGGCGCATCAACCTTAAACCTTTGATTTCATTAATATTGGTCCTTCGGTAGGGATCCTTCGACCTTCTGTGTCCCCTCGATTGCGTCGCATCGCCTATCTACGGCACGCATCGCCCGTCAATTGACATAACTTCAATAATATTTAGTTGTGCCACGTTTAATGATAAATTGTGTGACGTCATTGTTTGATGTAACTACCCATATTTATTGTGAAAATTATAAGTTTATATCATTTAGTTGACAGTTGCCTGTCGATAAGGTCGTAGGTTCAAATTCATGTTGCGCAAGGCTTTTGGTAATTTGATTTTATGATTAAGGCTTATAATTATTGAGGTTGTATTGCACAACTGGCTTTTATAATCTTGGTAATTACGAACTGTATTTCTTGAATTGATCACTATGATAGTTGATAAAGTTGCATAGTGTGGATCGTTCTTGGCCATCAAAATACGCAAACCTCTTAAGCGCCAATAATTTGATTGAAGGGGTGGATTGATGCTTGCTTTACAGTTAGGTACAGTACGACACAACTTAGATGTAGCATCGGCAAAATTCGTAAAAAACCGATCACGATCCAAATTGAGTGTGCCTTCAAAATAACCAATCTTTATTCAAACTCAAACTCAAACTCTTTATTGCGTTCATGTGTATTACTGCTTTATGTGAAAATGATCTTTACGCAAACGCAATAACTTGTAAAGTAATATAACTAAAATACATTCTTAGGTGCAGCGCAGACGAAAGACTATCCATGACGCACTTTTTAGTCTGTGAAAATAGAACTTAAGCAATTATATGCAGTAACGGACACGACGCGCAAAAAGTCCGGCGCACGAATGTATGCATGCCATGCAGACATTTTGTGCGCCACACACTCGGTCGCACAAAAAGTCTGTCGTCTGCGTTGCACCTTAGGATTGAAATGGATGAATGCAAATTTTCTTTATGCTACATTTAAGTTGTGTTGTACCTCATAGAAATACGAAATTTTTTCTTTTTTATTTTCTGGCATCCCGGTACTTATGTGCTACAATTGGGAATCCTTCACTGCTTACCTCTGGCAGGTGTCCTCCCACAGAATTCTATAAGAAAATTAAACATCATTAATGACATGTCGATTCCTTGACGTATTGACATTCAAATCGCGAACCCCAGCCCTGACGTCACACTTCAAAGGACAAGACATCTCTGTAATAATCCTACTCACCGTGAGTTCTAATGAGAATTCTCATGCCCTAATTAGACGATATATATACATTGCCGTCCCGCCGAGGCCTTTGACAGGCGCATTAACTTGTCGACGAGCAATCTATACTGTATTAAGTGGATGTATCGGAAAATATGACGATTTTCATGCGAGTTATTTTTGAGTGCTTCAGTTTTAATTAAGTACCTATGAATTTTTGGACTGGATATGAATTATATATCCATTCAGTAAAGTGTCCATTCAGTAAAAAACTTTTTTCCAAAAAAAAAAAAAAAAAAACCGGTCAAGAGCGAGTCTGACAGAGTGTGCTATTTAGAGACATCGTTTTATATTTCCTGTAATCTTTACATAAACAGAACATAGAATAATTGGGGGGGGGAGTCAACGGTATTTTTTTACTCTTATACTACCTTAACAAAGTTAATAAATTTTACATGGGACCAACTTTGAGGTATACCTATTCCCCAGAACAAAGAATCTTTCAAATCGCACAACTATGTCAAAAGTTAAAAAAAAAAAATATTTAAACGTGTCAACTTGGCGATATCTTGAAATGATGAAAAAAAAGGAGCCTGCTCCTTTTTTTCATCGGTTAAAAATAGAAGATATTAAGCTTTATATATACTGCATAACTTCATGGGGTGGTGCTGCAAAGTCAATTTTACTACTTCTAGAACGCGCTCAAAAGCTAATCTGTTTAAGAACTTGGTGCTAGTAAGTATTTATAAGTTTGTAAATGTTTTACTTTGTAAAAGGACGTAAATAAATTATTTATTTATTTTATTTATTTATTTAGTTATGCGTAGTAGAGGCTTGTTGGTAATTGGCTTTCATTGTAAAGCTTCTACCGTTGTGGATAATGTAGCCGCCAATTTTGAAATGTTGCCATGATTTATTTAAAGAGGGTTTATCAAGTAACAAAGTTAGACGTAACCACATCATGATGTTCCATAAAACAGTACCTAATATAAACAAAATACTCGTATGTAAAGTCCCATTAAAATAGATGGACAAATCACATGAATATGAACAACTTTCACTATGGGACTAATTCTGAAATTGCGAAAAAAAATCAGTTGTTAAAAAATTCATTCAAAATTCATCAAACATCAAAATGTAGGGAGCAGCTGATTTTGTTTTCGCGATTTCAGGTTTGGTCCCATAGTAAAAGTTGTTCATATTCATGGGTAGAACACCCTGTGAAAATGTGTCTATATATTAGGTCGGGGAAAAAGTTCCTTCGTATTTTATATACAAATTCAAGACATTTTTTTTTCATAGTTTATTATTTAGTTATGTGTCATTTGCCAAATGGGTCAAAACTGTTTTGTGGTCAATTCCCAGTTCTTCAGCTACGTCGTAACTACTGATATGGCCATTTTGATCCACTTTTTCAAAAATGGCATCCATTTTATCCGTAATAAGGCGACCAGAGCGACGAGCATCTTTGACATAAAAATTTCCGGATTGAAAACGCTTAAACCAAATTTGTGCTACTCTCACAGACACTGCACTAGGTCCATAAACATCGCAAATTTTTTTCGCGGCTTGCGTTGCATTTTTACCTTTTTTGTAGTAAAATTTTAAAATGTATCAAATTTCTTCACTAGATTCACTCATCTTGACAGTACGAAAAACAAATGAAAGTCACACATTTTCCTAATTTGAATTTGGAATTATGTTCTTTAAAATTTAAACTTTCAATGATACCAAAACCAGCCAGATACAAATAGTATAGCCAAAGAGATTTCATTGCAAGTTCATACATACTATAATACGAAAAAACTTTTTCATTGCAAGTTCATACATACTATAATACGAAAAAACTTTTTCATTGCAAGTTCATACATACTATAATACGAAAAAACTTTTTCCCCGACCTATTATATGGGACCTTGTATAGCTCCTCTGATCCTAGAATCTATTTAGTATTATTACAGTATTTGAAATGGTGTAGGATATTTTATTCATACTAAGTAATTCGGCGACAAAAACCAAGCCTTCAACAAGTTTAAAAGCTTCGTATTTCTACCGATCAGTAAATAGATAACTGTAGCGACTAACAAAGGTGTAAATCTACTACAAGCAACGCAGTGGGCTTTCACTTGTTTTACGAGCTCATTGTTTCAGGTCCGAAGTAAAGTTTAGTTTCAGGATCAAACATTCTCACTTTCGATCAGGTCGTTGAACCTGACTCCTAAGTTAAGCCAAGTCTACGAGAATATAAGATAATTTTAAACTTTGGTAAAATAATGATTTGGGTAAAAAAATGGTGTACTTTACAAGGTTATTATGTTAAACATGGGACATACTTTAACGGAGTCTAGTACTCATGAAAATGAACAATGGAACTGGCCCCGAAATATGAAAAAGAAAATCGAAAAGTGCAAAAGTGTGTGTGGCCGTTTTGCGTAGATGTGACGCATATTTTCCCCCATATTGTATTTAAATAGTTATTTTATTTTACTGTAATTTGTGTCATGTTTACCGCAAATAAACGTTTTTTCTTTCTTTTTTCTTTCTTTCAAAACCTACGTGATCAAAATGTACGAGACAGCAGATTTTTTTTTTTTATATTTCAGGGTTAGTTTCATGGTAAAAGTTGTTCATTTTCATGAGTAACTACACTACACCGTTAAAGTATGTTCCTCGTTTGACCTAACACCCTGTACAGTTAGGCTTCTGCACAAAAATATAATAAAAACTCCTCTCATTCTTGATTCTTCAAACTCGTCAGAGTTTGTTCTTTCGATTCTATTTCTAACTTTTTGATCCATGAGGTCAAATAAGAATAACGAATCTTCATAGATGAATAAAATCAAATCTGCCCAGCCTTTTCCCAACTATGTTGGGGTCGGCTTCCAGTCTAATCGGATGCAGCTGAATACCAGTATTTTACATGGAGCCTTCTGACCTCTACAACCCCGTAACTGGTTAATACGATACCCCTTGGTAAGCTGGTTGTCAGACTTTCGGGCTTCTGACGACCCGTAACGACTGTCAAAGATCCACGAATGACAGCTGTGACTAACGGATTAGCGTGCTTTCCGAGGCACGGAATCTCGGTATGTAAAGATGGTCACACATCCACCTGATGAATCGACACGTGCGGCTGTTAATACTTAGCCACAAGCCCCCTTGTTAACTCTTACAAAATATTCTTAATCACTCCATCTTAGTCCAAACTTGTTAATAAAATATCTAATGGCCAGTCTCATAGTTACATTCTCACTATAATATAATAATAACATCACGCCTATGTTCTCCGAAGGGTTGGGCAAAGGTATACCTATAGTACACCCACATTTCGCCAGGTATGTTAAAGCCCCATGTAATAGCGGGCGATCCTATTGCCATTAACCGGGCACAAATCCAGACCCCGGGCTGCTACAAACAAATTCCAGAAGGAAAACTCCAGTAACAGTTTGCCCGACCGGGTATCGAACTCAGGATCTCAGGCTCTGCAGCAGCTTGCTACCACTACACCAACGAGGCAGTAATATTATGTAGTATATAATAATAATATATGTAATAAATGATGATATAAATTGATTTATACGTCTGTTGGTTCACGGAGCAGTAAGGCCTCATGGTATCAAGGAGCGTTTACACAAGCCGCTGTGGCTGACAGAAAAGAGTGTGGTGTAAGTTATAAGAGAATAGCGACGCTGCGAACTGTCTTAGCTGTCTTAGCTGTCAGTTGCTTCTATATTGTGATTATAAACTTAAGCTCAACAATCACTAATATATTAATATTTTTTTTAAATTTTAAATGTATAATTTAAAATTGATTTCAATTTTAAATATATTTTATTTTATCTATATAAATAAAAAGAGAAGTCCTGACTGACTGACTGATTGACTGACTCATCAACGCCCAGCCCAAACCCTTGGACCTAGAAAGCTGAAATTTTGCACAGAGGTTCCCTTTATAATGTAGACAAGAAATTAGGAAGGAAATCCCGGTAACAGGTTCCCTTGGGATATTTTCCGACATCCACGCGGGCGAAGCCGCGGGCAAAAGCTAGTATTTAATAAAAAAAAAAATTAAAAAAAAGTAAAGTTAACGATTTCAGAATTAGGTCATTACGTAACTTTACATTATTCTGATAGTTATAAATAAGTGAAGACTTGTAGGTATTAGCTGTCAGTCACATTTTCAATCTCTCATTATTTCTGAAGAATTCTTAAACGGAGTTTAAACTCTCAATAGCTTATGATTCGGCAAAATTATCTATTTAAGCGAATTCCTTCCTTAAGCTCGGTTTTTGAGGTAATTCACTCGACTTTTAAGCTTTTGTGTTTAGCGTAGCTACCTATAGTTCAGAAACACGATATCGGAGCAATAATCACTATCGCATGGATAAACTCCGTTTAAATACCTCAAAAACTAGGCATTAGTCTGTTTTGTTTAAATGTAAAGGAAAAAAAAAATCAATAAATACTAAGGACCAACAATGGCATTTCATAAAATATTTTTGATTTTAATTATTTGCCCATCACGAACCGAACTGTGGGATCGTATTTTTTTTTACTTAGATTTAATATTCTACAAATGATTAACGAAAACAGATTGCATACCTGACGAAGAAGGTTACGCTCAAAGCTCAAAAGTTATAGTAAATAGTTACTAGCTGCGCCCCGCGGTTTCACCAGCGTAGACCGGGATAAAAAGTAGCCTATGTGTTAATACAGGGTATAAGCTATCTAGTTACCAAATTTCATCCAAATCGGCCCAGCCGTTTGAGCGTGAAGAAGTAACAAACATACAAACACACACACACACTCTCACAAACTTTCGCCTTTATAATTTTAGTATAAGTGTGATATCATTGTAAAACTTCCTCATATACAGATTTTGGCAACCAACGACCTAAAATACTGTTGTAATTGCCCTCTGCCCTGCCCGCTACCCGCTCCTACCTTACGTCGCTTTCCAAGACGGAGACAATTGGCACGTCACCGCCAGAGGTCGCCGCTTTTGCAAGTAACCACAAATCACTGGTGTCGGCGCCGGTCGCCGGTCAAACGCGCTGTGTGTACGCGCCATTATACACAGTGTAATGTTGCCTTAATAACTGATATTATTTGGGTAATAGCAGCAGCTAATGTGTTGGCTGAATGATTCTGTCTTCAACGTGATTAACCTTTTTAAAGTGACGGTTTCCAGTCGTCAAAAAGAAATGTCAGCGAAATGTTACAGAGTGACATTTCAGGTACGTCATACGAGTAACCGTATGGCATCTGTCAATTAAGTTTTGAGTTGCACTTTTAACGAATTAAGTATAGGTACAGTGGGCTGCATCAATTGGGTACCCCCAGTTGATGCAGCCTAATAGTACCTAATTTCTTGCGCTCCTGATCTTTCGGAGACATTAATTCGGATTCTGCAACATTATATAGCATTTAAAATAGTCATGTGCTGTATAGTATAAAATTATTCGAAGGAGACGAGGAATGTGAATTGATGAGAAATGTTTCTTTGTACAGCTTTAACATTGGGTAGTTAAAGCTGTACAAAGAAACATTTACAGACTCTCCATAATTCTTAAAATCTTGAACATATTGATGAGGTGAACACTCATCCCGATCCTCGTGGGTCTCGTACCGATTGCACGGTTAACTGGCCACGTCATCGTCACAACGAGATAGGAATTAATCTTAGCCGTAGATATAATTACACTGTCAACATTAATTCCCAGATCTCTGATACTATTTATTAAACATAATTACTTTTTTTTAGCATAGCTTTGGTTATGAAAATCTGTCATAATTTACCATTGTTTAACATTAAGCCAAACCCCGATCCCCAAAGATTTAAATCGCTAGATTTGCCCTCAAAGTACCTACTTAGTCACATGAAAAGTGTCCATATTCAGAAGAGTGAGCTCACACATTATTAAACTGCGTTTCCATGATAATCAAG
This sequence comes from Cosmia trapezina, assembly GCA_905163495.3. NCBI lineage: Eukaryota > Metazoa > Arthropoda > Insecta > Lepidoptera > Noctuidae > Cosmia > Cosmia trapezina. The sequence goes on along the minus strand of LR991028.1, from coordinate 27,976,510 downwards.
TGAAGTCACTGGTATAAAAACGAAAAAGAAATGCGACTATCTTCTCACGCGGTGGGGTGAATCTAATGATTTAAATCTTTGCTGCTGTCATCATTTTCATGACTGCCGTCACTACGGCTGTCAAGTGTGGCCATCGCTCTTCTAGGAGACCGTAGCTTAACCTATTTTGTCTCCCCCAAACTTTCTAGTTGTCCTTATGTTGTATCTTCTCCGGCCAATCTTTAGGCACCCACTGGCCCATCAGTCTGCTGTGATGCATCCTATGGGTGTGACCCGCCCAGTCCCATTGCAGCCTCGCAGGCTTATCGCTGTCTTGGAGCATATTATGGTGTTGCGAATTTGGTCGATGAGTTTGATCTTTAAAATGCAACGCTCCATCGCTCTTTGGCAAACCTAGAATTTGAAATTGTGAGCCTTGGTCAAAGACCAAGACATATTAGTACACTACATTGTTATAGGCTCCACATGTCATCTGAAGGTCCGGAGCACTCAGGGAAGTCAGCTCAGCTAAAACCTTGAAGACAGAGTAATATTATTTTGTCTATGACATAAGTGTTTTAAATCATATTTTACTATGAACCCGCCCCTGCTTTACTCGGGCAATTGTGACATGTCCAGACATCGAGATTGTTTTGCTATACCTGAGTTAAATATGAATGTTTATACACATGAACCGTCCGGAATAAATGCTCTAAGTAATGGTGAAAACCAAAATTCCAAAAAACCCTGTTTGATCCGATAGGAGGTCATTGAACTCATCATTATGAACAACTTTTGCTGTGGAACCAAACCAGAAATCGCAAAAAAAAAATCATCTAAGGGAATAGAAGATTTTTTTTAAACATTTAAGTTTGCATAACTCGTCAAAATGTGGGGAACAGTTGATTTTTTTCGCGATTTCTGGTTTGGTTCCACATAGAAAAAGTTGTTCATAACTACCCCTTATCAAATCGAACACGGTTTTCGTAACAAACTGTATAAGATCTAAGCAGTAATACACAGACAGACACGAAAAGCGACTTCGTTACTATGTTTATAATTATATAGATGTTAAGTGTAGAAGAAGTAGAAGTAATATTTCCAGACTGACACTCAATTTGCAATGACAAATCACACCATAAAAACTATGATCAATAGAAAATTAAAATCGTCAGAACTTTATTAAAGAAATCTCGAATGCATTTTATAATATGAGGTCGACATGTCAATTACTCATATCTATGGCAAATTGGCTTATTACTCACGTACGACAGTCGGACGGATTTTAATCTGCGTCTGATAAAGCGAGCGATCGCAGCGAATAATCGCGAGTGTGTGGGCAAACTGCCTGCGATTTGTCAAGTGTGGCGAGGGCCTTAGATTGTTAGTTGGTTTGTAAGAATTGATATCATAAATATGTATCGTTTGCGGAGTAATCGGTGTTATTGTATAGTTTTCATTACGTGCTTTATATATCAATTGATATCGCTGTGATATAATTTTAGTGTTATTCTATAACTAAGTACGAATCAATCAATCTGCCTAGCCTTTTCCCAACTATATTGGGGTCGGCTTCCAGTCTAACCAGATGCAGCTGAATACCAGTATTTTATATGGTAGCGACTGCCTATCTGACCTCCACAACCCAGTAACTGTGTAATACGATACCCCTTGGTAAGACTGGTTGTCAGACTTTCGGGCTTCTGACGACCCGTAACGACTGTCAAAAATCCACGAATGACAGCCGGGACCAACGATTTGACCAACGGCAACGGCTTCCGAGGCACGGAGGAGTCGTGGTAGGTTAAGATGGTCACCCATCCACCGACAACCCCGGCAAGCGTAGCTTAACCTGAAGGATCGACCTGTACGGCTGTTAATATTTAGCCACGAGCTCGTCCTATATGTTCGAAAATAAATAAAAAATATAAGCAATTCGGTTCCATAATTGACTAATTTTGTTGTATAAATAATGTTAATTGAAAGATTGTGTAATACATTGAAAGCAAAAAGAAATATCAAATAGCTTTTAGTGCTGCATTGACTCATAGATACATTAAAGTTTGAAAACTGGACACATTTCTAAAGCTCTATAAATCAAGCATGTTTTTAACTCATTACCAGTTTTGGCTGATATTAAATATGGCAATATTACACGTTTAGATTGGAATACTATCAAATGACAGGTATGACAGTCATATCGCCCAAGAAAATATTGCCAACTTCCGCCCGCTACTCACGTAGGTAGATAATTAGAAACAGAAATACGTTTATCAATAAAGCCTCACCTCAAATACCCGTCACTAAAACATGATAAAAAAATGTTAAAACTCAAACGACAACCCGATTCTTTTTTTAATCTGTATTCCGGCAACCCCTTCAGGACATATAAAACCAGAGATAAGACTAAACTAAATACCAAACTCGCTTCTCAAAGGTCTTATAAACATCAGTCCGTCCGTCCCTGGGCGGTCGTCACAAGGAATCACTGCAAGACTTGCATGCTCGTGCCAGAACGAAACGCAAGATAGCGATATAGAGAAAGACAGAAAGAGAGAGAACAACGACGTTTTGCAGTCGTCATAATTTCGCTCGGCAGACTAATAATAAAGATAAACCAGGGGTGTGTGCGGGCAACTTGGACCGGGTACGTTTTGTATATAAGTTTATTTTCTTTTGTGGTTCAGTTAAAGGGTTGGTGACTTTGTTATCTAGTTGGTGGAATTAGGGATGTTAAGTGTACTTGGCTCGTTATGTAAGTGACGTTTCAGTGAACTCATTGATCCGACGTGTGGTTTAGTTTTAGGAGAAAAGGTTCACCCCTCTTCTGCTTTGTGTTGTTAAATCTTAGAGCTTTGGATAAGGGACTGCCGAAAGTTTAAAATCCTACAGTGCTTTTTTATTATAACATGTTACGTATGTGTCTCGCAGTGTTAGTGAAAACGGGCTTAAGAGTATCTACCTAACTGTCGTCATTGTTCATCTTTTCACGGATATTAAAAAAGTTGATTATGGGGAATGCTTTCGATCGGCCTGCGACAGTAATTTCATGATTTCAGCTGACCTATATTGCATTACACTCAACCTATGTAATGTGTAACATAAAAAGGAATACCTATAAAAACTAATGACACAAATGATATATCGTTTTTCTGCTAAAAACTCAAATGGAGTAGTTGATGACAGGTCTATCGAGAATTGTTAAATATTCATTAACTTTCCTCGAACATTAAGCATCAACTGTTTTTTATTTAAACACCTTCCATAATGATTGAAGTAGTTTCCTATTGGTTTACTCGTAATTCTTATTGTGTTATTTTTGACTCTTTGAACACCTCTGAAGTGGTAACAAGCATCGATTTCAAGGGTCTGGTTTGTCAATCTGGATTTAGTAAGAGCGAGTGAAAATTACTAAAAAAAAGATTTACATTTATTTTTAAGTATAAGTATCTATTGCCCTAACCTATTCGTAACCTACCTCTTTTGTTTTTTAAAATGGTGCAGTGTTCAGTCTTTGCCATGTCTGTTAACAACATACATGATAACAACATGATGGTGATAACGTAACTCTTCAAACGTCGATTGACACCCAGGTGTGCAGATAACAATAAAAAATCTGTCGTGTCTGATAATTGGCGTGAGTGTTTCGCCGAGAATGGAATGTTAAATATTTAACCAATTTCGTATTAACTATTTTGTTACCAATTATTTGGTTTTGATTTATCATTTCATCATCATCATCGTCATCATTTCAGCCGAAAGACGTCCAAGCACCGCTTCTTTGACCGGTTTTGTGCTTCTTGCATCCAGTGGATTCTTGTGACCTTCACCAGGTCATCGGTACACCTTGTAGGAGTGCTTCCAACGCCTCGTTTCTCGGTACGCGGTCGCCACTCCTTATGACCCCATTGGCTCATACGAAAGCTGAAAGTTACTCAAAGGGCAATGGAGAGGAAAATACTTGGCGTTTCCCTACGTGATCGAAAAATAAAGATGTCCACAGGAGAACCAAGGTAACCGACATTGCGTGAAGAATTGTCAAACATAAGTGGCAGTGGGCAACATTATTCTCAGAACAGATTTATCATTTAATATTTTTGAGTTGTAGGTATCATTATATTCCAAACTAGCTTTTGCCCGCGGCTTCGCCCGCGTGGATGTCGGAAAATATCCCAGGGGAACCTGTTACCGGGAATTTCTTCCTTATTCCTTGTCTACATTATAAAGGGAACCTCTGTGCAAAATTTCAGCTTTCTAGGTCCAAGGGTTTGGGCTGGGCGTTGATGAGTCAGTCAATCAGTCAGTCAGTACTTCTCTTTTTATTTATATACATAGATAGTTTGTTTTTACTAAAAACTCTCAGAAAATGGAAAACGACAATGTCATAAAATCATACTTTTGTCCATCACTCGCAAGGTTTCATCTCCGTTCATTCGTCCCAATCTCATTACAAAGTTGCACTTATCTACATACACTATGCAGCAAAAAGTTTACAAAACTACTGAATTAATCAGATAGCACAAATACGATAACCAAATGAAACTACAGACATACAGACTTGCACAAGAGCATAAACTGTGCTCCCACACAGGGCACTCCGCTAGGGCTACCCCTTATCAAATATCTTTTGCACTACAAAACATATCGTGTAGAGCTTTCTGTAACTGTATACTTGCTTTCTTTGATATTATTTTGAAAACAATGTAAAGTTACTCTTATTCATACAGCAATATTAGTACAGAGGCACATTCGACACGTAAATATGTGCAAAACATAAATGAATATCGAAGAAAGCAAGATAGAACTCAAAAAGTATGTTTAACAGTAAAAAAAAAGTGATGATTGAGTGACATTTTACTCATTTATGTAGGTCACAATTTGAAAAATAATACGTATGTACTTTTATTTAGCATAATCAGCCTATAATGTTCCCACTGCTGGGACACAGGCCTCCTCTCTGTGAGAGGGAGTGGGCCGTAATCCACCACGCGGTCCCAGTGCGGGTTGGTAGATGTCACATGTCTTCGAATTTTTGGATCTAGGACATGCCGGTTTCCTCACGATGTTTTCCTTCAAATTACAAAAAATATAGCGGCTGTCTGGCTTGGAACCCACGACCTACAACTCGTAAGTCGCGGCCGTCACCTTGTTTAATTTTCATGAAAAAAAAAAACTCCTTTTAAAATGTCCAGATTCCACCCTATCCTGAAAGATGGTATATTATTATCTTTCGCAAATGCTGATCCGGCAAGAGAGGCAGCCCTACGCAGAATAAAATTTTAAGCTACGTCTTTATGAGAGTTGGCGCGAGTTAGGGAGGCTTCCACGGTTGGGGGGGGAGGTGGAGTTCCTCAAATGCAGTTTGCATTAATTGAAAATATAATATTGTCGCTTTTTACTGATCTGAGATATGGTTATTGTTCTGTTTTGAAACATTTATATAGACCTTTTTCGTCTGCCAAGTTGTGTGAGATATCGGTGGAGACTCCTATAAATTGTAATGGTGATTGAGGATTAGGAAATATGGATCCATCCGTATATGATGGATAAATATCTAACCATGTCATGACGTGACATAACATCATGTTTGTATTCTGCAAAGGGTTAGCCAGAGGTGCACCTGTAGTAAAACCACATTTCAGTTATGTTTTCAGTTATGTTTAATAGGGTGTTCCATATAATTGGGGGCGAGCCGATTGCCATAAATCATAATATAAATAAAAAATAATTGAGCTAAGACGGGAATCTAAAAGCTTCTCATCACTTATTTAATTGTTGATCTTGTTGTTTATTCAGTTATATAAATAAACAAAAAAAAACTCAAGACTTTTTCGCCTCTGGGTCATACACCACGCCGGTTGCGAGATTTGCATTTTTAGGAAATATTACAATGGTACTATTTTTATAAATGATTGCTTTTCTCGTTTCTCTGAGGTGTCATATTTACCCTGCTCTCCTCTATGGAAATATTAAGCATGGCATGATTAGTAGCTGGCATGTAGTTAATTTCTCGAATGCATCAGAATCATAACAACAATCTTCAGCAGTAGAGGAGGAACACTGCACCAATGTCAGAGTGAGACTGAGGCCCTATTTCACGATGTCCGAGTAGCCACTACTTACCGATTCAATTCAAAAATGGAACAGAATTTATGAAATTATGTACCACTTAATCGTAGGAGGTGAAACAGAAGGACATTCATTTATATGAAAGGTTCACACCACACCACACTCACACCACCACACCACCACACACACCACACCACACTCACACACACCACTCACACACTCACACACACACACACACACACTCACACTCACTCTTCACTTATTCACACCAGGTAACATAGTTCTTCACATAAAAATTATAGAAAATTCGTATACGATTATGGTGAATTTGACACCTAGTTACACTAAAATTTCCAAGTCTTTTACAAAATCGATTGTATCAGAAATTGAGCAAATACTTAAGCATTACATTCAAGGGGTAGCCGGTGCTAGTTTCTTATAGATTAACTCACAATAGACGATAGAAGTTTTCCTCAAGTTGTAAGAGACAATCGTAAAATGTTAACAGCTAAACATGGAGCTCCAAAAGGCCAAAGGGTTAAATAGTCATAGCATAGGCATAATCAGCCTAAATGTTCCTACTGCTGGGACACAGGCCTCCTCTCTGTGAGAGGCAGTGGGCCGTAATCCACCACGCGGGCCCAGTGCGGGTTGGTAGATGTCACATGTCTTCGAATTTTTGGTTGTAGGACATGCCGGTTTCCTCACGATGTTTTCCTTCACCGTTTTGAGAGCAGTAAAGCGCCTGTCTGGGTTCGAATCCACGACTTACAACTCGTAAGTCCGGGTTCTTACCACTGGGCAACCGCTCATTGACAGTAAAAACTTACACCCAAAAACCGCAAAAAATCAAACTTGTTAATTCCTAAAAACATAATCCAGCATAAATATCAATAGAATTATGTTAATACGCGATATTTTCTAAGCCCCGTCACACACGATCGCACGTCACGTCAGCCGCGCGACACGACGCGACGTCACACCGCGTGACGCGTCGATCGTGACGCGTGACGCGCGACACGTGTCACGCGCCGTGACATGGCTTACTTATTCATAAGGGAAAGCGAACAGGCATGTAATTATCATAGCATTTTGAAATTTATTATACGGATTTATGCGTTATTCGTGCGGGTTTTTGAATGTGTTTGTTAAGGTTCGTGTGTCGGTTTTGATTTATTTTTTGTGAATGATTGATTGCACGTGATTCTTGAGGCAAAGTCATTACTGTAAAATGATAAGTCTACCCTTTGGAAATACCACTGATAATTAAATATATATGGAGAAATGTTTTAAGTACATACGCACGAAATTACAATCGAAATGTAATTAGGTAGTAAAGTTTTTATGTCATTTTAATTGCCAATTAAAAATCATTGCTAATATAGCAACAAAAGGTCGTTGCAAAACGAAATTACATAACCCATTTTTGCGCCGCAACATAATTCCCGTACTTACGCCATTATTGCCATGTATACGAAATATCGCAATAAATATTGTGTATCCTTTGCAGGTAAGTGTCGAATGGGTGCAATTTTCTCGAGACGCCGTGCATCATGCGAGCTATCTATCAGGTTTGCCATCAATCATCGCTGGGGAACGAACCCGAGTGGACGTCTGTGTCGGTGATAGATGCACCAGCGATATCTTCTGATATGAATTAAAAGAAAAATTGGTATGTTATTTTACCTGGAACTCTAGAAAAGGAAATTCTATAAATGCTGCAGTCTTCAGTAGTGAGTTGGGAATAGTAAGCATGAACTATTTGTTTTTATTTTTATTTTCTTTTCTTTTTAAATGACGTAACTGGAAGTCCATCAAATCAAATCAAAAGTCATTTATTCAGACTAGGCTGAGAATCAGCACTTTTCGAACGTCAAAATTACGTATGACAGTCGTACTTAACGCCCGCCCTTCACCACTTCCTAGTGCTTTGTGGAACCACACCACTGCTAAGAATTTTTTTTTTACGATATTTTGAGCGGTTTTGCTCTGGTCTAAAGGCTCTTACAAACAGAAGCGATATCGCGTGGCTCCTGTGTGTATGGTCGCTCGCGATTCCATACAAATTGTTTTACGGATATAATATCGCAATATCGCGTCGCGACGCGATATCGCCTCCGTCTGTAAGAGCCTTTAGTCAGTCATTCGACTAAAGGCTACAATCATAACAACAATAAGTTGCATATTTCATGGTTCCATTTTTCCTAAATCCTGTTTCGTTCAGTAATTTTCGGGAAATATGCTTGTTAGGAGTAGCTCGTGTAGGTGATCTGCGGTACCTATTCAGAATTGATGCCCCATCTAAATGATAAAATTGTACCGGGGTATCAATCTGCCTAGCCTTTTCCCAACTATGTTGGGGTCGGCTTCCAGTCTAACCGGATGCAGCTGAATACCAGTAATTTACATGGAGCGCCATGGATGCCTATCTGACCTCCACAACCCAGTTACTGGGAAATACAATACCCCTTGGTAAGATTGGTTGTCAAACTTTCGGGCTTCTGACGACCCGTACATAACGACTGCCAAAGATCCACGAATGACAGCCGGGACCAACGGCTTAACGTGCTTTCCGAGGCACGGAGGAGTCTCGGTATGTAAAGATGGTCACCCATCCACTGACCGACCACGGAAAGCGTAACTTAACCTGACGGATCGACCCGTGCGGCTGTTATTACTTAGCCACGAGCTCCTAAATTGTACCCCCTATCTAACATTTAAAACTAACATTTTACACTACATTTAACAACTACCAATAATAAATAGTTATTGTAGATATTCCGGCAAACATTTGGCACTCCATGTTTTTCTGCAACAGTAGTTCATAACAAGCGACAGGTACTTACGCTCAGTCGTCATTCTGAGGAACCTACACTTATCATACAATTTATAGCTGACTTGGGAACTTAAATACGTTTTGATAGAAATAATAACATAGTAAATGTTAACTGCTGGTATAGTTTATAATGGAAACTCGTGATAATTTGTGTCGTTTTATAGATCATCAAATTTTAATACGTAGGTTCGTATTTAGGTGCTGGATTTATTTCAAGTGTCTGGTTTAGAAGTGGCTATAAAATTATTGAATTAAAATAATCATGCACCTCAGGATTCATGACCAAGTTAATTGGTATCAGCCAAGTTACATTACATTACACGGCTTCATATCAAGCTATAATTCCCAGTATAAGCTGACCTCTCATTGTACGGAAATCCTATACAATGCAAGATTAGCTTATACAGGAAATGTAGCTTTTGATATGCAGCCGTGTGTGTATAAGATTAGCAAACAATAATGATTATACTTAAATAAAAACTTTTCAACTTTTTTTTGTGGCAACTTCCATTTTCGTTAAAAATTCCTCAGGTTCGTTACACGCATAGCCGACACATGAAAAAGTTTATCATTTTGTTTTATAAAACGAAGTGATTCCGAACAATAGGTAACCAACAACAAAAAGGGTATCAGTTACGATACCAGCCCAGATACAGCATTGACAAGGAACCGCACGCGATTTTCGCTTAATTAGAACTGACATTACGTACTATTTAAGCCTATATTCGCTTTTCTTAATTAATCATGTTTAGAGTGCACCTACATTCACTTTCGTACCTTAACCGGAAAATCATGTCGTTTTATTTAATTAGTGAGTCTAATGAATTCCATCTCGGGTAGTCGGCTAATTAAGGGGACAACGCGCACAACGCGAGCGCGCGTGCTCGGCGAGTCGCGACGTGGTGCGTGTGAGGCAGCTTTTATTTTGTTTTTTAGTGTTTGGGTAGTTTATGGTGTGCGACTTTTTATAAGCTAGGATTAGTTATATATCGATATCTAACAGCCAAAAAGGGATAAGCGACATTTTTTTACGAAATCACGAAACTTAGATGAATAGACGCAGAAAAAAACCGATTCTAACCATATACCGGATGATTTTTTTTACCGTCTCGAAAAAAATTGGGTGTATTAGATGAACAGAGTAGAAGCCTATGGCATATCTAGTTATTATCAAAGTGCCAATAAATACTACAAATTCGATGTAAACTTTTCATTTTTGTACCATAAAAACAGAAATTTTGAAAAAAAATAATAAATCGATTAAAAATATCGAAATTCAAATCATATGCAGCCTGCATATGATTAGAATATTTTATTTTTTTTTTGAAAAAAAAAAAAATTATATTTATAAGTTTTAGTTTTTTAAGTTTTCGGCTTCTACTCCGTTCACCTATACCCAATTTTTTTCGAGACGGTAAAAAAAGTCATCCGGTATACATAAGTCGATTTCGCAAAAAAAGTCGCTTATCCCTTTTTGGTTGTTACAAAAGTAAAACTATGATAGCTACATAAGTATAAACTGTAGCGAAGCTAACAACGTCTCCAGATACAGAATGGAATAAAATGTAAATTTTAGTAATTTAGATAATTTAAATTTAGTTAATAATAAAAAACAAGATAAAAATAAAAAGTACAGGACAAAAAATTCTTTGGGATTGGTTTAGTTAATTTGTGAATGAGGGTGTATGTAGGGTGTAGGGTGAATGAGTGTGTGAGTGAGCGTTTGGGGGTGTTTGTGGTGTTTCTGACTAGTGTGTTGTGTGTGGTGTGAGGGAGAGATGAGTAGGTATTTTACACTTCCACGAGTTTCTCTGTTTCATCATAATTTTGTGATTTTAACTAGGAGTCATATGCAGTGTTGCGTACAGGAATTAGCTCGAGCTATTCAAGCCGCTTTCTGATCAATAAAATACATTGACGTATACCTTTGTTATTTATAGCGTCTATCGACTGCACCGTTACAACCTGATTGACAATAAAGAGTAGAAATAGTAGGTTATACATCAAACTTAACTGCCAATTTAGGGAGCAGAATCGCAAATCGAATTTAATCGAACAAAATCATAAATCGTCTTCCTATTACCGCAGAAGGCTATCTATTCGACTGTGGGTGTTTATCACGCACACTCATATTCTAAACGCTCGTTAGATAGGCCGAGAGTCTCTAATATGATCACACTGTCCGTAAATCGGTCGATACCGCGTCGCTCGCGCCGGTCGTGCATCTGATATGCGCCGCGCCGCCGCACGCCATCTATCGTCGCGCGCCCCAACCGATCTAAGTAACGAGTCGATCTCGCGGATAAATTGTCGACGTCGCCTTTCCCCGTTCGCCGCTTGTTAGGCACCCGTAATTAATGATCGCTCTCAATCGTAGTTTCCTTACCGGCTATTATGATTTTGTATGGGTAAGCCGTTGTTAATGCGCTCAACTGAGCCCATTTCTCGTCGATTCTCTGGACAGGTTGCCGATAAACTTGCGTTCACTTACAAAACGCAGATACGTCATAGTTGCGCAGGCGCAACTGACAGATAAATGGTCTCGCGAAGGATTCTTACGAAATCGGCAGACAGTCGGACGGCCAATCTGACCCGTGCCGGCCCCATAGTGTTCTGTTTTTGTCTCAGTCGTTGTCCATAAATTATTCTAAATCGGGTCCCTATTAGATATTCAGAGGTTAAAACGGAAAGCTGGTGCATTTTACTAAAACATTCCGGAGTCTGATCGTATATCAATCGTTTCGATAGCGTCTCGTAGTTTTGGTTCCAGGAAACAATGCGTGCGACCAGCTACCTGTTGGCTGTCGCTCGCGATTTGTGGTCGCGGCCGCGAGCTCGCTTGTGTGCACTATCGCTTACTCTCGTCATGATTATAGGGCTGGCGGGCGCGCTTCTGATGCCGTGATTTATGTTCTTTAAAAGCCTACATTTAGGAACTGCTGTATCTTATCGCTTAGTTTTTTGCGGACAAGCCAGATAGTGGAAGCAAATACGATTTTTTTTTTTACTTTTCCGTCCTTGTCGGTTTTCTGTGAATTGTCTGTATGACAAAAGCACATTTTTGATGATTAGTTATCAAATAAAAAGTAAAAGTACATCAAGTCTCCTATGAAACGCTTGTAATCTCGAGTAATTACAGAGAATACTGAGGGTTATAACTTTGTTGGTCGTAAGGGACATTAGGATTGTGGCCTCGAGTCCTTGATATTAATGTTACGTGCTTCACTTGCGTTTATGTGGGTGTTTATGTACAGCTGAATATGAGAGTTAAAGCAAACGTAACTATGTCAAATATGATACAAATATGGACCTATTTTGTTGTAACTTATCTCACTGTAATTGCCACACACGTCGCTTATTCTTATTATTGAGTTAAGTGACCTTTCAAAACCTTTGTCACATGGTCAGCAAACTATTGAATCGCCAGGCTGTGAATTGATTTACTTCTCTACCTAGTCAGACGGAGGAGCTCGTGGCTAAGTAATAACAGCTGCATGGATTTATCCATCAGGTTAAGCTACGCTTGCCGGGGTTGGTCCGTGGATGTGTTACCATCTTTACATACCAAGACTCCGCCGTGCCTCGGAAAGCACGTTAAGCCGTTGGTCCCGGCTGTCATTCGTGGATCTTTGACAGTCGTTACGGGTCGTCAGAAGCCCGAAAGTCTGACAACCAGTCTTACCAAGGGGTATCATATACCCAGTCATTGGGTTGTGGAGGTCATATAGGCAGTCGCTTCATGTAAAATACTGGTATTCAGCTGCATCCGGACCCCAACATAGTTGGGAAAAGGCTAGGCAGATAGACCTAGTCAGACGGACGCGAATTTTCTATGTCTTGATCACACAATCGAGTAGTCGGCACTTGGCTGGCTTCTCTCTTGGCACTGCCTCGCCACCTGACTGTACTCGGTATACGTATCATGGTATTAATAATAATAATTACTTTATTGTCAGGCAACTAAGAGCCATACATAGAAAACACAAATTATTAAATAAACGAATACATAATAAAAACATTAATAAACTTAAAAACTACTGCACACGAAGTGACGGCGTCGTGTTACGTTGCGAGGTGTCGCGTAGCTGGCCGCGGAAACGCCGATACGGCACACCTTTCGGCAAAAGCTCTTCCTTGAGGAAGGTCAGCAAACGGTGAGTCGGAACGCGTACCACGAACGACTTGAAATTGGTGTTATGGCGCGCCTCCGACTTCTACAGCCTTAAGGTCCAGTTGGTTTTCACCCGTAGGTGCTGCTGAGGACATCGTAGAGTACATTCGTACTCTACGATGTCCTCAGCAGTGTGTATTACTCAAATACATACAACAACATCAACCATTTCTAATCTCTCTGTAGTTTTTACCACTAATTAATTCCCCAAGCCCGCTTAGGCCAGCCCTGGCGGCGCGCCACGAGCGCAGTTCACACGGGCGCATTCGCACACACGCGTCTACATTCAATGATATCGTCGGAATAAATCTCCGACGTGGTATAGCACGAGATCCCCGCTTTTGTCTTCCCGCGATACTAAGATATACGCGTCGCCGTCCAATGTATTAAAATATTTCGTGATGCACCTACGGGCTACGGGCCGATTTTTTTGTAAGTAAGTATATGCCTTTATTTTTAGGCAGACAATGGGCTTAGATGTCCAGCGGTGGACGGCGGTTCTTTTGGTCAGTGGTTAGTGGACTGGTGATTGCAGTATGATTGCGTCGGAGTCCTTAGTTGCCTTCAGTGAGGTCTGGTTGGAATTTGAAAGGCTTTTTTCATGCAACAGTAGTTCATAAGAAAGCTGAAGTAACATTGAACCAGCCATATTAGCCGTAGATCCGATGACTGTTGAGGTAGATATGTATTTTATAGTCTCGAATCGGCAAAAAAAAAAACCGGTCAAGAGCGAGACGGACTCGCGCACCCAGGATTCCGTTCCGATTTCTGAAAAAGTGTGTTATTTAGAGACATCGTTTTATTTTTCTGTAATCTTTACATAAACTTCTATCACATAGAATAATTTCAGATTTTTCTGTATGCAAACTTTGGGAACGGTATTTTTTTACATTTTTCATCAAAAGTCAAACACTATGCGGCCTAAAAAAAATGTTTGAGAATGTGCAAACAGCGCTCTTTTATATGATACCCCACATGCCCTAGTGCACTTGTAATTTTAAGACACTGTTGCAAAAAAAAAAAAGGTTTTTTTGCAAAATAGTTGGGCAAACGTCATCTAAAACTGTTCCAAATTTAAAGTTGATAGTATTAGTAGTTCTTGAGATATCCAGCTGTGACAGACACACAGACGAACAAACAGACAGACTGACTGACTGACTGAGTCCCACCAAAAGGGTTCCTTTTTACCATTTTGGCACGGAACCTTATTACTGTGGGAATGCCTCAGGATATGACGCTTGTCTCATGTGGGGCTACACTTAGACTACCTCCAGTAATTATACTGCTGAAGGCTGAATGATGTTGCGAACGAACAGGAGTCCCTAAGAAGCGAGTTTACGACCATTTCCTTAACCCGTTCCATTAATCACCTTTTCGTCACCACCAGCATTATTTAACTCACAATTATATTCATTCATACCTCACAGTTTTCACCCAAAGCCAGTAACAAAATGTGACGCAGTTTTCATCCATCGCGAGTTGTGACAACTTCACACGACGCGTGAGGCGACAATAATGTGAGTCGCGCGACATCACGAACGGCGACAACGCGACATGTTTATTCAAATCTTAATGCCCTATCGTAATATTTAAAATTTATAACCGCCGTCTAAATGCGGACTGGAGCGCGTTAGGCCGTCGACGCACTGAGGACGCGCGATGTGACGCGATTGTTGCTAAGCTTGTGTTTCATTATGTGTAGGATAACACGTGTGTTAACATTTTTGGTATTTAGAAATTAAGTAAGCTTATTTTCGGTCAGCAACAGAAGTCAGGACATTTTGTGTTAATTTAGATGATGTCAAAAAGTAGCAGTGTTAAACAGAAGTCGGTTAACACTGCTACTTTTTGTCATCATCTAAATTAACACAAAATGATTTGATAACTTGCTTTTTAGCATTTCATTAATTTATTAGTTATGAGTTAATTTTCTCTAAAGTTTACATCTGTTCCGATTTTATTGAAGTATTTTTCTCAATAATTAAGATTTAGAAAACTCAAGTGATAATCGACTTTTGTTGCTGACTGTACAAGTCCATATTTTCATTGATATATAGAGGGAATGCAATGTTAATATTACTTTTCACAGGAATTTCAAAGCAAATTAGTAAAATTATAAATAAATATCCTTGGACATTTCACACAACGCCATCTAGTCCCAAGCTAAGCAACCTAATGCTTGTGTTATGGTAACGAGATGGCTGATAAACTACTTATATACATTTTTTTTTTTTTGTAAATACATACATATTATAGATAGAAAAACACCCAGACTCGGAACAAATACTTGTAATTCAAACGATAGATAAATTTAAACCCTTAAAATTTTATGTCTGATAGAAACTTACCAAAGTAATATTTTCTAGGCGCGTGTCGCTTCTCCAAGTCACTCGCTCAGTGTGTTCACAACCTTACAAATTATTCTAAAAGAATTTAATATTTTTGTATCACACATAAATATGAATGATTCGTGATTGGGCTTATTTTTAATCTGTAATTTGTGATGACACGTACGTTTTATTCATAATTTGTGTGATAAGAAAATATTTATTAAATTTTGTTCGAACATTCCTTAATGCAGGGCTTTTATCAAATAGAAAAAAAAACAACTATTTTCTGAATTTCTTCCTTTTATAACGTTGGAGGTATAAAAGCCAACGCTTCTTTAGAAGTCTGCTCATCCCATAAAGGATTACCAGCGTGAAGTAACAGATACTTTAGTAATTATTACAGTTATATTAATTATTATTGTAGGCATTGTTTAAAATCCGTACCTATTTCATTTAGTAGAACTAATCGATTGAATGATCGCCGTATATTAATTTATAAACCGATTCGTTGAGAACCATGGCATTTTAAATTGCTTTGAAAATTGTAGTTTTCCTAATGATTTTGATTGATATTATTGCGTAGGGAATTGTAATTGCTTTAATTACTAACGCCACATTGTTTTTGGTGCTGTTGAGAACATTTTGAGGTACCGAAGTACGATTTTTAACGGTACTAACAATTTTTAAACGGTTTTGGAATCTGACTGATTTGACGAAAAGCTTGCATAATATTTTTTTTTCTCATTATGAGCCCTTATATATATGTATAATCCTCCGCCTACTATTGTAACTTACTGGGGCTGCCTCAATTGATGTAAGTACGACACAATGTTCAGTTGAAATAAATATGTTTATATATTTTTTTGTTTTGTTATAAATTTATATTATACCTACCGGTTTTAATTTATTATCTCATAATTTTATTATCTCATAAGTTAAAGACAATTATGCATAACAAATCAAGTCAAAAACAAAGGTGCATTGTATTGCTCAAAACGCATGCTTCCGGCAATCGAGTTGTGAGTCGTGCTGTGCGATTATCACCTTAAAGGTGAGCATGCGGAAGTTTGGCCGATAGTAGGTACCTAACGTTTTTCATTAGGTAGGTACGGTTCTTTACCTCAGCCTGCTATGCATATTTTTGAGCTGATAATGGTTGATAGTCTACTCTTTCGATTAAGGGATTCCACTTCATACTTTACACTTTACTTTCGGTTTCCGATGCTCATTGCTCTTTGAGGTATTGTTTTGTGTGTTAAACGTTTCTCACGGCAAAGTACATCCCAGTGTCTTAAAAACCAAAAAAACTATTACTTATTCATTTCCGATACTCATGATAAATAGCTCTGCGTGATTGGACTTTGATTTGATTCATTATGTTTTTTTTTTATTAAAGGATTAACAGACACCTTATTTGTATGAAGCTTGCGGGAAACATTAGAATAATAAGTCATTTTAGAATTGTCAGTCATGTAAATCATTTCGACAGGTGGACTTTGGTCTCCCGCGTTTTTTAATAGTCTTGTATGACTTATTTTTTTTGTGATAGCATTTGTAGGCCATAGGAATTGATTTATTAGAGGAAGATATGTTACGCGCTAACATCACAATTACTAAACTTGGACTCGGCGCACGACTACATGCACTGAAACTCGCACATCGGTGATCACAGTCGCAAACCTACTGTTACCGATAGACAAGGACAGAGATAGGAGCCTGCGCTGACGTGCAAAGGGAAATCGCGTTAGCCGTCGAATGTTTACGATTATGAATGACATTGCATGTCTATCTCGCTCTCACAAACATGGCGAAGCAAACATTAAATAATAATGATTATAATTTTCAACAAATTAACATTTTTGGCTGTACTTACGAGTGAAAAGTAATCCTGTGGAACTTGTTTTTGGTTTATATTTGTGTACATTTTGAAAACAGAGGAAGGCATTGTTGTTGCTTATTTAGACGATTACGGTAATTTTACTTAACGTACTATACATGTGCTACAACAAACGCCAGTTCGATTGTGACTAAGGTAATTTGTGTGCGTTAACACAATTTATGCGGTGCACGTAAAGGAGCGCGAACCATATCTTCCTAATTTATACATCAATGGCTATAGGTATTTAGCTTGTGCATGAGCATTTAGAACTTACTTTGTCTTCAGCGTCACGAATTTTTTTCATAGAAAATTCGGGATGCTTTGTGACAAATAAGACACTCGTCTTGTCACATGTTTACCTTGCAGAGTTTTCCTTATATATTTGGGACGTAAGTAACAGGTAGAACCAAAGAAATCGGAAACAACAAAATTTACAACAAAGTTCTCATAGTTTGCCCTTCCGATATTACTTAAACAGTTGTTTATCTGATTGTTTTCTAATAACAAAGTTTAAAAGTAGAATCGATGACTTCCTTCGTTTCGAAAGGGTAAAAAATAATAATATATTCTCAGAGACGGTTGAGAAACACCCATTTTAAAATCGATAAAAAACAAAATGAATGAGTTCGATAAGAACCTCCTTTAAATCGATTTGAAATAAATGATGTATATAAATCAATCGATCCTTGTCCCTCCTTTTTAGTTTTATTTCATGGGTCATGATTACTAAAAACCCAGAGAATCAACCCAAAAGATATTGATGTCTCTAATCCCCATGTATCAAAGTCGGCAAATCAAATGCTGTAAAAGAATACACATTTAGGATAAGTTTGACTCATCGTCCAAGTAAACTTTTTGTAAATACTGTCACTTTTATTTGCAGTACCTACCTACCTGCCTATACCCGATAAAAAACAAAGCTTTTCACGTACCCAAAAACTTTTCACCATAATCACTAACTTAAACTTTTAATACTGACTACAATACATCACACTAAGAAAG
Organism: Cosmia trapezina; assembly: GCA_905163495.3. NCBI lineage: Eukaryota > Metazoa > Arthropoda > Insecta > Lepidoptera > Noctuidae > Cosmia > Cosmia trapezina. Next base: position 27,958,244 of record LR991028.1, on the reverse strand, counting down.
CTTTTTGTGTGTCCGGAATGCTGTCCTCTATCTATTCTAAAAGAGTCAGTCAAATTGATGACAGTGGGTAATTTATAGTAGAAATACGCACTTTTCAAAAAACGTGTAGCTCTATTATTCACAGACTAAATCAAAAGAAAATATCTGCCATCTACTTATACGTAATTGGTTGAATCACTAGTGACAAAATAGATTAGTATAGAAGGTTAGCTGTCTGCGACGAGCGAAAACACATGCACACCTAAACATGTTTCACGTAGACTGTCATTCGACCGAGATCGCTGTACATACATGTCTATGTGTGCGTGGGACCGTTTTTGCTCGCTGTCCTCCAGCCTTCTGTACGTATCTATTCTGTGTCAGTTGTCAAATCTCGCTCAATAGCTCACCTGTCACTTTCCAGTGTGTGTGCCAAGACTGTGTAGATGGTGTTTTTGTCACTATCTGATGACTGGACGCATGTCACACTTTAATTAATCATAGTTAGTTCGCAATTATTGATAAATAGTTAAAGCAGTAGTAGTTATGATAATTTCATGAAAAGTTTTCTAGTCGTAAATCGGTTTCAGTTAAACAATAGAACCTTTCTTTAATTACGCGCGATTCCTATATTCTAAACCTTGCTCATAAATTAAAAGAAAACTGTGTATTTCCAAGACGAGACTACTTTATATCCCAATCTTTCAGAAATAACTGCAACTTATTTAGATCGTCACTTCTATCATATACTCGTATAATACAAAGGTTGCAACTGCTAGTGATTGAGTTATCAACAAGAACCGCGTCTCTTCGCTACTGAAATAGCACGACAATGTATAACTCGTCATAATTGTAGGGTTACATTGTATTCATCTAGATTAGATAGAAACTTGTTCTTTATGTCCGCAGAATTCTGAAGAAGCGTGTTTTTATTACTAACTAGCACTTCCTGCGCGGCTTCGCCCGCGTGGATGTCGCATAATATCCCACGGGAACGTGCTACCGGGAATTCCTTCCTTATTCCTTGTCTACATTATAAAGGGAACCTCTGTGCTAAATTTTAGCTTTCTAGGTCCACGGGTTTGGGCTGGGCGTTGATGAATCAGTCAGTCAGTCAGTCAGGACTTCTCTTTTTATTTGTATAGATAGATAGATCACACACAACGTAATAACGCTTTTTCGAAATAACTATATAATTTTGTACAAATGGACATACTAATTTGGGTCTCTTTTTAACAACTAAATTCATGTAAAAAGAATGTGTACTCTTTGATACAGCAACTTTTGTGAGGAAGTTCATTTGGACCCCAACGAAAGGTAGCTTGTTCCCTAATCTAGATGCAAGTGGGTACCACTTCAGATAGTAGTCTGATTGACAAAAGCAACGCGATTATATCCTTGAAGTTTTAATTCATTGCATTTTGCAATTTCAGGAAGCTGCTTAGATAGCTAACTTATCATTCCTCTTCCGCCATCTTGGTCGGTGCGCGCGCGCATGAAAACGTCGCTAATCGTGTGATATATCAGTTGTCGGTGTGGCGACACTGGCACTCTGTGAGTGATCCAGTGCTCCGAGCTATGTGAGCTATGAAACGACTGATTTATTGAGCTATGTGGATTAGTATTATTACGTAGGTTGATATGCTGGAGTAAGAGGATATTAATAAAGTGAGCCAATTAGTTTTGCTCGGTGTTTCAGGTTAAAGATTGGCTAGCACATTAGCAATGAAATTTTGTAAAATATTTGATTTAAAAGAGTGTCCGTGCAGTTTCTTGCCCGTTCTCCTCCAGGATCTACGCTTTGGAATGGGCAACTAGCTTCATTTTTCTGACTGACCGACCTAAGACCCTTGACAATTCAAGAGTGCCTGTAATTGGTTTATTTGAAATAAATGCTTTGAGTTTTGAGTTTATAATTGCAATTCATACGGTTATGGAAGATCACACGCGTGATGGTCCACTCGAAGGACTTAGTGCGGAAACCAAACCCCACATAACATAAAACATGGAGTTTAACTTGAAGGCAGAGCGTAACCTGGAATGAAATGAAATGGGTGAAGATGACACAGCATTCTATGAAATTCTGGAGAAAGGATGAGCTGGCGATAATTGAAGGTAGTTGATATCATCGTGGTGCAGTACATACAGAAGTTGATATGTCTATGTGTGAATCTTTTAGAACTATACGTGGTATACCAGAAAGGTCAAATTTAAGGTCGTGATAAATAAAATTGATCAACTTTCTCCATGATACCAACATCGTAATCGCGCAAAAATATTCAGCCATCCCATCATACATTTGCGTCGAGTAGGTATTGAAGTTTTCTATGGATAGCTGATAATTTTTTGAAAATTACGATGTTGGTCCCATAGAGAGTGGTTCGGTTTGATGGTCTCCTACTCTATAGTCTATACTATACCACACCCTTAAATTAAGTCCAAACCTTTCTGGTACAGCCTGTAGATGTTCTTAATGTGCTGTCATTTGGTCCATTGATAACAAGTCACTTTGGCACAGCATTAATTTTTTATTATTTAAGTTTATCGTCAAATCGATTGTGTGGAAGTGCAGCTGATTCTAAAACACCGTTCCTCAATTATTTAATCAAAGCGTGAATTGACTCACACTTCGCGGAATCCTGGGCTAAATACCAACCAATCATTGCCCAAGAACTGTCACTCATTTATCTAACTCATTACGACGATATTTAAACAACTCCCACTAATAAACCTAGGCATGCATACCAACCACTTCTAAATTCTAAAACAGTCTCTCAAAGGGTTTACATAAATACGTCCTTATACACACTTGTCATTACCCGACTGACAACTACAAGGCGTCCTGTTCTATCCGACGACAACCTTACGACAAAACGCATGCTAGACAAAAATAATCCATATTGTAGACAACTGAAGGGTTGAAGTGAATGCACATCAAAAATTGCGTGATTGTTGGAGGCGTAAAACATCTGTCATTGGCTAACAAATGCTGACAGAAATTGATGCGCGCACTGACAGTGAAAAACGCGGAATCGTGCGTCCGGCGGGTATTTTTAGTCGCGCAGCTGTCGCGCCGCGTCGCGAGGTATCAAGACGCGTCGCTCGCCGTCTGAACTAACCTTTTGTTGATAGACGCGTATTGATATCAAAGTGATGCTTGTATTATTCTTGCTCATTTGTGTACTTACGTATAGTTCGCTGATTAAGACAGAGTTTGTTGCTCTATTTTTTTGTAGTTTTTTTTAATCTAACTCATGAATATAGACAAGATAATTAATCGACTACTTAGCTGATTCCATCTCGCGTGATTTATTTCTGTTTTATAGGGCTCTTTCTGGCTAACCTTATCTGTAAATAAATACTACCTACTCGAAATTCGGTTTTAGTGAATTCATTATAACTAAATTAATGTAACGTTTCAATGTTATCAAACATAGCGATGAATTAATATCTAAAAGAAGTAATGTAGGAGTCGAACTACTATGCTAAAGGATCTAAATACTAAAATACTAAAGCTACTAAATATAAAAGGCACATAGACATCAACATCTCAAGCATATTATGGAAAAACACCGTAAGCGACAGTATTTCACTTTTTATTGTATACATACTTACATCTAAACTAATTTAGACCCTAAGACAAAGGCGCTTAAACCCATATTTGCATAAACGACAAATAAATAGTATACTAAACGCCAAAAGTAAAAGTTTCATAATTATAAAAGAACAATCATCGTAACTAATGTTTCTCACTTACTATAAAATCTGTGTTGCGCATAGTTATCTTATTAAGTTTATTGTTTATTTGTAATCTGATTGTTTAATAAGAACAAAAAAATAATTTATGCATGTGTTTTCGTTTTATTGTGAGAACCTGATATTGAAATACCTGATATTAGGAAAAAAACACAGTGAAATATAATAATTAGCCTTAATTATAAAGAAAAGTAATAGCATAAATGACGATTTCTGAAAAAACAAGAAGAAGTAAGCGACAGAAGTACTGATTAGGATTTAACTTTTTCTATAACAATTTAATTGATTATACGTAAAGCCTAAGGTGTTTTATAATATATACAAAAACTGGAGATCTATGAATAAGATAAAAAATAATCACTAAAATACCTCTCCTGTAACATTTCATATACATGTCGCTTACGACGATCTTCAGTAACAGGCTCGTTCTAAGAAAATTCTTAATAACTGCTTAGAATGGTCTCTTGGCAGAAAACAGGAGAACCAATGGGTCCTATTAGGTCTTCAACATCTTATAATAAAGGCTATTAAACCAGCAGAGCTTTGTAACTAAAGCATCTAGTTGGCACCGCTCAAGCGATAAATATCGGATTTTGATGAAATGAGACGTACTATGAAGCGTCATAATATATTCTCATTATACTTCGGCGATATACATGTCCCGAGTGACGATAATTTTCTTTAAAATATTGCCAGTATTTATACGCCTATATATTTTGCTTTATGTGTTGTTGACTTGATGAGTAACATATTCTAGAGGCTTCTGATGAACTGAACAATGTCTGCCCTTCATGATGAAGATTCAGTTCTAAAGATACAAATATAATTTGATGGACAGGAATCGGACTTTTGGTCATGGTTTTTTAAAAGTGCAATCAATCTGCCTAGCCTTTTCCCAAGTACGTTGGGGTCGGCTTCCAGCCTAACCGGATGCAGCTGAATACCAGTATTTTATATGGAGCGACTGCCTATCTGACCTCCACAACAGAGTAACTGGGTAATACGATATCCCCTGATAAGACTGGTTGTCAGACTTTCGGGCTTCTGACGACTCGTAACGACTGTCAAAGATGGCACGGAGGAGTCTCGGTGCGTAAAGATGGTCACCGATACCGCCCCCCCCCCCCCCCCCGCAAGCGTAGCTTAACCTGATTGATCGACCCGTGCTGCGTGTCGTACGTGTGTGTACTTAGCCACGAGCTCCTCAACGTTTTTTAAAAGTGCATCCATCATAATTAATGATGGGTTTGTCGATGTATCTGGAGCTGAAGGTCTTGAAGATCTCTGTCAATGCTACCCAAAGTGACATGCCAAATTGAGCTTTTGAATACCTAATTCATTGAAAGATTGAAATTGTATATGAACAGTAGCATATTCCCAATCTAAACCATTTTCCTTCAACACATAAAAGTACAATTACCAACAAAGCGATCGGCACAATTAAAACTGTTTACTGTAACATTTCCATAATATGTCTCCTATTGAATATCTAATTCATTGAAAGATTGAAATTGTATATGAACAGTAGCATATTCCCAATCTAAACCATTTTCCTTCAACACATAAAAGTACAATTACCAACAAAGCGATCGGCACAATTAAAACTGTTTACTGTAACATTTCCATAATATGTCTCCTATTGAATATCTAATTCATTGAAAGATTGAAATTGTATATGAACAGTAGCATATTCCCAATCTAAACCATTTTCCTTCAACACATAAAAGTACAATTACCAACAAAGCGATCGGCACAATTAAAACTGTTTACTGTAACATTTCCATAATATGTCTCCTATTGAATATCTAATTAATTGAAAGATTGAAATTGTATATGAACAGTAGCATATTCCCAATCTAAACCATTTTCCTTCAACACATAAAAGTACAATTACCAACAAAGCGATCGGCACAATTAAAACTGTTTACTGTAACATTTCCATAATATGTCTCCTATTGAATATCTAATTTATTGAAAGATTGAAATTGTATATGAACAGTAGCATATTCCCAATCTAAACCATTTTCCTTCAACACATAAAAGTACAATTACCAACAAAGCGATCGGCACAATTAAAACTGTTTACTGTAACATTTCCATAATATGTCTCCTATTGAATATCTAATTCATAGAAAGATTGAAATTGTATATGAACAGTAGCATATTCCCAATCTAAACCATTTTCCTTCAACACATAAAAGTACAATTACCAACAAAGCGATCGGCACAATTAAAACTGTTTACTGTAACATTTCCATAATATGTCTCCTATTGAATATCTAATTCATTGAAAGATTGAAATTGTATATGAACAGTAGCATATTCCCAATCTAAACCATTTTCCTTCAACACATAAAAGTACAATTACCAACAAAGCGATCGGCACAATTAAAACTGTTTACTGTAACATTTCCATAATATGCCTCCTATTGAATATCTAATTCATAGAAATATTGAAATTGTATATGAACAGTAGCATATTCCCAATCTAAACCATTTTCCTTCAACACATAAAAGTACAATTACCAACAAAGCGATCGGCACAATTAAAACTGTTTACTGTAACATTTCCATAATATGTCTCCTATTGAATATCTAATTCATTGAAAGATTGAAATTGTATATGAACAGTAGCATATTCCCAATCTAAACCATTTTCCTTCAACACATAAAAGTACAATTACCAACAAAGCGATCGGCACAATTAAAACTGTTTACTGTAACATTTCCATAATATGTCTCCTATTGACTCAGAAACTCGCGGGTCGTTCGTGACCCGCACCGAACACGGTCAAATACCTGACTACGACATTTTACTTGGAAATTCGATTTCTATTAGTGTTAATTGTGTTCTAGTGACATCTGATAGGATGGACGTGTGTCGTTAAATTTTATGTATGTGTCTTTATTCGTTGTGCCTCGGTGATTAAGTTCGGAGAAGTTCGGTGATTATCATAATTATTGCTGTGCGGGATAGACTTATGCGATTGCTGTGTCACGCGTTCTTGCTCATTGCGTCTATAGTTTTTCATGGGTGGGCAAAGATCTATCCCATAATTTCAATAAAAAGTTTGGTAGGTATCTCTGTACACGATATAAAAAAACCGGTCAAGAGCGAGTCGGACTCGCGCACCGAGAGTTCCGTTCCGATTTAAGAAAAAGTGTGCTATTTAGAGACATCGTTTTATTTTTCCTGTAATCTTTACATAAACTTCTGTCACATAGAATAATTTCAGATTTTTCTCTTTGCAAACTTCGGAGAATAAGCGGAACGGTATTTTTTTTACATTTTTCATCATAAGTCGAAAACTATGCGGCCTAAAAAAAAATGTTTGAGAATGTGAAAACAGCGCTCTTTCATATGATACCCCACATGCCCTAGTAGCTCCACTTTGAATTTTTAAGACCCCCTTTCAGCAGCTGTTGCAAAAAAAAACATAAATATTTTTATTTCTTTATTATTTGCAAAATAGTTGGGTAAACTTCATCTAAAACTATTCCAAATTTCAAGTTGATAGCATTAGTAGTTTGACAGACAGACAGACAGACATACAGACTGAGTCACACCACAAGGGTTCCTTTTTTACCATTTTGGTACGGAACCCTAAAAATATCACCAAGTACACTCAACCGCAAAAATATCTAACCAAAACATAGCCTTACTTGCAAGGAGAGCCCGTCACTAAATTTTACCTCTTAAATGAGATTCCACGGGGCATAACTCTCAAGATATTTTACTGTAACGTGTATTACATAAATATTATTAATACGGGTCCCAGACTAAATTAAAGCCAACGAAGCGAACGCCCACAATTTGCCACAAGTCAACATTTTTTATGTAAATGTCCTCGGTCCTACCTGTTTTGTTCTGCGACTGTACACAATGATTATAAGGATAATTTTGCGTTTTGGATAAGACAGCTTAAACTAGAAAAACTTAACAATTTTCGGACTTTTTCCTGTATTTGTGCTGTGAGACCTTGCTTTTTGCCAAGTTTTATTATTCTAGGTCAACGGGTACTTCCCTAGACCTACCGTATTTGATATTAATTTCAACTTGATACCTCCATGCGTTCCTGAGAAGAAGGGTACGTCTTCACAGACTGACAGACAAACAGACGGACAACGAAGTGATCCTATAAGGGTTCCGTTTTTTCCTTTTGAGGTACGGAACCCTAAAAATGGGTGTCACTAAGTGTAATATGTACAGTCAGTACGTCTGTATCTCACCTCCTGTCCACGATGATTTTATTTCTCAAAACGTTGAAAAGGTGAGATTGCGTCTGATGTTTCTACGTGAGACAAGAAAACGAGAGTTTGTCTCGGTTCATTCATCATTAGGTACGAGTATAGTCAAGAATTCTGCTATTATCAACAAGTGCACATTTTGTTTCTTCAAGTACCTATATACAGGGTGAAATTGAATAGATGTGACAAAATTTAAGGGGGTGTTCTACGCATCAATATGAACAACTTTTACTATGGGACCAAACCTGAAATCGCGAAAAAAAAATCAGCTGTTCAGTACATTTAATGTTCGCATAATTCGTCAAAATGTACTGAACAGCTGATTTTTTTTTCGCGATTTCAGGTTTGGTCCCATAGTAAAAGTTGTTCATATTGATGCGTAGAACACCCCCTTAAATTTTGTCGCATCTATTCAATTTCACCCTGTAGTAAGAGTCAAAGGAAGAGAGAGGTCATAACACCGATGCAAGAAATGACAGACGAGCCATCGCCCATCGCCTACACAGATCATCAAAGAAACTTTATTTTGAATCCTGCATTCCTCTCCTAGAAAGCACGACATATTTTATATTTTCTCCCATTCCCATCAAAATGAATTGCCTCACAAAAAAAATATTTATACCAAACAAAAAGTCCCGACTAACAAACTAACAATAATATAACATTTGGCTTCAACAATAACTATAAATTACCGAACATTAAAAGTTTCCTAGGATCAGTCACGGCGACTTATGGTATCTTCAGCTATCGTTCTCATCAATCGGCTAATAATAACATATCTCCGTTTTCTCATTGTGTTTGTTATAATAACTTATGAAGCATCTCCGGGCTATATAGCCGCCGACGGTTTATAGCCCTTTTTGACATATTTGTGATGGTTTCAGAGATCGGCCCGCTACACACGCTAGATTTATAGATTTCGAGTCATTTCTTCCGACTGTACCGCGGTCATTCTTTTGTGGGCGCCCATTTTTTTATATTTATGTTATGTTTATGATTTAGTGTTATGTGCCAGTGTTATGTTTTTATATAGTTGTGTTATGTTATGTAAGAGATGGATGGAAATGAGCTCTATTATTTTTGAAACGGGATTTAGTCTGTTCTATTTATGTTTATGTGTCAGAAGACTCTAGCATACTGTTTTGTCAACAAGTATTTCAGTTGAGAAAGGAACCCTTCTTCCACTGAAGTTGATTGGAATGCCAATGGCGCTTCAAATTACTTTTGAAAGGCGTCATTTAAATCGATATCGTTCCACTTATACAACCAAATTTTTCGTAACTTCCAATTTAAATACTGATAAAGTGTAATTTGACAAAATTCTCACTTTAAAAAACATAAAAACACGACTTTCACAGTAACATTGTTTCACAAAAACTACACTGATAATATTAAAGCTAAAATAACAATATTTTTTATCGTTAATTCTTACCGTTATTTTTGACCCGGTTATTTAATTATCGTTAAAATTAAAGTTTCGTTTATTTTTATTATAGATAATGAGAAACACATACTTTGAATTAATAAAAAATCAATAAGCGAAATTGTTTGCGTAACTTGTTTGTAAAAATACTTTCGGAATAAAACTTTTGCTGGCAATCTACTGAATTTTATATTTGATCTTTGTTAATTAGATATTTTTAAGTAGCTTTTTATTATTTTTGTAAACTTCAGATTGTAATCTCGTTACTTCAGAAGCTGTTTTGATGCAACTTTCATTACAATAAAAATAACTTTTATCACCTACCTATAATGAACAGAGCAATGGATTCACAATATTTAAAAAACCGGTCAAGAGCGAGTCGGACTCGCGCACCGAGGGTTCCGTTCCGATTTCTGAAAAAGTGTGCCACTTAGAGGTATCGTTCTATTTTTCCTGTAATCTTTACATAAACTTCTATCACATATAATAATTTCAGATTTTTCTCTTTGCAAACTTCGGAGATAAGGGGCCCCCCCCTTATCTCCGAAGTTTGCAAAGAGAAAAATCTGAGAAAAAACGGTATTTTTTTTACATTATTCATCAAAAGTCGAAAACTATGTGGCGTAAAAATATAATAAAAAATTGTTTGAAAATGTGCAAACAGCGCTCTTTCATATGATACCCCACATGCCCTAGTAGCCCCACTTTAAATTTTTAAGACCCCCTTTCAGTCCCTGTTGAAAAAGAAAATATAAATATTTTTATTTCTTTTTTATTTGCAAAATAGTTGGGTAAACGTCATCTAAAACTATTCTAAATTTCAAGTTGATATCATCAGTAGTTCTTGAGATATCCAGCTGTGACAGACAGACAGACAGACTGAGTCACACCATAAGGGTTCCTTTTTTACCATTTTGGTACGGAACCCTAAAAACAAATTCTTATTATTCTTCTTATTAGTTGGGCAAACGTAATCTGAAACTGTTCCAAATTTCAAGTTGATAGCATTAGCAGTTCTTGAGATATCCAGCTGTGACAGACAGACATACTGAGTCACACCATAAGGGTTCCTTTTTAGCATTTTGGTACGGAACCCTAAAAATCCTCAACAATTTATCGATCTGACTGCAACTTGAGCCCCATAAAACAAAATAGCAAATGTACAGTCGCAACGCAAACTCTTCCCGTCCAAGTGGTTCCTTGATAAATATAAATAGGTACAATTAGCTTTGATTTATTCGCCGGCGGACGGATTAAACACTCCGATTAATGCCGACATCTGCGGCGATCGATCCTTGGCGACCTTTAACTTTTCTCCGTGACTGTACTTATCGTTGGACGTGATCGTCATTTGTATCATAAGTTGTGCTGACCCACTGTTAAGATTAGAGGGGATGAGATGGTTCGATGGTGATTTATGGTTGAAGATTTGTGATTGATTTAGGGATGCAGCTGCTAGGTTCGTTCTGTGGATGTTTTCTAATTCATGTTGACGTTTTTCTATTCATGGGTTCGGTTCTCATGGTTTATGTTATCTGCTAAATGTCACCAGTTTTCCATGTATGGTCACACGGCTGCTTCGGAAAATGGCCACCATGCCACCAATCAAGCTGTGTAAGAAACACATTTAAATAGTGAGTTGTTGCTACTAACTGCCAATGACTGGATGGATATAACAAATAGAAACCTTTTCTGAATCTGTATTTACTCAAATAATGCCACCGTTTTTCGGAAAAAAAAACACAAGTAACAATGTATTAACAACAACTTAAACAACAACAAAAAAAAAAGCTGGCAACAAAATCGTCAAATAAAACAAAATATAATTTAATAAAACATTCAGGTAATGTAGTGCATACAATACGAAAGTTGACTATAACGAACGCAAGACAGGAGCAAAACAAACGGACACACAGATGATAAAATGCAAAAACTGAGTCGCGACTACCGACCGATGACGTCACGACGAATTAAGCCGACGAGCGGAACTGTGGAGTAGGCTTTGTTATTTATAAGATTATTAAAAGGACATCGCTGAAACTTACGTTGGTAGCAGGTTTCTTGATAGCATAAAATATACAGTATAAAAGTAGAATTCATGTTTTTAGAGAATCCAGTAATTTGTATATTCAATTAAATCATAAAAAAACGATAGACTGGAATACAAACTTAACTGAATGAAAAGAAAATCTGATTACCTGTGCCACCATGTTTTTTTTTACTAAAAGTCGTAAAACAAAAATCAGGGAGTGAAGAAGAGAGTTAAATAGATATAATACTCTTTAGTATGACACGAGTCGTTACGGGTCGTCAGAAGCCCGAAAGTCTGACATCCAGTCTTACCAAGAGGAACCGTATTACCCAGTAACCGGGTTGTGGAGGTGAGATAGGAAGTTAATCCATATAAAATACTAGTATTCAGCTGCATCTGGTTAGACTAGAAGCCGATCCCAATATAACTGGGAAAAGTCTAGGCAAATGATGATGTACACCATAAACATTACAGAGATAAATGTAGAAATTTATTGAATTGAATAGTTTGTTATGTAGATTTCTATTACAAGTTCTGCATTTATCCACAATAACATAATCAGGTTTTACATGAAAAAACTACTAACCTACCCGTCCAAGTGTCATCCTCACACCAAATCCGTAAACGGTCTCCACGCGATCCATTCTTTAAAAATATATAAAAAGCAACACCGTCTCCACACCTCTGTGCACATTCCGCCCACGGCGAGCAGCCCAACACAGCGGCACACAGCGATGCAAACGTCATGCCTTGTCTATTCGATATTATTGTACACATGTTATTTTGCGATGTACACTACTGCACACTACTTATATCACCACTGCACTGTCCCTTGCTATCCGCCAGCAGTGGAAACAAAGAAATAATGACGCGTATGTTAAAGGCTCGACAATGTATGACAACGTCAAAGACAAGTACGTGTTATGATCGTTGAATGGTGGACCAAGTTTCTGTTTGTAAGCGTTAAAGGTTTAATTCTGTATTGGAAAGGGCTTTTGCATCGTCGTGTATGCAAGACTTGCTTAGTACTTTAGAAAATAATAACAGAGCAAAAACTCTTTAGATTTTCTTTTCGGTCGGTTTATTTTTTAAATCTTCGTCCTTAACTAAAGCAATCAAAAATTGCCCCTCATTGCCTCCACATTGGTCATCATCTTCCTATAGCCTTTTCTCAACTATATTGGGGTTGGCTTTCAGTCTAACCGGATGCAGCTAAATACCATTATTTTACATGGAGCTACTGCCTATCTGACCTCCGCAACCCAATTAATGGGTAATAAGATACCCTTTGGTAAGACTGGTTGTCAGACTTTTGGCCTTGATGACCCGTAACGACAGATCCACGAATGACAGTCCGAACCAACGGCTTAACGTGCTTTCCGAAGCATGGATGGGTCTTTCCACGAACCAACCGTGGCAAGCGTAGTTTAAACGGATCAATCGACCCGTGCGGCTGTTATTACTTAGCCACAAGCCCCTCCTTGGTACAACCTATGCAAAAATATTAGACATCATGGTAGATCTACTCATAAAAGTTAAATCCCATTTTTTTTTATTAACGACACCTATCAACTACAATTGATAGGCATCGCCATAAGAGATAACAAAAATACCATACCATTCAAATGTATCCTAATAACATTAGTAAGTATACATAAGGATCTTGCAAATTAAATTCCATAGATTCTTATGTTGATTTAATACACACACGTCGTACACACAAACATAACAATACAATACAGTATAATATACGCTTGTCCATTTAAAATCTCCAGTGCAGGACAAACTAAAAGTGACGTAAAATGTGCAACGTCCAACGGGTTACATTCAATGGTGCAAGTTTATGTGCACATGACATATCTCCATTGAGACAAGATATGAAGCTGTTTATTTCGTTTTTTGGAAAAAATTGTGGTTCTTTGTTGTGAAATGAAGTTGAAAATGTCGCTGAAAACACCCAAGCCTTTAACTTGGGTGTGGTAAAATCCAAAAGGTTCGAAAGATTTTGGTTAAGTCAGCTGGAACCACGACAGAAAAAAAATAAACAGAAAGTATTGAGCAACAAAGTAAAGGAATTTAACTTTAAATAAGAAAATTTTCACCAATCAATATCAATATTAATAGCCTTACTTTATACTGATAATCTACTATCTACAACAAGTAAGGATTTTAAAAGAACAATTAAGAAAATCTTTTGGACCATGTCTCCTAGTAAATCAGATCACGGAAATATCTTTGGTGAGATTTTTGTGCCCTCAAGCGTTAAGAATTTGGTCTCAGTATTTCTTTCTACTGCCAACAAGATAAGTATTCATACGTTACGTTACTCTGAAAGCTCTCCAGCCTATTCCCTAATATACATCAAACTATACCCGGGTCCGTCTGTGTGTGACCGACAGTTAGAGAGATTGTGGTGTCTTGCGAGATAACTGTCGCTGACACATGGGCTTATTGTGTCGTCGACTGTACGCACTGATTTGTCCTTCTAACTGTACGTATGGGGTTTGACTTGACTCGAATTGATATCAAGGTTATGATCCCTTGGAAAGCTTCTGCCAATGGTATTTGGACAGGATACATTTCAGTGTATTATCTCAGTACTCAAATAGGTCACAAACAATATTTAAGTTGTCAAATGCATTTTTCTGTCATTGGATGCACCTTCGACTTTTCATCAAGTATCAATAGCACATTATATAGATGACATACTGATTTATTCAAATGAAGTGCATTTCCGAATAAACCTATCCTCTGCATCTATTTACCAAAGAAAATACGACAGTGGAAGTACTGGAAATTCACCCTTTTACTAATAATAAATGCAGTTCTAACTACGTTGGCTGTACAGACAATGCCTATAATATGTAGCTCCGTCTGATTTTATCTATCCGTGACGATATATTTTTGTCCTCCCCGTCAATAAATAATGGGGCAGGTCAAAGTCTGAGAGCTAATGTGTGTTGATCTTAGTCCAAGCTTTTGTTATGCTGGTTACAAAGGTACTATCATTTGTAAGCACGGCTACGATTCCAGCCGAGAGTTTGTCGCTTTCGAGTTTAGGGGTGATAGTTTGAATGAAAAAGTGAAATTGAAATATTTTTTTTAATAGGTAGTACATCTGCGGTAGCTTTCTTGAATGCCGTTAAACTAATCAAATAATACTCTGCTATTCAATAGTCGAACTAATACAGATTTATAGCCCGATACGATGATGATGATTTAATATTCTCTAGTTTTTTTACTACATTTAAATCACTGTTAGATTTACGTTATAGAAAAACAGGCCCAATTTTAGATTTTATCGACCAAAACTTAAATTAACGACATGAACAATTAGCTTATTTGATTTATATCCAACAAATCGTTATCGTGATTTTTTCACCGATTTAACACAATTTTTCCCAGCAATAAAATAATTATCTAAATCAGTTGATTGGTTACGGGAATCGTAACGTTAAACGGTATCATTTTTCTTGTATATTTTCAACTGTTTTTTTATCGATAATATCGTGTGAATCGGTTTCTTATTAGTGTTCGAGTTTCGAGATTTAATCGGGAACCTTTAGTAGAGGTGTTGTGTGTCTAGAATGTAACTGAGCTAGTGAGATCCTGCATTACTGAAATAACTACATATTGGCTTGATTTGGCGACTGGTACCGAAAGGGTCATGGCTGGACTTGGATCAGACGACTGCAGCAATTAGTATCAATTTCTTCTCGAATAGTTTACTGCTTTGTTTTGGTCGTTTCGTGGTGCAAGCTAAAATTAAGATATTGGATTTATCTTTATATCGCAATAGCGATATCCAGTCTAATGTTATCGAAAGTAAGTATTTTTCTGTTTGATTCCTTGATTTTGATGTTGGGAAATAAGAATAATGCCTTAAATTCTTAATTTTGTCGTAGGAGGCAAATCATCTTTTGTTTAAAAAATATCGCCCTACATTTTGCATTCTTCTATCGCGATGAGGTTAGAAAATAATACTGTCATTAATGTCTATCTTCTAAGTCGATCAGTCGATTTCATTTAATATTCAAATAAGCACACTTCATTATAATAAATTTTATGATTCTAATCAATTAACAAATTTCTAATACTCTATAATTTCTTTTATAGCTTGTATTGTCTCAACTTCCAAATAGAGGCGATGCTGTCGGTAGATAAACTTTGAAAATGTCGAACAAACACTTAATCTAAGCAACACATCGGTCCAAAACTGGAAATCTTAACAAATATCTCATTATAGATACAAAATTAATACTTTTATAAATAAATAAACAACAAAGGAGCCGGGCAGTGCGCAAGCCAACCTACCGCTATATTTGACAACAACCGCCATGATCTTTGACATATTCACTGTAATCTAATTAATATCAGAAACTTTACCAAACTATGCATATTTACAACGATAAAATACCTTTTGTGGTAACGTTTATAATACAGTTAAATAAACGCGATTTAAACGGCTCGTAAAACACATTAAAAATGTCCGATTTCAACTTTTATTGTACTGTTGGAGGCTCACGTTAAATGTGTTATAGAAATCTAAACTTTTTGATCTTGTAATGTGATAACGAGTGGGCCGTTTTTATCGTTATGGCTTTTTTAATACCGTTATTAATTTATACATTTGGAAACAATGGTGTTATGTAGTAGCTTTAGTGGGGAATTAATATGTTGCTTGGTCAGCTTCTGCGCTCTGATTGGTCAATTGAAATGGTCGTTGAATTTTTATGTAATTGTATTTCCGTCCGATAATTTGGTTCGAAATTGAGTACTTTTCTGTGATTGTGTTTGTCAATCAGTTGGCAGTTTATTTAGTAATTAGGGGTTGGCCAGACGATCGACTAAGTGGTCAGCGGTGCTGCTGTCATTAGGCGCAGCCTAAACCTTTTATGTGACGGCAGGGTTTTACATTTTGTAGTAAATTCGACCACGGGTTTGTTTGATTGCAAATCGATCGTAGTGTTAGTCTGTAGTGGTATTTATTTGTGGGAATACTTTGTAATGTGTTGTATATAGGTTTTGTTTGATGGTTAGTAGTAATGCCAACAAACTACCTATGTAGAGCTTCAAATCTTTAGCGTTGCCATCAACTATTGATGTCAAAATTCATTGGAATGAAGAAGGATTCAAAGTCATTTCAGATCAATGTCAGGAAAATAAATCTGCACAGAATCTTTCAATGATGCTTACACGATACACGGTACAGTCAGCAACAAAAGCCGATTAACACTTCAGTTTTTTAAATCTAATTATTGAGCAAGACCTTTAATTGAGAGAGAGAGGAGCTCGTGGTTAAGTAATAACAGCCACACGGGTCGATCGGCAAGCATAGCTTAACCTGATGTTAAGCTATGCTTGCCGGGGTTGGTCAGTGGATGGGTGACCATCTTTACATACCGAGACCCCTCCGTGCCTCGGAAAGCACGTTAAGCCGTTGGTCCCGGCTGTCATTCGTGGATCTTTGACAGTCGTTACGGATCGTCAGAAGCCCGAAAGTCTGACAACCAGTCTTACCAAGGGGTATCGTATTACGCAGTTACTGGTTTGTGGAGGTCAGACAGGCAGTCCCTCCATGTAAAATACTGATATTCAGCTACATCCGGTTAAACTGGAAGCTGACCCCAACATAGTTGGGAAAAGGCTAGGCAGATTGATTGAGCAAGACATTTAATTAAAATCGGAACAGAAGTAAAATTTATAGATCTACTAGATAATTAGTCTCTCAAGTATTTTAGGAAAAAAGGAGATATTGTGTAAAAGTAGCAGTGTTAATCGATTTATGTTGCTGACCTTACATATTTAACATATTTCAAGAAGTGTGTTTTAGTGCTGTAGATATGAGTATCTACAGCACTAAAACATACTTCATTAATTATGAGTAATTAATGAAGTATAACAAGCAAACTCCACCTACACAATAATGATATCAATCAAAGAAGCTCCCTTTGACTATTTTAATTAAGTTTTCTCCGTTAAACAAAGATTTAATTGCCAGCCGGAACCGGAAACGTGTCCTGCTAAAGCCTTTACTGTCACGGCTGAAAGACTGAAACTTAAGCTTGTGTAAGACTTGCGTCACTACTTTTGAAGTATTGTTTTAGGAAAGTCTGAAACAGCTTTTGTTTTGTTTTTGTAAATAGTTGGTGGATGTAGGGCAGGTTTTCCGTGATTTTCTTTTTATACGATGTGAAGGAATAGGTAGGTATAGGTAATTAAATCAAATCACTTTTATTTGTTAACACAGGTAAAGAAATACAGATCTTATGTTTGATGAAAAAACGCTATGTGTTATGCCAGGACTCCAGGAGGCACACAATTAGGGTGTGCATCTAGCTCAAGATTACAAATTAGAGTTTCTAAAAATATATTTGAAAGTCATGCATAATATTATGGTATTTAATTAGCAAAATAAATTGAAAAAATACATAAACCTCCCACTTAAAAAAAAAAATATCTAGGTAAGTCAAAATTATTAAAAATGTAAAAAAAAAACACATTAAATGTCAATATTAATAATGAAGTTCAATGTTTAGTTTGTTATCTCTAACAGACAACGACCATATAGCCTATATGGTCCGGTATGGTATGTTATAGAAAAGGCTATATGGTCGTTGCTAACAGACGAAAGATTTTTGCACACTCTGGCGTGTAGAATATTTTGACAAGCCAAGAAGATTGGAGCTTCTTGTTTTTGATAAGGTCGACTGAATTCGCCATAATTTTGACATTTCTAAATTTCAGTTTGTAAGCTATATTTGTGAACTTTTCAGTAAGTGATAACTGAATAAGTATGACCATATATAATGCAACGTTAGTAATTTTAATTATTTCTCTTTTCAGGTAAGTCACAGAGCAGTAAAAAACTACAGTGTTGGTGAGAGTGATGAATTTTCATAAACTACGTTTTTATTTATACTACACACAAGACGGATTTGAGTATTTGAGTATTCTCTCACAGTCGTCCAATTTTCAAAACAAAACGATTCCGTCCGAGATATTTGTAATGAAATTAAGGTAATATTATCTACATTAAGTATTTAGTCCTACTACGTACTTAATTGATTTTACTGATAGTCCCAAATAGCCAAGCCGAATTATATTTTTATGATGTTAGGTATTTGCTTGTATTATCTTAATTAACTGATAATTATTTTATTGGAAGACATTAGCAGAGCTACAATGCGTATAAAACGTTATATTAAAATTTTATACCACAGTAAGTTATCAATTTTATTTCTTTAATATAATAGAAATAAAATAATACAGCGAGGAATCCAATCATCATCATGAATTTTATTACGTTAAAATATCCAACGTAATAAATTCCTCGTCGTGTCCAATATTTGATCTCAGGAACGCTAATAAAATAGTACCAAGAAGCTTTAGAGTTTTACTATAAGTAGCTCGTACTTAAACTCTAATGACCATCAATTAAAATCGCGTTAAAACTTCAAAGGGCCCGAACAGCTCTAAACCAATCAAGACCACTGATAAAGTCACATACATTACAAGTATTTTATACATAACTCCCCATTACCGTTTATTTTAAACCATAAAAATTTATGGGGTTTAAATATTTTCACCGCTTCGCGATGGGCGTCCGTGGTTGTAAACTTACTCGTAAAGTTCCTACATAAAAAGGTAATAGTTAGTGACAGATGTGAGGTGCGCGCGCGCAGCCTCAGCCAATCATGGAGGGCCGAGCGCCGCCATTTTCCCGCCGTCCAGAGGTGCTTCCGGGTATCGATATTCTACTCGGATAAATCGTCCAGATACGCTATCGAATAGTCGACACTTATCGACTCCGATGCGGGTAGTTGACTATTTCGAATGTGACAGTGACTGTTGATATACAGTGTGTTATCTGTTGTGATAGAGGCTATAGTGCATGAGGGCATAACGATACAAATGGAATTTAAATTTCCGATCCCTTTTTATTGGAGTTAAGGTGTGTGAATGTGCACGTATAAAACGTCCAGCAATTATTTCTCCTTACAAGTTTTAGAAGCCACATTAACGCATAAAACGTGTGCGAACGCATAAAATAAATGTCTAGAGCCTTTTTTACGTGTTGCGGTCTTTACAAAGGTTTTATTTTATTGCTATCAATAAAAAAGTAAAAAATCATTTATCACCGCGTTAATTGCACAAAAAGATGTTAAACGTTGCAATCGCAAATAAGAGCACAAAAACTCCAAGCATTTACTTTTAGACGGAGATTGATAGCTCGCGCGCTACATAAACGTACGCACACAACAATGAAATGGGTACTAAACTGCGCACGAGTCGAAGGGTCGAATCCATCACTCTGTCAACGTAAAAAACCGAACGGCCATCGACCAATCGGAGCGCGCCATTTGAATAATTGTTCGTTTAGTGACGACCAATCGCGTACGCCCGAGGCACTTCTTATTCTGTATTCAAAATGATTAATGCTACACTCAGACGTATTTACGATCGGGTTTCAAGAGAGTTTGAATGATTTGTATGACTGACGCGTCAGTGCTGAGCCAGATTTACGATTGCGTGTCGGCTAGGACTCGATCCGGGTTGCAACACTATGACGGATGACAGTCGTATTTTATTATATAATTCCATAGATATGTAGAATAGTGTTGCCATGCTGTGCCGTGATGACGCCGCGTACGGCAACATTGTAGGCCGATGAATATTTCACATGCAACGAGCTATCTAATAATATATACATGTTTACGATCTGATGTGTCGTGTATGTAAATTGTGTGCGTTATTTTGAGATTCCTCAGTTTTTCGTATGCATAATAATCAGGAGGTGACATTGTAAAATTAATAAAACAAAAAATATTGGCTTGTTTGCGCAAAATCACTTTCAATTAAGAACACAACCTTTCATATAAGATTTAATACTAATAATAAATAAATAAATAAATATGCTTGGACATTTCACACAACGCCATCTAGTCCCAAGCTAAGCAACCTAATGCTTGTGTTATGGTAACGAGATGGCTGATAAACTACTTATATACACTTTTTTTTTTGTAAATACATACATATTATAGATAGAAAAACAATATATACTGTACAATATTAATCTTAAGCTGTATTAGAATGACCATCTCCATGTATACAGACTACTTATACGAATCCAATTTTCCCTCATTTTTGTTCACAATTTTTTTATAGACCAAACAAAAACCAAGAAACACTTCCCTACCCACAAATCACTACACCCACCCAAGAAAATCAAAAGCAAATCTAAATAAACTATCTTCAGTAATTTGCAACATAATGTAGCTCTTTAGCAAGACTTCACACCCTGTATTCAAATATGGCGCGGAGATAAGGCCGGTGGATGTATGGTCCCATTTAGCGTAATTTAAAGCCAGGCTAGCTGAGTTAGCGCATCGCTTTCTATATGAAAGCTACTAAAACAACATTATAAATACCCGGTGCTAATCTGAGAGTGATTGCGGACTTGTTACAAGATGTCTTCGAGTATTATTGACTAATGTTCAAATTAAGTGTCGATTTGTTGGCCGATTATATCGGGGCGTGTTTTTATTTTATCATTTATTAGAATTACCGTGGCTTTGAATACGATATATCCAGTTTCTGGTTCCTGATCTATTTTATTTGATGTATGAAGATCACGAAATTAGCTACACTCGAAAAGTTGTCGATTCTTCTTCGATCAAAGATTTACTATTCAAAATCTAGTTCCTTTTGTGTCTAACAAGAATCTAAGAGCCCGTCGACACAATCATCTCACTGCTGGGCCACAGACAGGGCTCTCTTTGCCAGTTATTGCTATTCTCAACAAAATTCTTTGTCCAAATTCTGTCTATTTCAAATCAATCTATCCGCTCTTCCATACCGAATCTAACCTTAAAATGATGGAGCGCTAAAACTAGTTAATTATCTAATCGTGGTGGGGATGGGTCGGCGGGCATCCTCTCACATAAATCTGTCAATGCGCAGGCGCAGGCCGAGTAACGCACACATCTTGATCTACGCAGGGACGCTCAACTTATGGACGTTGTTTTTTAAAAGGATGTAAGAGTAGTTAGTGGGGAATATGTATGGGGATTTTTAATAAGATCCTTTTGTTTAATTAATTATTTTCTAATTAGAAGTTGAATGTGATTCAAGACATCTGGATTGAAGCTTTCAACGGTTTGGTTTCTCGTTTAAAATGTAATTAGTTTGAACTCATTCTGGTCAAGTAAAGTCACGAGTCGTCTTATAAGAACTCAATCTCATTGGTATTTACTTTTAGATCTGACTTAATTGGATAGACTTTATTGAAAATATGGTGGTCATCTATATTTTTCATTATCTAAATTTAGTACAAAGATGTCTTGAATTTTTCAATTCCCGCTTTCTTATTTGAATGGCTTTAAGTACTTTGGCTAACACTAACGCGATATTTGACAGTAACTTTTGTTGAGGCCTTCAAAAACAGGTGCCAAGTGATACAAAACCTTCAAATTCAGTTACTATTCTTTATAAAGTTATTCTTTTTTAAAAAGCCACACGTTGCCGACTCCTATCGGGGCGCTTATGTATAGTCGGAAACCACTGTGATTTGCGACTATTCCACCACCAATTTATAGTACTGATGAACAAATTCTTTTGTTTTGATTATACCAAGTATTTTATACGATGTCAACGTATTAATCAGTTGGCGATTTACGATAGTTGGATTTAAATTTTATTGGTAAGGGAACGTATAAAATGGCTTAGAAGTTATACATGTTTAAGTTTTGTTGGCGCTGATTTGAGAGGTGAAGAAGCGATTGTGTTATGTAAAGTTGGATAAGGGAACGGTGGCTGGTGATATTTGTTAACAATTAGTATTTTTTTTGGTTCATGCACCTATGTGTAATGGGTCTTACCAAAAGTCTAAGATTAGATTATACAACGTGTCGTTTTGCATTCTCCTCAAAGAAGGACGGCCAAATCGTACCTGACTACGAGGCCACCACCGCCTCGTAGTCAGGTACGATTTGGCCGTCCTTACAGATATGCCATATAAATGAAAAAATCTAGTATTTTTTAAGGTCTTAAAAAACATAAGAAATAGATATTTAAGTCGCCAGAAAAAAAAGCACAAACACATTTTTTTTTAATAGCATAATTTGCAAATTATTTAGAATAACATGTTCAGAACGCACCTTTGACGATTAATTTTGCTTAAGAAATGATTTAGTACCTACTCAAAGATTATAATTATTCACGTTTTTCTGAATAGTTATTAGATGTAATTCAATTATATATACTTGTGTATCAAACCAACTAGTGCAGTTTTTAGTATGTGTTGGATTCTTGTCATAAAAATAATTATGTGGGTTCATAGTAAGTATCAGCATTTTGTTCAATTGTGTACAAAGGAACGTCATAATATGTCATCGACACGCGCCATGGATTGACAGTGTCAATACTGTCAATTACAACGGGTGTCAATTTGACACTAATATACTGTAGTGTGTAGTCTTTGCACACGGCGATCTCGCTCGCATTGTTGTGTTGTTGTGGTTAGTGTGAATATTGTGATACGTACTGTACTGTTTTGGGTTTCCTTCTGTTGTTTGACCTTGGCATTGTTTTACAGACTGATAACTAGGTACCGCTTCTGACGATTATTCTGTGCTTTTGATTTCCGGACACCGATAACTTCAAAAGTATTTTTTGCATTATTGAAATATCTTGGCTATTTAGATATTATTTTCGAAAGGGATGGTGTTTACTACATAAAACAATCAAATCTCACTATAATTTGCTTCTGTACACTGAAAATAAAACTCAGGACCAGCTTCTATAGAAAGTTGGCCGATGTTCTTTCCCGAGTCGACGGCGCGTTGTGTTCCACGCGCGCCTCAAAGAGATGTCAGCAAGTGACGGGGCCCAATAGGGCCGACGCCGCTGGGGTCGCGGGTTGTCTGAAAGGGTTACCGCGGCCCTGGCATAGGCAACTGAAGGAACACGGGTGGGTTTTAGTCAGTAAAAGTCTGACTCGCCCTCCCGCTCCACCCAGAGCGGGAGAAGTTATTTGATGATTTCCCACCCTCAAAAAAAAAAAAAAAAAAAAAAAAAAAAAAAAAAAAAAAAAAAAAAAAAAAAAAAAAAAAAAAAAAAAAGGGTGTGATACAGAACATCAAACCGAACAACTTTCTCCATGGGACCAACATCGTAATCGCGAAAAAATTTTCAACTGTCCCATAGAAAACTTCAATACCTACTCGACGCAAATTATGGGACGGCTGAGTATTTTTTCGCGATTGCGATGTTGGTGCCATGGAGAAAGTTGTTCGGTTTGATGGTCTATCCCACACCCTTAAAGAAGAGGATGCAAAACGACACGTTTTATTAATTATATAATAATAATTCGCGGTCAATGAATTGCCATAAGGTAACGTAGGAATACCAGACATGCCAAAACCTTAATATTTTGTGAGGTTGTCGAATATTTTAGGCGTTCTCAAAGCTGCACGATTTTCTTGCAAGCTATAACCATATAGCAGTAATCCCATTCTTCTCAAAATGTAATGGTTAGCCACAAAGACGTTCCAAGCCCCTCTTTTACGGATCAGCCTGATGAAACTCCACACGAAAACAAAACTCCAAACCTTCATCACGATATATCAAGCAAAACTGACGTACAACTGATACCAGAAGATTTATATTGAAAGTGGATCTTTGTATCTTCAATCTTTCATTGCGCTATTGCGCGTCAGGCGATGGCAGATCTAGATAAAACAAAGACTGGCCAGTTCCTGAGTTACGCTGCACACAGACGGACTGACAGCCTCAGGGTTTGTGCTCTTGGAATTTATAGGAACAGCAAAAGATTTAGGGTTATATTTAGAAATATGTTATGTTGTTTCAAGTCAAATTTTAGATTTATTTATGCGAATTTTTCGTTTTGGAAGGAATACGAAAAGAAAGGCTTTAGTACCTGGTCTACTGCGCTTTAGAATGGGCAACTAGCTTCATATTTCTGACTAACCGACCCCTTGATAATTCAAAAGTGCCTGTAATTGATTTAGTTTGATTAAAAAACTTGTATAAAATCATTTGCACCATCACAGTTTCGTAACAATTAAAACAGACTGTGTTCTTAGATGATTCGACTTTGTATCGAGAAAAGTAATAATACGTACTTAATTATGATTTACTAGTACTACCGGGAATTCCTTCCTTGTTCCTTGTCTACATTATAAAGGGAACCTCTGTGCAAAATTTCAGCTTTTTAGGTCCAAGGGTTTGAGCTGAGCGTTGATGAGTCAGTCAATCAGTCAGTCAGGACTTCTCTTTTTATTTATATATATAGATATATAGATAGATTTTAAAAAATACTAGTATTAATTTTGTATGGATGAAGTATCAGTAGCAGCACTTTCTATAGTATAAATCTTACTTATAACAAACGTATAAATCATAGTTTACACAATTCTACAGCAATTAATTTGACAGCTTTGCAATTCGGAAAAAAACAGACATTTGAGCATGGTAGGAACAGCTCAAACATTCCTATCAACTGAGCAACTTTTCTAAAAACCCATAAACCTACAAAACTGCCACGGTAACCACATTAACCTCTACTTCACTCATAAAACTGGGAACCATGACACGCTTGATACAAAGTAATTTATTGTTTTACCTGCACATCAAAGATTTATAGTTCATACTGTAGGAGATAAAGTTTATGGTCTTAATGAGGAAAAAGGTTCAGTGTAGGTCATGGATACATTTTTATTTATTAAAAACTTAAGATGTAAGAAAAAATCATACAGTATGCTATTTTCTTTCTTGGCTAAATAATAACAGCCGCACGGGTCGATCCATCCGTGGATGGGTGACCATCTTTACATACCGATACTCCTTCGTGCCTCGGAAAGCACGTTAAGCCGTTGGTCCCGGCTGTCATTCTTGGATCTTTGACAGTCGTTACGGGTCGTCAAAAGCCCGAAAGTCTGACAACCAGTCTTACCAAGGTGTATCGTATTACCCAGTTACTGGGTTGAGGAGGTCAGATAGGCAGCCGCTCCATGTAAAATACTGGTATTCAGCTGCAGCGTTAAACTGAAAGTCGACCCCAACATAGTTGGGAAAAGGCTAGGCAGATTGATTTTGATGCTATTTATTTATTTTATTTATTTATTTAACTGACCAACTTACACTAACAGTAAAATACTACACATACAAGTTATAGGTCATATATAGGTACAGATATAAACTAAAACAATATTATAACATACATTTAAAACAAGATGAAACACACCACAAAATTAATACACATTAGAAAAAAACATAAGTAATATCTACGACGCAGAGATAGTACTAGGAGTGGCAATAGACTCCAGGTAAGCATTAGCAGTTTGCAGGAACCTCAGTTCGGTACTTGCAAAGGCATCGAGCGACTCATCATACTGTAATATATGATTGATGAGGGTAAGGGCCAAGTATAAGGGACTGGTTTTTAGAGTTACGGAACCAGCTGGAGGAACTGAAAATAGAGGACGCTGGCGAGGGCGAAGTATATGCCTGATAGGTAAAGGAACGTTGATGGAGACGTATTCTAGCAATGAAGAATTGAATAGGGAACCACGAATAAGGCGGATAAAATATTTCACAAGCGTAAGATTTCTCCTAACCTCTAAACTTTGATAAGTAACCATTCCTAGCACGAATGGTGTTGGGTACATATATGGGTAATATCCATATAGCTTTAAATATAGATAGCGAACAAACGACTTCTGTACTTGTTCAATAAGTAGAGTGTAAGCTTTTTCATGAGGGTTCCAAATAACGCTATTTTCTTTCTTCGAGAAATAAATTAGATTAGAGCTAGCAATATCAGAAACAAAACTGTCTTAGAAGCTGACAAGGAAATTTGTGTTGTTAGACCCCCTTTAGTGAGGCAACATACTCCATTTTAGTAGGTACTAATTTATTTTGATTCAAAGAATAAGCAAAGAAAAGAGAACTGAAAAGATAAACCAAACAGCTGGGCTTGTTACTTACAATGCAACACATAATCAGCCTATAATGTTCCCACTGCGGGGACATAGGCCTCCTCTCGGTGAGAGGGAGTGGGCCGTTATCTAGGTACCACGCGGGCCCAGTGCAATAGTGACACTGAAAAGTTATGCTATTGCTGTTGTTTAAACCTAAGAGTTCATACAAATTTTCTCTTGCTTTTGCTGTCCCTCAACTTCAAAACCATGATGATATCTCCATATAAAGAAACGAAAAAAAAAACCTCATTAACAAAATAGTAAGAACGCTGGAGATATTTTTTCAACAGATACCCATTAAAAGAGTGATTTATTGTCCAATGTGAAATTAACTAGCGCCTTTAAATAACAAAATATCATTTCTGTATGTCTGTACGATTTATGGGGACTGACGACCCCACCCTGTATACCAGCGGTAGTCAACCTTTTTGTTTTGTGTAGTACGCGCACCAATCAGTAGCACTTACTTTATGTTACTAGTGCTGCAAGAGTTTCTGTCTATCTAGAGGTGAAGTTGTGTGATAACTAGACGAAAAGAGCTGCAGGTGACTTGCGACACATACTTGTTTCTGAATATGATACTTCTTTTGATTCTTTGGCTACTAAAGGTCAACACACACATATATTAACTCTGAAAGGGATCGTCACCATATCAACTCGAGTCGTGCAGTATTATTCGTATGAAACTCTACTGCAACGCACACTAATCGGAATCGTAACATAATCGCCTCGCCTCGGGATAAGCTTACGAACCGCGTCGATATGGTGGCGATCCCTTTCCGAGTTGATATGTGTGCTATGACCTTACAACGTAAGCTACGCTTTGAAAGAATGTCATATTCTGAAAAGATTTGATTGTCTTAAAACAGACACTGCATGTACCTAAAGTGAATGTATGTATTCACTTTAGGTACAGTACAACTATTTTAATGTCCCTCGGCAAAGTTCGTGTTTTGTCAGTCTTCAGTTAGTCTTCGTCAGGGCAAGTCCTACAACCGACAGAAATCCGACGATTGACGAAACACGAACTTTGCCGAGGGATATTAAGAAAACAGTTGTTCTGTATGTATGTATGTAAAGATGCCACCCATGACCTTGACCATTGTAATGCCAACCATGCTTAACCTAGACCTAGTTCTACACAATCTAAGAAGAACCAACACGTCAAGTTGCAAACATGAAAATTTTGTACAACTTTAGGGGCTTTAGAACCTACAACCGAAGCCATTCCCTGAAAATCCGTCTTGCTCTGCTAAGCTTCTCAGATTGAGAACCCCTGCAGTAGGCTTGTAAGTACAAGTTGTTATATTCGTGAATCATTTTAATTTTCCTTGTAATTAGTTCTGTGGTTCGTCTAGTGGTAGCTACTTACTTATATTGAAGGAAGGCGAAGTCGTTTAGTGCACAAGTTATGAGCTTCGTGTTGGTATGAATCATGTGAACGGTACTGCTTTGGATTGAAATTGAATGTCGTGGTGTAATTTAGTTTCGAAAGAGATTTGTAGAAAGTATGATTAGATAAGTAGTTAGAATGCTACGCATGATCTTGATTTAAAATCAATGTGATAGACAAAGTTCACAGCATAATCAACCTATAATGTTCCACTGCTAGGACACAGGCCTCCTATTTCTGTGCGAGGGAGTGGCCCGTAATCCACCACGCGGGCCCAGTGCGGGTTGGTAGATGTCACATGTCTTCGAATTTTTGGCTCTAGGACATGCCGGTTTCCTCACGATGTTTTTCTTCACCGTTTAGACAGCAGTTGTGATGAAATAATGTGCACAAAGTGTCTGCTTGAGTTCGAACCCACTACCTACAACTCGTAAGTCGCGGTCGTTACTACTGGACCACCTCTGCTTCTCAGTACCTACTTTTTTTTCCTTTCACACAGAGTTTGTCTGTCTGTCTTAAACGTAGTGCAAACCAGTGGATATTGACGCTTTCCATCGATTCTCACATTCCTACTAATTATCCTGTAATTATGTTATTTACTGCATACAATTCGTATTTGTTTTAATAACACAGTGGGCTTTTCATACTAAACTTACAATAAACTCCTCTTATCGTGGCTAAGTAATAATAGCCGCATGGGTCGATCGATCAGGTGGATGACCATCTTGACATACCGCGATCCCTCCGTGCCTCGGAAAGCACGTTAAGCCGGCTGTCATTCTTGGATCTTGGACAGTCGTTACGGGCGTCAGAAGCCCGAAAATCTGACAACCAGTCTTACCAAGAGGTATCGTAATACCCAGTAACTGGGTTGTGGAGGTCAGATAGGCAGCCGTTCCCGTTCTATACAAGGTGTTATATAAATAACCCACAACCTCTTAAGGGGTCATTGTACTCATCATTATGAACAACTTTTACTATGGCACCAAACCTGAAATCGCGAAAAAAAAATCAGCTGACCAGTACATTTATCTACATCAAACTCGTCAAAATGTAGGGAGCAGCTGATTTTTTTTTCGCGATTCCAGGTTTGGTGCCATAGTAAAAGTTGTTCATAACGATGAGTACAATGACCCCTTAAGAGGTGGTGGGTTATTTATTTTACACCTTGTATAAAATACTGGTATATTAGCTGCATCCGGTTAGACTGGAAGCCGACCCCAGCATAGTTGGGAAAAGGCTAGGCAGATTGATTCATGCATACGTAAAGTAAAGAAAAATATTTTTTCAATATCAAAGCGCATGATTTTCTAAAAATGAATGTCAGAAGCTTTTACAGGATGGTGTCATTATCTGCTAATTATAACCAATAGGCCGGGAGCGTCAGCTGTCAATCGACTGATTCCTATAAGCTTCAGCGTGCGGTAGCTTTCCTTACCGGGACCAGTGCGTTAGAAGTAATCTATACACTGCTCTCAGTGCATTTATAGAGAGGTCATTCAGAGGTGCGGTGCGAGTTACGAGAGGTCGCGATTTGAAAGTCGGAGAGTTGGAATAAAATTTTAAACTGTCATGGTCACTAACATTAATAATAACACAAACGGGATTTTTACCATGTTTACTGTTAGATTCGAGTTCCCGATATTTCGGCACTGTTGCAAGCACCATGATCACGGATAAAACTCACATGGTAAATATCCCGTTTGTGTTAATAATAATGGAATAAAATTGTTACAAACGCACGTGTGTAGACGTTTTGTACGATCCATTTAGATTGAATTTAATGCAATAAGTTTAGGCTCGAGAAAATATTTTAACGTTTCTTTCGTTTTGTCATAATAGAACTCCTTGCCTTTAGGTAAATTAATAGTGAGTAAGACAAAGAAACAATCAGTTGTCCCGTAATCCGTAATTTTGAAACATAAATGTTACGATAGCTACCACAGACTGCATTCTAGACGCAAAGGGTTACCTATCTACACTAATAAAGCAAAGCGCGTACAATATTAAAAAAAGAAAATAAAAAATAGAAAAAAAAAGTAAAAAAAAAAGGAAAAATAGTAAGTAAATAAATGTATTTTCTTTCTTTTTCTATAATAGTCACGTTAACGGGTAGATAAGTTAATTTAACATAAAATAAAATCTAATTGGAAAATCGCGTCTAACTTACACCACACACCGTACTCTGATACTGTGATCTTATGGGAATGTGCCGGTACCATTCCGATGCTAATTTAATGGTACAAGACCATTTGAAATAACAACAAAATGTCCCTAACTTCAGCTTGATTTATATCTTTATAGCTAACAACCTCCATGTCTGCCTGTACATTAACGTCTTGTAGATTGAAGATACCCCCTCCTCTCTATTTACATAATTTGTCCAACATGATATCGATTCAAGAATTTTCTCTTAATCGATTCCGAATAAGAACTACTTACATGATAATTTTGAAATTGGTAGGTATCGATTTAATTATCGTGGAAAGTTCGAGATGTTTAATTATGTACATAAATTAGAGGCTATTACCTCCTAGTAAAGATTGTGTTATATCCAAGTTCTAAGAAGTACATTATGGTTTATAAAGAAATAAATGTAGGGATAGTATCAAGATACAAGTCTTTGTAAAGAATATAAAATCTTCCACAACTTATACAGGCAGTATTATCTACAAGCAGTTATAGCTATTCCTAGAACGGTATTGCCAATGATATTGTGAAAGTTTTACTTAGAAAACATAAGGAAAAACTGCTTTTTCATTTGGCATGAATCCTTAATCGGATGGTTTACAGAAATCATCTTGTTCTAGGAGTCTAGGCAAAGCTACTTGTATTTTATCGTTAACTCACATTGAAAACTAACTTTTTATGAACTGTCAAAAGAAAAATGTACTATAATGTGGCTTCAAGAGAATCGAAACGTCATTGGAATGCTTTCAAACCAAAAATTTAAATCGTTAGATTTGCCCTCACCGTATAAAATTGCGCGAATAAGCCTACATACTGAGAAGAGTGAGCTCACACAATAATTATCGCGTTTCCAAAATTTTCAATAAGTCAAATCGCTGCGAAATTCTGTCTCTGTGTGTCAGAGGTGTCAAAACGAAACGTGAACGCGACATTATTTTGACGTGTTAGGATGAATCTCTTATTCAGTTCATAGTCATCTCTTAGTCATCCAGTCGCTCCATCTAAAATACTGGTAATAAGCATCCGGTTAAACTGGAAGTCGACCCCAACATAGTTGGGAAAAGGCTTAGCAGATGAAGGGGGTTAATCTCCTGTAATATTTGTTTCAGACTAACCAAGAAAACCTAAACCGATCTTCTTAACTCTTTAAACGTCCTTTGACACCCAGGTGTGCAGATAACAATAGAGAAACCGGCCAAGTGTGAGTCAGACCACGCACAATGAAGGGTTCCGTAGTTAAAAATAATTTATCCCAAAAACATACTTACATTGTAATGTCAAAAAAATAAATGTTTTTTGTGATATAATAACAGTTTTCGGAGTTTTTCCTATATTTGTGCTGTAAGACCTTGCTTCTTGCCAAATTTCATTATTCTAGGTCAACGGGAAGTACCCTATAGATTTTAATTTACTTGCGAGTATCAGAATATGTCACATAATAAAAAAATAATTTAAAAATGGCCGTATTTTTTTATTACGTTGACTTAGAAGCTTGATTTTTTTAGAACTCCAAGGGACCATCGTCTTACGTATTCGATATTAATTTCAACTTGATACCTCCACGCGTTCCTGAGAAAAAGGGTCTTGACAGACAGACAGACGGACAACGAAGTGATCCTATAAGGGTTCGGTTTTTTCTTTTGAGGTACAGAACCCTAAAAATCTATTGTGTCTGCTAATTGGCGTGCGACGGGTTAACTACTACCTAAAACTTAACTGCTATCTAACTTAACTGCTATCTAACTTAACTGCTATCTAACTTAACTGCTATCTAACTTAACTGCTATCTAACTTAACTGCTATCTAACTTAACTGTTATCTAAAACTCAATACATAGTTAACTAGTGCATAAAGTCATTGACCTTCTTGATACCTAAAACATCGCCCGAACACAATAGAACGTAAATTCCTAAAGTGGCCATAGAATAAACAACACAGTAACAGACAGGACGGCACTATTTTACCTAGCAACATTAGCTAGGCTGGTACCAATTAAACGATGGTAAAGGTGAGACGGGTTTTAGAATTGTATTGTGATAATAGTATGTACTACAGATCAGGAAATCTTGTGGTTGTATTGTTATTGAAGTATGGATTTGAATGGAATTGATTAAGTTTTGTTAATGTTTATATGCAATTTTTGAGGAGACAACAGTTGATGAGCCTATGACTGATAGATAAATTTAATGGCTGTTTTAGAGTACAAATCTAGACATGTATAAGCGACTTATGGGTAAATGCCAAAAAATTTTACATCTTTCACTTATCACTTTGAAAAGTTTGATGAGGTTTGTTTCTAGGTGTGTTTCTTATCGTCATATCGTCATATCTTTTGAGTCTCATGATCAGCTGTAGAAATTAAGAGCGTAATGCTCTTAATTTCCACAGCTGACCATGAGACTCAAAAGATATGACTTCGTTCTTTTACTGACGCAGAATTTCTTATATAACTCCCAGATTATTCAGCAGAAGATTCTGATGTCACCGTCCCAATCCAGGGACGCCTCGGTCCAAAGAGTCCCTTATTCCATAATTCCGTTCCGTAACTGTTTCCGTTTATAGCGGTTCTCACTCAGGCCGATTGGTCGCGTACCAACGTAGGAAATTGTCTATAATAAGTTAGTGCTAATAGCCACGTTGTACTGTTTCTCTTATCCTCAATTTCTGTGAAAGCGATTTTAAATTTTGATGTTTGTCCTGTTTCTCTGGTTATGGCTGGATTGTTTATTAAATTAGTTTGGATATTGCTGTTTGAATTGCTTTAGTGGGGTTTAAAATAAATTGTAAGAAGGTATTGTTTTCATAAAGATTTTTCATTAAGTTTCGTGTTTGAGCTTGTCCACTCTAAAATGACGCGCCCATACCTAAATTTGTATACGTACACACTACGGTAAAAGCGGCGTAATTTCAAAGTGGGTAAGCGGGAATATAAGACAAGTTGACTACCTTCATATACAACGTGTTGTTTCCCATCCTCGTCAAATTTCAGGGTGTGATACAGAACATCAAACCGAACAACTTTCTCCATGGGACCAACATCGAAAAACTTCAATACCTACTCGATGCAAATGTATGGGACGGCTGATTATTTCTTCCCGCTTAGGATGTTGGTGCCATGGAAAAAGTTGTTCTGTTTGATGGTCTATACAACACCCTTAAATTTCACGACGATGCAAAACGACACGTTGTATATGAATTTTGTATAGTATCTTAAGTTTCTATCTAACATAACCACATAACAATCCTAAAATATATATCCCATAGAAATTCCAGTTACAGTTCCTTAACACACCCTTATCAAACAAACCGACTACCGGCTTTACAATTCAGTAGCCATTTCAAAACCTCACTGATGCAAAACCTTTCTACCTACTTCCGCGTCTCCCCGCTGATCTGGCAGGGCTATTCAGCGCCGTTTATGGCAGTTTTCACTCAACGCGATTGGTCGCTAGTACTGAGCGCTTTCAGAATGGCCCTCTATTGTGGTAGTGCATTGTCTTGTTACCAGCCGATTACGATGATTGCCATCGGTTTCTTTATTCGATAGTTTGTGTTAATAACCTTGTAAATATTGACAGTTTTGGAATCTCAACTGGTTTTAACAGTAGCTGGTGCAGTTAGACGGTGGCAGTGAGGTGTAAATAGATTATCGCAACTGAATATTGCTGTGTTCACATTGTATTGGAGGTGGAACTTGTCGTTTGATATCCATGGAATAGATGACTTATCTGTTCCTGTTCCTCTTCGGATCTTAAGGATTATCCGTCGCAAAAAGCGCGGTCACTGTCGGACTGCATAGAAAAGAAAGAGAAGCGCGATGACACAACGCTTGCAAAATATGAAGTAATTATCGATTTACACAAAAACCTGTTGATTAAACTAAAAAAGTAATGACAAGAAATCATTCCTTATTAGTTTGTAAAGAACTGTATAAATTTATGAACACTTTTAATGAAAACTGTAGGAGTAATATGGTAACATAACAACTGGAAAAAATAGACAGAAATAGACCTTTTTTTTTTTTTTTTGAGGGTGGGAAATCATCAAATAACTTCTCCTGCTCTGGGTGGAGCGGAAGAGCGTGTCAGACTTTTACTGACTAAAACCCACCCGTGTTCCTTCAGTTGCCTATGCCAGGGCCGCGGTATCTTCTTCAAACAACCCGCGACCCCAGCGGCAGACAGAAATAGACCTGGATTTAGGTTTTTTTTCCCTTAGTTCTACAAACTAAAATAGATTTCGGGACACATGAAATCACTTCTTATGTATTGTAGATTACTGTGTATTTTTTCCTATCAGAAAGATGCTATAGTTACTGTAAAAGATGGTTACAAAGTTACTTAGTTTCGCCGTATTTTAGGAAGGAGCAGCCATAAAGAGTATGTTTAGAGGATGGGTGTCAGCATACTCTGGGTTGTGGTTATCAATCTGCTATGCATGCTCATTGATGATCCACGATGGTCCGCGTACAGGCAGAACTCGTTTCTAATCCTTGCGAGTAGAAGTTTTAATAGACTATCTGATGAACATGATTTGGATTTATTCAATACAGAGTAATTGTTTATGTGTAAATGATTTTTAGTTTGTGTTGTTTGATCGTGTACCTACTATTTGGACATTTATCATTTTCATAATTTCAAATCAAATCAAATCAAATCAAATCGTTTATTTGTGATGCATGGGTTACATACAGGTGTTCATTACATAATTATATACTTAATAATGTTCACGCCATGATCAGCAACTTGGGCATACAAATGATTAAATAAATTATAAATGAGAATATGATTATAAAATTCTAATAATTTGATATAAATTCTATTATTACTTAATCACAACAGACACAAGACAACAACAATAAACTTTCGTCAAGATACATGAAACATTTAACAAATTCAAGTCAATAAAAAATCAGCAACAGAGTAATAACAATTTTCAATAAGATATTGGAACAATTTATTTTTAAAGACATTAAAATTGCCACATTCTTTTATGTCATTAGGAATCTTATTGTAGATCTTTGTGGCCATAGCAAACAGACTTTTCCCAAAGAGAGCAGTTTTATACTGACGGGTGACATTATTATACAGGTAACTTCTATTGCGAGATTTAACTTCTAATGTAAATAGTGATGGATGATGTCTAATAAACAAAACAATTTCAAAAATATATAGAGATGGCAGGGTAAGTATTTTTAATTTTTTAAAGTATTATTTAGTATTTATGTTATAAGTAGGTATTTCGTACCGACATTTTTTGTTTCAATTTTTTTCAGTCTTTATCAGTGGAAGCTTGTAAATGGCCTTCAGTTTCATGTTGTTTATGGATATTGTCTACTTTAGCTGTAAGTTTCCCGAACATAATAAAATAAAATAAAAAGGGCAATGTTCAGGAGTGTACGGTTTTGCGTGAAGCTGATGAATTGAATGAATTAATGAATAAACAGAGAAGAATAAGAGAGTTTGTATGACAGATCAACTATACTACTTATAAACTTAGCTATGATAACTTGGACTTATAAAGGTCTGTAGACTAGCTTAGAACGAATACTTTTCATTTCGTACTTTTCCAATTCGCTTTGGTAGTTGTGTGCATGGAATATGAACAACTTTTACTATGTGAACAAACCTGAAATCGCGAAAAAAAATCAGCTGTTCCCTACATTTTAACGAGTTATGCGAGCATGATGTATGGAACAGCTGATTTTTTTCGCGATTTCAGGTTTGTTCACATAGTAAAAGTTGTTCATAATGATGAGTACAATGACCCCTTAAAATGAGCAATCCGTCTCAGGGTAATGTGACCACGAAAGCCTCCGCTGGTGTGGCACCACCCTATGGTCATCGTCCACCTTTTGTTTACCCAAACGAAATCTTCTCAAGTAAACAATTCCAAAAGGAACCACTCAGCTTATTTCCTTATGGCATTTGCTTAGAATTATCATTACCATACCGAGTGCACTACAGGCAAACTTCAGCCTTAGGTTCTGAATATATAGTTCAATTTGCATTGACAAGTTTTCTCGTTTGCGTTCCGCAGTCACATTTTTGCGACACGTAGTCCGTATTGCAACGTGATAGAGTTGAGTTTTGAGGAGGAATGTCAGGGTATTGTCGGCAAGGATGGACCGGTAATGCGACAGTTTGTAAGCATGAGATCCGGAGAGTAAGGTGGGAGGCGCGGGGCGGGAGGGGGGGGGGTGTCCCTGTAATAGTAAAGAAATACCTACAAGTTGTTGTATGTAGGACGTTGACTTGAGTATATATTTTATTTATATTTTTTTCGCGGAGGTGCTTTCAAGAATGTGTCGTTTTTTTTTTGTTTTAAATTCGGTAGAATTTTTGACCTGTAGAGCAGTAGACAAGTCGAGAGAGCTTTGTGATACTGCGGCATTTGGCAAAATGCTGAAGTATCTCGTTTATACTATGGTTGGATACAGCTTAAGTTAATCAAGTATTCTTTACTCTAATAATTCTAGGTTCAGGTTCAAAGATCGATTAAAAACGAGCAGGCACTTATAATACCCCGTTTGGTGTAATTCATGTGCGAAAGCGGTTTTGATTCTTCGAATATTACCGATCGTAGTGTGATATCAATATATTTACAATAATACTAAGACAACTTTCACGAGAAAGGCTGAGCTCCCAAATCTTACAGAAGGAACCATGATTACGAAAAACTTCCTTAAAAAAATAAAGGGAAACGTATCTTGAACATCTTCACCCAATATCAGCAAACGTCATCAAACTCGAAAAAATCATATCTGTCGACAGAAATCTCCAAAATAACAAGAACCTCTTCCACCCAGGGCTACAGTTATCTGAATGCTACCGTTCACAAAACCCGGACACGCTTCCGTTTTAGGGCCGCGCCATATCTACACGCAATTTATCGCAAGATTTCATCGACAAAAAACTCTAGTCTATCGATACTTCTCTCGATACGTAACAAGTACAGTGAGTAACAAAAATCCTTCGATTTTTAATTAGCAGGCCCCGGTCCGTTTCGCACGTGATCGGAATGGGAGGGTGCTCATTGCATAACTCGCCGGACGGTCCCGGACGGCGCCGTCCGATGTCGTATTAACGGAAGAATGTAATGAAGTTAGGTAGCGTTCGATTTGACTGCGCAATTAACGATTGTACTTAATGAGCTGCTCGTCTTTTTACAATGTACTTTTGTTGTGGACTGTACGAATTTGATTGGGGATTGTGAAATGGTCCGAATTCGAAGGAGTTCAAATGAAGGCTAAGTGGAAAGCGGAATCATTTTGAATTCATATAATTTTAGAGCCCTTAAGCTGAGCTTGGTGTGAAAATTGTTAGTGGACCCTTAATGCCATCCATTCCCTGTGAAGCTACTACAAATAACACACACAAGCATAGAGCTAGTGGACCTTGACACCAGGCCGCAGGCAGTCCAGGGAAGCCATGCCATCTTTAGATGGAAGGCTAACCAAGCGCTGACTACGCCTGGACAGAAACAGTCTAGGCCTGATGGCGAGGACCATCACGGGACACTGCTCGGTAAATAAACACTTCCAGCAGGAGCAGTATAGACAATAGATAGTCCTGTGTGCAGAGCGTGCATGGAGGCTGAGGAAACCGTTGAGCATGTGCTAGCGTCACCCAGATTAGAACAGAACACCCAGATCTTTTACAGATGTTCTCAACACACCAGGAGATGTAATAAACTTCTGGAGGTAGGTGGGCTGGTTGGAATATCCGCCGACGGCCGCCATAGCCCACGCACAATGGTCCACTTGCGTCGGTTCTAAGTGCGGAAACGAAACCCTATAACATCTATATAATTAAAAAGAGAAGTCCTGACTGAGTGACTGACTCATCAACGCCCAGCCTAAACCCTTGGACCTAGAAAGCTGAAATTTTGCACAGAGGTTCCCTTTATAATGTAGACAAGGAACAAGGAAGGAATTCCCGGTAGTACGTTCCCGTGAGATATTTTCCGACATCCATGAGGGCGAAACCGAAGTGCTAGTAAAATATAACTATCACGAAGGGAATCCTTTAAAAGAATCAACTGAAAATCGAAAAAAATGGCACACATAAGTAATTAATGTTGTGTTTAATTACATCTTATGGCATAAGAAGCATCTCATGCACATTTCTTTCCTGTGATTACAGCATCTTGCCTACATATTATATAAATAGTAATTAAAGAATGATCTATGAATGTATATAAAACATCTCGTCCAGTAAGATTTCTTCAATCGTAATAACGGATGTTCTAATTAACATTTAATGTTATAGGAGTTTTACGATTGATATAAGTTTACGCAAATAATAGCTAAGTTGAAAGATGTAATGTCTGGTGAAAATTACACGCACACATGACTACCAAATAAATTTATCCCTGCTTGGCGGGTAGAATGCAATAAATTAAATTTATTTATTTCCATAGACAACAATGATCCATTTATGTTGATTAGTTAATAATATACGATACTAGCTGACCCGACAGATGTTGTCCTGTCCCAATTTCAATATTCCCATATAAAATCCACTTTCAGTTTTCCAGAATTTTCCTATTTTCCCGGCAACTTTTCCAATTTTTCTCATCGTTAAAACCTTCCCTGGACTACGTCAAACATTTCAAAACCAAAATCATCTAAATCGGCCCAGCTGTTCCTGAGTTATAAAATTACAACGAAAATTTGCATTGATTTTTATAATATATACTGGATGACTTTTTTTACCGTCTCGAAAAAAAATGGGTATATTAGGTGAACAGAGTAGAAGCCTATGGCATACCTAGTTTTTGTTTTTTAATAGCTTAGACAGAAAAAATTATCTTAGTACCAATAAATACTACAAATTCGATGTAAACTTTTCATTTTTGTACCATAAAAACAGAAATTTTGAAAAGAAATAATAAATCGTTTAAAAATATCGAAATTCAAATCCTATGCAGCCTGCATATGATTTGAATTTTTGTTTTCTTTACTAAAAAAAAAAAAAAAAAAAAAATTAGGTATGCCATAGGCTTCTACTCCGTTCACCTGATATACCCAATTTTTTTCGAGACGGTAAAAAAAGTCATCCGGTATAGATGTCTGTATCTTAAGTGGACTTCAACTGTTGCAGCTGTAAAGTCAAAGGTCAGTCACAAAAAATAAAAAAAAAGTACGGTTAACAAAAATTAAAAATTTTCAACTCTAAACAACGCGTTCAAAGGCTGACCGTTCGTCAGTCATCCCCCCCTCGCCGCCCCCCAGGGGTAAATAGCTAAAAATAAACCCGTCGACGTATGCAGGCGTTTCTTTGCTAGCAGTTGCTTTGAGGCGATTTTAATTCGCTTATTTCGCTAGCGGGAAATTGCTTATGTGTTGCCGAATTAAAGGTGGTGGGTGTGTGATGAGAGGTAGCGACAGCGGATTAGAAAATTTAATATTTTCTGTTTATTTTGTAAGAAATAAATCCTGAATTTTATTTCTGACGACTTTATCAACCCACTAGCTTTTGTCCGCAGCTTCGCCCGCGTGTATGTCGGAAAATATCCCACGGGAACTTACTACCGGGAAATCCTTCCTTATTCCTTGTCTACATTATAAAGGGAACCTCTGTGCAAAATTTCAGCTTTCTATGTCCATGGGTTTGGGCTGGGCGTTGATGAGTCAGTCAATCAGTCAGTCAGGACTTCTGTTTTTATTTATATAGAAAAGATGTTAGATACTTTCAATGATTCTCAAATACAGGGCAATTTTTAAATGACTAAAAAAGTAATCACAATTTACAATATTTTCAGATGGTGATAAACAATAACTTGTAATATGATAGAATAGAATAGAATAGAATAGAATTTTATTTGTATGAATGTAGTTTTACATGGTACGTATGGTGTTAATATATAACACGTATGGTGTTGATATTGAATGATAGTCCTATATTTTTATATTTTTAATATTTCTATTTGTGCTTATTGTTATTTTGTTAAGTCATTTATTTTTCTTCTAATTATTATTTTTATTGTTTCCATTATTTCACACACATTTGTTTGATTTTTAAATATTAGAGTATTTTTTATTGTATTGTTACTGTGTAATAATTATTAGTTCATTTTATTGCTTATCTAGTGGCACTCTTTACCATATTTGTTTGTAATATGCGGATAATGTAGTGGGCCACAATATTGTTAACACTCCTTATATATTTTTTTTAATGTCATATTTTATATTGTAGCTGTTTATTATACCTCAATAAATAAAATAAAAATTAGAATACATTAATAATTTTTTTAATTAACAGCAATCAACGACGATTTCTTATTATTTATTTGCTCTGGTGCACATCACACATCTTACAATAGATAATTATCGGTTTTTGTACATGAACCCTGTCAGGGTACTGCAAAACACTACGTGAGTTGGTTTAGTTTAACAGTTTGATACCGCTGTCGCTGTCGCCGCCACCCAGCACTGCATCCTCAGCCCGCTGTGGCGGAGCAAGTCTGCGGACGTCAGCCTGGCGATTGTAAAGGCACGATGTGATCCTGTATGCACTCAGCCCAAAAAATATTATCCGTTCGCTTTTGTGCACACGCCTTTATAGCATGAACAAAGAAAGCTAATGAGTGTGTGCTTGGGTTAATTATTATGCTAGTACTTAGCTAGTATTTATCTCGTATGCAGTATAATTTCTTTATGGAATTTATAATGATACTAGCTCACCCGACAGACGTTGTCCTGTCCAAATTTCAATAATTCATACAAAATTCCTGTAGAAAATGGACTTTCAGTTTTGCCGAATTTTCCAATTTTCCCGCCAACTTTTCTGATTTTTATTTTTTTTCCGTTATAATCAGATAAAACAATGTAAGAAACTGAACAAGTAGAGATCAATCTGTCAATTCTGTCAATATTTTTGAAAATCTCCTTACTGTCTTCTGTCTTACTCACTTTTTTACTTGGAGATTATTTAACCAAAATTTTTCACTTTTCCGTACAATCTTTCAAACATTTTCATCAATAAAAAAAGAATTAGCCAAATACAACCGTTTAACCGTTCTGAATCGGCAATTGATTTGACTGCCAGGCAAAAGCCTCTTTAATAAGCAAGGCATAAGAGTGAGTGTTGAGCATCACGATGGTTCCTACGTTACGGCAATTTCAGTCTTTCAATAGAGTTTCCATATGTTTTCTTTGCCACAAGTGAGTCGGAGATTAAAAACCAAAAAATACCTACAACGAAATCGAAGAAGTCACATTAGTGATTGCCAGGTTCGATCCCACAATCGCTTTTCAAGACATCCGGGCTGCATAGGAATATTGGTTCATCGAAGTGAAAATGCTCATAACAACAGCACGCGCAGCATATCCACATAGAAACGAGATTTTTCGACGGAAGAATAGACTAAATGACACATCGCCCCGCTTAGACGTTATAATTATTTCTACAATCTATAATTTTGTCTATTCTTCCGTCGACAAAACCCTCTATGGTAGGTCATTCTATGCTGGTTCATGTCAAAAGTGTCCCATGTGAGCATACCCACTTTCTAATTACAAACTCCATCCACTAATAAGTCTATTTATCTCATTACAAAACCACTATCCTATTTCCTACATCCTTTCATTACCTCCCAAGTAATCTTAACCCGTCGACCGTCTACAAACATTGTGGAAAAAAACACAGCGACAACATGTTGATATGTAAAGCTCGCGTGTTGTAGCAAATGAAGGTTGGTTTTTGTTTTAAAAGAAAAAAAAGAATTGCAGTGGGAGACAAAAAGAATTAATGGTAGCCACCTTGTGACAAAAAGAGGGGGACTTGATTTGAAGGAGTGGGGTAAAAAGTCGTTGTTGGGGTAAGTTGGGTAACGCAAAAGACGTAGGTATGTCAGTATTGTTTATTTTCATGACGAAATCGTAGGTGGCTTGGTTCCTAAGTTGATAAAAGATTTTATTTCTGTAAGTAGGTTTGTAAAACTTTTACACGTCGATCATTTTTAAAAACTAGATGAGGTCGGCGTTTCCTATACTCTGAAAAGAAAGGCCGAAACAAACTCAGAGGTTACAGACTCTTTTAAAGTCCAGACATAATCTTGGTCAGATCATGTGAAGACCATGTAGATTGCTGTCTGAAATGGTCTTTTGAGGAAAGAACCACACAGATTGAGTGGACCTGTCCAGTCAGTGCACGCATTTGTCAGTACCTAATCGATTTGTTTTTGGACTGTCGTTAAGCTGGACTCACCAAAATGGATCCATCCATTTTCGGATTAATACATAATAGTGCATTTTGGTGCATGCCAATTGCTAAAACAGTTAGAATTTTCATTTAATTTACTGTAATCACAGCATAGGTTTTCTTTGAACGAAAAACTCTGTTATGAATGAGGGTAGGATCCTTATTGTAAAATTATACCGGTTTAATGTTTTTTCTTATTTCTTATGATCTCCACACTACTTCTAAATATTCTTGCCAGTTTTGGTGCGACGGAATTTAAGAATGACGACATTAGTTTGTGTGCTTGGCACACTACTGAAAACCAGTATTTTACATGGAGCGACTGCCTATCTGACCTCCACAACCAAGTAACTGAGTAATTGGTAAGACTGGTTGTCAGATTTTCGGGCTTCTGACGACACGTAACGACTGTCAAAGTTCCAAAAATGACAGCCTCGGTATGTAAAAATGGTCACCAATCCACGGACCAACCCTGGCAAGCGTAGCTTAACCTGATGGATCGACACGTGCGGCTGTTATAACTTAGCCACGAGCTGCAATTTTTAGGTCTAAGTTACATTAAAACTAGTAGATTAAACTGACATCATAGCCACGAGCTCCTACCAAACATAAACCTCGAAAAATTTAGAGTTACACTGAAGTTAATACTGGTGTAAATACTCCGGAGGTTTATTTGTACCCCTTTGTGTTTATCACAGTCTATGAAGAAACCCAAGTTCTGCAACCAACATCTGCATTCTACAGCCATGATGTAAGCATAGCGGTAAACCAGTAAAGATATATCTAAAGGCAACAACACACTGAAATATATTAGGACAGGTGAACCGTGTACGATTCGTCCCGTCCCGCCCCGCCCCGCCCCGGACGCATATGCTAGTAATGTAGCTTACGGCGTTACGGTATCGGCAGATCCTATCGGTCGCGATCCGTATCGAGTGTAATATTAATTTCAGGATGATTTTCAAGACGATGAGTCACGTTTCTGATTCCCTGAATGCCCTTTTTGACTCACTCATGAATAGAATTTGAATTGAATTCTGCGATAAATTCTGTATCATAATTATTGATAACAGAACAGTTGTACGTGGTAGCCCTATGACTACTTATACAGAGTGTTTCTTTTGAGGTATCAAGCCAGTGCGAGCTGATAGCAGAACACCATACCTATCGATTTAATCCCCATGTATGTTCTACGATTTTTTTAATTTTAGAGTTATAATTTTTTTTCGATATTATTCCTAATTCAACTTACTCTGCTATCAGCTCGCACTGGCTTGACACCTTAAAAGAAACACCCTTTATAGGTGTAGGATATTACACGTAGGATATAGACAGACTATCGCTCTATGAAGACAGTGACGGCGCTCACATTTGCAACAAAACAGTGTTACAATCAAACATATTATTGCGTGTATAAAAGTCTCTGGTGTTCGTCCTGTCTTCGAATATCACTGTCTAAGTTAACCATGTTCGACATTCAAAACTATCTCCACCAATGTCTATCAAACATCACCCAAAGACGAAAAAGAAGTTAACCATGTTCGACATTCAAAACCATCTCCACCAACCCTGCTTACACAATATATTCCTGATTTAAAAACCGAACGACACACGTCCTCGTCAAATCGCCTCTTGCGACAGGATGTGACACAATCGCATGACACTGACAGCTGAGACTCGCTTCCGGTGAAGTGTCTATAATATTTGCAACTGACAGCTTTGTGATCAAATCCTATTTATTGACTCGTTCGAGTGAAGTTTTAGCTGGTTCGGAAGGGATGTGTGTTTACAGTTTTGAAATTGCATTGATTTTGTTTTTAAATTTATTTTCAATGTCATGGTAAAAAAAAATCTTCTATCGTCCCTTCACGAGTTTTACGTGAGTAGCTTATGTTATAGTAGAAAGTTTACCCTGTTATGTAGCTGTCATGTCCAAAAATGGCTGACTGTCCATTCTGTACATACAAAACAAACTTAACAAGTTATGACGTCATCACTTGTGGAGCCCTTCTAACGAACCCCATGAAAATCTATCCACACTTAGAATCCTTCTGAAAAAGTTTTTCTATTTATGAAACGCAATCTTCATCAAAATTTAAGGTTCTATAGACTCTTGGATGTTTGCTTTAATAGGCGTATACAAGGCCTTTATTGCGCACATTAGGTGTTCAGTATCCATCGCTCC
Organism: Cosmia trapezina; assembly: GCA_905163495.3. NCBI lineage: Eukaryota > Metazoa > Arthropoda > Insecta > Lepidoptera > Noctuidae > Cosmia > Cosmia trapezina. Next base: position 27,913,830 of record LR991028.1, on the reverse strand, counting down.
TTCTGTACACCGGACGTCGAACAAAGTACTAAGTAATCAATCAATGGACGCCTACATATAGTTCCCATGACATACTAAGGCATTGGATTATCCTGTTCCATATTCCCTACGAAATGCCCACGTGAAAAACAGTTGACATAATTACCTACTCTATGTTGTCTGCGAAAAAAGACAAATAATGACATCTGTCATTCAGTCCATGACCACAGAATGATTACCATCACGACTCATTATCCCAGATTACGGGAGCGAGCAGTATCCACTAATCACGTGTTACGGGGGCCCATCAGTCACCGTCCACCGGCTATCACTCACGGGCAACTCAACGGCAACATGCCTGATGCCGTCGCTACAACTTTTATCACGGCGGAATAGGGTTGAAATTGGACAAAATAAAGTGTACCGTAATTTTTTTAGATGCAAAAGACTTATTCAACTTGAGTCCTCATTGTGAAGTTGTGTTACGTGTTGGCAGGTCTACGTTGTTTGGACATTTTGTCCGTATGTCACACTACATTATCGGAGTTTCTTAATTGAAGATAATAAGGGGGGACATGTGTCTTTGTCGCGTTTTTATGGCGTGTAAGAGAGGGATGTTGTTTTTTCCGAGTTTTGACTATTAATTTTGGTATTTTTTGCTTTTACGATTCGAGGGTCGCTTATTGTTTCAATTGGAATGAAATTTTCATTCGGATTCATTTCATTCTGCTTGATCAGAGGTAATAAAGGGAGAAGGGACGATAGGTCATTCAATATTCACTTAGACTGGTATGAGTTTTGCATTAGGGATCATCTATGTCTTGGTTTATTTTGTAACTTAATTTGGGTGTCCGAGTTTGATTGAATTGGTTATTTTTTCAATGAAATATAATTATTTGACTGATTGATTGATTCGTAATACTTGCTTCATACTTGCATATAATACTGCATGTCTTTTTTTACCGTCTTGAAAAAAATAGTCTTTATTAGGTGAACGAAGTAGAAGCCCATGGCATACCTAGTGTTAAAAAAAAATCGAAATTGAAATCATACGTAGGGTGCATAAGATTTGAATTTTGATATTTGATTTATAATTTTTTTTAGTAAATTTTTTTAATAAAAACAGACATTTTGATTTCTGTTGTTATTGTTCTAGTATGAAAAGTTTATTTCGAATTTGTAGTATTTATTGATAGATCAATCTGTGTTTACCTCAATCAATCTGCCCAGCCTTTTCCCAACTATGTTGGGGTCGGCTTCCAGTCTAACCGGATGCAGCTGAATACCAGTATTTTACATGGAGCGACTGCCTATCTGACCTCCACAACCCAGTTACTGGGTAATACGATAAAACTCAAACTCAAACTCAAAGCATTTATTTCAATTATAAATAAATAAATAAATAAATAAATATCTTTGGACATTTCACACAACGCCATCTAGTCCCAAGCTAAGCAACCTAATGCTTGTGTTATGGTAACGAGATGGCTGATAAACTACTTATATACATTTTTTTTTTTTTTTTTTTTGTAAATACATACATATTATAGATATTATACAAATTAAACCAATTACAGGCACTTTTGAATTGTCAAAGAGTCGGTCAGTAAGTCAGAAAGTTGAAGCTAGTTGCCCATTCCAAAACGTAGATCTATGGAGAAGAACGGGCAAGAAACTCCACGGACACTCTTTTAAATCAAAATATGGTTACAAAATATTGGTTACATCATTCATGTTGAAATTACAAAACCCCTTGGTAAGACTGGTTGTCAGACTTTCGGGCTTCTGACGACCCGTAACGACTGTCAAAGATCCACGAATAACAGCCGGGACCAACGGCTTAACGTGCTTTCCGAGGCACGGAGGAATCTCGGTATGTAAAGATGGTCACTCATCCACTGACCAACCCCGGCAAGCGTAGCTTAACCTGACGGATCGACCCGTGCGGCTGTTATTATTTAGCCACGAGCTCCTCAATGCAATCTGTGTTTACCTAACCTATAAAAAAAAAATAGGTAAGTAAGTATGCCATGGGCCGTTTAATCCGTTCACCTATTAAACCCTATTTTTTCAGGTAAGAAAAGTCATCCGGTATTAATTATGTGCTTTTGGCATTCGTGCACTAGACAAAAGCAGGTTTATAAAAAACTAGTTTCTTTCGAGATGCATTAAAATATTAGGATATAAATGGGAAAACAGCCTACGGATCTAAATACTAAAACAGTTCAGTGTTTTTCCACAAAACAGACCCATTTTAATCATGTCCACTACCAACAACTTTAAAACGTAAAACGAAGTACAGTCAACATAAGACACTACTTTATAAATCGTTGTGCCGAGATGTGCCCACCTGCATCGTGGGGCGATATCAATCCATCTGTGCCCCCGACGCCGACGTGGGGGGACGGACGCTCCGTCCGTCTTTGAGGGTCTTTAATTTTGTGCAAATGACGGCTTGTCCATGTCGCCGTGTCATGGCGTCCACTCACTTTCATTTGGTTTTAGTTTTTCTCAGTGACGTCATAAAAAGGAATTATTTTTTTTGGTTATTAATGGTCCTTCGTTCAATTTTTTTCAGGCAATGGGGTTGGCTACTGTCAAAGTGGCGCTAGCATAGCTTTAACCAAAATTAAATTCATTTGTATGAATTTTTTGATTTGGTTTGATTTTACAAAATACCTAAGAAATGTGAAGTGCCTTATTGCAAAGAAATAGGTGCACACCAATTTCCGGTAGCTGTAGAATTAAAAAAAAGTGGTTAAAAAAATTAATTAAAAAAAAGTGGTCTAATTTGGCTTTTTGTAGTAATGTAATTGGCGAAAAGTATTATGAAATGTATACTTCCTACAAACAAAACTATTTCATAAATAAAATAGCTTGATGTATAATTTTAAGAGTATACCTTTCAATAAGTTCTGCTTTTCTTCCTTGTAAAGAAGCACCTCGTTTTTTTCAGTTCAGCCTTTAGCTCGCTTATTCTCCATGTTGAGTACATGTTTATCTTATCATCCATCCTGGTATTTTGATGAAAAAATTTACAAAACCGAACACACAAATTGAGTAAACAAACGTGACAGGTGAAAGCTATGCTAGCGTCATCTGCCAAAAGTTTTAAGGAGCCAACCCGATGACGACTTCAAAATGAAAATATTTTTTTAGAACTTAAAAGTTGATTAGAAATACTTACTGAAGTAAATGAGATCGAAAAGAAAACGATAAAATATGTAATAAGTTGAGGCACTTCTAGCATAATATATTTTAATCAAACTTCATAATCAAAAATCTTTCGCTCAAAATTTTCCACTTGACTTCAATCAAGTAGAAAACTCAAACTCCAAAGTACGTAATCTCAAAAAAGGTTCCTAGTAATGAATCGAAAACCTTCCTTCAATACTTTACTTCATAGCAGAAGTCACAAAACTCTCCAATAGAAAATTAATAGTAGTTATATTTCTAAAAACATACATTCGTACAAAAGATGCCTCGACTTGTGCGCTCCTCAGTGCATAACCCCCTTATTATCCGGGGTGGGTCAATATGCACCCCCCCGGGTGGTGGGTGACGGGTGGGAGGGGGAGGGGGTGGCTCTCCGTGTCACGTCACTGTCTCAGGATCGCCATCACGGCAGCCCGGCGTCTCGTTTGCGTCCATCGCCGTACTTTTCAACTTGAAGTGTAGCGAAATAGAAATGTTTTTAACTGTCTAATGGCGCGTGCTCTGCAACTTTTGATCCGGTTTTATTATTTTGTTGGTAAACGTAATTATAAAACAAATGCAGTAATTTTTCTAGTTAGTTGAACTATGTGATTGGTTTGAGGAATGTGAAATCAGTCTTTAAACTAAAAAATAAAAACCTTTGCATGGTATTTTATGTGAAGGTAGTGTTGCAAGATCCGTTTCGAATAAAAATTTAAATAAGCTGCTTAAATAGAAATGATCTGAGAAAAATATTTTCTATTTCATAATCCTTTGTCTGCATTGTCTTTTGTGTACATCCTACATTCAGGAACTCTACAATATAAATCAAAGAACTAATCAAAGATTTGTTTCCAGATACGGCCTTTGAAAATGATAGCTAATTACTCAATAAGAAATGCTGCAATGCATTATTCATAAGCAAAACAAACGCGTTGGCAAACAAACAATACGAACCGAAAACAAAAAGAAATACAGCCCCATTCCGAAGCGCACAAACATAATTCCCCATTTAATTCAAAACTATAACAGTACTTTATATTTTTTATTTCCCGTATGCTATCGCTTCTTACGTCTGCTCGGTGCAGCAATATCAATCCATCTGGCGGGAGAAATGGGTGGGGGAGCAGAGCGAGGTGGTGGGGGTGTCACGTCACTGTCTTAAATGACTGTCACGGGTGTACTCTAGCCCGTCCTCTGAAGAACGGTGGATGGACGGGTTTACAATGCCATCCTCGGGATATTGCGCCGTGTTATGTTCTTATGGTGCAGTTTTAATGTAGTTGTAGGTCAGGATTTATGGAATTTTAATGTCGTTAAAAGTTAGAAACATGGATATGTGAAAATTTGACTAAAAATACCCATGTTTTTTCGAAAAGTTACATCTTTTGTCTGTCTAGAATGGCATATATTATGTGTCATACTAGACGAAAATATGTGACACTTGGTAAACAATTCTGCATAGAATACTTCGAGGGGAGTGATACGTAGGTTCGAATGACGTTTTTGCGAAGGTCGCCATTTCGAAAAATTTTGCGAGCAGTAGGTACGCGAGTTCGAAAGCCGTGGTATCGAAATCCGATGTTGATTTAATTTGTTTGGGAATCGAACTCACGACCCCAGTGAGACGAGGCACAGAGAGCATGGTCTTTTGATTTGGTTTGGAAAATAAAAAAAAAATAAAAAAGAAAAACAAATTAACTCAACATCGGAATTCAATAACATGACTTTCGAACTAGCGTAGGTACCTACTGCTCGCAAAATTTTTCGAAATGGCGACCTTCGCGATAACTTGTTTCGATATAGCGGTTTTCGATCTATTGAGTTTTCGAACTGGCGGGCGTACCACTCGCAAAATATTTCGAAATGGCGACCTTCGCAAGAACGTCATTCGAACCTACGTATCACTCCCTACTTCGAAACATTACTGGTCGATCTGTTCCATCTCCCGCGTCAATCAAAACCAGTCCCATATCCACATCTGACAGCAGCATCTTCAGTAAAACATCAGCAACAATTGCACACAAACTCTTCAACTGTCAGCTCCAACATTCAGCCAAGAAAATAGAGACGTACCATCAAAGCCTGTTCTAAGAAATCACCGCTCGACAGTTGATAGTTTCAGCGCCTGAAGTTAAAACAACCGTCGGGCACACGCTTGCATTATCAACTTGCATCGAGATGACGCGAGCATCCCTGTCGCAGCCACGTCCCCAAGTTTACTCGCCTCCGCTGGAAATTTCACTCCAGACTTGCTTTCGTGGCCCAAGTAATGGGTGTCAGAGATCTGTAGGGTACGCCGCCCAAATTACTGCTTAACATTTTCCTACATTGCTGCTGTTATATATGCCAATTGTCTTGGATCTAGGATTGTCTCGTAGACCCAGCGAATTCTTTCTCTTTAAGCTTTCGTTATTTATCTACTCTGATTTTTTACATCTTCAAGGTTGATTTCTTTCTCTGCCTTTCCAGTCAGTACCAAGTCCTATCTATTTTGTTACCACTCCTTTATACTCTTTGATACCATTTTTTTATTTTCTGTGACACTTGCACCACACTATATCTAGTCAGTGGTGTCACGTCAGAACAAACTGTCACACCCGACAAGGACAGCGACTCAACTGTTCCAAGACACTTCTTACAACAGCATCTGTTCCTTTAGTTTGAAGGATTAGTCCTTCACAAGTTGTGACTATCTTGTCTCTTACCACGCCACAAGGACTCGGTTATCACGTCAGTGCCACTGTCACGCTGGTGACGACTGTGAGACTGTTTCTAGATAGTTCTTGCAACAGTATCTGTTCCTCTAGTTTAAAGCATTAGTCCATCACAAGTTGTGACTATCTCGTCTCTTACACCACGCTACAAGGACTCGGTTATCACGTCAGTGCCACTGTCACGCTGGTGACGATTGTGAGACTGTTTCTAGATAGTTCTTACAACAGTATCTGTTCCTCTAGTTTGAAGCATTAGTCCATCACAAGTTGTGACTATCTCGTCTCTTACACCACGCTACAAGGACTCGGTTATCACGTCAGTGCCACTGTCACGCTGGTGACGATTGTGAGACTGTTTCTAGATAGTTCTTACAACAGTATCTGTTCCTCTAGTTTGAAGCATTAGTCCATCACAAGTTGTGACTATCTCGTCTCTTACACCACGCTACAAGGACTCGGTTATCACGTCAGTGCTACTGTCACGTTGGTGACAACTGTGAGACTGTTTCTAGATAGTTCTTAGAACCGTTTATTTGTTTGTGGTCAGTAGTTTATTCGTCCAGTCTTATAAGTATCAGAATCATTAGATGCTTTTAAATTCTCTTAAACCACGTTCCGCTGATTGTATCTTGTTTTCACTTCACTCAAAGTAATAGTTGGCATGTCATCTTCTTATATGTAAAAATCAATTGCTGTCCGTTAGTCTCGCTATAACTCAAAAACGGCTTGACCGATTTGAATTATTTTTTTTGTTTTATTCTCCTCTTTATTGATTTATAAGAAAAAAAATAGGGATAAAAGAAAAAGAAATTGAAATTTAGACAGGACAACGTCTGGCAGGTCAGCTAGATTTTCATCTATTATAATCATGTAAAGCGATCATCAATCAACTCAGCCTATCGCACACTGCTGGACATAGGCCTCTCCCAGCAAAGCAATCATACACGATAACATTTATCGTTATTGCTGATGTCACGTTGTCAACGCGCGTGTGTTCTCTGAGCACTACTTTCTTTTTTTTTTATGTTAGCCTACATGGTGTCCCACTGCTGTGCAGGTAGGTTTGGAAGGCAAAAGGGGAGGCCTTTCCTCCCCTTTTGCCTTCCAAACCTGCCTGTCTTGTGCGATCTCTGGCCATGTCTACTTATCTTCATTCAATTGTTTTGTAAGTTTACACCTAATTTACGACGGAAGAGCACTGATTTCCAAGATACAGGTTTTACCTAGTTTGGAATTCAGGAGTCATATAGTTTTAGCCGTTTACTCACTTACATTATTGTATCCTAGTTCTTAAGAATATAACAGTATTAGGCTATATTTTATTGAGTCCAAATAAACGTTATTATTATTATTATTATTGCCTCATTCTTCTGTAATAGCCGTTTTGTCTTCATTAATATCTATCTTAATATGTATCTCCATTTACGTGTAAACTCTATTAGGTACGCTGAGAAACGCTTCATGAGGAGCCGTTCCAAAATCAAACACAATAATTTTCGACATAATGTTATACACTTTAATCAAACCACACACGTAAATAATATTTATAACTTTATTTTCTGATTTAAAATATAAGCACACTAAAAGCACACTATTTTATAACAATTCTAGAGATGTTATCCGCACTAAGTCCGACTGGTCCGACGACCAACTACTGATCACCCTTCCAATATTGGTGTAGCAAGTATCGCCCCACCATTGCTCCGGAAGTTTGTAACGGAACAATAATGGCGCGACGCCAGTGCTGCCAACCTAAATATTAATCAGAACTATGTTTTTTTTAACAAATAAAGCAACTAATAATTAAATTATAAATCAAAATAACTTATTTTTATATGTAAATATGTATGCCTGTCTTCGAAGCGACAACATCCGGCCGTCCTGCGCACGCATCCGTCCTCGGATAGCGTCCCAGTCTGGTGCAATTGCTGAGAACAAAGTATAAACAATAAGTCACAATATTTCAAAGAGTGAAGCTGCGATTACTCTTTTGAATTTAGTGTCTACTCTACTATTCCATCAACGGCCAGCAGAGAAAGACCCCAACTCAAAAATCCTAATAACATGACATTTATGATAATCCTCTTTTGAATTGAGCGTCTACTCTACTATTCCATCAGCGGCCAGCAGAGAAAGACCCCAACTCAAAAATCCTAATAACATGACATTTATGGTAATCCTCTTTTGAATTGAGCGTCTACTCTACTATTCCATCAGCGGCCAGCAGAGAAAGACCCCAATTCAAAAGAATTGTTAACATGACATATGTTGGCATTCACATTTTTTTTTTTGTTGTTATGTATCTAACTGTTCCATCAGCGGTCAGTTATGTTTAGAGTTTGCAATTTACCCTAGGCGATGCCTTTGGCCAACCCTAGTTGCATATCACTACAAACCCCAAACTCATTTGTTACAGATTTATTTTACACGAATAAATACTGCAACTTAAAAAAATCCAAATACCAAAATATGTTTGAAGCAAATGCACTAGACAGCTTATGAAATTAGTAGTAAATACTTAAATGATAAAATTTTAATAAATTGAATCATTACGTGTGTTTAATAATACCTGACAACATCTTAGGCCATTTCCAAACCTTCAACATCTAGGTCTGGCAACTTAATCCAAGGTTTCATATTTTCGACACACGTGGTCCCCCCATAGAACTTGTTCTTTCAGCGCCACGCATATCCTTTATAGTGGGCATGACCTGGAAAGGTACTTTGAAAAATGGTAATAATTTAGTACTTCGCCCGTCAATCCAATTGACTAGGAATTCTTTTATCTGCCAAATCGGTGACGTTGTTACTCTACTTTTCTTTTAGAATCGAAAGCCTGCTTTTGTTTGTCTGCACTGACCTGAATATGACTTGACGTTATTCCTCAATAACGTGACGTCAACAGATTGATCTTCCTGTGCCAACATATCAGCATCAGTTAGAAGTCGATATCCAAAGACTACGTCACTAGGAATGGCTGAAGAGGTTTTATTAATAGTACCATCAATACCTCACTATACTGGCACTATGAATGTCCCACTTATTATATCCGATATTAGCACCCATATTTCTCAATGCGTCAAAGTAGCTATAACATGCTGTCGTATATTTTTGTCCTGACAGTACATAAAGAATAACCTTGACGTGAAAAGCTCCCAGCATCACATATTGCTTAGATCCCAGCATCGCTTAGAATTACCAAAACCCTTAAACATTTTGTCTAACTCGCTAATAACAACTTGACTTCTAGTGTTACTCGTTCGAACAGGAGATATAGATACAAATTTTGTAAAAGAGTCAAAGTCACCAAGAGGTAGATATTTTTACGCGTGGTCTTTACAAGTGGACCCCGATGTGATTTGTGAAGCGTGTGAAAAGGCTTTGCATATTTAGGTATAGGAAACAGTTTGCCCTCCTTTTTGTTATGGATATTTTTTTTATAGTAAACACAGAATGCAATTTTTAATATATTTGGATACTATTTTTATTTTTTTACTTTGGGAAATTATCCACGGCAAAATGGCCAAGGTCGTCATGATAAGCTTTAATAATTTGCCAAATACATTGTTCAGGGATATCCCACCGTCTACCATAGTCTATAGTCGTAGCCTTAATAAGGTAATTATCAACTAATACTCATTGTACACTTTCATAATAAGCTCGGCCCGACCTGATTCTAATTTTTCAATAATTGGGTCTAGTAACTCAACTGTCAATAACCGATCTGCTTCAGCACTTTTACTGCATATGGGGGTGGAATTTGTATCAACTGATTTTCGGCTCAAGGCGTCAACGTGTTGCATTTGATCCCCTGGTTTGTGTACTATTTCAAACGAATTCTTGTGTAAGTAATACCCACTTACAGATTCTAGAATTAATTTTCTTGCCTATTTATTGTATAATTTAACAGTACTGCAATCTGTATTAATTTTAAAAGTGGTTCCCAATAGTGACGGATTTTTTGCAAAGCTTGAAAAACGCTTAGGACGCGATCATACCAACGAAAAGCACAGGGAAAAGCACGCGCATTAACTTCCACAACATTTATCCACATTTCATTATCATCCAATAATGGGTCAAAATCAAGGATCACTGAAGATAAAATAACATTTTGCCTTACTGCGGGGGACGCACGCCTGGTGCGTCTCTTTTTCCTACGCGTGTGTCCATCAGAGCTGCTGCTGCTGGACGAAGGTGAACCAGAGCTCGATGACGAGCACATCTTTTCCTCGATTGTGCTTGCGTTGCGGCTCACGGCATCTGGGCGCATTTTCATCCCACTTCTGATGTTATACACTTTAATCAAACCACACACGTAAATAATATTTATAACTTTATTTTCTGATTTAAAATATAAGCACACTAAAAGCACACTATTTTATAACAATTCTAGAGATGTTATCCGCACTAAGTCCGACTGGTCCGACGACCAACTACTGATCACCCTTCCAATATTGGTGTAGCAAGTATCGCCCCACCATTGCTCCGGAAGTTTGTAACGGAACAATAATGGCGCGACGCCAGTGCTGCCAACCTAAATATTAATCAGAACTATGTTTTTTTTAACAAATAAAGCAACTAATAATTAAATTATAAATCAAAATAACTTATTTTTATATGTAAATATGTATGCCTGTCTTCGAAGCGACAACAATAATATCTATCTACATAAATAAAGTCCTGACTGACTGACTGATTGACTGACTCATCAACGCCCAGCCCAAACCCTTGGACCTAGAAAGTTGAAATTTTGCACAGAGGTTCCCTTTATAATGTAGAGGTTCCCGTGGGTTATTTTCCGACATCCACGCGGGCGAAGCCGCTGGCAAAAGCTAGTTTTATTATAAATCAGTCCTATCTCTTGTTACTCGGTCCACACTGGCCTTCACATCAGGTTCAGCACTGTCTTACTGACAGCTACGACTGAATTGTTCAACGCTGTCATTACTGACAAGCTTCGTCTTAATTTGTTGTGCTGTGATCATTGGAAGCGATCGCAGCTGGTGGGTTCAATAAGATTCATCTTTGTTGGGGAAAAGGTAAATAATGTACACAGGGTTCTTTTAAATTGTGTAGCTAAACTCGATATCTAAAGACGATAAAATAAAAAATGAAAAGATTTGATGTTTTTTTTTTTTGGGAGGTCAGCGACCGCTGTTAGTGTTGTTATTTGAAGTATGAGTTGAGAAAAACTGTTTCCTTTATGTTTTATCGTGTTTAGATATTAATAACCATCATGTCTGTGAAATTTACACAAAAGTAACATGTTTTTATACTGATATTTCAAGTGACTAAATACCCACAAAAAAAAACATCAAATTAATTATTTTTTATTTTATCACGTTTCATTAGATATCGATACCCTCGTCTGCGAAGTTTAGCTAGCCAAAACTGGACTGGACTGGAGCAGTAAATCTGAAAGCTATTTCTCGTATTTTAAAACGTTCAAAATCTAGTCGCAAACTCATCTCAGCCATAATCAATGTCAAAAACTTGTATAAAAATTAGGTATTTTTGACAGATTGAGACTGATATTAAAAACGTCGTATTCTAATCTTTTTCGATCAAAATTTTGCCTCTGGAAAGGGGCATGGCCCTAGTAACTACAGTAAGTTGTAAATTGCAATCATGATCAGAAATTTAAACTTTTTTTCTTATATGTAATTTAATTATCATGAGTCAATCCAGTGTGATTACTCCTGTATATCTCCTTAATACAAATCCGTGCACTACTGAAAGCTACTTGATTATAAAATTGTCACATCAAATGAGTGAGCTGTTTTTACCAATCATTCGTTTTCATAATTATGATAAAACGAAAGCGTCAGACACAAAGTTTGCTCCATAAAGAGCGGAAAAATTGAATATTTACGAGAATTCCGTCAGTTTGATGAGGACTATATTCATTCGGGTTATTGACATTACGTCTGTCTCTCAAATGAATTATTTATTGAAAATAACGATATAAATAACAAAAGTATTTGTATTATTCGATTTATAGTTATCGATTGTTTAATATTGTGCAATAGGTGAGTCATATGTCAATCTTAGTGGAATCATTTATATGGAAGGCCACTAGAATATCTTATGACGTAACTTAGTAGTCCGGTTGGTCCAGATTAAACAATATTTAACTTTCAATGTTTCCTTGGAGTATGATTCACGATTAATCTCTGTTAAAGTTGCTTTCCCCACCTCCGACCGCTTTTCTTATTCATCATGCCTTGATAAAAAATATTAAATAATATACAGGAAGTTTGGAAGCTCGATGCAAAGCTTTAAGGTAGTTACAGTTGACACCATTTAGAGCATTTTGAGCCATTCATGTCATAGACGAAGTTTTTTTTTTTAATTTTTAACTGCTATTTATAGTTTTCTTTAAATAATTTTTCTGACGGTTAATTGCCAACAGCGCCCCCAGTTCAAGTTGGTATGTTAAATCTGGACACTTTTGACGTTGCAGAAAACGTTAAATTTGAAAAAACAGAAACTTAAAAAAAATACTAAAAGTTTACAGTCAAAAGTAAAAAAATAACTAATTTCCTCTAAGATAATGTGTGACTCAAAATGTTCTAAATGGTATCAACTATAAGCCCCCTTAAGGCTTTGCACCCAGCTTCCAAACACCCTGAATAATAGCCAGTAAGCAGGGTGTCAGCGAGATTGACTTCCCCACTGTACATTCATCTTGTTAGTTTATGTCAAACTGAGATTCCTTTAAAAATTCCGTCATCTAAAACTTATTTTCCCCACAAATTAATAACTACCCGTTAATTTACCAACACAAAAACTGTATCTAGCAGTCGCATTGTATTTATAAGCTGCATTTCACATGACGGCACTGCATGAAGCCTGTTACTGACAAGTTGTCACGTCACAGCCGCAGACGCAGACGGCACTCGCAAGAAATTCAAGTTGCTACTGTAAACAATTTTCACAAAGACCTAACCCTGTACTGCGGGGTGGTCCAAACGACCCGACTTTTAATTCGGGTTTTGATTAGTTTTTAGTTAGAATTGTTAGTTTAGTTATATTATTAAATTGTAGGAGTTTTACTAAGTCGGTTAATTTGATATTTTCTATGCATAATTTAGAAGTGTGTCAAAGTTAAAATATTGAGGTACGATCAGGGTGCTAAAACAGCCACTTTGACAGAATCATAATATGATAATAGGTAGGTATTATGAATCATATTTGAAATCGTAAAACGCTCACAAACTGACAATTCATTATTTATTTATTTATTTATTCAAATTTCCCTTACACTATCATTACAGGTGTATTTACCCAATGCGACAATTTTTTTTTTATCTGCGTACAATAAAATTCATAGCACGCAATTCATCTGTTTGACAGTTTTGTATGGAGATTCGTAAAATGGTCCACAAATTATGAATTGCTTTATTGAAGTTTAATGTCAAATACGTCAAATATGTCATGATAAATTGCTGGGAATTCAGGAAATGAATCGCTTTTAGGGGAATTAGTTAATGTGGCCGTTTTAGGCCCCCAGCTCAAACTTGTTCATTTTAACAGAAGGCACTGAGAAAAACATGTCACACGTTCAGTTTAGTATCTTAAACAAAAATCTAAGTACTTAAAAGGCTAGGTATGCATAAAACAGGCTTTACTTTTACTAAAATAAAACCTCTTTCACACAAAAACACAAAACTCCAACATAAACACCCACCAGCTTCCCGCCATCACACACAAAACTGCCAACATTAGAAAGAGAGCCAAACAATTAACCCCATCCTACCGAGTCCGCACAAAGACGCATCAAAGAAAGTCCTCACGTATGCACTTGATCGGGCGCTGCACTAACGTGACGCCGTCCATCGATTGTTGAGGGGAGTGGGTGGTGGTGGGGGGGGAAGGGGGGAGAAGAAAGCTTTAAAAACACAGAGAGCCAGCGGCGTCTCAGCGACGGCCCAATACGTCCCCGACCGGCCGTCGATTACGGGAACGTAGCTGCATACGCCGCCGGAGGGTTAGCAAATGTAATGGGGATTTTTGATACTGAATTTTTGATGGTTGTGTGTTTGTGTGCTGGTGTTTTGTTATGTGTACTATGTGAATCGGGGGTGCAAGATAAATGAGTGTGTTAATTAAGAATTATTTAATAAAAAAATCGTTAATCTGAATGGATGAAAAAATGCAGCATTTTTTAAAATTGGAATTTGAAGGTTTCCATTTATCATTTTTCTTTCAACATTGAGTTTTATTATTATTATTCAGAATTTTCTTCTGATTTCTCATGTCTCAAATAGCTACCAACAGACAATTATTTTTAATGTTTTCTGGAAAATACCGCTGAATACTTTTTTCGGAATAACTTATCATACCGATTACCTACTTTAAAAGAAAATTTAGTTAGTGCACTTCACCAGTGTCACTGAAGGCAATTAGCACTAAACCGCGTTCAAGAGATCTATGTCAATGTTAATATTCCGTCACAAAATGTCATCATATTGACGGAATATTAAGAGGGCTGTCGAATTTTGTTACCTCTCTCGCTCACACAACATCAAATTAGAATGTTAAATGAAAAGATGCTTTTTTGAAAAATGTAATTAACTAAAGGACTAGTAAGTAATAATAATTTAGTAGGTAGGTAACTATTAAAAACACATACTTATTGTGGCATTTATTTAACTCATCTCAAAAACAGATACTTAATACTTTTTGAACTGAGTTTATTAGATAACACAATAGAAATGTGTTGTAATAATTAGGTACCTATTAAATTAACATTATTTAACAATCTTAAAAATTTGGTCCCGTGTGAGCGAGAGAAGTGATAAAAATGCGACAGACCTCTTAACACTGACAGCTCTTGAACGCGGTTTAGATGTGCTGATCGCGTTCAGTTGTGAAATTCGCCCTAAAGTTTCAATGAATAAAAAACTACCATTTGTACAAATATTTAGATTGTTCTGCATACAGTACTCGGCGGGCGCACGGAAACACACGATCGTCAGTAATACAACATTCGTTATTTTTCGCCACCTTCTGCCGTATTGATTAGTGCTCATTGGCGCCGATGTAGCATGCAGGTGCTTCGTGTTAACTTATGTACGACTGGGGTTTTCAAATACCTACCTTTTGTCACTGTAATTAAAGTTTATTTTGGAAATTAGAGGAATTATTAATAATGACCTATATTATTGTCAAAAAGGAGGACTCCGCGCCACGCATATCGAAAGTGAAGCACCGTACCGAACTATGTGTGCGTGATTTGAGTACTTGCAAAGACGCTGTCGCTGTCGCTCGTGTCACGTAATGGCGGCCGGTCGGCATACTATGATGTAAATGTGTGCGTGAGGCGTGTTTGTACAACGCGTGGCGCGGAGTCCTCCTTTTTTTATAAGTCTATGATTATTTTCATATGAATAAGACCATCAGGTATCGTTAAAAACTACAGGTACGAGTATCAACTAATTTGAGCATCGACATCATATCGATATTTAGGAGAACATGACCGTGTCCTACAAAAGAAATACTTAGCTGCGGTTCTAAGAATTTTCATGACAGTATGAGAGTCAGACCACGTGAGAGACAAAATGGCCGACAAGTTATTTACGAGTGCTTTTCCACGTATGAGTAAATAACATCCTTCTTCAATACTAGCTTCTGCGCACGACTTCGCCCGCGTGAAATTTCTTATATCTCGGACCCATAGAAATTTATGGAGGCGAAACTGTGTCCGCGCGACATGCTCAGTACGAGCCGTTCATAGTCAAATGGCCGTCTCCGCGAACTAGTGCGCTTTCGACTGTGACCGTGACAATTTATAGGAATGCCGTGTTGTTCAGTGGTTTCTTGTAAAAACCGGAGCCAAAACAAAAACTATGTAAATCATGGAATCACTTTCCATATAGTACAAGTATTTTACCGTATTTGTATTTATAATCATGAAAGTGACAAAGGCACAAAGTGGAGACACAGGGTTCCGATATCTACATTTTGACATACTGGGCACATCTCCTTCTTTCTTATATCTATGCTCAGACCCAACGCGTCGCGTCGCATTTCCCGGCCGCGCTGTTACTTCATTTTCACTTAGCATTCTTTCTGATTATTTTCTTTTTGCTCGGCTCCAAAGGGTCATAGCGTAATGTTAAATAGCTTATAACCTTCCTCAAGAATTGGGCTTTCAAATGAAAAAAAAAATATCCAAATCCGACTGATAGTTCCAGAGATAAGCGCGTTCAAACAAACAAATTCTTCAGCTTTATTATTAGTATATAGATTTGCGACCATACTTTAGTACACTTTTCCCCTACGAACACGAAACCATAATTAACCATAAAAATCTGAAACTTATCAACAAAATATAAACTAATTTGACTCCTGCAGGCTTCGACTGCGGTGTTTGACACATACTTTCTATGAAACTAAGTTTAATTCCAAAAGTTCACTGCACCGCTAATTTTGTGTGATGGCTAAGACTAGCTCACTTGTGACCCGCTGTCGGGTGTAAAAGGCTGCTTATACTTGCAGTTTACGAAAATAAGCAAAAGTAAGTTACAATGCGTTTGCTTCTCCATAACTAGAGGGAATAATTTGGACGTATTTTTTTGTAGCAGAAAAGGGTAGTTTTGAGCATTCCCCTTTAAATTCATCATTACTCTCCTTTAAAATCATCATCACTCTCCTTTTACACGACTGGTGACGAGCGTACGTAAGTTGCATAATTATTCACGATTCCACTAAAATATTATCTCGGGATTAGTGGCATCCCGAGAGAAAACGGACCCTCCATTTAAGATCCAATCACTCGAACTGAAATCACAACATCATTCTTCATGATCCGTTCTATATGTAACTATACCCTATCAAACTGCATTACTTTTTATTCCTTCTGCCTGGTCGCTAACTGTGGAGCCAGCCTTCTCCGCTTCTTCGTTATCGTGTTAAATCGCTTGTTTTTACGTTCCAAACTTAGATTCCCGCCGCATAAATAAAGTTTTTGGTTTAAAATTAATCTGTCATCTGCTTTGCTTTTGTGCTGGTCTTGTTATGAAATCATCATAATCAGTCTATGATATTCCTACTGCTGGGCACTGCTGGGACACAGGCCTCCTCTCTGTGAGAGGGAGCGGGCCGTAATCCACCACGCGGACCCAGTGCGGGTTGGTAGATGTCAAATGTGTTCGAATTTTTAGTTCTAGAACATTCCGGTTTCCTCACGATGTTTTCCTTCGCCATTTTGAGAGCAGTGGTGATGAAATTATTTACACAAAGTAAAGCGTCAGGGAGTTAAAATACATGTACGGAAACTCACATTTTTCACGAAACTTCAGAACACCACGTGCTACGAATCCTATCACTCTCTTATTCAGTTATCTATCAACAAGTCTACACTTAAATTCGAGAAGTCGTGGTGGCTCATAATAATAATAATATGACTTATGTAAAAACTTTTTTACAAAAACAAAAACCGACTTCCAAAAAAAACACTACAAAGTGAAAAATAACTTTAATTTCGGAAGTCGGTGTCTTTGGATCTGTATTTTAGTTTTTTGCCACCGACTTCCGAAATTAAAGTTATTTTTCACTTTGTAGTGTTTTTTTTGGAAGTCGGTTTTTGTTTTTGTAAAAAAGTTTTTATTTTTCACTTTTTAGTGGTTCTGTTTGTAATTTGTCTAAGTTATAATAACCCAATGTCAACTGCTCATCACGTTTTACAAAATGTTGCTTTTCCCGATGCAGGGACGTTAATTGTTGAGGAGTTCTCCTAGTAAGAACCAGGAGAAATGGAGCTCATGGTGAAGTCACCATTACCATTATTTTGACGAGCATAAGCCATATTAAAGTAATCGAATCGCAACCTGTTATATACTTACTGTGGTCTTCATCATCAGTTCCAGTTCACCGAATGGTACTTTCCAAGAGTAAATGCACGAGTTACTATAAAAAATAGCGAAATCGATATAGGTGTGCTCATAAAATTTGAGGGTTTCCCTCGATTTCCATGGGATCCCATCATCAGATCCTGACTTGATGATCATGGGACCACTTGGGAAGTATACCCTTTCGGAACCTCCTCCTTTTGGAAGTCGGTTAAAAAGGGTAAATTAAGATGATGATGTACCTACTTATAAGTTATTTATGACACGGGAAAAAAAGCTGGATTTAATAATGAAATCGCCTGAGTTCCCTTTAGACTTTTCCGAACATTGACTTAGTAGGTATATGACGTTAACTTAGATGTAACTTACTTTCAGTTTCAAACATGAAATTACAAGCTTCAGGAACATGATTAGTTCCATTAAAAAGTGCATGAACAGTGTATGAAGTATTAATAAGCTGTTAGTTAGCGTTGCGACTGTTTCTTTAGATTCGACAGTTGGGCGGCGGCAGTGAGGGCGGCGTGTGGTACAAGTGGAAGACTTTAGCGACTTTAAAGTATTGTAAGTAAAAGTGAGTAAATTACAGATTCATAAAGGCATGAGGAACAGGGGCAAAATTCACTCATCCTCCATAGAAAAAGGAGGATCCTCCGACCAGATGGGTGTTGTGTCTGGTGAGAAACTGACCGACGATTGATGTCTGGACGTTGTATATATGCTAGTCGCGCGGTAAACTATGTTTGCGCGTTGCAGGATTTGTGTGACTTCAGATCTTTGATGCGTAAGTAGTAAGCGTTGTAGATGCCGCCACAAACATTTCCTATATAAGTATGGTTTGAGTATCTTTTGTAAAGTTAATGGTTTTTGAGAGAAACTCTATAATTAATTTATGTCAAGTATCCTGGAATTAATTCAAAGACTATCAACAACTTTATGTCACAATACTGAAAAGAAAAGCTGTTATTTTCTTTATAAAAAAAAAAAATGTTTTCCAGACACGTTTGTCGTATGTCCAACGAGTCATGGGCCAAATTGGGACAAATATAGAACTATGTGGGTCGGAGACGCAGGAGAAGACACACTAGCTTAAAACAGAGAGGAGTGGAAAGGAGAAAGGGAGGCTGTCAACCTCGACAAGCGTAGCTTAACCTGATGGATCGACCCGTGTGGCTGTTATTACATAGCCACGAGCTCCTCCGAGGGACAACACAAACTAAAAATAAATCGGTAATTATATTTTCGAGCCGTTTGGGGTCCAAGTCCTAGGTCCAAGTGCTCTTGATTTATTTAACGTAATCTCCAAACCGCTGGTTGACACTTCCCGTGACCCGAGGGCTGGCTTTTACTTTGGCCAAAGGCTTAGCATTGCCATACCACGTGGCAATGCCGCCAGTCTCTTGGGTACTCTACCAGTCGACAGCGATGCGGAGGAATTTTTCGACGCCATATTTTAGTTTTTTAATAGTTTTAGTTAGCATATAATTTTGTTATTTATAGGTTATGTTTAAAAATAAATATATTTTATAATGTTGCACGTAATATAAATAGGTGCAGTTTCGAATGTAAAACTATAGTCCATATGTTCAATTAAACAGTTTTATGAAAAATGGAAAACTCGCCCACTAATTCATTTAGCTGACGTTCGCACGGACGTAAAAATATCGCGGCGGGATTTTATCGCGCACTGGATTTTCAACTCTCGGCGCTAAGCAGAGCGTTGAAAATCCAGTGCGCGAAAAAAAATCCCTGCGATATTTTTACGTCCGTGCGAACGTCGCATTACTCATTTATTTTACACTCTCCAAAGCTTAGGAATGACATGAGTTCGAAACACAATTTCTCCAATTGCCTAATTACCATTGAAAACTAATTAATTAACAGAACATCACGAAATATGTAAAGAGAAATGCCTATAAATATTCCTAACTGTGTAAGTAACAAATGGCTTTGATCCTCCAATTCATTTTCATAAAATCAACATTAACCTCGATTTGGATCAAAAATATCAATATTTTGTTATAAACATATCAACGTAATTATAAAACTGACATTATTTATAGATTTAAGCAAATAATTAATTAATTTTCTGTGTTATTGCTACTAGTTTTAGTTTATGTAAATGACTAATTAATGAGTTTTATTAATATTCAAATCTAAAAAGTGAGCATAACTTTTAGGGCTGTTTTAACGTGTTAACGACAACTAAGACTAGCAATTAATATTATGTGTTTATTACTGTTAGATGACATTAGAAGTGATTGACATTCCAAAATATTAATTTAATTTTTATTCCCACGTGAAATTATTAAAAGCAAAATATTATATTATCTTCATCGTAAAAAATCCCAGGAAGACATCGCAAAAGTTTAACGGCCCATCACATTTATTGAGCATCATAACTCTAGTAATTTACGTTAGATTATTTTAAAATATTATATTTATAAAACTTTTAATGCCGCATAACCTAATCTAAGAATAGTTTTAATGCTTGGCATTATGGCGCCTAAGACTGATTTAGAACACTAGTGAGATATAAATGACTTTTCCGCTCAAAAATCATAAATCATTAAAATAAAACGTGTTTTGAGTACCTCTATTAAATAGAAGAATGACGTTATGTTATTATTAATTTTTCGATGAGTTTTTTAGGTACTTAATTAAAATGTTTTGCATGTCTTTTCCAATACTCAAAAAAGGCGTTTTTGTTTATCGCTTTCGCTTATGCCTCGAATCCTGTCAAAGTCCGCGTTTTAAATCGCCAACTTTTCGCTGTTTTAATTAACTTGACGTCACAGTTACAAAGCTGTTGATTTGTTGGTGAACGAATGCACTTGAGGCGGCATCGCTCGGGAAAGATCGGGAAACATCGGGTCCTCTCGGGAAATGCATTGAAAAGGAACTTGTAAGAGGGGTGAGGGGGTGCATTTTCCCTAATGACTGCTTAAAAAAATCTTCGTAGTATATCATCACTCCAAGAACGTCTATTTTTAAATGTGAAGTTGCTAAAATCACTGTGCTTTACAGATCAATGGCCACAGTACCTATATTTTATTACCAAGAGGATGCATTGGCTCATTTGAGTTTGTCTGTCTTATAAGGCACTCACGGATTACATAATTATACAAACAGTATACTTAGCCAACTTGCAAACTAATAAAACATAACAAAACAAACCCAAATAACATTTTACAACTAAAATTCTTAATTACCATCGTCACCGAACTGCATAATATAAGTTTGCGAAGTTCCCGTCAGTGCTGTAGCGTGCTTACTAGCATTGAACTAATTTAACATTGGCTGCGAGTCAAAAGCGAATGAGTTAGAACAAGTCGCAAAACAAAAAAACGAATGTTTTGAACATGTTTACAGTGATTTGTGTCGAACGAGACGGTTTCTGATTACGGCTGGTGGTGGAAGTTTTGATGGTTTTTCAGGGGATATTTTTGTTTAAGTAGATAAGTAGGATTAAGTTATAAATGAAGCCTAGGGTAGGTTCCAATGGGGGTAGGTAGACACTACAGGACGGCACCTACTACGATTCCTACACACTCTTTTTGCCTCATTTACGAGTACGTTCATACGTCTGGTCATACCCTCACGCCGGTTGCTAGTACTACGCACCTGACCTTTCTGAAGAGCATCACCAATAAGGTCACTTTATGTCTTCCTAGGTCGTCCTCCCGGCGTTTCCACTCACATATGCCTTGTAAATACCTTTTGTTAGTCGTCGTGTTAGTGAAAACCTTAAGTGAAATCTATATAAATAAAAAGAGAAGTCCTGACTGACTGACTGACTGACTGACTCATCAACGCCCAGCCCAAACCCTTGGACCTAGAAAGCTGAAATTTTGCACAGAGGTTCCATTTATAATGTAGACAAGGAATAACGAAGGAATTCCCGGTAGCAGGTTCCCTTGGGATATTTTCCGACATCCACGCGGGCAAAAGCTAGTATGTATCTAAAATTGCTTTTATTTAATTGGCTAAAAATAAAAAATGCAATTCATAAATGTGAAGCATTTTTAAGCTTTTCAAGCAATATACCTAGCAAATATACCTACTGCAGTAATAAATCATTTTCAATACATACAAAGGTCTAATAAAACAAAACAACCGCAAAAATCAAAACTACTTAGAGTAGCATGTATAAATTTTCTCTCAACTCTACTAAATTGTATCAGAAAAAACGTGTGAGACAAACTTTTAAATGCTCATTCAAAAGTCATAATGGAAGTCAGCCCTAAAATTAAAAGATACACCAATACCGTTTCAGTGTCGAGATAATAGCCCGAACAGACTTGCCTGCCACTTAAAAACGACAGATCGGACAGACCGACGACTTTTTTTTGCGTCGCAAGAACTAACGACGCGACTTTTTAACCCTTCCGATGCGGGTGACAGATCCGACGAGAACTACTTAGCGAATCAGTTAGGAATATCACTTTTTTCGCTCAATAGTGTGCGGCGGTTAATTTGGTTGGGACACTTTTATCGTGATTTTAAGAATGAGTTCAGTTTCGTTAAATGAATGTTCGGAAGATTTTCTTTCGTTTTTGGTCTGTGATTTGGAAAGTTTTGTATAGATTTGGTTTTTATTGTTTTAGCGATGGTTTTAAGATTCACTTTGGATTATAATAATTAGACTTATACCGTCTACATTTACAAAACAAGGTTCATCTTCAAACCCAGGTTTAAACCATGGACCCTTTTTTGAATTTCGAACTTTATTCCGACACATAACTAATATGTCAGTTTTACAAAACTGACAACTTAGTACCGGACTAAGTCGTCAGTTTTGTGTAAAGAACTGTATTTCTACCACAGCTAGGTGTTCTTATTACAAAAACTGGCTCGATGGTTTAACCATGACTGAAGAAAAACCTCGTTTTGTAATAAGACCGTTACTGTCTATTTAATTTGCAGTACCTACTTATAAGTTCTGTTTTGAAGCACACACAAACTAAGTTATTTAACGCCAATTTACTGTACTTCTTAAAACCAATTTCATTAAACAAACTAAACTTGTTCACGGGTTTAACTGACATAATATTTGCTAAAACTAATGCAACTACACTTCCAAAAAAAACATAATCTTATTAATATTAAACCAGCATCTAATAATAAGCCCCTAATTTCTCCCAACTAGTAGCAAACACATCTGCGCTCACCACCGCCATGAATATAGCATCACTTAATTAACACTTATAAAAACACAGTTTGACCCTTCCAAAAGTTCTACGAACCAACAAAAATAAGTAAGTTACCAAAGACATAAACCGAAATTGGATTACAGCAGAAACGCGAACTCTCACCGCTGTTCCCTCATAAATATTTTAAAAAACCCAAACCCTGTGTGTCCGTATCAGTGATCTTTTAACCCCGAAAATGCCACGGCACACATTCCCGGGGCCGGGACGATATTAGATGGGCAGGTAGGACCAATATTCGTTGAATCCCATCACTGTATTGCAAAAGAAATCAAATTAGATATACAATAAGCGGGATAGTGGTCCGATTTACATAAGTATCCAAGCTATTTGGTCGGTTGATACGAGATTGCGGCCGGGTAACAATATTGCTCGTGTTTACAGCGTCTGTCTTGACTTCGGTACAGGCGGCTGATGTGGATCGCGCCGATTTGTTTTTTTTTCAATAGTATTTTGTGGCGCTGTTTTGAATAAAATGGTGAAATAGCAAACTTTCTAAGTGCAGAAAGGTGGTTCAATATATGGACAGATATGATATTAAAACTAAAGTTTGCAACCTGTGTACATTGAATTCACATACCTACATAATTATGTAAGTTCTTATAATGTTTTCAGTGAAGAATGTCATAAATACAAGTAATCTCATAAATAATTTCTATTACCGACTAAACTTCCGCATGGACGAATAAAAAGGTTAATAAAAACAGTTCCTTGTCCATACCTAATTCGTAGAAATCATTTTTATATCCTGTAATAAAAATTTAAACGATATTTGAGTATTATTACGTGCCCCGAAAAGGGTTATCCCAAATCCAGTGTCGTCTATCGGAGGGGTATCAAATACATGCAAATCCACAGGATTGGACGTTAAATAATACATAAATACAAAACGATGGTCGCGCAAGTAACTGGGCCCAATAAAAAGTTGTGAGTACGTAAAATAAAATTCGATCAGAAGAGGTCCGGGGCGAGACGGGACGTGTTATAAAATTTCAGGTCGCCGTTGCGGGGTTAAGGTGACAGGGCCGTGCAGACGCGCTGTTGTCCGAGATTTTCCCGGAAAATCTTCGTGAGAAAACGTTGGTTTCGTACCTATGTTTTTTGAATCAAATGGTTAGGTATATTTTAAGTTAATGTTGTTGATTAATGACGATGTTTAGTGCAACGTTTGTTTTTTAGGGTTCCGTACCAAAATGGTAAAAAAGGAACCATTATGGTGTGACTCAGTCTGTCTGTCTGTCACAGCTGGATATCGCAGTAACTACTGATGCTATCAACTTGAAATTTGGAATAGTTTTAGATGAGGTTTACCCAACTATTTTGCAAATAAGAAATAAATAAAAATATTTTTTTTTTTTTTGCAACAGGGACTCAAAGGGGTCTTAAAAGTTTAAAGTGGGGCTACTAGGGCATGTGGGGTATCATATGAAAGAGCGCTGTTTGCACATTCTCAAATTATTTTTAATTTTTTTTTGGCCGCATAGTTTTCGACTTTTGATGAAAAATGTAAAAAAAAATACTGTTCCCCCCCTTATCTCCGAAGTTTGCAAAGAGAAAAATCTGAAATTATTCTATGTGATAGAAGTTTATGTAAAGATTACAGGAAAAATAAAACGATGTATGTGAGTAGACTCGCTCTTGACCGGTTTTTTTTTTGCGTTTTTAAAGATAGGTACGTTGACCTTCGTTATATGTGTACCTACCTATCAATACATTATTTAAAACCTCATTAAAAAGGTACTTGATCAAAAAAAAAATCTCGCTCAAAGCATGCAGGAACCGCTCAACTTTATCATGAACATACGTCAAACATTTTCCGACGTCGGTTAATAAATCAAATAATCGCAATACAAACAAATCGGCCGTGTACTCAGGCCGCTATCTTTCAGAGCGGCATTCTTCCCGATATTAAATCCACTTCATTGTATAAGGAATTCCAATGGACTCCATCCCCACTGGCTCGCTCCATCGCAACAAGAGGGTAGACTGGCGATTTGTGGAGTCAACAGGAATCTATGTTGTATCGGACTGATTTATTTTTTTAATAAAATGTTCCGGTGTTGAAAGATTTAGATGATAGAGACTCCCGCAGACAGTTTCGATGCGACTACGGTAGAACAATTTCTATGAAGTTTTCATAGAAATTGTTCCACCAGGGTCGTCTGCGGGGTCCTTTACTAGTTGAAGATTATTTTTATTTTTATTTTTGTTACAGGTAAGTTCTTCTAAAATATGTCGAAGTTATCTAATGGAGGGTAAGCGATTGGAACTGTTGCTGTTAAATGTAAGTAAATTATTTAACAGCCCTAATTTGTCTGAAGTAGGTATACAGCCTGTTTTTTTTTGATAACCCATAACTCTAGGGTATTAATGAGAACATCATTATGAACAACTTTTACTATGGGACCGATCCCAAAATCGCGAAAAAAAAAATCAGCTGCCCCCTACATTTATGTTCACATAACTCGTCAAAATGTAGGGGGCAGCTGGTATTTTTTTTTCGCGATTTTGGGTTCGGTCCCATAGTAAAAGTTGTTCACAATGTTGGTCTCATTAATACCCTAGAGTTATGGGATATCAAAAAAAAAACCGGTCAAGAGCGAGTCGGACTCGCGCACCGAGGGTTCCGTACCATCATTTATATGTAATTTTTGTTGATGATTTCTGAAAAACTGTGCTATTTAGAGACATCATTTTATTTTTCCTGTAATCTTAACATAAACTTCTATCACATAGAATAATTTCAGATTTTTCGCTATGCAAACTTCGGAGATAAGCCCCCCCCCCCATGTTCAACAAATAAAATGTATTTGTATTTGTATTTGGATTTGTCTCCGCCCTGAATAGCAGAATACATTTTAAAAACAATGAAAACTTAACGAATACATAATTATGAAAATGAATCATTTTCCATTTAATTATGTTCCTTTGTTTCGTACCTGTCAAACATTTGTTTTCCTCCTGTCATCCTGTCAAATACTGTGATTGACATTTATGCATGCGTTCAGAAATGTATTTTGTGTAAGCTATTTAAAAAGGGTGAATAAACTTTTGTCTGTATTTTTTTTAAAGAATTAAAAAGGTTGAAAAGTGTATTAAGCAGATTTGAATAGAAGTTCCTCAACGGGCGGGGGGTGGTTGTAATTAGAGAGTGAATGAAGGGGAGAGGAAGGGGAGGTATGGTGAGGAGGGAGAGGGGAGGATGCTGGAAGGAGGAGAAAGGGGCAGGAGTTGGTGAGGAGAGGAGGAAGACCTGGTGAGGTGTGAGGGGGAGGAAAGGGGTTGGTGAGGGGGATAGGGAGTGTCAAGGTGGTGAGGGAGAGAAGGGGAACGGGAAGTGGGAATGAAAAAAGTTAATGGTTTAATTCAGTCATTTTATGCTGACACGTGTTTGAAGTACTTAATTTTTTTTTTTAATTCTCTTTCTGCATGTATTATTTATCATAATAAAATACTTTTTTATATCTATCTGTATTTTTATTTTGTATCATTGTATTACGTTCATCAAAGCCTAAATTAGTTCAGCTAAAAGGTAACACGACATTCATTGACTGTTAGGCGGTACGAAGTTCGCCGGGTCAGCTAGTAATTAATATAAGAAGTAGGTATAATCTTCTTATATTATTTATTTACATCTATTGTCGTAGGTTATTTTATATTAAACTAGTTTTGCCCGCGTCTTCGCCCGCGTGGATGTCGGAAAATATCCCAAGGGAACCTGCTACCGGGAATTCCTTCCTTATTCCTTGTCTACATTATAAGGGGAACCTCTGTGCAAAATTTCAGCTTTCTAGGTCCAAGGGTTTGGGCTGGGCGTTGCTGAGTCAGTCAGTCAATCAGTCAGCCAGGACTTCTCTTTTTATTTATATAGATAGATAAAATATACAAGTTAACACTATTTACACTAGGTACTAAAATAAATGACTAACTAACTATACAAATGAATACAAAAACAAAAGGACACTTACAGTCGTATTTATAGTCAAGTAAAAGTAATTGCTCAAGCAATGATTTTCATGCTATAGTTTAGTAATTGCTTGAAGTTAGAATTGTCAAAGCTACCAAGTAATAGTCACCATTTTCTTTACTTAAAAATTCTACCCTCAAGTATGAAATTACTTAGTAGTAAGTAATTACTTTGATTATAAATACGAGCCTTAGGCGTCGAAGTACTCGTCCGCATCGATGTCATCCGGAAATGTGCCCAGAAGACTGGCAGCATTGCCACTTTGAATGGCAATGCAATTCTTTGGCCAAAGAATGAGCCAGCCCTCTGGTCACGTGAAGTCTCACGCACTCGGGCCCCATGACCCAAGCGTTTCCACCCTCAAAACTGTAGTTACCTATAAGGTTTTAAATAATATTTTTATTGTAGAACTGCAAAATATTTCGTCGAATGCCCTGCATCCTCAGCACACCTACCTACACTAGTGAAGATCCTATTAAAATTGTCGCATTATCCGCGGCCCGGGATTGCCAATCACCCCGGGATCCCACCGTTATCCCGGCTCGTCCCAGTAATAAGTGCATTTCGCGAATATTCCCCTAGACTTATTGAAATTGAAATATTTTAAATTTAATATTGGAGGATAGTGATCTGTTTGTGGTGACAGAATTAAAATGGCTGATTATTGATCATCCTTCGTTAAGTAAGCATAAGTCCACACGAGATAATACCAACTATAAATGTATAGTGGAAATGGAGCTCGCGGCTAAGTAATAACAGCCGCACGGGTCGATCCACCAGGTTAAGCTACACTTGCCTGGGTTGGTCAGTGGATGGGTGACCATCTTTACATACCGAGACTCCTCCGTTGGTCCCGGCTGTCATTCGTGGATCTTTGACAGTCGTTACGGGTCGCCAGAAGCTCGAAAGTCTGCCAAGTCTTGCCAAGTTGTGGAGGTCAGATAGGCAGTCGCTCCATGTAAAATACTGGTATTCAGCTGCATCCGGTTGGACTGGAAGCCAACCCTAACATAGTTGGGAAAAGGCTAGGCAGATTGAAATGTATACTTAGTAAGGTTTGACTTACGGTGTCAAAACACGCTCTCTAGGAAAACACGCTAACATAGTTTCACAGATGGGCCCCAACGTTTCACCCGCGTAGACCGGGATAAAAAGTAGCCTGTGTGTTAATCCAGGGTATAAGCTATCTACTTACCAAATTTCATCCAAATCGGTCCAGCCGTTTGAGCGTGAAGAAGTAACAAACACACACATACCTACACTCACAAACTTTCACTTTTACAATAGAAGTGTGATGTTTGAGTGACGTCATTCGCCGGTAAATTACGGACGGTATGTGGCGGCCACCACAGCAACTACCAGTAAGCCGGCGTTCGCACGCACGTAAAAATATCGCGGCGGGATTTTATCGCGCACTGGATTTTCAACTCTCGGTTGTGAGCCGAGTATTGAAAATCCAACTTAACATCAACAGAGTGCATTCTAGCGCGTCGAAAAAACACTGTTGGATTCGCAACTCTCGGTGCTAAGCAGAGCGTTGAAAATCCAGTGCGCGAAACAAAATCGCCGCGATATTTTCACGTCCGTGCGAACGCCGGCTTACTGGTAGTTGCTGAGATGTACATATTGACAAGAAATGACAAATGAACCATACCACCATTTCAATCAAGGACGTAAATTATTTCCTGTGGAAACGTTTAAATATAGCGATACAAATTATATAATCATCTATCTTGAAAAAAACAGAGGAAAGAAAACTCCAACTTAACAATTTCCATTTCCATGTTATCAAAATAAAATAAATCAAAACTCAGCAAGTTCCCAACTGCATTTAAGTTGAGCATCTTACCTAGTGTGACGTCACCGCGGGGCGGGAGTGGGGGGTGACGGGAGGGTGACGTGTCACTCCTGTCGCCGCCGCTCTGTCGACGAGACGTGATTGACAGTCCTTGTGATAACGCGGGCGGAATAAATACGTTGTGATAGAATGGATTATGTGGAATAAAAGGCTGTATAATCTACAGCCTTTTATTCCACATAATCCAGGGCTATTCTGGAATGGTAAATTATAAAACCTTTCATTAACTTATACTGAATTAGCAAAGCCAGGAAAGTACAGAACCGGGAGAATGAAGACGCTTCGGTTTGGAAGTGTGACCACGTTTGGAATCTAAAATAAATATGCTGCAATTGTCTTTAGACGTTGTCAATACGTATTGTTGATTTTCAATTTGTAGGCCCCGACTTTCAATTTGTAGGTCGTCGGTTGTCGTTCGAACCTTAACAGACGCTTTACTTTGTGTAAATTATTTCATCACCACTGCTCTCAAAACGGTTAAGGAAAACTTCGTGAGGAAACCGGCATGTCCTATAGAACCAAAAATTCTAAGACATGTGACATCTGCCAACCTGCACTGGGCCAGCGTGGTGGATTACGGCCCGCTCCCTCTCACCTAGAGGAGGCCTGTGTCCCAGCAGTGGGAATATTATAGGTTGATTATGTAATGTACTGAGATGAATGTCCCTCTGATTAAAATCAATCATAAGTCATCATCTGCCTAGCCTTTTCCTAACAGGTCTGGTTCGGCATCCAGTCTTACCGAATGCAGCTGAATACCAGTATTTTACATGGAGCGACTGCCTGTCTGACCTCCACAACCCAGTAACTGGGTACATACGCGATCAACTTGGGAAGGGCTGGTTGTCAGATTTTTGGGCTTCTGATAACCCGTAACGACTGTCAAAGGTACGAATGACAGCCGTGCTTTCCCAAGTACGGATACGTCTCAATATATAATGGATGGTCACCCATCCACGAACCGATAGGGGCAAGCATAGCTTAACCATCGATCGGCCCGTGCGGCTGTTATTACTTAGCCACGAGCCGCTCTAAAATCAATCACAAGTCTTATTCAAAATACTGTCTTTTCTCAAAACAGTTAAACCTTCTACGTGCACACTCCACATAACTCCTCATTCCACATTCCACACTTACCGAAATCATATTCGAACATTTTCACCCGCCGATATTATAGTCGTTACGATGCCAGGGGAGGAAGGGGGGGGCGATAATTGGGTATTAACAGACAGTATCCGTCACCCGGCGCCACTCGCGGTTAGAAAATTGAATGGATTCAATTAATTTTTCCTTTTAATCCCGCTTGTTGCAATATCGGCCGCGAGGATAATTAAACTGTCTGTCATTATGATATGCAAGGGAATCTGGTGCTTATCTCACGTACTGAAAGCCGATTGTCGTGTGACGTTTTATTGATACGTTTAATTGGCTGGTTTTTCGGAATATTTTGACGAATTATTGGGGATTGTTTTTCAGGTGAATTTTGATTATTAAAATTTGAGCAGAGATTTTCTCTGTATTGATTGATAAAACACGATGACATGAAAGGGGTGCTTATCCAAATATTATATTTTGGAAAGCAATGAATTTTCAATACGTGCTTTTCCGTAACCTTATTTCCTACACAATCAAATTCGTTCACAGACTTTCAAAACCTCCGAGACAGCACTAACAACAACCTCCCAACACCCAACATTCCTCTAAAACCTAAACTCTTAACCCTAGGACACAAAAGCGTATAATCTAAATAACAACGCAGACATAAAGTCGCGCGCACACCGCCGCCGGACCGGAACGGCCGCGTCCCCACGGAAGCGACATTAAAACTTTTGAGTGATTTCGCTCAGTCAAACGTTGCAAGACGGGCGAGGTCCGGCCGCCGTAGGGTCACCACGTCCGAGTTTAAGGAGGAGTTTTGTTTTGAAGTATGAGACTTTGAGATAATTTGATGTGGAGTAAAATAATTATGGTTGTAATGTAATGGATGTTATTTAGACATGGATTGCTACTGCTAAGTAATGTTAAAAGCCATAAAAAGTTTGATTTTGTAAAAAGCGATTAGGGTCTAATTGGTATTTTTTTATTATACGAATAATGTCTAGGAATTTTCACCACCTAGATATATGTGACGCAACAGATTTCATCTGTCAATTTTAAAATATATAGATTATTATTAGCCAATTAAAAGTCACTAGGAAGGTTATACGTTCGCCTTTATCAAAGCTCAAACAAAAAGTGAAGTAATAGTTGTAGGGTGTAGGATTTATATAATAGATACCTACGATATATCGATTATTACAGAATCGACTAAAGATTTTTTTATTTTTATTAAAAAGGTATTTATAATAGAAATTACATTATTATAAACTAACACCAATATATTTACATATTATGTACAAGTATATAATAAAAAATAAAAAAGGGAAGAGCTCATAGGGCATCAAAAAATTCGTCCACATCGCTGGCAATGGGAAATGTGCCCAAAAGGCTGGCAGCATTGCTAAAGATTGTTTTTTTGTAAATAAGTAAATCAAATAAATCAACAAGACCAGAGTGAGATAGTGACTGTTAATAAAATACCGTGATAAGTACCAACAGTAAAATTAAACATAGTACCAGCTATGAGCATGGTAAACTTATAATTTGGAAAGCAAACAAACTTCACTCAGTCTACCTAACGTGTCCATCTGGCAAGCTGACGAGTGGCGACCCTGCGCGGATGTGGCGACGTGGAGTGTGGAGAGTTCTGTCCCGACTAATTTGTGAATAGTTCTCTCGCTCGACCGATTCGCCGAGTTGATAGTCGTTTTCTGACACTCGTTACTGCCCATTGTCTACTACGGACGTTTCTTAATGAGTTCTGTAATTGTATGTTTAATTAGAGATTTTTGTACTTTTAAGATTGGTACGGTTTGAATAGGTGTCGTTAACTATGTCAGCAAATTGTTTCTACACAATACACAATTTAGTTAAATTCATAGTGAAAAGCCGGCCAAATAAGTGACCAGAAAAAATTCATTGAAACTATTTGGAACATTATTTCGTTTTACGTTCTTCTCTCAAACGAAAATATCGGCATCACATGACTCAGTTTTAGTCATACAAAATCGAACAGCAAATTAATCCTTGAGCCAAACAGAAAATTCTAATCCTAGATCCCTCATTTCACTGCTACGTGCCACTCAAACGTATTAATCCACAAACGCCAACAAAACAAAATAAATAAGAAAACTGCGACGTTATCAGCACATCGCTAAGCATGTCCACACGTCTACTTACGAGGAGGTGTCCCCCTCCCTCCCCCGAGGTGGGTGATGGTGGGTGACGTCTCCATCGTCCGGCGTCACCGCCAGATCAATGCTGGACAGTCCCCACCTGCACTTTTAATCGCGAGACGGGAGGGACACGAGACGGCATCGCTTGAGACGGAACATGTTTCGAACGGGACGTATGCGCCAGTGTGCGCGCACCTTTTGTTTTGTTTCTTTTTGAGCTTCTTTCTTGATGCTTGTAATTGTCGTTTGAGTTATTGAATATGTTAGGGTTGTTTGTGTGTTCGTTTGGAGATGAATAGTCTTCGAAGCCTCGATGAAAATTGCTACAGTGAGTTTTAGTTTTATTTCTCTGGCAATTTTTACCTTATTTTTAAAAGATCAGTTTTAATTAACGCGTTTCTTGTTGTTAATCACTCCAGAATGTAGATTGACGGGGTACAAAATTTACATTATTAATGTATCTAAGTATACCCTTTCTAGAAACCGTTTGACAGAATTTTAACCCAACGAAATCTTTTGTGTGGCTCCCAAAAATCTCTCGAAACATTTAAAACTAAACGTAACTGAACCCTTCAATGTCGAAGGCAAATTGTTTCGCTTTTATCTCGCAATAGATCTGACAGAGCATGATTTCCCACTGCGACGAATAAATAGAAAGGATTAAACTACTTCACAAGTTTTTGGACATCTTACAAACGTTAAGTAGTTTTGGTAATGTTAACTTTTAGCGTTTTGTTTTAAATGTGCCATGTTTAGTCCCGAGTGGTAGATTTTGTGGACTAAGTTTTGATTGTCGACGGTTGGGTGAAGATGAGATAGGGTTATGTTGCCTAGGGAGAAAATAGGTGCCTACATACCTAAAGAGTTAGTGTCAGTACTAAGTACCACACGAAGTTGAATTTTGAAGTCGTTATTTGGTAGAACGCGGTTCAAATTGAAGTGCCTATTGTTTTTTAGCGCTTTGAACTATGATACTTATTCAAAAGTTTTTTTTTTTTTTCTCAAAGTAATTTAATAGTTTTGTGTGAAAAATATTCCATTGCAAGCAGATGTCCTGTCACTACAAAGTGCATTTTTTATTCAAAGAAAGTCAATGCTTAGTTCGAGTGGTCGATACTAAGTCTGCAGCGCCATATATAACTTATATATTTATTAAATATGCACCATTTACAAAACAGCCACATCAGTTGGTTATCAAGCAGCTGCAAGATACACGAACAGGTACGTTTAGATAAAACGCCAATTTCTTAAGTTCCCGCCATTTTTTAACTAGCCACAGATAAAATAAGGTACCTTGATTCATTTACCTACATTTCTTGCACACAATATGGACGGGGACAATCGGTCGTTCGGTCCACAGATAAGAAATTTATTTTTTTCATACTTTTTTAAGCGACGCGCGACGGAACTCAACCCTTTGGACGCTATCTCGATGACGTCACTTGACATCTTGTCCCGACTCGGGAAACGGAAACGTTTTGCGTTAAGCTTTGTTTAAAAAAAATGTTGAATTTATATTTTATTTAGTTCTCTTTTGAGATGAACTGACAAGATGAGTAAAGCGAAATTTTATTTCAAGTTTTTTTTTGTGAAATTGTGAAGGAAAGTTATCGACACAAATTTTAATTGCATGTTCTATTGTTTGAGAGTAAATAAGAAAATTAACATTTCATTCAGTTGTTTCTTAACTCGGGAAAGTTTTAAGTCAAAGGTTATTTTGCAGTTCTCCCGATGGACGGAGCACTTTATATTCTTCTCTTTCTAACAAAACTCATGTACAAATCGAGCACGTTGGCCACGTCTATATAATTTTAAGTTGTCGTAGAAAACTTTGAGCACTGATGGTACCTAAAGTAAGCGACCACTTACGATTGCTTTTATTACTCCCTGACATTACCAAAATTGAATGAAATATTTTAGATTTGTGCCCGGTTGATGCCAATTACATGGGACTTTGCCTCTGTCTCTGTATTTTTCTTTACGTGTAAAGAGTAAAGAAAATAACCACATTTTTTTAGTATTTTATTTTATTTCATGGTCTAGCAAGGAGAGCAGCACGTCACCCACATGATTGTTAGAGATTCAACACTACCCACTTTGTAAAAAGGTTACATGTTCTACAATCTGTTTTATATAAATAAAGATTATATTATTATTATTTCCTTTATTTCATTTGTATATACATATAAATTACATTTTTAAATGTTGAAATATAAAAAGTATAAAAACATTTAAAAATATAAAAAATAGTAGCCCACCGGTATCGGGAACAGGGTCCAAGCTACCGGCGGTCAGGGCTGCTGAGAGAGGAACCTCCTAACGATACGCGCCGTGTCCAGAAGTACCGCTTTCTGGATCAAGCCCTTGATCCAGCCGCCTAACGAGAGCCTCCTCAGGTGTTGGTCGAGGCTCTTGGCTATTATGCCATTGGCCGTCACGACTATCGGCACAATGATTGCTGTATCCACATCCCACATGTCGACAACCTCGCGAGCCAGGTCAAGATACTTAATTTGCTTATCTTTTTCGGCTTTCACGAGGTTCTCGTCATGCGGGACCGCTATATCAACAATCACCGTGCGACGCTCTAATCGATCTATCACCACTATGTCAGGCTTATTGGCAACAATAGTCCTGTCAGTGATGATAGACCGATCCCAATACAACGTGATATTGCCATTTTCGAGAACTGGGTCGGGCACATACCTATAGTATGGTACTTCCGATTCAACAAGACTGTATTTCAGAGCAAGTTGCTGATGGATAATCCTGGCTACAAGGTTGTGCCTATGCAAGTAGTCTCCGTTAGCCAGACGAGAACAGCCAGAAATAATGTGACGGATTGATTCCCCCGGACGGTGGCATGCCCGACAGATGTCAACCGTGCCGTCCTTCACAATATACTTCCGGTAGTTGTTCGTCATCATAACTTCGTCCATAATCGCAAAGACAAAACCTTCGGTTTCCCCAAACAGATCACCGAATCGCAACCAGGATACGGACGCTAAGAAGTCTACATCGGGTCCATGTAGGACCCGGTAAAAGCGTCCGTGAAGCTCTTTGCTCTGCCATACCTCCCTGCGGTCATTAGTATCTAATACTATAGGTTTGCGCCAGTTCTCGTTAGCTAAGGAGAGCGGGGTGAGGCCCTTATCTACTGAGACCACTTCTCGGTGCATCCCCACGTCGGCTTCTAGGAAGTATTCCCTGAGACTGCATACCTCACGGTTGTGCAGGGTCTTAGCATTTAAGAAGCCACGACCTCCGCACTTCCGCGGGATATACAGTCTCATCACCGATGACCGTGGGTGATGCATCCGATTTGCGGTCAGCAGTGTGCGGACCCTCCTATCCAGGGCGTCAAGTTCCGTCTGAGTCCATTTGAGTATGCCGAAAGAGTACATCAAAACCGGCATGACCCAACCGTTGAAGGCACGCACCTTGTTTCCGCCTGATAAAAGACTATTTAAAACTTTATTCAGGCGGCCAAAGAAACGTTCCCTCAGCGATTGTTTCATGTCAGCAGCGTTGATGCCTAACGCTTCCGACATACCCAAATACTTGTAGGTTTCGAGTGAGGAGAGAGATCTTAGGTGTATGGAATCCGAAAGTTGGGTTCTCACGGATTCCACAATCTCCCCTCGCTTTACATGCATGACCGCACATTTGTCCACACCAAATTCCATCCTGATGGCGCTACTGAAAGTTTCCGTTACCTTCAGTAGCTCCATCAGTTGCAAATTGTTGGGTGCAAAGAGTTTTAAGTCATCCATGTAAAGGAGGTGAGATATAACCTGACCACCTCTCCTCAATCGATAGCCTAGACCTGAATCCTCCAGCAGTGTGCTTAGAGGATTCAAGGCTAAGCAGAACCAAAGTGGACTCAAACTGTCGCCCTGAAATATACCTCGCTCGATCCTTATCGGTTCGCTATTCCTCTGGATATTTCGACATCCTGGATAGCGAAGGACCGTCCTCCACTGCCCCATACACGACATCAGGAAGGTGCGTAGAGTTGCATCTATTTTATACAACTCCAGCACCCTCATGAGCCATGTATGTGGCACCGAGTCATAGGCCTTCTTATAATCTATCCAACATGTCGACAGATCCTTTCGGGAACGACGAACCTGCTGGCTAATGGTCATATCGATGAGGAGCAGCTCCTTAGTACCGCGGGACCCGTTCCCACATCCATTTTGAGAGGCAGACATGATGGAGTTGGTGTCTATGTGTTTGTTAATTTTAGCTCTCAAAATGGATGTAAGAACCTTATAGACCGTCGGTAGACAAGTGATCGGTCTATAATTTCTGGGTTCCGCAGTACTACCTGATTTATGGAGCAGGTGGGTTATTCCTGTCGTTAGGAACTGGGGCAGTGATCCTGACTGTAAGGCTGACTGGAACTGGGATGCCAAGCGGGCGTGCGACCTTTGGAACCACTTTATCCAAAAGTTGTGCAGCCCGTCCGGCCCTGGAGATTTCCAGTTAGGTAACGGACGGACTGCACGAGCTACATCTTGGGGGCTGATGGTAAGTGCCCCCATTTGTGGTATGTGATCACACGCTCGCTCGACCTCCCTAGTCCAATCACCCTCAGTGTGACTGACAGGCACCGACCAGATGCTTCGCCAGAATGAACACATGGCGTCATCATCCGGTAGCTGCGTGTCAGCCACATCTTGGTCAGGTCGCTCCCAAGCCCTATAGACCCACCTTTCATCGCTCTGGAATGTGCGATTCTGAGTGTACCGCTCCACCCTCCGCCTGTACCGACGAATACGGTTTGCCCATGCACAGATCTTCTGCTTCAGGAAGTCGATACGCTCTGTGACGCAGGTCAAATAATCTCGAGGACTAATATCCATCCCCGAGAACGCCCGCCTCACAAAGCGCATCACTCTAGGGCGAGTATTGCCCTCCCTGAAGCAGATTAGCTTGCCGATGAGTGCTCTAGCCTCACCTATACGACGCTCAATCCTGCACTGCCAAGTTGGTACAGCTGGTTTTGGTCGAGTAACTCTGTCATTATTATGAAATTTAACATGAGCTACACGACATGCCGCTACAGCTGCACAGTACAAGATCGAGTGGGTATCGACGAGGTCTTTGCTGCCATCAAAACAATTTGACAGCTGCGAGTCTAGAGCACACACCAGCGCCTTGTTTTTCTTGTGCATGGGCAAACGAGGTAAACGTGGTCTAAGTCCAGGCGGAGTGGAACGGTACTCCCGGAAAGCATCCTCCAAA
This sequence comes from Cosmia trapezina, assembly GCA_905163495.3. Taxonomy (NCBI): domain Eukaryota; kingdom Metazoa; phylum Arthropoda; class Insecta; order Lepidoptera; family Noctuidae; genus Cosmia; species Cosmia trapezina. The sequence continues at coordinate 27,876,527 of LR991028.1, read as the reverse complement.
GCGCTCCTCAACTGTACATTGCATTGGGAACTCACGGATATAGCCCCGCTATCATCCTCTTCACCAACGCGGTCGGGTCGTGGTGAAGCACTTGGTAAATTTTGCAGTTGCACCGCGACCATAGGTGAATCAGATGTAACACGGCTATTCCGTGATTCGAGACGTAGTCGATCAAGTACGACGTCATCCAGCATATGGTTACGCTGGATGACCCGCACCTGATCCGACAGTCGTTGCGCCGACACGTTGACAGCTGGCTCAAGCACCTGAAACAGAGAGAGCATCCGACCACGGTACGCAGTCAAGTTACTTCCCCCCTCTGTAGCCCCAAAGTATGCGCGCATGACATTTTCGTTGACAGTTTGTGTCCACCTCATGCGCTGCACACTTCCACCGGGAGCGGGGACCCTATCAGAGGCCGGTGGGCCTCGGGGTCCTAAACTGGCCGGTGGTCGGCCTCTTCCACGTCGACGTACTGGTGGTGGTGTCGTCGGCGGTGAGAAGTATTCGTCGCTCGAGCTCGACGCAACTGCAGCGGCCGGTATCACTTGACTCACGTCTGGAGCAGGTTCCGGCAACTGCGAGGCGGAGCTTAGCGACGAACCCGAAGATGTTGGGTGTGTGTTTCGTAGGTGTTGCGCCCGACTTCTCGTCAGCATTGTACTGCTATTCTATTCTCCATATTTATTTGATTTATTATTCCATTCTCATTCTAGTATTATTGTAAGTTCTTCTTGTAATGTGATACAGTATTTTTTGGTTTATGTTAATTTCGGGTTGGAAGGAATGATGAAGGAACACCATATTGCACATAATTTATCATTGTTGCAAGATTGTTGCATTAATAGTTTTTATTATTATTTTCTTTATTTCATTTATGTACATATCATTTATATTTTTAAATATTTTTAGAAAAACAAAAATAAAAAAAAAACATTTAAAAATATAAAAATAGTAGCCCACCGATATCGGGAACAGGGTCCAAGCTACCGGTGGTCAGGGCTCTAGAGAGAGGAACCTCCTCACTATGCGTGCCGTGTCCAGGAGTACTGCTTTCTGAATCAAGCCCTTGATCCAGCCGCGCAATGAGAGCCTCCTGAGGTGTTGATCGAGGCTCTGTGCTATTAGGCCATTAACCGTAACGATTATCGGTACAATGATTGCAGAGTCTACGTCCCACATGTCGACAACCTCGTGTGCTAAGTCAAGATACTTAATTTTTTTATCTTTCTCAGCTTTCACGAGATTCTCGTCATGAGGGACAGCGATATCAACAATAATTGCACGGCGCTCTCGTCGATCTATCACCACAATATCAGGCTTATTGGCTACAATAGTCCTGTCTGTGATGATAGATCGATCCCAGTACAATGTGGCTTGGCCATTCTCGAGAACTGGGTCGGGCACATACCTGTAATATGGCACTTCGGACTCCACAAGGTTGTACTGCAAGGCAAGTTGCTGGTGGATAATCCTAGCCACTAGATTGTGTCTGTGCAAGTATTCGCCGTTAGCAAGACGAGAACAACCGGAAACAATATGTCGGATTGATTCACCGGGATGGTGGCATGCCCGACAGATGTCAACCGTACCGTCTTTGACAATGTATTTTCGATAATTATTCGTCATGATAACTTCATCCATAATTGCACACACAAAACCTTCGGTTTCCCCGAAGAGGTCGCCGAAACGTAGCCAGGATACAGACGCCAAAAAGTCTACATCAGGCCCATGGAGGGCCCGGAAAAAGCGTCCGTGAAGCTCTTTGCCTTGCCATACTTCCCTACGATCGTTAGTATCAAGTACTGCAGGTTTGCGCCAGTTCTCTTTCGCCAAGGAGAGTGGGGTGAGGCCCTTGTCCACCGCGACCACATCTCGATGCATCCCCACGTCGGCTTCTAGGAAATATTCCCTGAGACTGCATATCTCGCGATTGTGGAGGGTCTTAGCATTTAAAAAGCCTCGACCTCCACACTTTCGCGGGATATACAGTCTCATTACCGATGACCGTGGGTGATGCATTCGATACGCAGTCAGCAGCGTACGGACCCTCCTATCCAGGGCGTCGAGTTCGGTCTGAGTCCATTTGAGTACGCCGAAAGAGTACATCAAAACCGGCATGACCCAACCGTTGAAGGCGCGCACCTTGTTTCCACCTGATAGAAGACTGTTAAATACTTTCTTCAGGCGGCCAAAGAAGCGCTCCTTCAACGATTGCTTCATGTCAGCAACATTGATGCCCAACGATTCCGACATACCCAAGTACTTGTAGGTTTCGGTTGAGGAGAGGGATCTAAGGTGTATGGAATCCGAGAGTTGGGTTCCCACGGATTCCATAATCTCCCCTCGCTTTACATGCATGACTGCACATTTGTCCACACCAAATTCCATCCTGATGGCGCTACTGAAGTTTTCTGTTACCTTCAGTAACTCCATCAGTCGCAAATTGTTGGGGGCAAAAAGTTTCAAGTCATCCATGTAAAGGAGGTGAGATATTACCTGACCACCTCTTCTCAACCGATAGCCCAGACCTGAATCCTCCAGCAGTGTGCTTAGAGGATTCAGGGCTAAGCAAAACCAAAGCGGACTCAAACTATCGCCCTGAAATATTCCCCGCTCAATCCTGATTGGTTCATCGATCTCTGGGATCCGTCGACATCCTGGATAGAGAAGGACCGTCTTCCACTGCCCCATACACGACATCAGGAAGGTGCGTAGAGTTGCGTCTATTTTGTACAACTCCAGCACCCTAATGAGCCATGTATGTGGCACCGAGTCATAGGCCTTCTTGTAATCTATCCAACATGTCGACAGATCCTTCCGGGATCTACGAACCTGTTGGCTTATGGTCATATCTATAAGGAGCAGCTCCTTAGTACCGCGGGACCCATTCCTACATCCATTCTGAGACACAGACATAATCGAGTTATTATAAATATGGTGTGCAATTTTTGCTCTAAGAATGGACGTAAGGACTTTATAGACCGTCGGTAAACAAGTTATTGGTCTATAGTTTTTAGGTTCCGCTGTACTACCTGATTTATGGAGCAGGTGGGTAACTCCTGTCGTAAAGAGCAGTGGTAGCGACCCAGTCTCTAAAGATGACTGGAATTGCGAGGCTAAGCAGGCGTGTGACCTTTGTAGCCATTTAATCCAGAAATTGTGCAGTCCGTCCGGCCCTGGAGATTTCCAGTTAGGCAACGGACGAACTGCACAGGCCACATCCAGAGGACTAATGGTAACAGCATCCATGTTTGGTATTGAATCACACGCCTGCTCAACAATACGCATCCAATCACCTTCAGTGTGACTGACAGGCACCGACCAAATGCTTCGCCAAAAAGCACTCATGGTCTCATTATCCGGTGGACGCACGTCAGTCACACCTTGAGTGGGAATGGGTCGCTCCCATGCTCTGTATACCCACCTTTCATCACTCTGGAACATGCGGTTCTGAGAATACCGATCCACTCTTCGCCTATACCGACGAATACGGTTTGCCCATGCATAAACTTTCTGCTTCAGAAAGTCGATGCGCTCTGTGACACGGGATACATATTCTTGAGGACTAATATTAGTTCCCGAGAACGCCCGTCTCACAAAGCGCATCACCCTTGGGCGTGTATTGCCTTCCCTGAAGCAGATGAGCTTCCCGATGAGTACCCTGGCCTCATTAATACGACGCTCAATCCTGCACTGCCAGGCTGGTGCAGCGGGTTTTGGCCGTGTAGCTCGGTCAGTGTTTGGAAATTTGACACAAGCTACACGACATGCTGCAACAGCCGTGCAATACAAGATTGAGTGTGTATCGCAAAGATCTGCGCTGCTTTCAATAAAATTTGGTAACAGCGCATCCAGAGCACACACCAGTGCTCTGTTTTTTTTATTCATGGGCAAACGTGGTAGTCGTGGCCTAAGGTCAGGTGATGTGAACCGGTACTCACGGATCGCATCCTCCAGAGCGCTCCTTATTTCCACATTGCATAGGTTGTCTGCAGATATAGCTCTGGCATTCTCCTCCTCATCACGCTGGTTTGCTCGCAGTGGAATCTCGGCAGGCACATGCATGACATTCTGGGATGGGGGAGGGTTACTAGCAGAGCTACTCTGCATCTCCGAGCGCAGCCGATCAAGTGTAGCGTTATCCAACCTATGATTGTGTTGGATGACGCGCACCTGATCCGACAATCGTTGGGCCGAGACGTTGACGGCAGGTTCAAGCACCTGAAACAGAGAGAGCATCCGTCCTCGATACGCTGTAAGGTTAATTCCTCCCTCTGTAGCCCCATAATATGCGCGCATGACATTTTCATTTATGGACTGGGTCCATCGCATGCGCGACACATTATTATTATTATTATTATTATTTTTCGTTTTTATTTTCATCATATTGCTCTTAAATAGAAAACTATCGTGTAACACAAACACGCCAGTCATCTACAGGATGAATTTTTTATCATGCACCAAATCGAAATGGGAGATTGTAACAACTTTTACTATGGGATCAAACCTGAAATCGCGAAAAAAAAATCAGCTGTTCAGTACTTTTATCTACATCAAACTCGTCAAAATGTACTGAACAGCTGATTTTTTTTTCGCGATTTCAGGTTTGATCCCATAGTAAAAGTTGTTCATAATGATGAGTACAATCTCCCATTTCGATTTGGTGCATAATAAAAAATTCATCCTGTATAAACTTTATTTTAGTAAATGAATCATTAATACCAAATTACTTATTTAAATAAAAAAGTAGGGAAATAGAGGAAAAAATAATTCTAAAAGAGCTAACTTTGCGAATTTATTCTATCGAGCCAACTTTCTCAAATCGTACTGCCTATTATATATCCCCCTATTATTACCAATATATTTCCGTAGATTTTAATTTAATTGTTTATTACTTCAAACAACAGTTATAAAAACGTGTTTGAGTATAAAAAGCTTTGGGCTCTGTTAAATTAATTGGCGAATTGGGGGGGAACTATAGGTCACAACACCTCTGCCCTTCCCATTCTGCCCTTCGGGGTATTCTGCCCTACCGAACCTTAAGTGCAGTAATAGGAAAAACACGAATTCGAGAAAAAGACTTTTCTATTAAACTTTGAATGCAAGGTGAAAGAATAAGTACAAAACTAAAAACTAGACATTGTTACGATACTTTTTTTATAAAAAAAAAACTATAAAATCAAATGGGGATTCAGAATTGAAAACCTACCAAAATTTCTAATACGGCTCTTTAGGCTCAGGTGGGCAGTATACAGGCCTGATGTTTTAAGTACTTTAAAAGACCAAATACTTTAAGATGGATCCATAAACAGAAATCACAAACTCAGCTCCAGTCTTGCACATCTCTACTTCTTCTTTGTTTGTCAAACGTCTGCTTACTTCGAAAAATCAATCCAACTGTATTGACGCATGTATCCGTGAGCGGACCCGATCGGACCGGATCCGACTCGTCTTAAATTATGTCCGAGACGTGATAACGAGCGGGTTCAACGGGGCGACCGGGTGACAGGGGGTGAGTTTTGCAACGCATATGTTTTTCTGATAGCTTTGTGTTGTTTTGACATCGCCAAAACCGTGCTTACGTGTGATTATCTAAACAAAATCTAAGATATCACTTATCAATGTTTTCTATCTCTCAGAAAAAAAATTAACCGAAACGAAACCCTTCAAGCATTTGCTTGGTCCGAAAAATCAATCCAACAAACAGAATTGACGGATATATCCGAGTGTCCGGACACTACGGACGGTCGGACTCGTCTTAAATTATGTCCGGGGCGTGATAACGAGGGGGGTTGGGGGGGGGAGGGGTACTATTTACTTTCGCGACGCATATGTACGTATTGTTTTGTTCTGATGGCCCTGTGGGGTCAGGGAGGTGGCTCTAATCAATAGTTCGACTTGATTGAGTTGGCGACGTCTGGAAAATGAAATTTGGTGATCTGGTGTTCCTACAGGTATGTGGGATAAGCAGATGTGGGTTGGGAGAGGAATTAATGAATTTGTTGAGATATTTTTGCTAATGGTCAGGTTCATTAATTAACTTATTTTTAGGGCATACTTTTGCGACCATACTTTAATTTTCCCAATTCCCTTTCTTTAATTTTTAATTTAAAACATTTTTAACTTACATAAAACTAAGCCAACACCCACACAATAGCCCTAAACAATAAAATTTAAAACAAAAACCCACTTTTAAAAAAAGCTGCCCACTTTAAACCCAAAGTATTACCATACCAAAACTATCTGATTTACTCTCTCGAATCGGGGTACAATTATTATAAATATGGCGTCTATGTGGGTCAGGCGAATGCGCCGGGGGGTGGGGGTGCAAGATGGGGTGTGGCGGGGGCCAGGGGGACACCCGTCAATCGATTGTCAAGGAGTGCACCGGGCAACGGGATACGCGAAGAAGTTTTTAAACTGTACTCCGGGAATTCAGGTTCAGCACGAGTTTAGAGATGTGGGGGGGATGAGGGAATTAGTGTATGTGCGCTGGTATTTTCAGGTGAAAATGCATTAATAGCTTTTGCAGGTTTCAGATGCTTTTGATGAAAAATTGTCGGTCTTGATGAAATATTCGGGTTTTGAAACGAGTCGCTTCAAATCGATGGGATTGTCATTTCGAGTCAGGCAGAATCACGCTTAAAACAGGATTCGAGCAGCTTTAACAAAATGTTTTGTTACCAATTAATTTGTCATGTCAAAAATGCAGAAACAAACACTGACAACAACTAACTGCAAAGCAAGAAGTCTCACTAAGGTGAGAGTGTTCAGACACTCAAATTATCGACACATTCAGACACAGTTTCACGTAGGTACATGAAAAGAGGCTAAAAAGCAACGATTATAGAAGTGAATAAAAACGGAATAAAAACTAGTGTTGTCAGAGGCGTGAATAATGTGGTTGATGACAATAACGCGTGTTTTATTGCAGCCGCGTCGCGACGCGCCGCGTCGCTGTCGTGGGACGACTTCTGTTTACGACATTATCGCTCGTCATATACGGGGGAAGTAGGAATACTGGATGTGAATGATGTTTTTATTAAATTTGTTCTCTGAAATTATCATGCTTGGGTGACAATCTAAATTGTGCAAGTTCATAACTTAGCTATTAATGTTCACGTATCTACGTCGTGTACGCATTTTCCATACCTAGTAGAGTTACTAAGTTTATTTATCTACACCCATGCTATAAATTCTCTATAAAAGTTCCTGAAACAGTTAGCTTATTGCCAACATTAAAACAGCCAGTGTCATAGTAACCATGGTAACCATAATAGCATCCAAACGGATGCTTTAATGTTGTACTGAATTTCATAATGCAACTCGTTTTCAAAAAAAGAACATTGTAATGCACGCGCGTTTCACTACAACAGCGCCGTAATTTCAAAAAAGAACTTATTCGAATTCACGTCGTATACTATGACGCCGACCGCCATGTTCGATACGAGTATTAGTATTGCAAAAAACTGTTTCAGAACCTTTTATAGAGAATTGATAACATGAGTGTAGATAAAGTCTTGTATGCAACTGTACATAATTAGATATTAAAACACTCATGTGATACTATTATCACACTTGGCTTCGCCTCGTGTGATAAACCCACATTCGTGTTTTAAGACCCCTTATTATACGTCAGTTGCATAAATAACTATTAAAGCACAGGTATCAGGGCACGCAGGAGATGATAGAAAAAAGTTTTGCTTAATTTTTTTTTCTCAATTTGACAGGCTGTGACAACCAAGTTGTTTTATTTTTCCTAGAAATTTCAGAATGATAAATTTCTTCAAAGTTGTCTAATACCTACATTGTTCTTGATATTTGATTTTCTTTTTGTATCAAGATTCTGGTTTTCAAAAGGTTCCTAGAATCTAGACTGACAGTCACAGATAAACCAACATTTTTATTATTCTCTTCACTTTGTTATTCCATTTTAATTTCTACACGCGTTGCTAATCCAATTTATCTTCAACATTTTCGACACACTTTAAACACAAGTCTAACTCATCACTCAACGCCTCCACCAATTGTATATTTTTATTTGTTCTAAGAATTTTAGTTTGACAATAATTCATTGTAACTGCCGCATCCACCTCGCCATCCATCCTAGATAATCCAGTTTCTTGAGCGACACACATCAGAACTATTCTCGAGCTATTCAAGCTATAAATATAGTTTATAGCTCCATCAATCGCGCACACAACAGCTGTAGCAATCGTTAAGGAGACGATGATTGATCTGAAAGTAGCGACGTGTCGTGCGAGAATTATATCTCGTACTGGATTAGGGGATTTATCGCGTCTAAATTTGATTTTATTGTTGGATTTTTCATGTTTTTCTTGGACGGTGTATGATGATATTGTGGATGTCTCCAAGTTGATCTTTATGATCTGTTATTTTCCTGTGGGTTTCTCAAAATTGTCACCGACCTGGTTAGCAACAAGGACTGTTAAAAACCAGAGTCTTTACTGGTTTTTCTACGAACTTTAACAAAAAAAAAAAAGTCATAATTATACAGGGTGTAAGTGTAAACAGTGGCAATATTTTAAGGGGTTATTTTACTCATCATTATGACCAACTTTTACTATGGGACCAAACCTGAAACCGCAAAAAAAAAAAACTGTTGTTCCCTACATTTGACGAATTATGCGAAAAAAATAAATGTTCTGAACAACTGATTTTTTTTCGCGATTTCGGGTTTGGTCCCATAGTAAAAGTTGTTCATAATAATGAGTACAATGACCCCTTAAAATATTGCCACTGTTTACACTTACACCCTATAAAGATATAAGTGGGTAGGATTAGCAACACACTTGATTTACTTATACAACAGAGCCTAATAAAATTAAAATATTAAAATTGTTCCTCAGTAGAATTCGATGGAGGAAGATTTGTAGAACCGACGAAGAGTGCCCAACCACACAGTACCACAGTATGTCCTGAAACACCATAAGCAAACACGACCATAAAATAACTCGAAGCGCGCACTCTCGCATTCTAGACAGGAATAAAAAATTTGACCACGGAAGACAAAACTATGATGTATAGCGCGAAACGAAAAAAGAAATGAGAGGCAACGTTGACGTCTCGTGATTTATGCAGTAAACACATAAATCTGAGTTGTATCTGTCAGCTGAGCAGCGCACACCTGCGACTTGCGACCGAAATATTTGTCGACGGTTTTGTGGTATGTAGGTATATTTTTCGTAGTTTTTCAGTGCAAAGACTCTTGGATACATATTTTGAGTGATCGTTTGAATTATTCTATGTTGAAAGTAGAATCAACATAATATTTTGTTTGCAATTCATGATTATGATGCAAAAGATGCAAAACTCCATGTATTTATTTATTGAATACACATAACATAATCAGCCTATAATGTTCCAACTGCTGGGACACGGGCCTCCTCTCAATGAGAGGGAGTGAGCTGTAATCTACCACGCGAGCCCAGTGCGGGTTGGTAGGTGATTTATTGAATGAAATCAGAAAATCTGGCAATAAATGATGATAACACTTACAAGTGTTTCAAATGATTGTTCAAAAAGTCAGGAGGTGTCGACGAACACCCGGTTGGGATGAAGTTTCTTTCGCTGTCTATTATTTATTAATACAGATCGAGCCATCTAATAAAGTCAATACAGCAACAGCACCAAACCTTCCTTTTAGATTTTATTGCTATAAGTTCGGGGATTTCCAAGTAAGACGTCATTATATTTTACTACCACTTACGCCATCTTATTACAAAACAAGGTTCATCTTCAAACCCAGGTTTAAACCATGGACCGTTTTTTTGAATTTCGAACTTTATTCCGACACATTAAGATGTCAGTTTTACAAAACTGACAACTTAGTACCGGACCAAGTTGTCAGTTTTGTGTAAAGAACTGTATTTCTATCAATGAATTCTATTCTGGCAGAATAAAAACGTCGTTTTGTAATAAGACTGACGGAGTCTCCTTTTTGTAATTCGAGTTACAAATTCAAAATAATTCGAGATCCTGCCGATTATTTGGGATTTTTTTTCGTCTTACTGAGGATCGAGATATCGACATCCCACTGAAGTATGAACGGTTTTAATGAACTCGCGTGACGATTTCTACTAGTCAACTCAAACTGCAATCCGCTTTAAAGAACTCCGTTCCAAAAAACTTTGTTTTTCAAGTTTCTCAATCTGCACAAATGCGATTAAAAAGTCGCACGTCTACGACCGTTCCTCTTTCGCATAAAACGTAACGAGTTTAGATGAAAATACAGCGATGTGTCACGATTAACGGCCGATGGATCGCGACAATTCCTCCGGATCACACTCTTAGACGCACTCGAAATAGATACAGACTGTCGACATTTCCTCACGCTTCACTATTTATGGGGTAAACAGGGCTTTACTGGCTTTCTAGATGTGTTGTGTTAGCGAACTGTTTCATGCTTCAATCGAACAGTTTTGACTTGTGCATTATAAAGAGGAAGTTACTTAATACAAAGTTACTATACAGGGTGAAATTTTAATGGTTGTTTTCCTCTTAAAGGGTCATTGTACTCATCATTATAAACAACTTTTACTATGGGACCAAACCTGAAATCCCAAAAAAAAGAACCGGTCAAGAGCGAGTCGGACTCGCGCACCGAGGTTTCCGTTCCGATTTCTGAAAAAGTGTGCTATTTAGAGACATCGTGTTATTTTTCCTTTAATCTTTACATAAACTTCTATCACATAGAATAATTTCAGATTTTTCTCTTTGCAAACTTCGGAGATAAGAGGAGGGTATTTTTTTTACATTTTTCATCAGAAGTCAAAAACTATGCGTCATAAAAAAAAGAAAAAAAATGTTTCAGAATATGCAAACAGCGGTCTTTCATATGATACCCCACATGGCCTATTAGCCCCACTTTGATTTTTTAAGACCCCTTTTCAGTCCAAAAAAAAAAAATATAATTTCTTTCTTATTTGTTAAATAGTTGAGTCAACGTCATCTAAAACTATTCTAAATTTCAAGTTGATAGTTCTTGAGATATCCAGCTGTGACAGACAGACAGACTGTGTGACACCATAAGGGTTCCTTTTTTACCATTTTGGTACGGAACCCTAAAAATCAGCTATTCCCTGCATTTTGACGAATTATGCGAACATAAATGTATTGAACAGCTGATTCTTTTTTCGCGATTTCAGGTTTGGTCCCATAGTAAAAGTTGTTCATAATGATGAGTACAATGACCCCTTAAAAGATTGCCACTGTTTACACTTACACCCTGTATAGCACCCGGAATCTTGTCTCTTGGTATTAGTCTAATGTACTATTTATTTATTTATCGAAAAGACTTTTAAGCAACCCAAAGAAAAGACTACTTTGTCAATCATTGTCAAAAAGCTTTCTTAAGCTTTTGGCGAAGTAATCCTCTCCTGACAATAACTACGAAAGAGTTAACCTGTATTCAACGATGCGGCACTAAAAATATCCCTTAACTCACAGACATAGAAGCAACCCCTACCACCACAACACAACCTCTGCAACTCGAACGAATCTCAAAATCGATACACTAGACGAAACCCGACCACTGTGCAGCCATTACCATATTTTTGAGGCGCACAGTGCTCCCACTCGTAAACATGAGACAAAATGAGCACTAATTTCTCGACGGCTGCTTGCCGTACAAAGAGAGAGCCCGTTTTACATAAATTTGTCATATTTGCACGCACCCCCCACCCCTTCGGTAACGCGTGCCAAGTTTTAAGCTCGCGGTAAATGACTTGATGGGGCCTAATGGCAGCCGTACATGCGCTGGTGAAGAATTGGGAGAAGATAATCAATCTGCCTAGCCTTTTCCCAACTATGTTGGGGTCGGCTTCCAGTCTAACCGGATGCAGCTGAATACCAGTATTTTACATGGAGCGACTGCCTGTCTGACCTCCACAACCCAGTAACTGGGTAATACGATACCCCTTGGTAAGACTGGTTGTCAGACTTTCGGGCTTCTGACGACCCGTAACGACTGTCAAAGATCCACGAATGACAGCCGGGACCAACGGCTTAACGTGCTTTCCGAGGCACGGAGGAGTCTCGGTGTGTAAAGATGGTCACCCATCCACTGACAACCCCGGCAAGCGTAGCTTAACCTGATGGATCGACCCGTGCGGCAGTTATTACATAGCCACGAGCTCCTCAATTGGGAGAAGATAATCCGGAGATAAACAAAACTAATAGTGCTTTCATACGTTGGCTATACTTTTAGAATAGTGGTTTAGGAGTTCCAGTCGTATTGTATGTGTCTGAGGTGACGAATACCTCTCGATATCACTCTTGCTGGCTTTCACTGTGTCCGAACACCTACGAGACCATTTCTATGTGGCCAGTACCGTTCAAGTGACTACATTTTACTCAAACATAAGAAGTCCAACACCACTGCACGAGTGAAATGATTCTTGTGCATTCTGTCCAGTGTATTGGTGATTTCAAACCTAATCGGTCTTATTACAAAACGAGGTTTTTGTTCTGTCATGGTTTAAACCATCGAGCCAGTTTTTGTAATAAGAACCTAGCTGTGATAGAAATACAGTTCTTTATACAAAACTGACAACTTAGTCCGGTACTAAGTTGTCAGTTTTGTAAAACTGACATCTTAATGTGTCGAATAAAGTTCGAAATTCAAAAAGGTGTCCATGGTTTAAACCTGAGTTTAAAGATGAAAATTGTTTTGTAATAAGGCGGAATGAGTCCATGTTCGCCGTTAATTACATGTGACTTCGGGTAGGTTGCACCAAGGACTAGGTATCCGTCAAAGTTAAAATGACCATAGAATGACTACCTGGTGTTGCACCGTCCATGGCAAATGTAAAAGATAAAGTTCGGAGCAGGGACATGACATTCGACGCGTCTTACAGACGTAACAGAAATTTAACAATAACTTTAATCAGTGAAGCGTGGGTGGTTAAGGTTTCAGTTAAAGTTATGACGTGAGCTAATGAATTGTCAAATGGAACAACCTATTTTTTGTATAACAGGAACTTTAACAAACATGGGTTGCTCCATCTTACTTGATGCCCTTGAAAACGTAAATGACGAAATGTGGGACATAACATGGTAAAATACAATACCTACCTACCTGGCTAACCCTTCTGGGAATACGGGCCACCCACACTAAGTTCTCTCCGCGACATTTATAAGCAGCCTATTGGCTGTCGGTCCACGTTGACTGACAGTGACAGGTCACATGTCATCTCATGTAACGAGATCGTCTCAAGGTTCGTATAGAGGTGACATTGTCACGAAAACTCTACTTAGTTTGCGAAGTAAAGGGTTTAATATTTGTGTTGTTGTATAAGTAATCAATCTGCCTAGCCTTTTCGGGTTGTTGGGGTCGGCTTCCAGTCTAACCGGATGCAACTGAATACCAGTATTTTACATGGAGTGACTGCCTGTCTGACCTCCACAACCCAGTAACTGGGTAATACGATACCCCTTGGTAAGACTGGTTGTCAGACTTTCGGGTTTCTGACGACCCGTAACGGCTGTCAAAGATCCACGAATGACAGCCGGGACCACCGGCTTAACGTGCTTTCCGAGGCACGGAGGAGTCTCGGTGTGTAAAGATGGTCACCCATCCGCTGACCAACCCCGGAAAGCGTAGCTTTACCTGATGGATCGTCCCGTGCGGCTGTTATTACTTAGCCACGAGCTCCTTGTTGTATAAGTAGTCCTACAGTAATAGTTTTTTGTTAGTAAGCTTTTTTTTTTTTTTTTTCTTGAGGGTGGGAAATCATCAAATAACTTCTCCCGCTCTGGGTGGAGCGGAAGGGCGTGTCAGACTTTTACTGACTAAAACCCACCCGTGTTCCTTCAGTTGCCTATGCCAGGGCCGCGGTATCTTCTTCAAACAACCCGCGAAAGTGCATTTTTTTTTTAATTTACATATTATGGCACGTCAAGAACATACACACAAGGATATGTAACTTCAGTGGACTAATGTTTACGTCCATAACAGACAGACATACACAACATTTGCATATTACATCACAGATTCTAATAACATAAATGAATAAAAATAAATTAATTATTGTAAGTAAATAAAAGTTATAGGGGCTCGTGGCTAAGTAATAACAGCCGCACGGGTCAATCCGTCAGGTTAAGCTACGCTTGCCGGGGTTGGTCCGTGGATGGGTGACCATCTTTACGTACCGAGACTCCTCCGTGCCGTGCCTCCTGTACCTAATATACTGGATGGCGCAGAAGTAATGACACAGTTTCATTTAAATAAAATACATGCAATAATTTTGCGAGACCCTGTAGAAGTCAATACATACGTATGTACTTCTACATTTAAACATTGCCAAATGTCAATTATTATTGGCGACAAAAATCATCTCCCCTTAAGGTACATTTTCCAAGAAATTATTAGATAGTAATAGAGCTTAAAGATCTATCCATGCACGTCAGAAAATATAATATTAGCGACACAATTTCTTACTGAAATATTTTTAGATCGACAGTGACATAAGAAACGCGAAAACTGTAACCCTAGTTATTTTATTTTTCAGGTAAGTCCGGGTAGTAAAAACAAGAACAATGGGAACGACAGAAGTTGGTAAGATTTTGATAGTACTACTTCTGATCTTTGTTCTTTTTAGTACGAGGTCACGTCAACAAGGTTCACTGATGTCGGTGGAAAGTTTAACTCCAATAATTTGATACGGAACCTCGAAAAGAGATAAACCGTCAAGTTGAAAAACATCGAAACTTCAGTTTAAGAAAAATATTTATCACTATCACACACTTCATACTCGTATTATAAAACTAAGTTCCCGTAATCGCATAAAAATGATTTTTTTGGCATTTCTAGTTTTTCAATTATAATGTTAAGTTTGTTTTTGTGATAAATAATTTCAACTACAGAACCCTTCATTGTGGGTGGTCTGACACGCACTTAGCCAGTCTCAGTAGTAAACCTATCTACTAGTCATTCTAAAATCAACATAATTTACATAGGCACAAAGTTGATATTTAATTAAGTGGAATTAACATCAATTGGAACCTAGGATTTGAACCTTTGAACAGACTATCGTATCGTAATACTTTGAACAGACTATCGTATCGTAATACTTTGAACAGACTATCGTATCGTAATACTTTGAACAGACTATCGTATCGTAATACTTTGAACAGACTATCGTATCGTAATACTTTGAACAGACTATCGTATCGTAATACTTTGAACAGACTATCGTATCGTAATACTTTGAACAGACTATCGTATCGTAATACTTTGAACAGACTATCGTATCGTAATACTTTGAACAGACTATCGTATCGTAATATTTTGAACAGACTATCGTATCGTAATATTTTGAACAGACTATCGTATCGTAATACTTTGAACAGACTATCGTATCGTAATATTTTGAACAGACTATCGTATCGTAATACTTTGAACAGACTATCGTATCGTAATATTTGAACAGACTATCGTATCGTAATATTTTGAACAGACTATCGTATCGTAATATTTTGAACAGACTATCGTATCGTAATACTTTGAACAGACTATCGTATCGTAATATTTTGAACAGACTATCGTATCGTAATACTTTGAACAGACTATCGTATCGTAATATTTTGAACAGACTATCGTATCGTAATATTTTGAACAGACTATCGTATCGTAATACTTTGAACAGACTATCGTATCGTAATACTTTGAACAGACTATCGTATCATAATACTTTGAACAGACTATCGTATCGTAATATTTTGAACAGACTATCCACAATACATTTCTACATTAGCACTCTCCGTAACTTAGTCTATGGCGCCGCGAACGCACGCCATAAGTTACACGTCTTGTAGCTTTAAGTTACAGTAGTTTTACTTAACACTGACTCAATGGTCGGTTCAACTTAACTGAACTTCTGTTGATATGTGACTGATTAAACTGAAAAAAAGTGCGTGCGTAAGAAACGTAAGTTCTAATAGAAAACTCTTATTAATTTTTATTTACTGTTGAACATCATACAATAAAATAACAAATTCTTATACTTCATCGGTTTAGGTACCTAATTAAATAAAGGTAAACAAAAAAAAAAACCGGTCAAGAGCGAGTTGGACTCACGCACCGAGGGTTCCGTTCTGTTCCGATTTCTGAAAAATTGTGTTATTTAGAGACATTGTTTTATTTTTCCTGTAATCTTTACATAAACTTCTATCACATAGAATAATTTCAGATTTTTCGCTTTGCAAACTTCGGAGATAAGGGGGGGGAACGGTATTTTTTTTTACATTTTTCATCAAAAGTCGAAAACTATGCGGCCTAAAAAAAAGAAAAAATATGTTTAAGAATGTGCAAACAGCGCTCTTTCATATGATACCCTACATGCCCTAGTAGCCCCACTTTTAATTTTTAAGACCCCTTTCAGTCCATGTTGCAAAAAAAATATAAATATTTTTATTTCTTTCTTATTTGCAAAATAGTTGAGTAAACGTCATCTAAAACTGTTCCAAATTTCAATTTGATAGCATTAGTAGTTCTTGAGATATCCAGCTGTGACAGACAGACAGACAGACAGACAGACAGACTGAGTCACACCATAAGGGTTCCTTTTTTACATTTTGGTACGGAATCCTAAAAACCACGCGTCTGGTTAACCGACTAAACGAAATACCTGTCACTTCAGTTGTCATGCTACGAGACAATTGTACTTTTCAATTTAGCAACTTTATAATTCGTTGTATAACGTTACGTACGACGAGGTCTGGAAAAAATGACTAGTAGTTGTGCGAACAGTATACTGTTCGCAGAAATACTAGTTATTTTCGACATAAAGTAATTGGCGAAAATGTCCATAAAAAGTGACATCACTAACGTACAAGTCGCATCACTAAACTTCAATACTTTGTTACCATGCGTGTCTTAAAGTGACATTGACAGCTATCGTTTGAGAGCTTGAGAAATCTACTGTTTATAAGAACAATTGTTAGCGGTTCTTCGATAGACATACATTCTTCATTTAATTGATGACGACAGATATTTTGACGTGTGATTATTTCTTTACCTACTAAATACATCGGTCGTTTCAACTTTCATTCAATTCATCGTTCTTGATTCTTTACGATTTGTATTGTTTATCGGAACGAAACCATAATTTCAGTTTGGTCTCACAGTTAATTAAGCGAAATAAATAAAAAAAAGTTAGAGCTTCTGAATAAGATTGAACTAAAACTTTCGAACAACTATGACTATAAAGATGGCACCCAAAATCACACAATCAATCTGCCTACATTTTCCCAACTATGTTGGGGTCGGCTTCCAGTCTAACCGGATGCAGGTGAATACCAGTATTTTACATGGAGCGACTGCCTATATGACCTCCACAAACCAGTAACTGGGTAATACGATACTTCTTGGTAGAACTCGTTGTCAGACTTTCGGGCTTCTGACGACCCTTAACGACTGTCAAAGATCCACGAATGACATCCAGGACCAACGGCTTAACGTGCTTTCCGAGGCACGGAGGAGTCTCAGTATGTAAAGATGGTCTGAAATCCAAGGACCAACCCCAAAATCACACAGTGTTAACAAATCCAACGCTAAATACTTGGTGTGTCTCCGTTTGGTATTTTATTAAGAATACTTATCAAGTATCGAATTAAGTCCAACATAATATACATATATCTAAGATAACTCCCAAAATTCAAAACCGACACAACTCTGACACAAAACCACATCAAAACAAAAATGCTTGTCACCCCCAGACGGTCACAGATCACGTCACGACCATCTTTAACCCCCACCAGAAAAAGGGAATAATTTCTTTATAAATTATTACACCCAACGAGAATTGAACTGGTATCCTTCAAAGGGAGGAGGGGGTGGTAGCCGCCCGGGACGCACACCGTGATTTATAGGGCTATAAAGTATTATAATTAAAAGCTGGAAACGAGGGGTGAAACTATAGGGGGGGGAACTATGGGCCGTTTGCTGTGGTCTACGACAATGATGGCCAGGTATGGGTGAGTTTTATGGGTGGATGTCATGTTGATGGCGTCTTCGTGCTTTGTCTTTATGGCTGGTAATGTATTTGATATTAGACTTTGTTGAGATATTTTGTCGGTGAATTGTAGCGTGGTCGAGACTTAAGAAGGCGGATATTGAGGTCTGTCAAAATTATGGAGTTTTTTTTTGTGGTGGTGATGCATCTGCGGTCTAGATGCAGCTATAGACTTTTAGTATATTATAATTTAAGAAACTAGTAAGAATAAAACTTACTTATTAAGAGGGCTATCGCATTTCGTCACCTCTTTTGCTCACACGGGACCAAATTTTGAGAATGCAAATGAAAATATGCTTTTTTGAAAAATGTAATCATTTGTCGAACTAATAAATAATACTAATTTAATAGGTAACAAATAAAAACACATTTATTTACACAGACGCAACCAGAAACTAAGTATAAGTTGACTTTGCAAAAAGTTGTTTCTTTTTTTGTTTTCTTTCTCATTCCAATGTCGGCCTCTTGAGGTTTTTTTCTTTATTTACAGCATTCACTTGTTCCACAAAAAAAAAAATTGTTCATTAAAACAGATAAAACTTACTATTTCATGCTTTTCCTATTACAAATTCTCTTATGAACTGAAACTGCGACATCAGAATTAGTCGACACAAACTGGATGTCACGTCGAGTCTTCAAAACAGCGAAGCTCGGATGTCCTTCCGTCCGTCTGTCGCCTGTAATTAAAACTAGACGGACTAAGGTCAACTCAGGACACGTTCCAAGCACAATGGAAACGGATTTGGAAGTCTGTATGAATATTATTTGGATGCAATTTTGTGGGAAGGTTTTGTTTTGAAAGGATACTTTGGTTTCAGTTTGGAGTTGTTTTTGAATAGATTTTGGTACTTTGATACAATTTAAAAACCTCGTCTTTATTTCTGTTGACGCTAATAATGGTGTCAAAAAACCATTTAGACCCAAATCTAAGCTAAAACGAAAGATTCTGCAAGTCTTATCAAAAATTGACAAAGGCGGCACTTTCGACAGCACCACCTACTTACTAGCCACCAGCAGTCTCTCCAACTCTAAGACGTAAATCTAACACCACTTGCATACAACATTAGAACTCTTCGTCCAACACTAGCACAAAACTTGCCCAAGACTGTCGACGTATAGTCTCCCATGACAAACGTTCTGTTTATTAAAGTCAAAACATAATACCGGAGTGGTGTAAATCATCCACCACGGCATTTCTGCCCCCCACCACCCGCCCTCCCCCCACTGCCGCACGTCCACTAATTTTCAGAAATGGCCACTGAAGTTCAGACGCTTTTGAAATCTGCATGTGATGTACGTGGGTCTTGTGTTCTTTTTTTTGTTTTTGTTGTTGTCTTGAATGTTGGGAATTTGTAGGTGCTGGAAAGGAGTCATTGTTTAAAATTTAATTAAAAATATTTATGCTAAAATCTTTTAGCATACTTTTTTTGTTTTGTTTAAAATGTAGCATTATTGCACTGTACTTTATCGATAACAAAAGTGATTTTAATCATACTATTGTTGTCTCTTTATACAGATAATAAGTTTCGAAATATTTTAAGTTTGTATCATTTGGAATACCTAGTCGTTGCCATTGCGGAGCTGGACAATTTTGTTAATATAAGACAACAGTAATAAAAATAAAAATCTCATTAAAGGAAGCTATAATTTCAAATAATAAATGATCCTAAGAAGCTACTAAAAATCGACGATAATGCAAATGACTAGGAGTCATTAAAAATAATTCAAGATATTCGCGACAGAGGGAGCCACATCGTTGCCGTAACGAAATTAAATTCTGTCAGAGACGGTACAACAAATCATGTTTATTTAGACCTAAAAATACCTCGGGTGCCCATTATATCGTACAAACCGTGGACTGAGAGCCGACCGCTCGGGAGATTAGGCAAGAAGGGACATTAAAGTGAAAATTATTTATTTAGGGCCCCCACCAGCTAGATTACATTACTCCATACACATAAATAACGAAAACAATAAGAGCTATACTAATAAATTATCTTTTTATTGCCGGATTGTGAAAATTTTAGACACTTATCCGGGGGATGGGGGCGGGTCGCGGGGGGCGAAGGTTTTGTCCCAATTATTTATGACGGTCGAGACGCTGGCGTTTTGAATTCGTCGGCGTTTGTGACGTACCATTCTTATGGAAAGTTCTTTGCTTGTTTTTTAATTAAAACTTTAGTGTGGGTTAATTAATGGTCGTGAATAATAATGCACGTCTCTTTTCAAACGATTATCGGCCCCGCTTCCGGTGCACGGTGGGGCGACATTTTTTGTTGTATCTGTTTTAATTGAGTTGGTTCTACAATGAATTTTATTGCTCCTAAATTACTCTGACATATTTTCTATATAAATTGTTCCTGTAGTTTGTTCCGTTCTTTAATTGCTATAAATTATTGGACTGTTACATTTTAATTGTATGACAAACATGTGTAGAGTCTTGGTTATGATCGAATGAGTCAGTGTCATATAGTGGTCCTGATAATATCATTTTCGTCATAGGTGGTCTGAACTTGAAGTCATCTCGTTAATAAGCTGTTATTTAGATCTTATTAGAATATTAAAGGAGATAAGTATCTTATAATATGCTGTCGGTAGGTGCTTGGGCTGTTAAAAGATTTTATTGTGCATTATTACTTTCCTAAATACTCGTATTATTTTTGAAAATACTCCTCTTAAAATTACCTGGTATTATTTCAACCGCAGCTTCTTCGTTTCGTACCATGAAACAATCTTTCCTGGAAAAACACTATCAAATTCAAATTTATGTAATCCTGAGCCATCACTAAAACCTTCCTTATGTCACACACACATCAACGCTTATCAGACATCTAACATGCAAAACCCAACGTTTCTGAATCCAATAAAATCCATAAACCAGCCAATCGACGTCCAAAACCCTTTGTTTGACGACACGACACACGGACACACCACACGATAGGACACAAATCAATCACACGAAAAAAGATGAAAACGACTGCAGTGTTATGTCCCGAAGACCAATACGGTACAGGGCCTCTCCACCATGAATAATCTAATAAATAATCTTTTGAATCGTAATTTATTAGCTACGGCATTACGGGACGGAAGCCTTGAGGGAGCGAGACAGCGACATTATTCCGGCTATGTTAGAAAAGGATAGATACAACGTCGTCCGTCATAAATAACAGCAGGCAAAAACAATGGACAATGGATTGTGGTGGTGAGATACGTCTTCTTTAGTCCCCCTTGTCCCCCTTGGAGGGGAGGGGTTGGAGTATTCGGGACAGTCTCGTATTGTTCGGAACGCGTGCGCATCCTAAGTTGGAAAAAGTTGCATTTGTAATGTGTGCTGTATTGATAGTGAAGGTGACTTTGGATTTAAATAATATGGAGATGATTTTATGATGCTTTAATAGGTGTTCGGTGGAAATATGGCAAGTGCTTTGTTTTTTTTTGTAAGGAGTTTTTTTTCCTGATATAGTCATTGGCATGTTAGAGGAGCTCGTGGCTAAGTAATAACAGCCGCACGGGTCGATCCGTCAGGTTAAGCTGCGCTTGCCGGGGTTGGTCAGTGGATGGGTGACCATCTTTACATACCGAGATTCCTCCGTGCCTCTGAAAGCACGTTAAGCCGTTGGTCCCGGCTGTTATTCGTGGATCTTTGACAGTCGCTACGGGTCGTCAGAAGCCCGAAAGTCTGACAACCAATCTTACCAAGGGGTATCGTATTACCCAGTAACTGGGTTGTGGAGGTCAGTTAGGCAGTCGCTCCATGGAAAATACTGGTATTCAGCTGCATCCGGTTAGACTGGAAGCCGACCCCAACATAGTTGGGAAAAGGCTAGGCAGATTGATTGAGTCATCGGCATGTTGTTTCTGTTAAAGAATGGACCACTTCCTACGTTCGTGGCTATCATAAAAAGAAATAGGGCCTGTTTCAGCACCTATGCTTAAGTTCCTATTAACTTACTTGGCAGATAATTTCATACAAATTCTGTTCCATTTTTTAATATAATCGGTGAGTAGTGGCTATTCGGACATTAGCTTATGTTACTTCTTGTAGAACTAAAGGTTGAATCAGTAAATGGTCGCAGCACGTAGGTAGATCATAGTGATCAGGAGAAAGCTATGCCCAGTCTTACCGCAATAATAAATAATATCTTGTTTAGTGATCCAACCATTGGTTTCTAGCTTATTCAATCTATACAAATAAATACAATTGATGTGTCTGTTTGTAATGTCAAAATAACAGCTTTTTATTAAATTCATATGAAAGTAGGTATATACGGTATCAACATTTTTTTTAAAATTTTTGACTGTCTGTCTGATTGTTCCGGCTAATCTCCGAAATGTCTGAAACGATTTTGACGGGACTTTCACTGGCAGATATCTGATGTTACAAGGAGTAACTTAGGTTTCTTTTATTTTAGGAAAACAATTAAGCAAGAACCTTGCTTAATTGTTTTTCTAAAATTCTAAAATTTCAAGTCTTTCAACGATTGGTTATTAAATCTCGTTAGCTTTTCAGTTGGCAAGAAAGTTGAGTGGTTAGAATAGGAAAATTGATCAGGGTTTCAACTATAGGTTAACGAATAGAATATAATAGAATACTCTTTATTATGTAGGTATGTACACCATAAAAATTCAGGATATAAATGTAGAAATTTTACATAAGGTGACTTAATGGGAAGTGTAAAGGTTTTCTACACAGTCGTCATTTAAGTATTTATTATTACTCACATTTGTGTCACACAAGCCTACAATTATGTACGATAATACATATGTTTTACATTAATGAGTAAATATTCGACACGTTAATGTGTCTGATAGGACAAACAGACAGACTGATGACATGTATTTACAGATGTTCTCTGAAATTAATTCTATTGTTTTAATTATTTTATTGATTTTGACTCGGAACACTTTTAGACATGACATTAATAGTCAGTTTAATATTTTACCTCAAAACATCGCTTATAACTAAAAATTAACTCGAAAAATAGGCTAGGTATACTTATAATTTATACCAATAAACCGGGACCAGTTTGGTTACCCATTGAAAGGGGTTTCGATGGGGTTTTGCTAAGCAGTTAAACAAAAACCCATACGATGTGGGTAACCCTTTTCAACGGCTTAAATTAAGCCGTTCAAAAGGGTTACGCTATAACAGCGCAACAATCCGACTCGGAGCAATGTAATATGATCTCTCAATGATAGGCACAGAACAGATTTGTGATGATAGGCATACGTTGCAAATAGCTAAAATGGTAACCCGAACAAAACCCTTATATCATATAGGTTATCTTAATGACCTAACCCTTTCACTGGGTTTCAAGTATAGAACCCATTTAATGGGCTATCCATATTGAAGGGTTAACCTTAAACCCATTCAAGGAGTTACATAGGTAACCTCATAAACGGCTTACCCCTTCGAAATTCAAGCAGCGTGTAACTAAGTAGTGATACAAATTGCGAAAACAGTCCTCGCCTAGCAAGTGTTGTGATTCCACCAATAGCTACAAACTGAAAACACTATTACCTATCATTAATCTTCCTTTCTCGAAAGTTGCCTATCATATGGGCAGTGATAAGGGGTGTGTGTGTGTGTGTGTGATGACAATGATTGAAATCCAAGCCGAAACCAAAATTGACCAATTAAGAATCCTAGACAAATAAATAGCTCTCTACCCAGCCTTGAAAACCCAAGACCTTATCATCCTCCCCATCAAATACCACCTCTAATCCAATCCAACGCACAATACGTATAAATCCTAATATGTCACCAACCAAACACTAACCATCGTCCCTCTCCCTCCCACCCAATCAAATACTAATTAAATCAACCCTTTGTTGCGCCGAACACCCACGAGGTGCGCGGGCGCAGCTGTCTCCCGCAATTACAAGATGGCCGCCGCCTCACGGCACTTACTAATTGACTTTTCATGTAGTCAATACGAATTTTAATGAAAGCTACCTGTGCGTTCGCAGTAGCTTGTTTCGTTAATTATATTCTAGCTTTTTATGGTTTAATTTGGTTTGAGAAGGGGCTAAAAGGAGGAAGAGAGGAAGAAGTAAATTAAGTTGTGATTGATTTGAAAGAAACTAGAGGCAGAGGAAGCCCAAGGAAAAGATGGATGGATTGTGTGAGGAATGATATGAAAGAGAAGGGAGTGAATGATAGCGTGCCGATTGACAGGGGAGAATGGAAGAAGAAAACGTGTGCGCCAGCCCCACGTACAATGGGATAAGGGGAGAAAGATGATGATGATGATTTGAAAGAAACTGGACAAACCTGGGATAAACTAAAGTTTTCAAAGCAAAATGGAACTGGATCCAAAAATAAAATTCAGTCACTTGTCCGTGGCGGGATGAGCTGAATTCCTTAAGATTGGTCCTTGGCAGCTCTGGACAGAGAGAGGTGGAAAGAGAATAAGGAGGTGTTTGCCCAGTTCGGACAATAATGACTAGTAAAAATAAATAAATAAAAAAAACTTGTCCGTTCTTGCAACATAGTAATGAGGACTTTTCCTGCTTCATAACACTCAACGCTGATAGATTCAAAACTTAACTAATTTTCCAGTTATTACAAGTACTAGCTTTTGCCCGCGGCTTCTCTCACGTTAATTTAGAATTTGACAATCAAGTCAAGTTGTACTTGCTTGTAATAATATAATTCAATCATGATTCGTAAGACACGTGGCGCCATCTATTATCATAAGAATGTTATTGTTGTTTTCCTCGGGAATAGTACTTTTTTCGGGATGAAAGGTACCCTATGTCCGTTTCTGTACACCTGAAAACGTATATGCAAAATTTCAGGGTGATTGGTTCAGTGGTTTAGGCGTGTAGGTAACAAAGAAACAAACAAATTTACTTTCACATTTATAATTATTATTTTAGTTCTATTTCTTTGAATTGATAAATCTATTAGCGCCCTTTTTTCTGGAAAAACAAAACAATCTCAAGTCTTGTCGAGAACAAGTAAACAACAATAAAGAAAGTTTCAAAATCACTTCCCAAAATGTAAAATATAAGTATAGGAAAAGGAAACCAAGTCTCACTCTCACAAATCCTTTTAATTACAAAGACCACTTACAGTCCTTCCATCCTTTTAATACAGGAATTTGAAACCCGATAGCTATCCCTGAATATGTCTGTCCGTCTGTCACCAGAAATAGATACTAAAGTGCCCCAAATCCCAACGGACGGCCTGAACTCTTGCGCAGCGGTTTTTTGGGGTTCCGTAATCAAATAACAGAAACGAACGAGACTATTTGCACTATGAAATTGGAAAGATGGTGTATTCTTTGCATCGCTAATCAATGGTGTAGTGAAATTACGAAAAATATAATTAGGGGTGATACTCCTCATAAACGTACCCGAAAAAAATCAAAGCACATAAGCTTATGGGGTATTATTGTTGGATCCCACTATAGAGTTATGAGGAACAGGGTGTAAAGTTCACTCATGCTCCATAGAAAAGGTAGAATCCTCCAACCAGACGGGTGTCGTGTCTGGTGGGCAACTGTCCGACGATTGATGTCGGGATGTTGTATATGTATGTCAGTCACGCGGTAAACTCTAATTGCGCGATGCAGGATTTTGCGTGACGTCAGTGTGATGCGTAGTTCGCATGTGGCGATGTAGATGCCGCCACACCATAATTTAAAAGATTGTGATGTTTCTAAGTGACTTTGCTATTTCAGCTTTGATAATTATGCAGAAATAACTTGGTTTCACATAGTTTTTTTAGCGAAATACTTGAAATACAAACATAGTTCAGCGGCTGGTATAATCAATAACTATGTAGACGTTAATATTCATCCCGAGTAATCCCGACTACGGAACCCTTCTCTGTGCGTGGTCCAACACGCACTTGACCGGTTTTATATTTTAATTCGATTTGATAAATAGCTCTGTCGTTGGTCGTGTAGTTTTGATTTCATCATTGGTTTGAATGAGACTGATGAGTTAGTATTTAGTTTTTGAAGAAATAGGCGGTGAAGGATTAGAGTTTAAAGTTTCTGGCGGGTGAGTGAGTCTGGGGAGTTAATGTGTTTAACGGTTTCTTTTGATTTGGAAATGGAAATTGGACGTGCGGCTTGTTAGCGTGGTCATGCAATAGGATTAGTTTGGCTGAAAATAGTAGCGGAGCTTACGGAAAATGCTACTAAGGAATGATGTTTAAAAAACTTTAAAATACACCATCTCTTCTTGCGGTGCATACCTATGGCTGCATTATTTTGTAAAGGATCTTTAAGACACAGATATACGTCAACGGCCTTGAGTGGTAAATATTTAAATTATCTGTAAAATGGTAAAGGTTTCATAAAAATACGCTTGATAGGTTTTGCGTGATTCTCAGTTTTTCAGACATGACTTAACAAATCAATTGTAATATAAACAAAATCTAAAATATTCACATATTAAGTTATTAAGAAAATGCTCTAATTTAACATATATTTTTTCCAAATATTAACCCTACTCGTTTAGAAGTGATCGTTTAAATTCATTAAGAGTCGTTTATCGTCGCCTTCGTATAGAAAGGGACATGTAGGTATATGGGATACTGCTACTTTTAATAATTACTCTTCAAACATTACCAAAATCAGATGTTACAGCTAGCTCATCAAATACAGAAATTGATAGCAAAACTTAACACTTCAAAAACCTGACACGAAGTATATTTCATAGCCGTTCAAACGATCATCTCATCACATACAGCAATACAAAACGTTAACAACTTTTGATCTGTCGACTTGCCTGTAAGATAGTAAAATTTCAAAGCGATTGTAGGACGCTGAACAGTGCACGTTTTGTTCGACAGACATTTGGAAGCAAATCGATGTGAACACTAGGAATGACAGAATGGTTCAGCGTACA
The DNA here is from genome assembly GCA_905163495.3 of Cosmia trapezina. Classification (NCBI taxonomy): domain Eukaryota; kingdom Metazoa; phylum Arthropoda; class Insecta; order Lepidoptera; family Noctuidae; genus Cosmia; species Cosmia trapezina. The sequence goes on along the minus strand of LR991028.1, from coordinate 27,849,624 downwards.
AGGAAATATGAAAGATTAGATACTTGTTTACTTAAACAACAAAAAGTTTCTAATCGCGAGATACGTTACTATTCAGTATGAATCTAAGGGCGCTTTCAATTTAGACGTTTCGTGTCGGACCGCTGCGGTGCCGAAGCGGTGCGTTTGTCATATTGCGCACGGACGGCCGTTTGTTGTCATACAAAGCGCGCGATGTGGCAACAGTGCGGCGTCGATATCGCGAACGCTCGACAACAGGACGGCAACGTCGCAAACTCCACGTGTATGAAAACAAACGACCGTCCGTGCGCAATACGACAAACGCACCGCTTCGGCACCGCAGCGGTCCGACACGAAACGTCTAAATTAAGGTCTCATGATGGTTTGTCGATGACGGGTTCGTAGTTTTCTCGCGTTGCTTTCGTAAAGGGTTCAAATGAAACTGCATCATTTTGTACACCCAAAGTAAACGCGCCGAAGTTTTTCTCTGTCTCCAATAGCACAGGATAGTGTCCTACATATTAAAATGATTGTAGATCGAGGCCAGAATTTGGAGTGAGATAGTTTTCAGCACGACACTTTTTTTTCTCAATAACTGTTCTGAAATCTCAATCAAATCTTCCATATGTCAGAGACAGAGACAGCAGGCACTTACATCCGTCAGTGGGTGATCAGCGACGTTATGTCAGAGGTGATTGGCTCCGAGCCAGCAGCTTCAAGATATTAGGGGTATCACTGAACAGGATAACAGGGAGGATGGATAGTAGGTGCATAGTTTTGGTAGACGACTATAAAATGTAACAGCGCTGTGGTAACTCATTTTATTACGTGTGTGACGAAATAGTTGTCTTCAAGATAGTACTAGTTAGAACCGTTTAGTTGTTGGTAATCTATCTATCTATATAAATAAAAAGAGAAGTCCTGACTGACTGACTGACTGATTGACTGACTCATCAACGCCCAGCCTAAACCCTTGGACCTAGAAAGCTGAAATTTTGCACAGAGGTTCCCTTTATAATGTAGACAAGGAATAAGGAAGGAATTCTCGCTAGCAGGTTCCCTTGGGATATTTTTCGACATCGACGCGGGCTAAGCCGCGGGCAAAAGCTAGTTCCTAATAAGAAGGAAACCAGTGTTTGTGTGATATACACACCATTGTTACATAGTCTCTCAAACGGCGAAGGAAAAAATCATGAGAAAACCAGCATATCGTAGAACCAAAAATTCGAAGACATTGTGACATCTACCAATCCGTACCGGGCTGCGTGGTGGATTACAGCCCACTCCCAAGAAAGGAGGTCTAAGTTAGCAGTGGAAAGATTATAGGCTGATTATGCTATACATAGTTATTTCTGCATATAAGAGAATCCACTGTAATGTACTTGATTAGTATGCTAGTAAAGATATTATTGTTTACATAAAACATCCGGTTTGATCCAAGAACTTGCACCTACACTCGTCAGTGACTCAACCCATCAGCCATGATTCAACTAAAACCTCCCTACTTTAAGCGCCAAGTTCACTGCCCTTCCACCACTAAATCTCAAAAGATTATTATTCTTTCCGCTGTTCTCCAAAACAATGCTTCCATACACTTACCAGATATTTACAGTTTTAGCATCGGTCGGCTGATTGACCGGCCATTTCGCGTATTTACGTTAGCAACACTGCACATTTTCACCTGGGGTGCATGCGGGGCATCGGGTGCATACATCAGCGAACGCATAATTCAGTGCACCTGTTTAGTTTCATTCACGTTGTGTACAGGGACGGATTTGAGGGGTGGTTTTTTGTGATTTTGTTATTGTTTGGTTAGTCATTTAGTATGTATGTCCAATATTAGACTTAAATGTTCTGTTGATGGTGGTAGCAAAATGTAACCTTAATTTTTTAGGGTTCCGTACCAAAATGGTAAAAAAGGAACCCTTATGGCGTGACTCAGTCTGTCTGTCTGTCTGTTTGTCACAGCTGGATATCTCAAGAACTACTGATGCTGTCAACTTGAAATTTGGAATAGTTTTAGATGTCGTTTACCCAACTATTTTGCAAATAAGAAAGAAATAAAAATATTTATATTTTTTTTGCAACAAGGACTGAAAGGGGGTCTTAAAAATTTAAAGTTGGGCTACTAGGTCAAGTGGGGTGTCGCGGGTTGTTTGAAGAAGTTACCGCGGCCCTGGCATAGGCAACTGAAGGAACACGGGTGGGTTTTAGTCAGTAAAAGTCTGACACGCCCTTCCACTCCACCCAGAGCGGGAGAAGTTATTTGATGATTTCCCACCCTCAAAAAAAAAGGTCAAGTGGGGTATTATATGAAAGAGCGCTGTTTGCACATTCTCAAACAATTTTTTTTTTTTTAGGCCGCATTGTTTCAGATTTTTGATGAAAAATGTAAAAAAAAATACCGATCCCCCCCCCCCCTTTTCTCCGAAGTTTGCAAAGAGAAAAATCTGAAATTATTCTATGTGATAGAAGTTTATGTAAAGATTACAGGAAAAATAAAACGATGTCTCTAAGTAGCACACTTTTTCAGAAATCGGAACGGAACCCTCGGTGCGCGAGTCCGACTCGCTCTTGACCGGTTTTTTTTAGTCTTGTGAATGATTGGTCGTGATTATGACTACTTCAATGACAGTATTGTAAATAACCGGTCCTGAGTTGAAGTAGGTACCAACGTGTCGTTTCGCATGCTCGTCAAATTTAAGGGTGTGGTGTAGACCATCAAACCGAACAACTTTTTCTATGGCACCAACATCGTAATCGCGAAAAAATAATCAGCCGTCCCATACATTTGCGTCGAGTAGGTACCTATTGAAGTTTTCTATGGGACAGTTGAAAATTTTTTCGCGGTTACGATGTTGGTCCCATGGAGAAAGTTGTTAGATTTCATGTTCTGTATCACACCCTGAAATTTGAGGAGTATTCAAAACGACACGTTGTATTATTATGAAACATAGATAACTTGTTAAAATGGTAACCTCTGATCAGAATATTAATAATACAATAACTTATAACAATCAAAAATATAGCCTTCTTTATTCCGAATGTTGATAAGAATATAAATTATATATTTTACTGAACATTAAGCACTAAATGCCAGTAATTTGATTAACATTTAAATTTGAAATAATGTTCGTTGTATGCAAATCTAATAGAGTAGACAAAGCAATATTACCATTTAAACTATCTTCAAACAATACCGCCTATATATCAACGGGACATTTACTAAAATTATCTGGGACATTCTCTATTTACATTTTGACTCATCTGCCGACTGAAGTCCGAGAAATATGACTGCCTTATTAAAAGTGAAATCAACATGTTACTTATTAGCACGGTTTATTGAAGACTAGCTGTTGCCCGCGACTTCCAGGATCCAGGATGAAAAGTAGCCTATGTCCTTTTCCGGGTCATGGTCTACCCATGTGCCAAATTTCATCCAAATCCGTTCAGCCGTTTTAGCGTGAAAGCGTAACAAACAAACAAACTCACTTTGGCATTTATACAGGGTGACTTTGAAAACATGCGACAAAATTTAAGGGGGTGTTCTACGCGTCAATATGAACAACTTTTACTATGTGAACAATTTCGAATTCGCAAAAAAAAATCCGACCTTCTTTTACAAAAGGGTCCAATACCTTTAACTATAACATGGGAAGGTAATTTTTTTTTTGCGAATTCGATGTTGGTCCCTTAGTAAAAGTTGTTCATATTGATGCGTAGAACACCCCCTTAAATTTTGTCGCATGTTTTCAAAGTCACCCTGTAGTGAAGGAAGGATGAGTCCTCATCACTGACGTTTTCGTCATCAATTGAAGCTTTGTGACGCATATGTCAACTTGATCAGCCATTCGTGTCATTGCGGGTCATCTATGACTTTTTCAAACATGATGAGTAATCTCAATGTGCTTACGTGTTTGATAAAACATTTTAACCTCTCTTACCCATATTCGCTTACCAACTAAATACATCCCCTTTTTCGCTTCAATCATTCAACTTCATTGATTTTGAAATTGATACCTGCACTTTCTGCTTAAAAATATATTTGCATATCTACTTGTGTGGACATTTTTATCTTGCACCCATCCAACTTTTATTATCCTGTCATATTTAGGTAATATTTGCAATCCATGCACCCGTTTCACCTTCCTGGTACCTCCCTGCACCCCTGAGACACAGCAAGCTGCACTCGATGAGTGATCGCAACGCTCGCGTCAATCGCGGCGCAGCGATAACGTTGGCACGCAAAGTGTTGTGTTAAACCGAGTGGGCCCAATAAATTAGCGTCATGTTTTGATTTTAATTTATCTCGTAATTGATAGGTCGTGGTGATGGGTTTTTGGTATCAATTATGCTGTTGTTAATGGTTCTTTGAAAGAGTATTTTGAATGTTTTGGTAATTTCCAATAAGATTTGTGCCAAATTACTTCTCTTGGTACATGATGGTCCGAGTAAATTCGACTGACTTTTTTTTTCACATAGCTAAAGTGACCAATTTATTGAAAAATGCTTGCCCTGTAATCTATATATTATTATATTAAAATTAATCCCTATTTCCCTTGGTCATCGCATCACGCGTGAACGGATAGAACTATTTCGCTAATTCTGTTTATTATTGTCAGGAAAAGGTTCTTATGAAAGAAAATATTAAGAAAATTTCAGAAAACGAATATTCTAATGTAAACGCGTGAAGTTAAAACAGTCGTTAATGTTTTAACTTCACGCGTTTACATTAGAATATTCATAGCGATAGGACAACGTCTCGGTCAGCTAGTGAACAATAAAAATAACATGAACTTCTCATCAGTCGTCAAAGTTGAAATTCCATAATCAACACGTTTTCCAAACTGGGTCTATAAGTGAGGAGCAGGTTATAAACAGCAAGATACGACTATAGTTTGGAATGGACTGTGTGATGCATCTTAGGAAGTCTGGATGATACCGTGCTGTGATTAAATACAGGCAGACCATGGTTTTATCAAAACGAATTTCGACTTTTTAACCGACTTCCAAAAAGGAGAAGGTTCTCAACTCGACTGTTTATTTTTGTGTGTTTGTTACGCGATTACTCCGCCAATTATGAATTGATTTTGCTGATTCTTTTTTTGTTTGGTAGGTCATACTTCAGAGGTGGTCTCATACATAATCAGCCTATAATGTTCCCACTGCAGGGACACAAGCCTCCTCTCGGTGAGAGGGAGCGGGCCGTAATCCACCACGCGGGCCCAGTGCGGGTTGGTAGATGTCACATGTCTTAGAATTTTTGGTTCTAGGACATGCCGGTTTCCCTGCGATGTTTTCCTTCACCGTTTTGAGAGCAGCGGTGATGAAATAATTTACATAAAGTAAAGCGCCTGCCGGGGTTCGAACCTACGACCTACAACTCGTAAGTCGCGGCCAATACTACTGGGCCACCACTGCTCTCAAGGTGACAGTGGTGGCTCAATGTCAAGAGGTGGTCTCATATATATTACTAAAATACAGATTCAAAGACACCGACTTCCGAAATTAAAGATATTGTTTTTTTGGAAGTCGGTTGTTTTTTTTTTTGTAAAAAAGCTTTTTCCTACACATATTTTACAGAAAACATAACATCAATCAGGTTCACACGCCACATCGTAAAGTTCACTTCTAAATGGGTCACTGCTCTCTGATATATAACATAAATAGCCTCCATAATGTCTATCAACATACATACAAACGTTTTATGTATTATTTGATATTCATAATAATTTGAATGTTAAAGTTGTGCACATAAATATTATGTTAATATATTTACTTAAGTAATGCGAATTGTTGGGGCATCTGTAAGTTTATTGTTTTTTTTTTAGAAAAAATAATGTATTTCTGTCAAGTGAATATTATAGGGTTGAACAATGAACAATACAATACTTTGCACTTGTTTAGTAACTTTTTATGAGTATGTGATTGGATATTTCGTAATTTAACCGAAAGCATTTCTCGAAATAAATCTTCAGTTTTATAACTTTGTGTTTTAAGATTTCCATTAGCTTTAAATTGCTGAAAGCTCGTTAATGTCCACTACTGAATTAAAAGCTTTCTTATACGAATAATCTAGAAATGTTGAATCAAGAACAGTGTAATTCTCAACGGAATCCATGATCTTTTATACGTCATAGGACGGCCCCTGGTTGAGAGATGGCACAAAAGGGAAGAGTTTAATACTCAGTAGTGGGTGGAACAAGGTTGCACATGATGATGATGAAAATATTAAATAAGTACTTCAATAAACACGAGCAAAGTCATATGAACGAACTAGTTTATGAATAGAAGAAGACACAAAAAAAGACATAATATATTATTATTTTTTATTGACGTGAAGATCATTCTCAGCAATTACATTTTTAAGTTTTTGTGATACTTAATTAATTATGTGAATTATGACAGCCAGTTTCTTTGCAAAATTGGTGGAATATTATATTAATAAATAGTTTATTATACTAATTAAAACAATGGTGCTATACGTCATAGCACCATCGTTTTTTCTCAACGGAATCCATGATCTTTTATACGTCATAGGACGGGCACCTGGTTGAGAGATCGCACAAAAGGGAAGAGTTTAATACTCAGTAGTGGGTGGATCAAGGTTGCACATGATAATGATGAAAATATTAAGTAACTACTTCAATAAACACGAGCAAAGTCATATGATAGAACTAGTTTATCAATAGAAGAAGACAAAAAAAAGACAATATATTATCATATTTTATCACTCTCAGCAATGACATTTTTAAGTTTTTGTGATACTTAATTATGTGAATTATGATAGCCAGTTTCTTTGCAAATTTGGTGGAATATTATATTAATTAATAGTTTATTATACTAATTAAAACAGAAGAAATCAGGAACATTAATTATGAAACTGTCAAATTATGAAATGTCGCAGACCTCAGAAAGTATTCATCATCAAAATATTGGTGATGCAATCAACTCATCAGGCTTGAATTACGTGATTGAATTATCTTATTCTATTCTATTATTCAAGAGAGATCATATATCTGGTCTTGACTGCTAATCGACGGCATCAATAAAAATCTTTACCGCAAGATGACCCCGGCGTTGTTGTTATTCAAATTTCAAATCAATTCATTTTTGAATGCTTATTTATGCTGTTTGTTGTGTGATGTGATTATTCTGCTTCAGTTCGTACAATTATTAATTACTGGATACAAGTTTTCATTATGGCAACTGGGTTCTGTTACGTTACTTTTCTCTATCTTTTTAATTTGTTTCTCCAGCATAGTTTTGAGCTTCGATCACATCAATCAATCAACTTAATCCGCCTCTCCCAGATTGTGCCACAACACCCTGTCCTGCGCCTTCCGTATCCAGTCTGTCCCAGCCACTTTCTTCAGGTCGTCGGTGCATCTAGCTGGAGGGTGTCCCACACTACGCTTACCGATACGCGGTCTCCACTCCAGGACTCGTCTGCTCCACCGGCCATCGGTCCTTCGACAAACATGGCCAGCCCACTGCCACATCAGTTTGCTTATTCTGCAAGCTATGTCGGTTACTCCGGTTCTTTTCCGGATAACTTCATTCCTGATTTTATCCTTCAAAGAAACTCCGAGCATAGCCCGCTCCATAGCGCGCTGAGCGATCTTGAATTTGTAGACCAGCCCAACTGTCAGGTTTCAGCACCGTATGTCATACCGGGCAGGACGCACTGGTTGAAAACCTTAATCTTCAAACATTGCGGGATAGGTGACGAAAAGACTTGACAAAGTTTTCTAAACGCTGCCCAACCCAACTGGATCTTTCTATCGGCTTCTTTCTCAAAGTTATGTCTACCGAGCTGGATGACTTGCCCTAGGTAGACATACCTACTTCTTCACAACAACAAGAAGCGACCTTTCGATGTGGATTGGACGTGTGAATTAATTGTTCATGACTTTCGTATTGTCTAAATTCATGCCGATGCCAACCCGCCGAGAGGCTCCATTTAGGTAGTGCAGCATCTGGTCTAACTGTTATATGAAGATGTCATCAGCAAAGCGAAGGTGTGAGATTTACTCGCCGTTCACATTGATACCCAGTCCAGTCCAGCATCTTGATGACATCAATCCAACGCATTATTTAACAGTTTCGGGGATATCACATCCCCTGTCTCACCCCTTTGATCAGCTATATGGGGCTGGTTTTCTAATCTTGGATCTGGACAGTCATCGTGGCAGCATAAAGCAAAAAATCCTTACACTTCGGTAGGAGTACCGGGAAAGACTCCCGCAATATTTATTACTGTGTCTATAGTAACGCTTCTGTGTCCCTGACAGTAGACAGCACCTTCTACATAACAGCACGTGGACCAATCAGCCTGTAAGCCATCCATACCTGAACTAAATACGATTAATTAACCACCACGATATTCAGTATTCATTAACCACCACGATATTCAGTATTCATTAACCACCACGATATTCAGTATTCATTAACCACCACGATATTCAGTATTCATTAATCACCACGATATTCAGTATTCATTAACCACCACGATATTCAGTATTCATTAACCACCACGATATTCAGTATTCATTAACCACCACGATATTCAGTATTCATTAACCACCACGATATTCAATATTCATTAACCACCACGATATTCAGTATTCATTAACCACCACGATATTCAGTATTCATTAACCACCACGATATTCAGTATTCATTAACCACCACGATATTCAGTATTCGCCAACCGGTATCAGGTCATCAGACATCAATGCTCATTGCTCAACCAAGGCATCTCAATCATCAAAACCACTCTAACAAGCACACACATTATGTTTTTATCATTGCAAGAAACCGCGACCGATACCAGTGGGCGTAGTCTCAAAAATGCCATCATAATAGTTATTTACGATCATAAAATCAAATGGTTTGCTGTCATAAAACATGAAAATAACGCTTCACTGGATCGCACAGTGGGCGACTACAAATGGTGGACAAGGTGACACTTATTTAGTGGTTATTAAGAGTTTACATCGGTTATTTATGTTTACAATTGTGTCATGATTGGCATTTGTAAACTTATAATTAGGAAGATTTGTTAGGTTGTGACTTGATTGCGGAATCATTGTTTGGTATAGAGTTGCACGTTTCGGAAAACTGCATCGTATTATAATGGTATGCCCCTTAATAGGTTCCTATTACCGTTGATAAAGGACTTGAAAGAAAGAAAGAAACTACCTTTATTTGCGCAAACATGACGCAAAAAAGAACACAAACACAAAAAGAACAAGTTGGAGGAAAATCTGCATCACATCCACACAAAACGGCCATCGCTCAGCATAATGCTGTGACAGAGCCCCAACGCCGCTGGTTTTCAGTGACATTTCTTGCACATGGTGTACAAAGATCAAAGAGATTCCTCTAGATACTCTAGATGTTTAAGTAAGGCATTATACAATCAATTGTTTTCCCAATCACATAAAATCGCGGAATCGAATGGAAAATATGCTCTCCACCACCATACTATTTCCTGGAACCCGCATGTGTTTTTGTTCGGTGCCAATTATTACAATTTGTCGTTTTATTAAGTAGTATTTAAGTAAGTGGGTATGCATCACATATTCAACTGTGCTTTTCAAAATTGCTTTCTACAGAATCATTCCATTTTTACGTATCTCAACTAAGCTACCCATCAGAAAGCTTGGTAAACGTAAGGTTTTCAGTTCCCTAACAATTTCTAAAATTTACCAAGTTTTTCTTTAGCGTGCTTATCATGCATTGATTATGAAACATGATATATATAGATAGATAGATTCATTTATTTGCCTGAAATAATGGTATTTTTACAGATTTTATAACACATAAGTAACACGTTCAACATTATTTCGCCTACTAAATTCTGCATGCAAATTTTTGTGACAATAATATAAATAAAATAATTAATTTCTCATGTCAAAAAAAGTACCTACTAAATCACGAATTGTCTACATATAAAATTAAAAACGTAAAAAAAAACATAATAAAAAAATATATAATTATGTTTTTTTTGCAAATTTCACATTTGTACTAAAATTCATGAATTCACTAACGGTGGCTAACCTAACTATAAGTGTCTAAGCTATAAGGTGGCTTGTTAGCAATGCTTGATTATGATGCTATCAATCACAGTTTGAACCACTCTTTACCTCATTTCGATCGTCTACCACGACACCCACTAGACGAGACAGAAACCTTATTTTTATCCTCCGAGCGACAACAATGATTTATATCACACTATTATTATACTCTTCTATTGACACTTATAAATTCTCTTCATATTTCTTTCACCAGATCATTACCAGTGTTCACTACTTTAATAAAGTGCCACATCTCCAATCTCATTATATTTTTAATAATCACATTCTTGGCACACACACTATTTAAAAAATCTAGTCAACACAATAGTACGCGATAAATTCTAAAAAAGAAAAACATAAAATGTACGAAAACGGAGACATGCCACAAGACAATGGGCAGAAGTACAGTACAGCAAGCAATAAGTAAATGGTAGAAGATATTACCTTATCACAGTTCACTGCCTAAACCTGCCTTCAGTCAGTACAACCATAGGAGGGTATCTGGGGATATCCTTCAGCCCAGATCTTCGCAATCTGCCTCCTACCGACCGACCGTCAATTTTTCGACCAATCTTGCCAATTTACTGCTGGCTCAGCTAGTTTACTTGAGTCTGCAATAAAGATTATAAAGACGAAATTAATTTTAGAAGCAAGTCAAGTCTCGTGCTTTATCTGTCACGTAGACAGAACTGAAATTCTTTTACGCGAAGTAAAAAAAATATCAGTTTTGCCACACAGTTGTGCTCACAAGTCACAACCTGCACAACTTAGAGGAGTAAAGCAGCCTATTCTGAAAAATGTCACCATGGAAGCTTAGATGAAGTGAGCTTGAATCAATCCTTAGCATTAGGTGGAATGACAGCTCACTTCAAGCTTTAATAAACCGAATGTTTTACTCCTCTACGTTGTGCAGGTTGTGTGCAGTTGGCAGAGCTTGAATCAATCCCTAGCATTAGGTGGAATGACAGCTCACTTCAAGCTAGACCTAATGTTTTACTCCGCTATGTTGTACATATTGTGTGCAGTTGGCAGAACTGAATTTTTGTTGAAAAGAAATTCAGTTCAGAAAGATCGGCAGATTTTTTACTCCTGCAAAGACGTTTCGTTTGCAGTCTATTTCTGGTAGATTTTTAGGAGTTTGCCTTCTGTTCCATCTTCAACATCAGAATCTCGTAATGTAAAAGTCGCAATGCGTTAATGATTCGTCATGCTTGCGACAGGTTTACGGCGCTTCGCGGTAAGCTGCCGGCGTTTTATCGCGTAGTGTTAGTTTTTAGAATGGTCTGTTTTGTCTTCGATTATGAGTTGATTGTTCGGCTGTTTATTGATGATTATTGTAAATTTATAATGTAATAACAGATACCACGGAAAATCGTACGATTTGTTTAGGGAAAAATTATTTAGAAGTGAAATCATAATATGGGTATGTGATGCGGAGGAATGAGGAAAATGTCGTGAGGAAAGTTTTGAGTATGAATGTCGATGGCTATAAGAGTAGGGGATGACCAAAGAAACGATGGATGGACTGTGTGAAAGATGACATGGCTAGAAAAAGGGTGACTACCGAGATGACGACTAATAGAGAAGTATGGAAAAAGGGACATGTTGCGCCGACCCCAAATAAATTGGGATTAGGGCAGGAGAATGATGATGAAATGATGAAGTGAAATCATAAAATCAACTTTGATGAAGTCGTTTGTTGTTTTACACATTTCACGATAGTTCACTAAAATCAACCTGTATTTTTTTTTTGAATTTTTTTTATCAATCGTTCCTAGTCGTGGCTAGGCAGATTGAATCGATTTTAGTTGTCATTTTGTTTTAATTTTCATGAGTACCTTAAAAATTACTTTACTCTGTTTTACATCTAATAAAATAAACTAAAAGATTTCACAACAGGTGGAAGCGCCGTTTACAGCTTCACTAACCCTACAAAGTATAAAAAACGTGAATATAAAAAAGCGATAAAACTAACCTAATAGCTCTCGACTTAATACATACCAGCAGACAAATTTACGATTCACAAACAGACATAAACACACAGTTTTGTATAGATATAATTCAGTTTTATAGCGTTTTGCTTCAGTGTTACGAAACGCCACGTTTTCCCGCGCGAATGTCATCATGACTCACGAGTCACAAACACAACACAAGATGTTTTTGAATATTATTTATATAGTACTTTGAAATTGTAACGAGGTTTACACACTTTTGAGATATTTTTAAATTTGTCGTTCGGAAATATTTGATAATTTAGTAGCACTTTAAATTAAGGCCGCTTTACACCTTGCGACTTTGTGGTTGTGATATCGATCGCGACAAAATCCTGAAAAAATAATTTCCGTGCTCTGTAATAAATTAATATGACTTCCAGAACAACTCCTCAGTAAACACAATGATAAAAACTTTGCTTTACCGTAATCACCACTTAAAACTCTTAAAAGTAAGTATACTAACAAATCTATTAAAAAAAAAACGGTTAAGAGCGAGTCGGACTCGCGCACCGAGGCTTCCGTTCCGATTTCTGAAAAAGTGTGCTACTTAGAGACATCGTTTTATTTTTCCTGTAATCTGTACATAAACTTCTATCACATAGAATAATTTCAGATTTTTCTCTTTGCAAACTTCGGAGAAAAGTGGGGGGAACAGTATTTTTTTTTCATTGTTCATCAAAAGTCGAAAAATATGCAGAATAAAAAAAAATAAAAAATAGTTTGAGAATGTGCAAACTGCGCTCTTTCATATGATACCCTACATGCCCTAGTAGCCCCACTTTAATTTTTTAAGACCCCCTTTCAGTCCCTGTTGCAAAAAAAATAAAAATATTTTTATTTCTTTCTTATTTGCAAAATAGTTGGGTAAACGTCATCTAAAACTATTCTAAATTTCAAGTTGATAGCACTAGTAGTTCTTGAGATATCCAGCTGTGACAGACAGACAGAAAGACTGAGTCACACCATAAGGGTTCCTTTTTTACCATTTTGGTACGGAACCCTAAAAACAGCTAAAAACAAATTACAATTTAATTAAATGAACATCTCACTGTGACATCAAATACTTGAAACATGACGTCACAATCAACTAGCCACAGACGCCAGCTGATTCCAACTCGACTGATATAAATGAGTCACCATTAATACTGCGCTCGACGTGACCAAAATATTCGCGTCAGCTCCTCACCGCGTCATTATTATTCACTTACACCTGTAACATTTGTCCGCGATCGGTCGGAGTTGACGGTGCCATGTATACCTAGTTAGTTGCAGATATTTGAAGGTACTGGGTAGATTTTGCTGTAGAGATTTTAGTGAAAGAGCTCGTTCAGGATAGTATCTAGCTACTACTATAGTTTGTTGTGCCTGTCAGTAGCATAGATCTGTTTCAATTTGAAGGCCAAAATTAGCTTAAAAAAGAGGTTTAGATTTTTCACTCTTGTCTCTGGTCAGGCAATAGAGTCATCACCTTTATCAGATGAGCTGTCAACCTGTTAACCAAATTATTTAAGGTGAATCAAAGGTTATACTTTGATAATATACATCTAGATCGAGCCACCGCGTGACCGGTCATGAGACAGCAATATTAACAGTGAAAGTACTTTGTTTGGCAACATTTTAAAATTTTGCCATGCAAAGTACTTTGTTTGGCAACATTTTTAAAGCAAAAATACGGCACGCCGTAAGGGACAGAAGATACGATGCTTTGTCTCAATTATAATGTCATTGGTTATATAGGTTGGATGTGTCATTTTCGGTTTAGATATAAAGCTTACTAAGGGCCTGTTTCACCACCTACGATTAAGTTCCTATTAGCTTAAATAATAATAAATAATTAAAAAGCTTTTATTGACTTCTTACTAATTAAATACAACACATAAATTATTAAAAATAAATACTATTTAATTCAACTTAAATAAAAAACATAAATTATTGTTTTTTTAATACTAATACTATCACAGTTAGTAGACTAAATCAAAAATAATTAATTTAAAAATTCATTCCAATTAGAATTTTGAATAAATATAAAATGTAATAAATCTTGGCGTGTCCAGATGACGAAATAATAAGAGATACAAATTTTGAGTTTCACTAACTGGACACACGTGTGTCCAGTACCTCGTGTCGAGTTAAAAATAACCCGATTTTTCAAAAGCGCTGAACCACACATTTCTTTATTTCCTGCCAAAAGTATAAATTTTGAATTTTAATATCCTTAAATGTAATAGTAAAATGTCATGCCTATTATCTTACTTGGCACATAATTTCATACAAATTCTGTTACATTTTTGAATTTATTCGGTAAGTAGTGGTTATTTCGGAAATCGTAAAATAGGACCAAAACCTAATAAGATTGACGGTCAAAGTCTTGCAGTTGTATATAAGACTTTTAATTCTTTATCCTTCTTCAGACCGTTGACTTCAGACTTTAGACTTCAGACCGCAGAAAGGTCTTTTAACAAAGTGACTGATATTTAAATTTTTCTCTTACCTCAAGAAACTGCATCAGTCTCAGATAAGTACCTATTTTGATTGCTATAAGAAACAAGTTTCACAATTAACCTGTTCATCATTATTCACAGTTGACTTAAACAAATCAAAAACACTATTAGTCATTGTTTTCTAGAAATAAACACAGCATAATAATTATTATATGACTAATTAATCAGAATATGAGTGACATAAGCCATTCGTTTATATTATTAATCTAAAGAAATAACAACTTTGGGTTGAATTATCATATTTTTGCCATAAATATGAGGGGACAGGTGTCAGTGAAGGTGACATATGGAAAAACACTGGTGATGCTGATTCATAAGATGGTCAGACATCACTCTTGAGGTGATGTCATTTTAGTGATTTTTTTGAGGAAAATTCGGGTTATTACTTTATTTGATAAGTGAAGGTGTACACTTATCAACTTTTATCATTACGGATAAGTTGCTTACGATTTCTCTCTTTCACAATGGTCAATAAAAGTGCATACAACCTTTCTCTCTAGTTCTTTTCATTTGAGTTTAGCCGCACAAAGGTACAGCTCTGGTTAAAAAAAATCCAAGAATGTTTGCCGGTACCCAAGCCTGGAACTTTGTCCTCGCAGTGGTAGCCCGTGAAATTCAAAATTTCTTGCGTTTTTTGCAGTTTACAGGTCAGTGTCAGGTTGTATATTGATCAAAATATGATTGACCACTATAACAAATATGATTGTATTTACATAATTATAACCGTAAGAGTCATCAATATACATCTCTCTAAGTTAGCTTTGCTGTCTTTTGGTCTGATTTCAATTTCGCGGGCTTTATTTCTTACTAATAAGATTAATACAAGTAACTTACAATGATACCTTTTATCACCAACCCATAAATTACCGATCCACAAAAAGTTGCCCACAATCGCAACATGTGCTCTAACTCTTAGCCGATTGACATCCTTAACACAGATGGCGCGACATAAATCAAGATTTGTCTTCAAGACGCGTTCTTTACAACTAATAATACGACAAATAAATCAAATTAGCAATCCAGACAGTTTTATTGAGATACTAAATAGCATTTTTGTAACGAAATGTTTGCTGTTCGTGAGATGTTAAAAAAATGTATGAGATGTGTTGTGTGACATACGTTAAGGTTTGAGGCCAATAAGTGATAGAATCATCTGAAATCAGTCATGATATTTGCTCCCAATTTCATCATAATATTATAGCTCGTAGCCTTATGTAGGGTCTATTTCACGATGTCCGAATAGCGACTCCTACTCACCGAATAAATTAAAGAATGGAACAGAATTTGTATGAAAATAATTGGCAAGTAAGATAAGAACTTAATCGTAGGTGGTGAAACAGGTCCTAAGTATCTGCCTAGTCCTTCGCATCTCGATACGTCATAGGTGGATTTGTGTGAATGGTACCAGTATCACATCAGCCATTAAAACAACAACGTAAAACCACTAATTTGTATGACTGTATCTATCATTTTATAGGAGGTAATAAAACAAATCATGTAATTTGAATGAAGTTGAAGAATGCAATAAAATTAATCTAGTTTACACAGTATATTATTTCTCTATCATGGCTAGAGGTGTAAAAATATTAAAAGCTCTAAAATAAACCGCCCACAACGATTCTAATGAGGCACGGAACCAATAAACTACTAGTTTTGTTGTAAAAGAAATAATAGTAGCGACTGATGTCACTACTACACTGTAATGCAACGAAACGACCGCTCCACGACTACGATACGACATTTAAAAAAACAATCCAAAACAAACTTTACTGTCTGAGAAATAAAGTTGATTGTGCCACAAAACGGACACGACGCACCAGCTAGGAAAACACGATCAAATTCAAATTGTAAGTGCGAAGGTCTAAGGTCGATTTTTCCGTGTAAAGTAAGAACGTTTAAGATTTTGAATTTGAGTGCGAATGCGATGCATTAAATTGTAATCGAACACTATGGTGAAAACATACGAGGCGGCGCCCGGCGCGGGCGCTACTTTATTTAGTAGACGGAAAAAAGCGGTTTAAAATAGCTTTGTTTATTTGCAAGCTGGTTTCCTTTGTAGGTTGTACTAGATTTTAAGTGATGCCAGTACTGCCCAGATATAGAAGTGGGAACTTGTAGTGCTGAAGTTTAAAGTGTAGGACAATAGCGTATCAGTTACAAGTTTCATTGCTGGTCTGTTTTTGAGTTTATGTTCAGTTTAATGATCATTTGATTTATCAATGAATTTAAAATACACCGCATTTTTATCCTCCTTCCAAAAAGGAGGTTATATGTATGTTCGACTTTATTTTAATGTGTGTTCATCGATTTCTCCGTCAATTGTAGACCGATTTTGAAAATTATTTTTTGCTTGATAGGGTATGCTCTCGGGGTGGCCCCATTGTCACCAAGTAAGAATCTGATGAGGGGATCCCATTTAAATTGAGGGAAACCCTCAAATTCTATAGTGATATGGAAAAACGGGTTTCACGGGTTGCGATTCAATTACTTTAATATAATATGGTTGCTAAGCAATCCACCTTATGCTTGTCACAATGCATATGGTGAAGTGGAATTGATGGTGACTTCACCGTCAGCTCCAGTTCTCCTAGTTTTTACTAGGAGAACTCCTCAACAATTAACGTCCCTGTATCGGGAAAAGCAATATTTTGTAAAAGGTGATGAGTTCTTAAGAGTTGATAAATTACAAACTGACCCAATAAAAAGTGAAAATAAAAAACTTTTTTTACAAAAAAAAAACACTACTTTAATTTCGGAAGTCGGTGGCAAAAACTAAACTACAGATCAAAGCTATTTTTCACATTAGTGTTTTTTTGGAAGTCAGTTGTTTTTTTTAAATTTATTATATAGTTTGTTATTATTAAAATTGCAGTTGCAAATCAATCATCATTTTGTCAGAGAACATGTTGATTCAGTTACCCAATGTTATCGCCACGAAAAGTTAAAGATATTCATCGATCTTTGTCTCAGGCCCCCTTATTCATAAAAAATTAAAACGCTCTACAAACCTAATTTAGTTAAAATAGTGTTTTGTCAATTTCATTCGAATTATGATTTGAGTTTGAAATAAGAAGACAAAACACAATTTTAACTAAAATAGGTTTATATAGCGTTTTAGTTTTTTATGAATAAGGGGGTATAACTCTAACAACTTAAAACAAAAACAGTTCTTTATACTCTCCCCAATTTCCAGTCAATTTTTTCCCCATCAAACATCTAAAACGCATAAATTCCAGTAGCAGACTAGTCTAGCCTGGATGGGACCGATACGTTTCCACACTTTACAGTGACGGTCGCAACGAAATATCGCGAACCGATTGTATAAATATGCAGTTATCTTTCTTTTTAGCTAACGTGCCTCTGCATTATGCAGGCCGGCCCGGGATGTAACCCACGTGTGCTTCCAATAAAATTTTACTACGCCCGCATTGTTCTATATGGGTTTTTCGTGAGTGCGACCGAGAAGGAAGATAGGCCATTTTGTTACGGCAATAACGAAGCGGGGCAAGTGACTATAAGTCGAATCCGCCGCGGTGTCGGACGGTGTAAATGGCATTATTTTTTATCGGCCGCCCGTGTAGGGTAGTTGGTAAAATTTTCTTTTACTGCATTGATTTTTTTTATGCGTTATATTTTATTTATTATATTACTAGTAGTTTATTATGTATTTTACTGGATCGTTTTGAAGGTACGGGTAATGAAAAAGGAATTGATATGAATGAAATGTGCTCGTCACTTATCAATAAGTAGGCAGGTAGTTTAGTGCAAAAACCATATGATATAAGCCCTTATAGTAATAATACATATAAGGGCTTGTCAGTATTTACGTCATCCTTACAAGGCGGACGATGGAAACAGTTTAGTGGATCCACAGGCTGTCAGTGTCAGGGGGCCTACTCCCTAAGACCGTCCGTCTTTCCGTCCGTCTGACATTACGATGCATCAAAACAAGTGTAAAAGTTAAATTTTTCGGACGGGCAAAAACACATCGGGAGTAGGGACAACTGGCAAATCATGTTGTCATTCATACTTCGTTCGGGCCCCGAACCAATCATCCATCCGTAGGTGATACGGAGTAAGAAACGCCCATAACGAAGGCCGAAACTACGGGCTTCGTGCTTAGGGAGTAGGCCCCCAGTTATGGTATTGATGTCAATACAACAGATAACTCAATCGTTCGGTTACGTAATTATTTGGAAGCTTTTCATCCAATCTGTAGAGATGTCCATAATTATGGAACTCTTGTTCCAGTGTTATGGTTATCTATAGTGTTGAATAGGCTACAGTTAGAGATAATTATGTAATAATAACAATCAATCCGCCTAGCCCTTTCCCAACTATGTTGGGGTCGGCTTTCAGTCTAACTGGATGCAGCTGAATACCAGTATTTTATATGGAGCGACTGCCTATCTGACCTCCAGAACCCAGTTACTGAGTAATACAGTACCCCTTGGTAAGACTGGTTGTCAGACTTTTGGGCTTCTGTGACCCGTAACGACTGTCAAAGATCCACGAATAACAGCCGGGACCAACAGCTTAACGTACTTTCCGAGGCACGGAGGAATCTAAGTATGTAAAGATGGTCTCCCATCCACTGACCAACCCCGGAAAGCGTAGCTTAACCTGACGGAGCGACCCGTGCGGCTGTTATTACTTAGCCACGAGCTCCTCTATGTAATAATAACAATAAATAATTATTGGCATAATTATAATTTTTAGCAAACGGTTTGGTTACCATTGTTTGTTTGAGTAATTAGTTTAGTGATGAAGATACTAGTGCCAAATACTTTGAAATTATTGGTACGTCAGTATACTCTTAGAAACAAGTTACAAGTAGTTGTTGAAGTACAAAGTATGTACGAGTAGGTAAGTAGGTCAAACGTAAATCATAACTTGAATTGGATACCTACAATAACTACTTCAGAACCTAGCTATAATATCTAACTGTCCAGCCTACCTTTTAATTATATTATATTATCGTTTCATATAATAATAATGCCTTTTTTTCCTTCCCAGGTAAGCCAGTCATTCCCAGTCCCACGTATTAAAACAAGGTAACATAAAAACGAAGAACAAAAATACTTGATTAATAATGAATCGTGTGGTTGATTGATTAATATGATAAGTCCTGACGTCTGTCTGTCTGGCCACAGAGTAGATAGGTTACAGAAGGTCCACGCTTAAAAATGGGCTGCAACAATCTCATAGTCGCGTATTTTATTAAAACAATTAATGCAGTACCCTTCATAACAGTGCGTCAATAAGGGAATCTGCTATAAATTGCCGATTTCCACCATTTTGAGATAATACTTCTTAATTTCCTATAACCTCTAACAAAGATATACTTACCTAAAAATTAAAAAGTTTTTCAATATATTTGTCGACACGAATCCATACAGTAGGTATGTGTCACGTGTCACATGAACTAATACTTAGGTGTTAAGATCAGAATGTCTCGGGCAACGGAAACCCAGTGCAAGTTTCCAAATTGGACACATTTTTGTGAGACACACAGTATATAATGAAGTGATCCTTTTACAAATAAACAGACCGTACTTATAAATAACAGCCAATCCACACATCAATAAATAAAATGTGATAGCCAGAGTGGGTAGCCAGGCAAGTTCCATTCGCCCGTTGCATCAAATGGTCCTTCTGAACATTTCTACTCTGTGGCTTGTCCGTAAAATGATTGACAGATTTTGGTTTTAATTGACGTATGGAGGGTATTAATTGAGCGACGTGTCAGGGGCGACCGTCTGTGCTTATTTCACTGTACAATGTATGTTAATGTTGTATTTAATAATATTTTAATGGGGCAGTCTAGTTATTTTTAAGCTGGGTACAGGTATTGTGTACCGCTACGTAATGCAAGCATGCACTTAAAAACACTTTCATTTGTTTGCGAGCATCGATATTATCCTGTGCATATTCAACTGTCTAAATTCAGCTTTAAAAACCGGTCAAGAGCGAGTCGGACTCGCGCAAAAATTACATAATAATTATGGTACGGAACCCACCGAAGGTTCCGTACCATCATATTATGTAATTTTTGTTGTTGATTTCTGAAAAAGTGTGCTATTTAGAGACATCGTTTTATTTTTCCTGTAATCTTTAGATCTATCACATAGAATAATTTCAAATAATCATAATAATAATTAAATTTTTCTATAAGCAAACTTCGGAGATAAGGGCAGTTTTTTTAAAATATTTTTCATCAAAGTTCGAAAACTATGCGGCCTAAAAAAAATTGAAGATTATGCAAACAGCGCTCTTTTATATGATACCCCACATGCCCTAGTAGCCCCACTTTGATTTTTTAAGACCGGTTCAGTTCCTGATGCAAAAAAAAAGTATTTATATCTTATTTGCAAAATAGTTGAGCAAACGTCATCTAAAACTGTTCCAAATTTCATGTTGATAGCATTAGTAAGGTATCCAGCTGTTACACACAGACTGAGTCGCACCATAAGTGTTCCATTTTACCATTTTGGTACGGAACCCTAAAAAGCGATATTGCCACTGCACTGCAAGCATAAAGTAGGTACCTACATAAGACTGGCCTGATTTGTCATGTCACAAAGTAATTGTAACATATTTAACCTTATTCAAAGAAAATCCATGACTAAACATAACACTGTCTTTGCGCGACAACGCATTCAGGTAAAAATACTTACTAGCAACTACCCCATAAACATAATTAACATACATTACACGTGTTTAATGATCCAATAAATAACAAAAATAGCTCGTTTATTAAAGATTATTGTCCTAAAAACATGGCGACCTCGGTACGAGCATACACAATTATGTCAAGTGCAGTCGACCAATCAATATCTAACGTCAAAGAGTAAGGAGGGGTGCAGGCGGGGCGACCGGTTGAATGCATTCTCTGTTGTTTGTTGAGCGATGCGATGTAACGCAGACGTCAGTCAATATAGAGGTAGGTAAAGTACAATAGCAGGTTTGACCCACACCAGAATTAATATTTTATTTTATAATCATGCACAATTTTTTATTTTCTATTCTGTACACACAAAACAGTTCTAAAGCTAACACCACTGTCTTCTTCATAATTATATATAAGGTCCCATTAAAATAGGTGGACAAATTGTCACAGGGTGTTCAACCCATGAATATGAACAACTTTCACTATGGGACTATCTGAAATCGCGCAAAAAAAATCAGCTGTTCAGTACATTTATCTACACCAAACTCGTCAAAATGTAGGGAGCAGCTGATTTTTTTTTCGCGATTTCAGGTTTGGTCCCATAGTAAAAGTTGTTCATATTCATGGGTAGAACACCCTGTGAAAATTTGTCCATATTTTAGGGTTCCGTACCAAAATGGTAAAAAAGGAACCCTTATGGTGTGACTCAGTCTGTCTGTCTGTCTGTCTGTCACAGCTGGATATCTCAAGAACTACTAGTGCTATCAACTTGAAATTTGGAACAGTTTTAGATGACATTTACCCAACTATTTTGCAAATAAGTAAGAAATAAAAATATATGTATTTTTTTTGCAACATGCACATCATATGAAAGAACGCTGTTTGTACATTCTCAAACATATTTTTATTTTTTTTTAGGCCGCACAGTGTTCGACTTTTGATGAAAAATGTAAAAGAAAATACCGTTCCCCCCCCCCCCTTATCTCCGAAGTTTGCAAAGAGAAAAATCTGAAATTATTCTATATGATAGAAGTTTATGTAAAGATTACAGGAAAAATAAAACGATGTCTCTAAGTAGCATACTTTTTCAGAAATCGGAACGGAACCCTCGGTGCGCGAGTCCGACTCGCTCTTGACCGGTTTTTTGTATATTTTATCAATATTATGGCCGGTTGTTTCAAGTGGTTGGTTAACGTAACATACGTACCTACGTCAAATAACATAACATAACATAACATAACTTTATTAGCAACTCAAATTACAACTTACAAAAATAACAGTGTAACCACACTAGGCAGAGCCTGAATCGTGGCTGTCAAACAAAAACGATTACTCTAATAATAGTAAAATAAATTAAATCTGCATATCATTCTCATGAAGTTTAAGTGCGAGTGTGTTGTATGTATATGAGTGTGAAATGTGTAAATAAGTGTTTGAGAGAGTATTATGTGTGAAGTGTGTTATGTGTGTCGTGTGTGATAAAATTTAATGAGAGTGTAAATAATGACGACGAAAGATTTTTAACGTTCGTTAAATACAATGCGTTGTTCCAATGCTAAAAAAACTATTGTATGCGAAACAACGCTTTTTTTGGTTTGACGATTATAGTTATATCGTCAAACCAAAAAAAGCGTTGTTGGCTAACGCGCCATTTTTGACGTATACTTGTGCGTTAAGACGTGAAACAACCCGACCCTAAAAGACAAAGAAAATTAATGTAAAAAACTACTGTTTGGTGGGGTTAAGCTATGGAATACACCAAGAAGTAATACACGTCTTAGCTCTGCATGCGGCCTTTAGTATAAGGCGAGCGATGAAGTGATTACCTCTGATTTATAACTACAACCAGAAACGCTTTAATTTCACCGATATGCAAATTTTATGTAGTTTATCGCTAAGTACTGAAGTAAGGTGAAAATAGCCGGCCTTGCGATAGCCTTCACTAAATTATATTTAAATAAATAAATAAATAAATAAATCTTTATTTTCAGACCAGGAGATCCATACTATGCGAGCAACAATTTGGCACTTATTCTAAAACACTATAATTATACAATCAAAACTTATCACTAAAAATCACCTGTCATATCTGAACGACGGCCTGTGAGCCGCTATCCAGTGACACATGATTTGGCCATCCACTCTGCCTGCCACAGTAGCTACGAGGCTGTTGGGGCTGTCGCGCACCCGACGCATCAGTAATGCGATTCGCAGACGCAGCAGCGAGCCGAAATCCGGAACGCGTGCATCCGCAAACATCCCCGACGCGCTACTATTATGTCTACTCATTATTCTATATCGTAAAGTAATTTTTTTTCAACTTGTGTCGCCCAACTGCTGGGAAAAGGTTTCAACTCTTCCCTATGTGTTTCCTTCTCTATGCATATATTGCATTTTGCATTTAAAATATTTTAATATTTTTGTCAATGTCGTTTCTGACCAATAAATACTCTGTGGCGTCTATTTTCCTTTAAATCAACACGTCAGCACGAAGGAAACTTTCATTACAAACTCAAGGCAGTTAACATAATAACTGATTGATCCGATTTATTTTTAAATATGGCAATAAACGTTGTGGTACCGCTCGTTTTGTTGGCCCAAATAATTTTGATATATTAATGTCATTATCCATTTATGAGTTTCGAGGTTATGCAAGGAGACCGTGATGTGTTTGTGCAGAAATAAATAAGTTAATATTAAGGTTTATTAGTTTTTGTGAAAGGAGGAAGGATCTGTCACTTTTGGAAAGTTTTAAGTCCTTTCGGATCGATTACTGGAGAAATCAGAGACAGCTAATTAATATTTGTCATTTTGCAACCTTTTTCTCGCGACTCATGCACGGAAATGAACAGCTGCCTACTGCCTACTGTCTATCCGATTACTTGGATATTAAATCCACAATAAAAAACCACGAAGCCGGTTATGTCATTGACGAGACAATTTAGAAGCTACTACAATGATAACACTATCACCGAAACCAACATTTCACCCCATACTAAGCAGTTGCAACAATGTCCCGTGAAAGCCATCAGTCAGACGTCACCCGTCTACTGCACGGGTCAAGGGGTCTCACGACAC
Source organism: Cosmia trapezina (assembly GCA_905163495.3). NCBI lineage: Eukaryota > Metazoa > Arthropoda > Insecta > Lepidoptera > Noctuidae > Cosmia > Cosmia trapezina. Next base: position 27,825,320 of record LR991028.1, on the reverse strand, counting down.
CCCGCGATACCCCGTGACGCCCCCTTTCACCCCCAACCTGCACCCCCCCAAGTCCGACTTGATTGATTTCCTAGCTGTTTACACATTTCTACTTCTAGTACAACTTTCTGATGTAATTTTGTTTTAGTTTTACTGAAATATGTAGTTAGGAATGTTTCTGATCGAATGTGAGAAATGTGGTGTTTGAATTTGAAGTAAAGTGAAGTATTGGATTTTTATACTGATAATATGTATACTCAACCAAGATATTTTTACGTTCTGATAACTAGCCAAGTCACTTCTGTGTCAAACGAATTAGTAAGGCTATTATTTATTATGATTCCTCAGAGTTGTTGATTTTACTGACAACCAGCCAAGTTGAAAGATTTTCAAATTTTTCAATACTGGATCCACTTTTGGGTAATATCTATTGAAAGCTGTTAAAAAAAAAAGTTAAAAATGTATTTTTTTTATCTGAGAGTATTATGCTATCATTTCCACATTCACTCCAACATTATAATCCTCAAATCATCTTTTCTCATAAAACAACAGCCACCGCATCCCATATTACCCACATTTAAATATCAAGACTCATCGGTCGCCGTAATATCTTCGTGAAATATTAATTCTCATCATATCGTGGATGATTGACGGGTGTCTACGAGGGATATATCCGTCACGGGCGCGGTAAACAGACCCCTCCCTGTCACCCCCCACACCCCCTTTCGCCCCCACTAGCCCAGTCTCGCCCCCCAAGTGGAATATCTCAATCTTTAGCGCGATTTATTGATTGATAGATTGATTCCACGCGGTTTCGTATTAAAGCGATTTATGTTGTTTGCGGGTGATTCGTGTAATTTTGGATATTTTGAATAATTGCTGGCTGGTTGATGAGTTGATTGAGGTAATCTGAATCTATCAAGGTTCCCTGAATGACATTTCTTCAACGTCTTCTTTTCTCCCTTTAGTATAACCTAAACAAAAAAAACCCGGTCAAGAGCGAGTCGGACTCGCGCACCGAGGGTTCCGTTCCAATTTCTGAAAAAGTGTGCTACTTAGATACATCGTTTTATTTTTCCTGTAATCTTTACATAAACTTCTATCACATATAATAATTTCAGATTTTTCTCTATGCAAACTTCGGAGATAAGGGTATTTTTTTTTTACATTTTTCATCAAAAGTCAAAAACTATGCGGCCTAAAAAAAATTAAAAATAGTTTGAGAATGTGCAAACAGCCTTCTTTCATATGATACCCCACATGCCCTAGTAGCCCCACTTTAAATTTTTAAGACCCCCTTTCAGTCCCTGTTGCAAAAAAATTATAAATATGTTTATTTACTTCTTATTTGCAAAATAGTTGGGTAAACGTCATCTAAAACTATTCCAAATTTCAAGTTGATAGCATTAGTAGTTCCTGAGATATGAAGGTGTGACAGACAGACAGACAGACAGACAGACTGAGTCACACCATAAGGGTTCCTTTTTTATTTACCATTTTGGTACGGAACCCTAATAGACAAATAAAATTATCTTCAGCGGGCTGTATTGATACAGTACGACACAAATACTAACGAGGATTCGCTGATGAAGTAGGTATTTACTTATGTAACTTCACGGTTAAGACCTCAGTCCTAGATCCTAGACCAAACAAGGCCTACACAGCAACCACTGCTACAAACTCCGCCAATTCCAAGCCAGAAGAAATATCTAAACGGAACACAGCGCTATCTTATTAAGAGTTTTCCACGACCATTCACAATAAGGGAACTTCTGTTTGAAGTTTGGAAACAATCGCCGAATATTGCTCGAACGGCGTGGAAAAAAAGTGGCGTAGACCTCCCACTTGTGAAGCGACATCTGTTAGCTATTTGTCAAACATCTTTGACTATTTTCGTCGTGCGACATTCAGTTTGTCGCACAGTGCATCGGATTTGGGCGCTTTCTGAAGACTTTTGCGGCTGTTTCAGAAGTTTCTTGAAAACTTTTTTAGAGTTTTTTATGGTGGTCGTTAATGTTAAAAATGTGGTGTCTAATGGCTTGTTACTAACCCAGATTACTATTTCGTGTCAAAGTAAAATACTGATAGTAATAAAACGATTTTTTGTATCACTAAGCTAAAACTGTTTCCAATAATTAGTTGATTACTAGTATGTAGGATTTTAATTTATAACCCCTCGATACCGCTACAGACATAAAGCAATAAAACTTTAGAAATAATAATCCTAATGATTAAACAAAAAAAACTGAGTTCATTGATTCCAATAAAAACTGCAATTTGGCAATAAATAATAATGCACGCCAAAACAAATGACAGATCTATCATAATTTATAAAAATCAATAATTTATTTTCAGTCGTCATGTCACATAATTTAGAGACTTAAAAGATTAATACACGATAACTTATTTAAGACAGAAACACGTTTTGTAAATAATCCCAAAGTGCATTGCCATTTTGACCTTACCCGATCCCTTTTTCTTTCCCACATTCAATTACCAACGGCATCTTTTCTTTGACACTTCAACTGTGACGTATGATTTCCTGATGACAGCTGCACATCTCAACATCGACTATAACTATTGTATCTTCCAAAACCCCTATCCCCTTGAAATACAGGTCATAATTGCTTATTTCCACAGCAAAATTATTTGTAGCACAATGCAAATTTTCTGCAATTTTTTTCTTGCAATCCCATAGAATTTTAATGTTGTTGTTTTAAAGTTGAATTTCGTTTGTTCTGTAGTTGGGTTTGTGTTTGTTGAAATGTTTAAGGTTGTTTTGATGGAGTGGAACGTCAATTAAGTAGGAGAGGGTTGAGGAGGTGCGTCTTGGGTGTGATTGAGTGCAGTCATGCAGCCTCCGGAGATATAGCTGGTCTGATATGAGAGGATTTTATTTGACTGTGAAAGTGGAATTTTATTACCTATGCAAATCACGAATTCTGTTTTAATACCAATACTATGAATCCAACTTTGGATCCAAAACAATGAATGGTTAGTTATAATTTGTCTCGTAGTGAGGTTAAATGTGGTTTTTGACACATCTTGGTCAACTTTTGATAGTACTTTGGTCAACTTTTGACAGCACCTTGGTGAACTTTTGACAGCACCTTGGTCAACTTTGACAGAACCTTGATCAACTTATGATAGCACGTTGATTAAATTTTGACAGCACCATGGTCAACTTTTCATAGTACCTTGGTCAACTTTTGACAGCATTTGGTGAACTTTTGACAGCACCTAGGTCAACTTTTGTCCTTGTATTTTTACTTGTTTACATGTAACGTTTTCATTTTCATTGATTGACCAGATTTCGAATACCGTGATAAAATATCAGACATAATTTCAAAGTCCAACGCTACATTTTCCCACGAAAAATCTTACCACCTCACTAAAGAACACCAAATGAAGAAAGCTCTATTTACCCAAACAAGTGCCAACCACCGAATAACCAGTATTTGTGAAGGCTACTCTGTTTGTGAGCCTGCATTAGCCAGTTATTCATAACGCTATTTACACGAGGGGGTGGAAAAATCGATCATCAGTAGACTGTCCAACCCACATCGACTTTGTGCTGTCAAGTTTGATTGAATCAACACGGTGAACACAGATGTAGTTCGTAGAAGCGACATGTGTTTGTTTTGCGAAATTATATTATGTCGTATTGGTTTGTAAGTGGCGTATGGTTTTGTTATATTGTAATTAAATCATGTCCTTTTGCAGCACAAAGCTCTCTACTAATATAGAAACATCGAGCTAAGAAGTGAACATTGTGTGCACACTAGGTCATCATTTGCCTAGCCTCTTCCCAACTATGTTGGGGTCGGCTTCCAGTCTTACCGGATGCAGCTGAATACTAGTATATTGACATGGAGCGACTGCCTATCTGACTTCCAAAACTAAGTTAATGGGTAATATGATACCCCTTGGTAAGACTGGTTTTCAAACTTTCGGGCTTCTGATGATCCATAACGTCCACGAATGACAGCCGGGACCAATGGCTTAACGTATTTTCCGCGGCACGGAGGGGTCTTGGTATGTCGAGATGGTGACCTATCCACAGACCAACCGCGGCAAGCTAGCTTAACCTGAGCCACAAGTCCTTCACAAGCAAGGTGTTTGCAATTTTTAAGACTTGCTATGTTAGGAATGGAAGTCTTTTTTGTGACGAATTGCTCTTCCTTCTATTTGTGTTTTAGAAAAACTTCTAGTCTCTAAAGTAATAACTTGTTGTGTACGTGCAACAAACAGAAAGCAGTGTTGCCACAATTTGTCACTATATAATATTTCAGATTTGGATGTCTATCTAGTTTTCTTAAAGTCAAAGTCAAAGTCAAAGATTTATGTAGGTTTCTATATCAAATCAAAACTTTAGTTGTCCACGTTCTAATTACTTATATCTAACTTAGCAACTTAAAACTCACTTTTATTAGAATCCATTAACAACCTGACCAAAGCACTCCATTAATTAATTTCTAAAAATGGTCCTAATTAGCAAGAGGTCAAATGAAAAAAAAAAGGTTTTTCAAACGCTGTCAGGTGTCACTTCTAGTCGTCGCGAGTCCGTGCGAAGAGTAAATAAAGCTTCGGTCGACAAAGACGTCCGTCTGCGCGCGACATCTGAGCGACGTGTGTCGCCCCCTCCACCCCCACTCGCCCCCTACTTCGCCCCACTCGCCCCCACCCGCGTCCAACGCCGATAATGATGTTAACTCACCGTTTGAGACTGGCCCCGCTTTGTTGAGTTTTTTCCGAGCTAATGTTTTGTAGTTTAGTCGTGTGTTGTGTTAATTTGGATGAGGATCGATAGTGAGGCTGCAGGGAACTGTGTATGGTATTGGAGATGCATCTGGAAAAATTGAAAGGTACCTTCGTACCATTCAATTTTTAAAATTGTAATTTTTTATTGTAGAAAATGACAATTAGATCAATCAGCATGTTGCAGACATCTCATAAACAGAATTCATGTCGATTGTTAGCCGACGTTCGCACGGGCGTAAAAAAATCGCGGCGATTTTTTTTCGCGCGCTGCATTTTCAATGCTCTGCTTAGCGCCGGGAGTTGAAAATCCAACAGTGTGTTTTTCATCGCGCTGGGATGCACTCTGTTGTTGTTAGATTGGATCCTCGAAGCTCGGCTCAACACTGAGAGTTGAAAACCCGCCGCGATTTTTTTACGTCCGTGCGTACGTCGGCTTAGTGTATGAAAGTTCCCGTTCAACTAAATCCTAACCCAGAGAAAACAGAACGATAAAAAATTCTATTAGCCGTAATTTCTTCCGAATACAAACAAAAGTTACACACAGTTGTATAAAAATCACAAACTGTGTTCATACATAACAGAACTGGGAACCATACATTCCCATTTCCCCGCACAAAAGTCCATAAAAATATAAGTTCCAACGGTCGCTATGGAAATCCCATAACAGAAGGAAACTGCAACACAAGTTGCTCCAAATAAATTTCATCAGCGCACGAATCCCGGACGGCGAACTCGACTTGTACAGTAAATTGTCTTCAAGAGCTGACCATCCCCCCTTTTCACCTACAGGGAGAAGGGGGTTCAAAGGAGGCCACCGACATTCCCCCGTTCGTCTTGCTTATGAGTGACGGCCGGACAGCTTGAGTGATTGAGAGTGACTGCAGACTTAATGCGCGCGGCGAGATGGGCGCCTCGCGGCAGAGCGCGGCAAGCGACGTGCCGCGTCTGCGCGATATATAGCTCTATGACAAACGTTTACGCTCGCGTTTCCGTTGCGTTCATTCCGTGTTTTAAACCCGAGTTATTGTAAAGAATATTGCACATGTTATTATTATAAATTAAAATATACGTTGGATCGTTTTAATACGGTTTGTGAGGTGTTTGTAATTAGTGACGCGAGTTTTGACGCTTGATGGATGGCACTGGGCACATCCGGTGCGACGGTGTTATTATAATTAATCGCTGCTGAGGGCAATGTGCACACAGGATTAAAATTAAATATTATGGTTAGTATTTTGCCGTTAAGGCGGTAATAAATAGTGGCCAATTCTTTATGTCTTTGTGAGTGATGTGATTTAAAGTTTTTTTTTGTCTTGAAAGATTCTGCAATCCGCGCACTGGTCCTTTGATACGATTATTTTGAATTGGTACTTATTACCGTAGCGCCTAATTTGTTTGCTATATAATTCGTGTCATTGTTGTGAAGATTTCATTAAGATGAGCTTCTTTCACGAGCATATTGACAACAATGACGTCAATAATCCGTCTGTCATATGCGATTAGGTTTATCTGTGGTCGGACTTTTACTGTCACTTCTACTGTCATTTCTACTGTCATTTCGCTATCAAACGGGAACATTTTTTAACGAAATAGCAGTTAAGAATTAATTGTCATTTTACTGCAGCTACCTAATTAAAAGTTCAAGCATAGTAAGATCATTCAACCTTGACCTCAAGGTCAGGGTCATTGACCTTGACCTCAAGGTCAAAATTATGAAAGTCAAGATCTGCCTCCTAAGGTCACTGACCTTGAACTCAGGGTCATTGACTTTAACCGCAGGGTCATTGACCTTTATCTCGACGTTAACATTCTGAAAGTCAAGATCAGCAATTCTTAGGAGCAGTAACAGGTCAATATTCATGGTTGTTGTCCTTGAGGTCAAGGTCAGTGAACTTAGGAGACAGATCTTGACTTTCAGAATGTTTGTATCGATATGTTTTATTATACACCCCATCACTAGAAGCTACTGGACCGTAGGTGCTCAAATGGGAATACCTTGGGTGCTCTAAAAATCGGTGCTCAGAAAAGAGGTGCTCAAACGAGAATGTAACACTTAGGTAATACGTCGTCATCATACGTCATCAGTGTCATCATCATAAACCAGTATTAGAAGCCGGTTAACATCCAAAGTTGAAAATGTACCTCGGAATTGTCTGTCAGGGGAAATTATATTAATCAGCACGCTTGGGTGACGTAATGGTGATAACATTATTAGCAGACAGAAGAATGCTACTGCCCATTCTCTTTAAATTATCTCTTACTACCTTTGAAGACACGACAGTGTAGCAAACAGTAGTGTATATAATATTAAGTGCAAAAACACACGATCCTTATTTATTATTAATATCAAACAAAAACAAAATCAACGCTTGCACGCAACGTTAATATGTCGGACAGACAGACAGACAGACGGACAGGCAATCAGTCCGGTCTCGTCTGACCCGTCACTAACGTAAACGTATAATTTTTGCTCATATTTTCTGTTTTGATGTATTATTGTAATGTTGATCATATGGTTGGTTAATGTATGGACACTATGAATAGTAGCTATGTGGATGTATGGACACTATGAATAGTAGCTATGTGGATGTATGGACACTGTGAACAGTAGCTATGTGGATGTATGGACACTATGAATAGTAGCTATGTGGATGTATGGACACTATGAATAGTAGCTATGTGGATGTATGGACACTGTGAACAGTAGCTATGTGGATGTATGGACACTATGAATAGTAGCTATGTGGATGTATGGACACTATGAATGGTAGCTATGTGGATGTATGGACACTGTGAACAGTAGCTATGTGGATGTATGGACACTGTGAACAGTAGCTATGTGGATGTATGGACACTATGAATAGTAGCTATGTGGATGTATGGACACTATGAATGGTAGCTATGTGGATGTATGGACACTGTGAACAGTAGCTATGTGGATGTATGGACACTATGAATAGTAGCTATGTGGATGTATGGACACTATGAACAGTAGCTATGTGGATGTATGGACACTATGAATAGTAGGTATGTGGATGTATGGACACTTTGAATAGTAGCTATGTCGATGTATGGACACTATGAACAGTAGCTATGTGGATGTATGTAGCTATGTGAATGTATGGACAATTGGACACTATGAACACTAGGTATGTGGATGTCTGGTTTTGGAAGGTAAGTATGTATTACTGTAATGTTTTGCAGTAGCTCCTGAAAAGTGCTTTCAGGGAGGTGCTGCCTCCATTTTCAGGAAAAGTGCTTCCTCCATTGTTAGTTCTATTTCTTCCACACCTTAGTTTTTACCCGACCACGGCGAAGCAAATAGAAGGGTTATGATTTTGACCAGTATATATGTATGTATGTACATCTGGTCCTGCATAACTTCTAAACTCCTTGTCATAATTTGACAAATGAGGTATGGTTGGAACCGTCTTGATTGTCCGCTGGTTAGAGACTATAAGACGTCACATTAAATTCAATATAGCGCCCGCTAGAGGACATAATTTTATAAACTAAAAAAAAAAAAAAAAAAAAATTGGTGTTTCGGTTTAGGGTGTTTAGGGAGTGATAAAATAAGATCCTTAAAATTTTGTCTTCATGAATTTAGATAGTGTTTTTATATTTCTCTTGGGAAACTGTGTGTATACAGAAATACCAGAAAGTTTAGACGACTAGCAGTGTCTGCACATGTCATAAGTACCTGCTGATGGTACCAAACTACCAGCGGACTGGTGACATCACATTAAAACATTTTATTGTTATCAAGCATGTAATGAATAGGTAATGAAATAAACACGTAATATTTTATCAAAATTTATCTTCAGATCGACATGAAGGTACTAGGAATACATAAGGCACTAAAAGGACGCAAATTACTCAAAGAGATTACAACGTCTCACATGCAGCTTATGAAGACCTTATAACTGAAAGAATAAAGGCTATTTTTGGTTGATAGTGTGTACGGTTAAGTTTGTTAGCGTAGGAGTCAGACACGATGATCGGTCGACAATTTGATTCAGAATATATCGCCACGGTCAAGTTGTAAACAAGTGGTTGTAGGTGGGTGCGGGTTCGATTCTCGACTGTGAAAGTTCTGTTTGCCGTGTGGCTGTAATAAAATGTCTAGCGTGTTCCATAATTTTTAGACTTAAAGAAGGGTTTTTAGGAGACTTGTTGTCGTTCATTTTGTTGTTTAGGATCTTTTAGAGTTTAATCATATTGTACTGGGGTATTATGGGAAGAAATATAGCAGCATGGAAATCATGTTGTGAATTTTTTTGGTGATTTTCGTGCAGATGGCGCTAATCAACAATATGTTCAGGTAGTATTTTAATCCTAACGAAAGATTTTCGATTAGTCAGCGTCATTCACGCGAGAACTGTTAAGGTGGTTATGTAAAAAGCGAACTGGGCGGGAATAAGAAAGTGACAGAGTCAATAATAATAATAATAATAATAATAATAACCCCACCGCAGTATCTCTACGTTGACGTCGTGGTGGGGCTTGCGCGCTCCGAATTCTAGGCCTGTGCCTGTAGAGTTTACTTTGCCGGAACAGGTCTAGGATGAGGAGCCAGACCAAGAGAGATACAGAAACCCGCAGGGCAACATGTGGCGAGCTGTTGGGCAGTAGCGACCCCACGGACCCTATCTCCCGGGAGAAGTCTTGTTCTTCACCTCTGGCTTGCCTTTATTGGCCGGCTGGAGTGAATAATGACGAGGAACAGTGCTCCCACCTCTTTCTTGCCTTTATTGGCTGGCTTGAGTGGAGATTCGTAAGAGCAAACGTGCTTGGAGGAAGGAAGTATTCCAGTAAGTGTTTGTAGGGATCTTGACCATCTTCCGGGCTCTGGGATTGTTCTGAGAACCGTGAGATACCTCTCCACTCCTCATAAGCACCTCAGGACATGTTGCCCCCTTGCCGCTACGACACTATGTGCTAGCGACCGTTTTTGGGGGCCCATTATTGAGTGTGCAAGTCACCCCCTGCCATTTTATCCGTGTATTATAAAACATTGATCGGGCAGGGGCCATAGTCCTTTCATAGTTCTAGGCAACCAGTCCACTTTAGCCACTCAAATCCATAGTCCAATATCTTTATTTCCATATACTGCAATAGTCCTACACCAACCGGGGGTTGTCCTTGGGTGCACTTGCAGTGCGTACAGGTATAATCGTCGGTTGGTGCCTCATTTCATTGAAAGCGTCTAACGGGCCTCTGCGAGTTGGCTTTGGCCCCTCGTATGCCTTCTAAAGGTCCGGGACCACAGGGTCCCGAGAATAGTCACTAAAAAAATAATAATAATAATAATAAGTTTATTAGTACATTAAAAAAAAAGCAACAACACAGTACATAGCATATAGAAAACAGTGGGTTGTACTACCAAGTTTAAAATGATTGTCAGCTTTCCGGGCTCCTAAACTAGGTACGCAGACCTGTATCTTAGGAGTCGGAGATTTTACGGCTTCAATTTATAAAATACAACCGTGACTTTCTGATAATAGTTACAGTGGTTGTTAACACAGCAGATTGAGTGAAAGATTTTGGTAGTGTATCTAGGAGTGTGTATATGAGTGTAGTGTATGTGTAGGAAGGAGTGTATGTGAAGTGTGAGTGTTTGATAGGCTTTCTTACAAGGTAGGTTTGAAAAAGTTATGATTGTATAGCCAATATATTTTCTGTTTCATCATAAGTTAAGGATAAGAGCCAGTTTCTTATTTTTTTCTTAATTTCATATAAGTTATATCTGTACAACGGAATAATTTTATTTATTTTATTGTACATCCGTGAACTTTGAGCCAAGAATTGTCGACTAGTAAATGCAAAACGACAGGGGTTTGCTTTACATATAGGGAAACCTTCGCGTCTTAGAAGCAGCTTTTTATCTAATGGAAGGCTGGAGTGTCTCCGCAAGACTGAACGAAGGACATATAGTTGCCTTACTGTGAGAACTTCAGCCTCAGAATATAGCTGATTAGTGGGGTAGTCTCTAGGTTTGAAAAGCATCACTTTAAGAACCGCTCGTTGTGCACGTTCTGCAGGGAGCATTACGGTTTTATAAGTACCGCCCCACACCGGGATGCAGTACATAATGATAGACTGACAAAGGCTGAGGTACACTAGAGCCAGAGTTTCAGAGTTGGCGGAGTGCCTCAGCACTTTAAAAATATATATTAGTTTTCTGATTCTAGAGCAGAGTGCCTCTACATGCGCGTGCCAGTTGAGTTGTTCGTCAATAATCACTCCCAGGTACTTAATATTGGGGACTGTGCTGAGAGCAAGACAGTTACAACCCACTGACTGATGAGGGGGACAAGTGTGAGCTATAATTTTATGAGAGAAAGAGGATGGGGCTACTGAATGTGGACGATAGAACCTGATTAGCTTCGTCTTATCTAAATTCAACGTCAGCAAGTTAGTTGACAGCCATTCCATTATTATCCGAAGCGAGTATTCTGCTCTATCTCTAGCTTGCTTCCAGTCTTTGTCAAACACTAAAAGTGCCGTATCGTCTGCATAAGAGAAAATTTCGCAATTAGAGATAGAGAGCTTGCATAGATCATTGATGTATATTTGGAAAAGTGTCGGCCCCAATATACTACCTTGTGGGATGCCATAGGTGAGCTTTTCATATGAACTGGTGACTGAATCAATGAGAACACACTGGGATCTATCACAGAGGTAGCCTTTAAATAATTTGAGAGTTACTCCACGCACTCCCAAGCTTTCCATCTTTGAAATAAGTCGAGGGACAGAGACCGTGTCAAAAGCTTTGGTTAAGTCTAAGAAGATGCCATAGCAGTTCAGTTTATTATCTTGTTTGCTTACCAGACTGTTAGTGAAAGCAGCAACGGCATCCTCTGTAGAAATTCCAGATCTAAAGCCGTACTGGTTTTGAGCTATTAATTTATGTTTTTCCAGAAAGCTGACTAAGCAATTGTTCATAATTCTCTCCAGAATTTTTGACAGCGAACTCAGAACCGAAATAGGTCTATAGTTTGTGACTTTGTCTCTGCCCCCACTTTTATATATAGGATGCACGACGGCTCTCTTAAAAGCTTCAGGGAAGATTCCAGAGTCTATGGACAGGTTACAAATATGAGTGACTACGGGGGTTAAGGCAGTACGCGAACTCTTGATAACTCTGGCTGGAATATTATCCCACCCTGAAGCGCAGTCATAGCGGAGGTCATGTATAATTCTACCTACTTGTTCCTCATCCATAGGGAGGATTACAAGCGAGTTAGATAATTGACTGGGTGGTGGTGCTATAGCAGTGTTGATGGTGCTGGCTCCAATTTTTGAAGCTAGGTTTGTACCTATATTGACAAAGAACTCATTGACTTTGTTTGCCGATGTTTCAACGTTAGCTGAATCACGCAGAAGTTCACGAGGGGATCTGGTTTGAACATTAGTACTCGTGATAGATTTAATCACTTTCCACGTTGCCCTAGGATTATTTTTGGCTTTTAGAAACTCTTCCTTTTCAAATGCTCGCTTTAACTTTCTTAATAAGGTATTACAAAAATTCCTATACCGCGTGTACGTTATTTTAAGTATGGAGTCATCAGGCTTTTTCCTGACTTCGATATGCATTCTATCTCGGTTTCTTAGACAACGAATCAGGCCGGTGCTCATCCACGGTTTTAGAACCCTGCTTTTTTTAATCAGTCAATTACTTCCACATGCGAAAAAAGAGAGCGCAACAATGCGCAAAATAAAAGCGTCAAATGAAATAAAAATTGTTTAAAAATAAGTTAAGCTATCTATCAAAATTATGTTCAGCCAGAGTTTTTAATTACATAATACGCACATTTTGAATATAATTTTGCAATGAAATTACTTAGGATTTTAGAAAAAAAACATAAAAAAGTAGAGGTCTTTTTGGAATTAAATTCTATCTAGGAAATTTTACCTAATTGTGTTTTCCTTCAGCCAATGTATTAATCAAATAGTCAATAAACATTATATCCAAAAATTGAATCCATACATGCTGCAATAGAAAATAGAAAAAAGAAGATTAATGGCTACGAAAAATCCTCCAATTTATTTTGGTAGCGCCTTAATATTAAAAGCCCATCAAATTATTGAATAATCCTGCGATGAATAATGATCACTAAAAAACTCAATTAACCATAATAACATGTCAGTATTACACCATCCATTAAAAATTCATAACAAAACAGAAAATAGGTATAATTGATTTTAATTTAAATGATTTTAATTTAATTCTGATTTGATTTTAATTTATTTTGATTTAAATTTAATTTTGATTGTGATTTTAATTTTAATTTTGATTGTGATTTTTGATTTTTTTATTGTAATATTGATTTTAATTTTGATTTTAAGTTTAATTTTAACAATACATGACTTTGATTTTATTATGTAGATACTAACATAGTTTGTAAGTTCTCATACTAACTAATACAATACGGATGATTTCCGAAATAAAGATTTGAATTGAATTGAATTGAAAAAAATAAATTATACACATAACATAGAATGAACCTTTCGCTAGCGACTGTATCTAGCAACATTAATTGATTGTACAATGAGCACGGCATTGTCACACGTCACATGTCAATCAAGCAGCTTGATTGAATGAATCAATCGGCAGGTCATTGCCAGGCGACTGGTTGTAGGTAGGTATGCATGGTAGGTAGTTGTTGTCAACGTTATTTTGATGGATGTAGAATCAATTGATTGGTTGAGTTCTGAGTACTGATTGAATGCATTTTTTTTCAATTGTTTTAAAGGACTTTGGACTGTTTGAATGCCTGTTTTGATTAGGTATGTAATGAAAAGTATAAAATAAATGTTTGATGGTAAACCAATTTATTGCAAAAGTATTGCAAAACGATATAAAATTACATTTATTAAGAGAATTTATGGGAAAAAAAGACCACTATTTTTTTAATTTATGTACATATAAAACTTTTACTTATTTAATAATATTAATATAAGTACCATGAACTTTGAAGTGGTTTCCCATGCCCTTGATAAGGAACCCACAACATATTTATTAAATACATAAGTACATATTAATCAAATCTACAAACTCGAACAAAGCAAAGTAACAAGTTCAATCAATATCAATAAAGAAAATATAACACATTTGTCTTTTTAAATATAGAACAAACTTAATCCTAAACTTGTTACCAGCCAGCACCCATGAAAATTCGAAAATGTTAGAATAAACAACATTTGAAAATGGAAAACAAAGCGAATTCGCATCACATCAACTGTCAGTCGCCGTTTGAACTAAACTGACGGTTGATCGAACGCTCGCGATGTGCAGTCTGAAACGAAATAGATTTTATTTTAAAACATTATTTACTGATTTTGTCAGTTCAGGTTGAAATATAAATAAATGTGATGCTGTAGACTGTCAGGTTGTTGTCATCGCTATTGCTTTAGAAGCTGAAAAGGTTATGGCAGCTGTTTATTTGTATGATTGTTTGTTTTATTGATAGAATTGAATTTTTCTGAGTCTGTCTCTCATTCAGGAATGTATTGATTCTCTGCATAGAACTAGTTCATTCATCGAAAAAAGTTCTTAACTTTTATTAGCATTAAGAATGACATCATTGGTGTTTTTGTCTTGTCCAACATGTTTGATAGATTGTACACCTTCTAAATCTTTCTCATTTGGCTTGGTAAAGTAACAGATAGCTTTATTTTTAAGTTAGGATTCTATATACACCTCGTAGAATACTTTCTCCTTCACAACTACTCTACTCTCTTAAGAGGAAACGTGGGTGCTCTTTTCTCCATACAAAAAGATACAAACGCTCTCGCCTGTTTTCTTTCTGGTTAATGACCATAAAGCAATGTTTTTTTACAGAAATATAAATATCAGTTAATTGTATGCCCCTATGTTTTCCTTTTTGATGATGTATTATTTTTATAGGAACTAGAACCCTCCAAAAATGCTCAAAATTGCCTATTCAGACCGCTGTCAACAGACGCCTAGTGTACCAATTTGACAACTATTAACGAAAAAAGAAAAACATAGGGGCATAGTATATATCCTTCTTATTCAGTTTATGAAATATCTTTTAAATTGGTCCAATGTTGGAGGAGGAAATAGGCGAGAGCCAAACCTCGAAATGTGACTTTTTACATAGGCTATTTAGTCGGATCTGCAGTTGTCCTTATCGCACGAATTCGAGGGCGGAGCGCTCGCAGAGCGACAGCAATACCTTCTTAAAATACCTAACTGGCCACCCGCCTTTCCTCTTAATGACTAAATCAACACTCTTACCTTTAATAGTCATTTGTCTTAACTTTAACTGGTAGAAATCTTTCATCCCCATGAACTGTCCTGCCACCTTAAATTATATCAACACTTTGTTATTTAGCTCAGCTAGCTACATTTTTAGATATAGCATAATCATTATTATTTATATCTTCACCTGGCAGAATCCATTCTCCATCTCAACCCACCTTGCCACCTCATATTCTATCATCTGCAACAAACAGCTTCAACCGCGTTAGTTATATAAAGTGATGGGTCTGTCCGTAACTGTTGTGACAGGGAACACTTCCTGATTTGTTGTGCAGGTGGGGCGTTGCTCCTAGCAAGGAGCTGTGTAGCGATAGGCGGCGCGGTAGCGGGCTGATATCGGGCCACGACAACGTCAACGCCATTGCCCATCATCGCCATAAACATCGCGATAATTATTCCGATAATTATCGCTATAAATTGAGTGGCCACACTTGAAAGCCGCCACGTCAGTTATCCCCACGTCAATCGGCAATTTGAATGCCGTTGTAAAATTATCGCGACACCTACGGCCTACGTTCATCACCGCGATAATCAACGGCATATCCCGTTGTTGGTGTGGCCCCGACATAAGAGTTTAAAAGATTATCTTCATGAACACAAGAGATTTCTGATTCTTCATAAAGATGACTTACTTTGAATGTGAATGTCAAAGTTATTAAAAGTTTCACTGAAGAGTGAACAGGCATCTTCTGGACACTCATCCATCACTTCTCATCAGACGAGGTCGATGTCAAGAGCGGTCCCAACCCGCAATAAGAAAAAAAAAAACGAACTTGTCGGTTGACTCATTTGAATTTGGAACCTAGTGACCAAATTCATAATTGTGTTCCAGCTTGAAAAACCTTCTTACTTTCTCCAGCTAGAGAAACAAAATTATGTATTTGTTAATAGGTTAATTTCATTATCATAACAATTTTCCTTCACTTTTGTAATGAGTAAGTGCACCTATACTTCTGTCAGGACAAGAGTCACATCTCATAGATATTTGTATACCTAGCTTTTTGCCTTCACAAACCGCTAATCTTCTAGCACCATAATCTCTCCCTCAAACGTCACGGGTCTACAGTGTAATCTGACGCGATGTGCGCGCGCGCTGGATTCTGATTAAGGGCGTCGACGCATGCGCAGTGCGAGCGTTCACAATTATTATTGCAGTTGTGTGTTTATACTATATTTGTAGCTGTTGTTTTTGGAATAGATTATTCTAGTACCTATCATGTAGATTTTTTTTATGTTACTTATCTAATGTTAAATGTCTAGGATAACTACATGAAATCGAACAAAAAAGCGCACACATTCGAAACAAAAAAAAAAGGACTATGGGCGAATATAAAAAAAAATCTTTTGTAAACCTAAGAACATTTTTTTTAAATAATGTTCGAATCTAAGTCGCAAAAAAAGCAGGGAAATTGATTATATTTTCCTTAGATTGAGATTAGTATGTGCGCATTGCCCCTCTGATACTTTGTTTGATTATTATTTTAAATTAATTGCGGAATAATTCTAATTATTTATTTCTTTGTTTCAGGTAAGCTTCCTTAAACAGACCTAACTAAAAAACTTCAATTATATGCGGCTATTTAACCGGTAAGTAATTTTGGTTTCTTATAATTCTTTGACTAAGGGCTGATTTTATAATAGTCGGATAACTTTCATCTGAAGAATATTGATGACAGTTTCACATATTTTCTATACAAAAGCTGTCAAACCGTCATATTTATTCCTCAAATGAAGGTGATTTGAAGGCCAATTCTCGTACCTAAAACCGTTCAAATTCCAGTTTAAAGCTCTTACAGACAGAGGCGATATCGCGTCGGCGACGCGATATTGCGATATTATATCTGTAGAACAATATCGCGTCGCGACGCGATATCGCCTCTGTCTGTAAGAGCCTTTAGCGACAATCAAATGTCAAAAGTATAGGTAACTCTATACAATTTTTGACAGTTTGAGACTGAGATGAGATTGCGAACGTTGTTAAAAATACGGGAATTGCCCCTCTGACTACCTTTTGGAAGGGGCGACTAGAATCAATTCTATTTTTTTGTAAATTTTGGCTTTCAAAATAGCATATAAGTACCTGCACAAATAAATGATTTGACTTTGACTTTGACTATTGAAAAACCAGCCCTTAGTTTTGTAACAACAAAACCCATAATTTTCAGGGAGTGAGATTCCACCACGCGGCACCCAGTGCGAGTTGGTAGATGTCACATGTCTTCGAATTTTTGATTCTATAGGACATGCCGGTTTCCTCACTATATTTTTCTTCACCGTTTTGAGAGCAGTGGTGTTGAAATTATTTACACAAAGTAAAGCGTCTGCCTACAACTCGTAAGTCACACACAATCGAATTTAAATAAGAAACAATTCTCACAAACCTTCACCCCTATTATCTATCGTCACTTGACCTGTGCGAGTACAATCTCAACTCGCTTTAAATCGCATCATACACGGCTATGTTATCTCCGAGATCTGCAACAACTCGGAATGAATCCTGCCCCGAGCAGTGAGCTGATTGATGGCCGCTCGGATGGCTAGGGCTCGTAGCTAGTAGGTCCTGTCAGTTAAATATTGTGGTTATTAAGTAGGAATATCTTAAAGCTATAAAGCTAGTGCAAAAACTATGGCCTCGATAATTTTGCGTCACTGATGATTCTACAGGGTGTAAGTGTAAACAGTGGCAATATTTTAAGGGGTCATTGTACTCATCATTATGAAGAACTTTTACTATGGCCTCGATAATTTTGCGTCACTGATGATTCTACAGGGTGTAAGTGTAAACAGTGGCAATATTTTAAGGGGTCATTGTACTCATCATTATGAAGAACTTTTACTATGGCCTCGATAATTTTGCGTCACTGATGATTCTACAGGGTGTAAGTGTAAACAGTGGCAATATTTTAAGGGGTCATTGTACTCATCATTATGAACAACTTTTACTATGGCCTCGATAATTTTGCGTCACTGATGATTCTACAGGGTGTAAGTGTAAACAGTGGCAATATTTTAAGGGGTCATTGTACTCATCATTATGAACAACTTTTACTATGGCCTCGATAATTTTGCGTCACTGATGATTCTACAGGGTGTAAGTGTAAACAGTGGCAATATTTTAAGGGGTCATTGTACTCATCATTATGAAGAACTTTTACTATGGCCTCGATAATTTTGCGTCACTGATGATTCTACAGGGTGTAAGTGTAAACAGTGGCAATATTTTAAGGGGTCATTGTACTCATCATTATGAAGAACTTTTACTATGGCCTCGATAATTTTGCGTCACTGATGATTCTACAGGGTGTAAGTGTAAACAGTGGCAATATTTTAAGGGGTCATTGTACTCATCATTATGAAGAACTTTTACTATGGCCTCGATAATTTTGCGTCACTGATGATTCTACAGGGTGTAAGTGTAAACAGTGGCAATATTTTAAGGGGTCATTGTACTCATCATTATGAACAACTTTTACTATGGGATCAAACCTGAAATCGCGAAAAAAAAAATCATCTGTTCCCTACATTTTGACGAAATATGCGAACATAAATGTACTGAACAGCTGATTTTTTTTTTCGCGATTTCAGGTTTGGTCCCATAGTAAAAGTTGTTTACAATGATGAGTACAATGAGCCCTTAAGATTGCCACTGTTTACACTTACATCATGTATAAAGGAAGAAACTCTATTTCTTACTTCAACTGAACTTTCTGCTAGTGGCAGCTTTCGGCTGCCCAATTTAAATAGGCCTGGGCACAGGACATGTCTGCCGCAAACTGTGGGCCCAATTAGCATAGAACTGGTGCCCTGAGACAGTGACGGGACAAGCTGGATAGGTTCTGTCAAAACTGGAAAGAAGACGCGAGGGCTCGCGAAAGATGGAAGGAGTGGTAGAGGCCTTTGCTTGCTTAGGTGTGAGACAGGGCAGGCAAGAAAAAAAGAACTTCAATTCTTAGAAGATACCAGAGAAAACTGGTAGATAGTTTACCCATCAGTTACTTCGATCATTCAAGTGGTAGTTTGTAGATGGTGACTTCAGCAGTAATTACCTAATAATAATTCAAAATTGATCTATTCGATTCCATACGAAACGTTTTTTTAAATATATTAAATTAATAAGTATTTTAAATTTATTGCAAATAATTAAATTTTAATTTAATAAAATGGCAACCCTGCGCAACCTGCGCACACGCTTCAGTGCAAATTATAAAATGCACGTTACGAACAAAGCCGATCTTTATCGAGAGCCGAATGATAGAGTATTTCGTTTGGCGGCGACTATGTAGCGCATTTTTGTCGTATTTTCACGCTTCTTAATTTGTGGGACATGACAGGACTGATATAGAAGAATGGAGCTATTCTTTAACGTAAACTTTTAACATTTTGACCCAAAGAAATAAGAATATTTTTTTTATTAGAATTTATTTACAAATTATAATAATAATGCAGACTTTAGTGCTGTGAAGTCGATACTGTTTCGATTTTAAACAATACAACTAAGCACTATAATAAAAATATAACAGAATGTTTTTTCATAGGTACAGCACAATCAGTCAGTGAGTCAACCCGTCGCCGTCGCCTGCGCATCAATCAAGCGATAAAGCAATTTAATTGATTGCGTCACTCAATCAATTACTGTCGTTCCAAATTCAAAACAGGAAGCTGGTAATTTTTTGAGTTGCCAACTGATTGGTTTTTTTTTTGTTATTACCGGTGTTGCTATATTTTAGTTGTTTTTTTTTTGTAGAAATTCTATTATGAATGTTACGCTTTCGTTTATAGATGTGGTGAGGCGTTGATTTTATTTAATAAAATTAACGAGAGCGTAAAAGAATACCAATTTTATCGTAACTGTCAACGGTTTTTTTTGTTTTGCACTGTACAACTGTTGATATTTGAGACCCGTTTCCTTCTAATGTATTCTTTCATTTTTCCCCCTATGTAGTGCATAAATCAAACGAATCGAATACAATTCTATTTTTTAAACTCCACATGCAGTTATCACGAAAAAACCCTTTCAACCACATCTCAAACACACACGTTACCTTCCAAGTTACCAACAACAGAACTAAATAAAAGACCCCGACAGAAACAGTGCAATGTACTACATCAACTCGTGTCCCGCCCTCGCCAATCAGTTCCATGTTGTCTTCAAGTTCCGTTCTTCTCGTCAGACGTCGACGTCGTTTCACGTTCCCGTCAATGACTTCTTTTTGCGTCGTCTCCACCGGTCGATAAGGACGTCAAATAACGAACAAAGGACCAGCCAGGAGGGTATTCTGAAATTGTTTGTTTTAAATGTTATTTTTAGTATGATTGATGTAAAGTGGGATGTGCGTGGGTTTTTTGTTGTTGAGTATCTTTGACAGTTTTGTCACGTACAGCGTTATGATTAGTGTCAAGATATGATAATAATATTGGCAATGTCGTGGGGAGACGTTTATTTTTTAAACTGCACGTCAAAATCTTAGAGAATCAAAATAGATTATTTGATGGTAAACAGTATGTTTTTACCCGACTATGGTGAAGCAAAAAGTTTCATACTTTTTAAAGCTTGATTTTTCTGTAGTCGAGTTTTAGTTTTTAAACTTACTTTTTATGCGTAAGTCTATCTAAATCTTATGTTTTTAAAATTAAAACCTATCCATTATTTCCGATTTTAGATTTATGATAGTAAAACTTCGATTCTTATAACTTTTCATTGATTGCAAGTGTAAACAGACTGACATGTAAATAAACATTTCAAATCAGTCAGTTTGGCTTCTACACCCATCATATTTAATGTACTCAAATGGACTAGTAAGTACTTACCTACATCCAATTAATTGGCAAAAGCGATTACAGCCAATGTCGGTATTTTGTAGGACGTATTAGACATTGCTGTTTTCTAGAAGTAAGTCACTCGAAATTGTGAACTGCTATTTAAAATTGTATTTCAATAATGTCGGTCAATTTCATGCAAGCAAGCTGAAGTGGCAATAGGCCGGCCATATTAGCCGTAGAACCGATGACTGTTGGGGTAGACGAGTCAAGAACTCGTCTACCCCAACAGTCAGTGGCGACCACGAAGCGGCAAACGTTAGGCAGGACGTCCTCAGGCTAGGTGGAGCGCAGGATGGCTGGTGTAGCAGTTGGATGAGAGTTGCGGAATGACGTGCCTATGTCCATGACAAAAGATTGATGCATTTGAGATGTGGTGCTAGAGACGAATGTTGAGAATGCCGTGGACTGCCAAACGCACCAATGCATCGATCTTAACCCAGCTTGGAATAAAAACCCGCTTGTCGACCATATGCAAACAACGCATTCTCTCCTATTTCGGCCACATAGTGCGCAGAGGCGATGAAACCTTGGAGAAACTGATTGTGGTTGGGAACACCTATGGCAAACGATCGCGCGGTCGTTCACCAACACGATGCACCGATCAGGTGAAGGAGTCATCCTCCTCTCAATTCTACACGGTGGTAAGGGATGCGCTGGACAAAAACCGGTGGACGCGGATCGTCCGCTCCTGGTGCAACTCCGAAGCTGATCACGATCCTCAGACATGAGGGACCGACTACAGAGAGAGATGTCTAGCAGTGGACATAGGCCTGTAGGCTGATGATGATCTCGTGTAGAAATACTCGAACTCAAACAAAATGTGACTTGTTTATTTATAAACTTTTTTTTACAAAAAAAAAAATCAACCGACTTCCAAAAAAAACACTACAAAGTTAAAAATAAGTTTAATTTTGGAAGTCGGTGTCTTTGGATCTGTATTTTAGTTTTTTGCCACCGACTTCCAAAATTAAAGTTATTTTTCACTTTGTAGTGTTTTTTTTTGGAAGTCGGTTGTTTTTTTTTGAAAAAAAGTTTTTATTTTTCACTTTTTAGTGGGTCAGTTTGTAATTTATCTAAGTTACAATAGCCCAATGGCAACTGCTCATCACTTTTTACAAAATATTGCTTTTCCCGATGCAGGGACGTTAATTGTTGAGGAGTTCTCCTAGTAAGAACCAGGAGAACTGAAGCTCCATGGTGAAGTCATCATCACCATTATGCATTTTGACGAGCATAAATTACTTAGCAACCATATTAAATTAATCGAATCGCAACCCGTGAAATAAATTAAGTAGTTCCGATGGCCATCTGTGGTCTTCATCGTCAGTTCCACTTCACCAAATGGTGTTTTCCGAGAGCAAATGCACGAGTTACTATAAAAAATACTCAAATCGCTATAGGCTATAGGGTTTATAGCCTATAAAATTTGAGGGTTCCCCTCGATTTCCATGGGATCCCCTCATCAGATTCTGATTTGGTGACAATGGGACCACCTCGAAAGTATACCCTTTCAAACCAAAAAATTAATGAAAATCCGTCGACAATTGGCGGAGTATTCGATGAACAAACATACAAAAAAAAAAAACATACAATCAGCCGAACATAGTACCTCCTCCTTTTTGTGAAGTCGGTAAAAATAATTAACGTGCACACTAACAAAACTAAAAATCCAAACACGTCTAGATTGCACATCTGTAATTGCATAAGACTTACCAAGACCAATAAACAGTCTCAAACTCAAAAACCCAAATCAAAATTCAGCTCCAAAAAACTGCACCTTCACTACCAAACTCTTCCCCCTTTATAGTAGTTTTAGAACACTTATACTGCAACATAAAGCCGGCACGATATGCAAATGACTGCAGTTCTTTAGAGTCGGTTCATCGTTATTGCTCCCGGGGCACCTTGGGCTCACCTATGTCTGCCGTGTGTCTTGGCCTTTATCTCGGCTTAGTCGTTAACGCCAGAATCGGTCTTCAGGTGGAATTATTGGAGGTTAGATTGAGATCGTTTGAATGGATCTGTCTGGATTTGCAGTTTGAGATGTGCTTGTTGTGTTTTTGTGAGTAAAATGTTTGGAAACTCATGTAAGATATTGCAGTAGACCTACTTTAATTTTAATTGACTAATTCGTCGCTAATTTAACTAACTGACGTATCTGACATTTTGGACTAAGCCGATAGCCGACCTAACTATAGTAATTTGATACATTTTCTGAGTCGAATCGATCTGTATAATCGGCGTATCTGTACCTATACCTTACGGTCCCCATGATATTGCAAAAATCGAGACCGATATATCTACAGTTTACAAAAAAAAAAAAAAAAATAGCTTCTTTCTTAGTAAAATTTTCTTCGAATCAGTTACGTCACTTAGTTAGATTAGCGACGAATTGAATACAGTGTATTCCAATTTTTATCATTTCATCTATAATTAGTTCCGAGTCATCTAATTTGGTTCGTATTTTTCTTCTCGTAAGTATAGGTAAGCACTTTTAGAGCCTTCACATTAAATCTTTCAAATTATTCTCAACTTCATAAAATTAAGGTCTTCTTCCGGATCCATCAATAGATAACCTTTAAAATAACTAGAACCAACATAACAACATTCGTCAATCAAACAGCCATAACCCTAAAACGCGCCCATCAATCGGAATTAATTACGAAAAAATTCCGAAATGAAGCACAATGATTATCAATCCGGAATGATTGACTGAGTGCCCGCACAGGTGCTGTAGTGATGAATAATATTATAATTGCGACGGGATACGTCTTAATATCAATAAAGCAGGTACGGCAACTAATGCCCGTTGAATAAACATCAATCAATCAATGCGCTTCATGTGGACGAGAAGCAAAAAGTGGAGCGCTGATGGAATAGTGTGGATCGGGGTTTATTTAACAAATATTATTTATATTTTTGTGTTATTTGAAAAATATAGGTGTTGATAATCAACACCCATATTTTATTTAGCCTATTTAATATAAAAGCATTTTTTTTTTCTTAATTACCATGTAGCATATTATTTAGCATTTTTTTTAGCCATACTTTAACAAAAAGTACGGCTTAAGTATAGCTTGGCTTAAAGTATGGCTGACAAAAGAGAACTAGAATGATAAGGTGGTATTTCTGTAGACGTCGACTACAGATTTATCTCGCCAAATTGGTGCACTAGTTAATACAAATCGATTGATCGATTTTCTCTGATGCGTTGAATACTGTTTTGCGTAATATAAGAGGTAGGTAGTTCTTTCTACGTCTCATATAACATTCATACGATTCGCGATCAGTTCTTTAACGTTTATGTGTAAATAATTTGTCCCACTGTTTCCAAATTAAATTGCATCCACCCTGCAAATTAAATCAATAATAATATTAATAAAACTATAATAAAGGCATATCCACAACCCTCTAGCAAGTAGTAGGTAAGCAAAGCAAAAAAAAACAGTGTTTGCTCGACAATGAGCCGTTGAAACGTAAGGCTGCGCGCGCACGACCACTGTGTGTGTCCGCGTGTGTGCCCGCGTGTTTGTCTGTTTGCTTTGCTGCTTGCGTGTTTGTTTTCTAGTGAAATGGCCGTCAGGTGCGTGTTTGGAGATTTCGGTTTTTGGAAATGGATAGTTGAGCTTGTTGGAAGAACGCGGTTAGTCAATGATGTGGTGAAGGTTGTCTTGTTTTAAATGAAGCCTGGTTTATTGTTTGAGCTGTAAAGACTTCATGATTTTAGTCTTTATGTACGCAAAGGACATGACCTTATGTTTCAGAGAGCTAGGGAGCTGCTGCCTTTGTCAGTTTGTGTAACCCGCGAAATTCAAATTTTCTTTCGTTTTTTGCGATTTGCAGGTCAGTGTCAGGTTGTACCTTGGTCAAAATATAATTCTCGACAGTAAAAATATGTATTCACATAATTATAAGCATACAAATCATCAATACATCTCTTATAAGTTAGATTCGGGCTATCAATGCGCATCACCTTAAGTCTCAGCATAGATTTGCCTCTTAGATCCACCTGACCTTATCACATAGGTACGCACAGGAGTTTAGTCATCAAAACCAGGATGACAAGTATCTATTTTGCTCTTTCATTTCATCTACTAATAATGTAGTTATAGCTCTATCAAGCTAGAACTACATTATTAGTACTTTTGTCACTTTAGTTTTAAACATAGACTAATAACAGTTTAATGGTCCAAATTAAAGCAATCTTCAGAACGTCTTGGTCAAGAACTTGTCTAAAACGTCACAGATCTGAAATAGGAATACATTTCTAGACTTTGTCTGAACCAGCCAGACGTTAGGACTACAATTAGAATTTGATATCCTAGATTGTGTTAGCACTTTGATGTTATGCAGACTGACAGATCCTTTGCTCAGTATTTGGATTGACATCTCGATAAATGCTTTTACATAATAATTGGATGTTTCAACTGTTGAATAATTTTCGGAATTATTCATAATTTTAGCTTTTTAACTTTTCATTTCTAACTTTCAACTGCTGCCTTTTATAACCATCTTTACTTTTTGTAATATATTGTGATGTGGGTAAACGAACAATAAATCAGTCTCGCATGAACTGTCTTTGGATTTGCATCGATATTCCACAGTGGCGACGAGTAATTATAAAAAGCAGTAAAATACCAAGATGCCGATCGGGAAAATACACGCATTTGATCTGGATGGAGGTGAAAACTGGCCAGCATATGTGCGTTTAGTGGAACAATTTATTTTATTGAACGACATAAAAGATAACCTACGCGTGGCCACGCTGGTGACGCATGTCGGAGCGCCGACCTATCGACTGATGTGTGATCTGTGTGCTCCAGACAATCCAGAGGATAAAACCTTTACCACGTTAGTGGAGCTAGTGAAAAATCATCAGGAACCCAAAAGCATGTTGTTATAGCATGAATCATAGAATGATCAACGCGTCGATGGTTAGTGACTTATGACTCCGTCAGAGACTGTTGTGATTTTGACAAAAGACGATCGTGTTGTTAGTTTGTTACTACTCTCGTGATAGTAAATTACCTAACATGATCAAAAGTAGGCTGGTGCCGAGATCAACCTCAAGGAGTGTTAGGGTCGCGGGTTGTTCGAAAGAGATAACGTGGCCCTGGCCGTGGCCATAGGCAACTGAAGGAACACGGGTCGGTTTTAGCCAGTAAAAGTCTGACACGCCCTCCCGCTCCACCCAGAGCGAGAGAAGTCATTTGATGATTTCCCATCCACAAAAAAAGGGTCTCAGATCACAACAGTAACCTATTTTAGCAAATACCTAATTTATTTGTCGCAGATAGATTGTCGAATCCGCTGTTTTACAAAACAGCTCCGTTATGTAAAACATCTAAACGACGTTTAGCTATTTATTCCGCTCGCTCAGCACTGCCGCGGTTGGTAACAGTTCACACACACACACACACACACCCCCACATTCTTAGTTCTTACCTAACCTAAACCAGTCAGCCAGGTCAGGGTATCCTAGCTTAGTTACTGCGGCCGATTCGGCATTAGAAGCCACACCAAACGCTTACTGTGACTGCAGATAAGCCATTCTGCATTGCGCCTACACGTAGGAAGCATTTTTGTAATACGTAACGCAATGGCAATCCAGCTGAACATGGGTCTGTTTTGTAAAATAGCTAGCGGTTATATAAAACAGCGAATGCGACAATCCATCTGAAACAAAACTAAACACGAAACAATCATTAAGAACATTTTTCTTTCATTCTCATTCGATCATATTACAAAGAAAACAGACAGTGCATAGAAACATACACACACTTATAATACCATAGATATATTATTTAATTCCATAAACACAGACGTAAAAAATCAATCAATAAAAAAATAACAGACGTTGTCTACTTAAAAGCAAAACGAGCTACTAATGAACACTGTTCGAAATATATTTACAATGTAACAAACTGCACTTCTACGCTCCCTTATTTCATAATTAATAGAGTTGAAATTCGCGTAAATACCCGCTAAAAGGAAAGACATAACGTCAATAAAGATTAAGCGGATTCTCAGAGTCGAGTTACGCGTTTCGACTGATGGACGGACTGACGGACCGACGGACAAAAATCCGTCCGTTGACGTGTGATTGACAGTGAGACGGTGGCTCCATCTGTCCCGGTGTAAAAAGACATTTGACGTTGAAGGGTTAATCTGTCCCGGCTCTTAGTTCGTGTTTTATTTTTAGCGATGTTTTCTGAGATATTAAAACAAGCTTTATGTTTTTAAAAGTCGTATTAAATAGGATGCAAAAAATGAGAGCAAAGGACCGCTTTTTAAATGACTTTGTGCGGTGTGAAATAAGTATATCAATGTTTCTTTTTAAGTTCTGGTTTAAAGTTTGAACTACCTCACTAAGTTAGTGTTTAATTTAATGTTGCTGAACTGTCAAAATGAAATCGATTCCGATTGATAGTGTGCTACGCAATTGCCCCGCAGGGCCAAGGCAATTAGCAATCGCTATCAAAGCGTTTCGTACAACAATTTTCAACAGGATTGACATAAGCTTTTCGGGTCCCATACATTTTTGATGTTTCCATGATCGTTTTCAACGATAAAATCCCACTACGTATGTCTAGGGTCTAGGCCCTTAGTGACTACTGTCAAAGCACTAAAATCGCAATAATTATTCTATTCTCTCCAAAATTAAAACATCTCAAAGACTTGTTGAAACGCCGTTTATCAAAAATGACACTTAAGTGATTGATTAGAGGGGAGACTAAATATATTTTCTTTGGCATCAAATATTATAATTATATCTATCCGTCCGTCATTCATCGGCCATCATTCTGATATTTTCTTTTGGCATCTGTAAGAGAAATTGTATTTTTTTGGATACTAGTTTTGTGCGAAGGCTTTACTTGGTACTTTTGCAGAACTTTTAACAAAAAAATTGTTTTTTTTTAAGTTAACTATAATATCTCAGAATGATACAATTGCTTATCATCGTCACATATAACAAGTTTCGGGCTATGAAACACTAACATTCAGTCTTGATTGAAGGCTCTCCCTATTCGGATATAAAATAAAAAAACTTCGGCCAACTCTTTCATCCTGCAGAAGCTCTCCTTGATTTGAAGCAATTTAACGCCCATTTATTAAACGTCCGTAATGGCTTCTAGGTACCCCAAAGATTAATTAGTTTGATGTGTCTCAGAGTCGTAGTGAATCACATTTCTGAACAAACTGTCCCACACAACACTACTCTTGTTATTAGCTTAACGTTTTAGCAACACGAAGTTGCGAAGTGGACCAACTCAACGTCAATCATCCTCGCTGATTGATACTTACACTCCTACTTACCTCACATTTTTAAAACGTGCGTAATTACGGCAAAGCTCACACTTTGTCACTCTTCGCGAAGAAAGGAACGCAACTTGGCAATTATATCGTTCGTACGTCAACGGGACGCGCGCGTGTGGTCTTCCGAGAAACGGAACGTGTCCGGATGATGCGCCTGAGTGCATTTTTGTAAAGCAGTGAGACTTTTAATGGAGGAGTGGGTACTTGGCACTGAACTGTTGTGTTAACATTGCATAAAATGTGACAAGTTGTGGGCAGCTCGCGATAACAGCTTCATATTTCTTTCATTTCATGCTAAAACATTTCTAGTTCTACTCCAACGAATTTATAAGTAAACCGTGTGGATCATCATCTGATTATAAGTCACCGACTTTACAAAAAGGCGCGACAACAATATTACGAGCGAGCTCTACCCGAAAATAACCGACGTATCGGCAACCCATCAAAACGAATCGATCGCATCAATAATAATCCCAAGAAAAAAATGAGTGGGCGCCCCTCAGATACAGATCAAATTAACGGTCAACCGAACACAAAGCCCGGCCAATCAGCAGGCTGATTCTTTCTCAAACGCTTCACGTATTTACGTCACATTTCTTCGATTCTGCGGCACGTTCGCGACGTAATAAGCGGACGGGGGAGTCCGCTCGTCGCGTCCGTCACCGTGGGGTGGTCCCGGGCTCCCGGACTCCCGATTCCCGGTCCCGGAGAAGGGGGTCCACCGGGTGGCGTCCGGCGGAGTTAATGAAGTTTTCTCAGCGATTCCCACAGGTCGTCACATGCGGGCAGAGTTTGCTCGGCACATATTGTACACGTCTCGCTATCGTCAGATATTGCCCGGGTGAAAATGTTTTAATAAGCGCATCCCAGGACGCGGCCGGCCGTTATGTCCGGACCCGTTTGCCCGGCCCGTCTTATTAATGTCTATTGTTTGCGAGTTTCGCGTTATTGCGTGTGTATTGATGGTACAGCCTTGGAGTTTTTATGTTCTTAGTTAGATGTGGTGCTGGTTTAATCTGGCGGAGCAAAGGCAAACATGGTAATATCCAAGGAAGTTTACATAGACAACGCAAATATACTATGCAATATTGAAATCAGTTTTCACATATCAAAGAGTTTTCCACCTGTAAATATTGGTTTTATTTTCAGACACACCAACTTCCAATTATTAATAAAAATCAACTTTTAAATTCATGGTGGTCTAATAATAAAATTGGTATTACACAATTACACTTATCTTTCGACTGTCACCTTAGATTTAAATACTTTTTTCTATTTTAAACCGAGACTTAGAAAAAAGTTCAAAGTTTTAAACCGAGACTTAGAAAAAAATTTTTCTTCAATCATTCAAAAAACACTAAGTTACTATACAATCACGTCAGAACCATTAACTTTTCAGTCTCAATAATTTCAGCCCTTATTCCGTTCACCAAGGTTGTTGACACAAAATGGAGCAGGTTAACGTATCGCGCGTTTGACCTTGACCCCACTAATCGGTGGCCGTAAATCTCAATACCGGCCACATCATGTGCGAGGCTGCGAATTGTTTCCGAGGTTATTCTGGCACAGACGGATGAATAGGTGAAGTGAGATATTGTTGAGACAGTATGTACCCGGTTGGTGGATCCTAAAACATTCAGCATTAGAAATTAGCAAGAAAAACACTATAAAGATAAAAAAAACTTTAAATAAATCATAATCTTATACCTACATCACTTTCCGTTCCATAATTAATCAAACTAAATCTTATAAATATTTATGGTTTTCTTTTTTATGATCCTATAGGCTCCAAAATCATACAATTATATATAAAAATTAAAAAATAATTAATAATTATTAATAATTATTATTAATTATTTATTTTATTTTTTAGATATTTTTAACTTTATTAACACGTGCTTATTTATGTCAACCATTTATGACGGGGATCGGAACTGTTTCTCCTAAACACAGGTTATACTGTAACCTATCTAGGAGAACAGTACGGCACCTACTAACTAGATTAAGAACGTATGCTTGTGCTTTATACATAACCTACCATGCCATGTAATCTAGTCCTTGTTGAACAATAAAATATATTCTATATTCTATTCTATATTCTAATTATACCTAAATACTCCCTGCAAACATGCGCAATAAGTATCCCGACTGTTTGATTGGAAAGAAAGAAAGAAAGAAAGAAAAACGTTTATTTGGACACAGTTCGTGAAACACAAAAATACAAAAGAATAAAACAATGCGAAAATAATATTATAACAACAATAGTGTGTGCCTCACGGCTGCGCCAAAAAGGTCCATTTCAGCATTAATGCCAGACAGATGCTACCTGACGCTGGTTTTCTAATGAACCTTTAGGGACAAGTGACGGGGAGTACAAACAGTTTCAACATACATAATATATAATTTATAGATAATTTTTAAACTTATAAATAAATATATAAAATTAATAAATAAATAAACAACTTAATACTCAATCAAAATATAATAACAATGAAGAAAAATAAAATAATACTAATTTTGGCGTCCGTAACTATAACAATTTTTATCCAACATCACCAAGCGATGGTCCTACAGCTATTTATTGTAAAGTGCACTAATCCAAACTTGTGAACGTTCACGCGTGATGCAATTTGCTCGAAATTAATAAACTTTGTGAGGTCGCTTCTGACCAAAGAGATTTTCCGTTACCATTTGGTTTTCCATCTGCACTTCATTCTGTCCATCTATGTAGGTATAAATTATTTTCTATGAATTTCTTCAGTCCACTGTCATACACTTGTTTCGTTTCTAAAAAAATTCAATTGAGAATGAAGTAAAGGTCAAAACTTTCAATACACCTACATGACGTAAAATATTATTACCCCCGTTTCAAAATGTTCATTTCCAAAACTCTAATTAACAATCTATTGTCTGACCCGACAGACGTTGTCCTGTCCCAATTTCAATAATTCAAAATTCCCATATAAAATCCACTTTCAGTTTTCCCGAATTTTCCAATTTTCCCGGCATTTTTTTCAATTTTTCTCACCGTTTAAACCTTCCGTAGACTACGACAAACACTTTAAAACCAAAATCAGCTAAATCGGCCCAGCCGTTCTCGAGTTTTAGCGAGACAAAGGAACAGCAATTGATTTTTATATATATAGATTCGTTACAGAAAACCGTAGAATACGTCCACACATTACAAGAAGAACTAAACACTAATTAAAAATAAAGCCATAAACACACCCTGCAATCAAACGCGCGATTACCGCTCGCACTGAAACGCCACGCATGACGGTAACCCCTCTACTACATAAAGCACTCAATAAGGCACCACGGGAGTGCATTAATGACATTTTTCACATGTTTCTAGCTCCGATCACAGGTCAAGTTGTGGGGGGGCCACCCTTAAGGTGGGGGTGTCAGGGGGAGTTAGGGGGTGTTTCTAGAAGGCGCAGACGTCTCCCGTCAATCAGT
Organism: Cosmia trapezina; assembly: GCA_905163495.3. Classification (NCBI taxonomy): domain Eukaryota; kingdom Metazoa; phylum Arthropoda; class Insecta; order Lepidoptera; family Noctuidae; genus Cosmia; species Cosmia trapezina. Next base: position 27,793,696 of record LR991028.1, on the reverse strand, counting down.
TCGGTTCGACGTGACTGGAATGCTATAGGAAAGTTCGCAGACCGTTAAGGCGGTTTTTTTTATGATCGGCGATTATTTGGCGCTGTGCGGCGGTAATCTCGTCGATGTGTTCGATGCTTTATGTCGTGTTTGTATTGGGTATGTGTTATGGGTGCGAATGGTGAATTCGTAGCTGGAAATAATTCCGTGGAAGCCTAAATTGGTTGGTTATTTTATAGTTTTTTTTTTTCGTAAGGTTGTCTTGGCTTGTTGCCTCTTCGTTTTCTCATTCAGTAGCATAGAGCGTTCAATTTCGAAGAATGATAACTTAATTTGCTGGCCATTGTAGAGGGTCATAATAAAACTACCTAACGTTTTCAAGGTTTGCTTGGAATTATGTACTTAGCCTGAAAACTACCCAAGCCAGGCTTATTTTTTCTCTTCTTTAAAAGAAGAATAATATGCTTGAACTTGACAAACACACGGTAACAATTTTAAGTAAACCAGATACACTACTTATACTGGAACTAGTTTTTCCAAAGTTTATTTAAACCGACGAAGATATCTCGGCTTATTTTAACAGTAAACACAATTTAGGCTTTAAACTTTACAGTTAAAAAGGAAGCGGAAAAATTCTTACGAACTTAGCATTAAGTAGTCTGATAAAATACTTACTTAATTTTCTTTGTAGTGTATTTTTTTTTGTGAAATCTGTTGTTTTTATTAGGGTTCCGTACCAAAATGGTTAAAAAGGAACCCTTATGGTGTGACTCTGTGTCTATCTGTCTGTATGTCACAGCTGGATATCTCAAGAACTACTAATGCTATCAACTTGAAATTTGAAACAATTTTAGACGATGTTTAACCCAACAATTTTGCAAGTAAGAAAGAAGTAAAAATATTTATATTTTTTTTTGTAACAGGGACTGAAAGGGGGTCTTCAAAATTCAAAGTGGGGCTACTAGGGCATGTGGGGTAGCATATGAAAGGGCGCTGTTTGCACATTCTCAAACATTTTTTTATTTTTTTTAGCCCCCATATTTTTCGACTTTTGATGAAAAATGTAAAAAAAAGACCGTTCCCCCCCCTTAACTCCGAAGTTTGCAAACATAAAAATCTGAAATTATTGTATGTGATAGAAGTTTATGTAAAGATTACAGGAAAAATAAAACGATGTCTCTAAATAGCACACTTTTTCAGAAATCGGGACGGAACCTTCGGTGCGCGAGTCCGACTCGCTCTTGACCGGTTTTTTTATGAAGTAAGGTTCCTTTTCGTGTGTAAGAAGGGATACTGCATTGTGTGGTTTTAGACAGCCCCAGTGGAAGATTTTCCTGTTTATTTTCTTGGTGATTTTTTCGGAATCAGGTTTTTAGGGTACACACGGCTACACATCAAGCTATACATGTCCAGTTTACACTGACCTCTCATTGTAAGGAAATCCTATACATTGCGACATAGCCTTATACTGGAAATGTATAGCTTGATCTGTAGCCGAGTGTACCTACCCAGTGTTTAAGCGGTTGTCGTATTTGCCGACTTTGTTTAGATTCCATGTAAAAAAACAAAATATAAATTCTTGATTCCTGTTTGTTCTCTATAATGTAAATGTTTTTTTTTAGAGAAATTATCATTTTGAAAAGTTGTTTTTCTATTTGACGCAACAATAATTTCCTTGAGTTTGATGCGTCAACCGTAAACCACGACGCGTCTGCGCGACATGTCGACACATCGGCGACAGGTCGTCACGCGTCACCTCGGCGACGTCGCGCGTCGCGGCGACCAACACGACCACTCACCGGTCACCGGACCCTACTAATAACAATGTTTTGATGGATGTCTAATACCTACCTGGCTTTTTATAGATCTGATTCAATAGGTACACACGGCTACATATCAAGCTATATATTTCCAGTATAAGCTGACCTCTCATTAAACGGAAACCCTATACAATGCGAGATCAGCTTATATTGGAATAGTATAGCTTGATATGTAGCCGTGTGTACCAAGTGGACTTCGAACTTTGGACTTCTAGTGATATCAAAATTATGGGAAAAATCATACAATATAATCAGGTAAAACAATAATGATTTTGCGATTTGTTAATATTAATATCTAAAATCGTTTGGAAAATTAAACAAACGTTTCTGTAATTGATTGCGGATTATCGACGATAATGTCGTATAAAGGTCGATATTAAGTATGTCGATTACGATCATTTGAAAACCTAAGTTTGATAGTACAAACACTAAAAGAAGAAAAGTTACAAAAGTTTATAAGCGACCAGTTTAAAACTAACAGCAAGTTGCAACCAAAAAATGCCGAAAACAAACCGCCATTCGTTCATTCCTTTTTTAAATTCCGCTTACGAACGAATAAAACCGACGTAAGGTGATCGGTGATCACTCGAAACCGACGTCCCAGTGAATGAACGAACGGATGAATGAATGAGTGAGTGAGTGAGTGGAGGGCCGGGGACACCAGTTGATCAACCATGATGCGCTCGTGTCCGTCAAAGTCATTCAGAGTGAAATAGGGAGGAGAGAGTTCGAGCAAGGATGGGACAACTACCCCTAATGTTGCTTTAATTAATTTTCCAGAAAACAGATTCTTGCGTCTAATTTAAAATTAATAATTTTACTTACCTACGCTGCGTTTTGATTGTTTAGTGCTCCGAAACTTCAGCACTTCAGGCTTTTAAATATTTTGTGCACCATAATGCTGTACCAAAATATTCCTAACCTAACTATCGACACATCGTAACAATAAAACAAAAATAAAATTAATATTTTAGCATTATCAAATAAATAACACTTAAATATGCAATATGTATGTCGTTGCGACTTATAAATTTGACTAGTAGCTATTTAGTGGCATTTACTGCCGTGTGCCTGAACATGTGTCTCATGTGTTATTGTATATTAATAGACGACGATCAAATTTATGTCAATCATAAACGAATTTTACAGAACATCATGTGCGTTTTGCGATTGCAGCATTAATATGTCATTTTAAACGGATTTTCTATAGCGTTATTACGTCAACAATCTGTCATACCCGTCCATAATGTCACCACTGACATAACTAGTGTTGAGCCAAATATCGATAAAAACCCGGAAGATATTTGCACAAACTTGCAATATAACAGTGATATGTGACGATTTTTATTGAGCGATTTCTGAATTTTATTTACGTACAGTCGCTCGCAACACGGACTATCGAGCGCACATTAAAATACGTAGCGAATAGTGGTTGTGTAAATCAAAAGGCTATAAAACGCCACAATTCGGCCGGAGCCGACTCCACGCTTGCGTAGCGCTTGATTTATACGCTGGCCGTTTGCCGGTGCGAAAACCTACCTAGTGACGTCACGGCTTTTGTTTTTCTGTTTTTTTTTTGTACAGACTTTTTTATTGATGGCGTTCAGATAAAAAGTGGCGGTGATAGGGTTACCGTATTGGGTAGGTTTTAAAGAAGCGCGTGAAGCCTGTTGTCTGTCATCGTATGCGGAACTGACAGTTTTAATTGTCTAGAAGCTTTTGCCAGCGGCTTCGCCCGCGTCGATGTCGGAAATTATGCCACGGAAACCGTACATTTTTTCGGGATAAAAAGTAGCCTTTGTGTTAGCCCAAGGTGTCAGCTACCTCCTTAAAAAATTTTATCAAAATTAGTTCAGCCGATTGAGCGTGAAGAAGTAGTCATTTCAACGAGTCTTAACTTTTCATTTAGTTAAAGAAAAACAATTTTTCAAACATATATTGTGCTACTGTTAGCTTAGATAGAGATTATTGCAAGTGACACTACGTTTTGATGCGAACCTACAATAACTAGACATTCATCATCTGCCTAGCCTTTTCCCCAACATGTTGGGGTCGGCTTCCAGTCTAACCGGATGCAGCTGAATACCAGTATTTTACATGGAGCGACTGCCTATCTGACCTCCACAACCCAGTAACTGGGCAATACGATACCCCTTGGTATGACTGGTTGTCAGACTTTCAGGCTTCTGACGACCCGTAACGTCTGTCAAAGATCCACGAATGACAGCCGGGACCAACGGCTTTTTTTTCGTGATTTCCGAGGCACGGAGGAGTCTCGGTATGTAAAGATGGTCACCCATCCACGGACCAACCTCAGCAAGCTTAGCTTAACCTGATGGATCGACTCGTGCGGCTGTTATTACTTAGCCACTAGCTCCTCTTTCTTTCATCCAAGTTAAAGTCAAAACGCACTTTGAGACTCACTGTATTGCATAATCAGCCTCGAAGTGAGGTCATTCCTTATTTGACACCTCACTAAAAGCCCAAAAAAATCTTAACCCACTATCGCCACCTCGAAAAAAACAACACTTAAAAACGAAAACACAACTACCCTTCGCGCAAACCCTGCATCGCCGAACGTCCGAACTAACTGTGGCATCACAATTTGTGAATGATTTTTCGTTCGGTGTCCCGAGCTGGGCCGTCCTGGCCATTTCATAGCCATTTGTCAGCCGGGCGAAAAAGATGCATGTAGGGCCCAATGACTTTTTTTTTTCTCTTTTTAGGCTTTTACGCGGATCCATCGACACGTGAAAGTGTGTTAGCGTTGGTAGGGTTTATAAATCTAGTGCGTTGTTCGTGGAAGTTTATAGGTTTTAATTTTTTGCGGTTTAAAGTGTGTGACGTGTGGCTATGGATAAAATTTCGAGTGGATTGAGCTGTTCTGTTGAGTTTGGGGCTGTATAGTGTAACAAGTAGCGTTAGAAAAAAGAAAGAAAAGAAAGAAAAACGTTTATTTGGACACAGTTCGTTAAAAAGTCATGACGACGCGCGACGTTACAAGACCTATTCGAACTAAATCTCGTCTTGTTAAACAAAGTATACTCTTAAGGGGTCAACTTTTACTACATTTACGTTCGCATAACTCGTCAAATTTATATAGGGTGACTGGTAATTAGTGACCGATACTTAAACATATCATTGTCCTCATGATAACAAACAACTTTTACTATGGGACCAACCCTGAAATCGCGAAAAAAAATCAGCTGCTCCCTACATTATGTTGGCACTCGTCAAAGTGTAGGGCTGCTGATTTTTTTTTTCGCGATTTCAGGTTTGGTCCCATAGTAAAAGTTGTTTGTTATCATGAGATTAGATTAGATTTATTTATTCGAGTTGAGTATCATGAGTACAATCATGTGTTTTAGTATCGGTCACTATTTACCAGTCACCCTTTTATATGATTTTTTTTCGCGATTTCAGGTTTGGTCCTTTAATACCTTAAATTCGTTCATAATGGTGAGTACAATATCGCCTTAAGAGGTTGTGCGTTATTTATGTTACACATTATAAATAGGTTATGTATCTACCATACATCGCCCTAAAAATTGACTTACCCGAGAAACATTCAATCAATCTGCCTAGCCTTTTCTCAACTATGTTGCGGTCGGCTTCCAGTCTAACCGGATGCAGCTGAATACCAGTATTTTACGTGAAGCGACAGCCTGTCTGACCTCCACAACCCAGTTACCGGGTAATACGATACCCCTTGGTAAGACTGGTTGTCACATTTTTGGGATTCTGACGACCCGTAACGACTGTCAAAGATCCACGAATAATAGCTTGGACCAACGGCTTAACGTGCTTTCCGAGGCACGGAGGAATCTCGGTATGAAAAGACGGTCACCCATCCACTGACCAACCCCGGCAAGCGTAACTTAACCTGACTGATCGATCTTTGCGGCTGTTATTACTTAGCCACGAGCTCCACGAGTACCCGAGAAACATTGTTGCTCTTAAAATTTAATAAATGTCACTTACAGCAGATTTACTGCTGCATTTGATTGGTGACAAATTCTCAGTTTACATAAGGTCTCATCCACACCATGCCACTCGCCAACCCACTGCCACACACGCCTGGAGTTAGGGCCCTCGCTCACGACGACTTTTTGTAGCGATGCAATAGTGATGCTGTCGCTAGCTGTGTGCCCTCGCCCACGGGCCCAGATTCAGTCGCGATGCAAACGCGATACTGGCGCGCTTCTGTCGCGATGCAAACGCGATTCAGTAACGGCACAAAAATACCTGCGATCGCTACAGTTGCAAGATGGACTCCGTTGAGGCAACATTAGTCACGTTGTCTTTGGTGCTGCTTTTACTTAACAGGTTAAATCCAATCTTTGTTCAAAGGCATACTATTCTATCAACGATTACTTAAACGATAAGAATAGTTGGTCGCTGTGATTAACTCAAGACAATGTTTATGTTATGTTCTTTCTCCAGGATCAGCTCACATAATGACAGGTTACATGAGTTAAGTACTAAAATTGTTTATTTTATTTGACAAAAATATAATTTAATGTATTGTGTTGCGTAAATTATTTTGCATAGGTACTATTGTATAGAATCTAGTTCTTCTAACTGAACAGACAGCTGTGCTGCTGGGGAGTTTGTTCCGCTACTTCTTCTTCCCAGCTAAAGCACTAGGAAGTGGTGAAGGGCGGGCGTTTTGTGGGGACTGTCTTACTGTAATTTTGACGTTCAAAAAGTGCTGATTCTCAGCCTAATTTGAATAAAGGACTTTTGATTTTTTTTTTTTTTGAGGTTAACTGCCACGCCGGTCACCGGTGACCTCAAACAATTAATTTTCTATTGTGTCTATTGTCTGGCAGCTAATGTGGTAAGCAGCCGAAGCGTAGGCAACGAAAGCTCGGTTCTCCACTCACGCGCCCCCCTCCCTCCGTTCTCTCCCCGATGTCGTCCGACACGGTCGCGCGTTTATTTTATTTTATTTTATTTATTTATTCATTGTTTGCATCGATACAGTCGCGATACTGTAGCGCGTTGGCATCGCTTCTGTAGCGCGTTGCAAATGCGACTAACGCGCGTTAGTAGCGATGCAGTCGCACATTTCGTAAACGCGCGACAGCATCGCTACAAAAAGTCGCCGTGGGCGAGGGCCCTTAGCGTATTGTGACAACAGTTGTCGGCCACACGTGCGCTGACGTTATAAAACGCGTGATTGAAGCGAGCCCGCAAAAATGTCGGCCAACGGACCGACGGGCGCCAAACCGCGACCGCCCAATTTATATTTCACTATTATCCACGAGAACCGAGCCGATTTACGATTTCATTATACCAGGCCCCGGCAACTCGGTAACTCGTTGATTTAAAATGCACACGATTTTTGTGCGAAAATATGTGTCGGACGTCGTTTGCCTTTGATTTATTTGGTCGTCAATAAGGTAAAGTTGTCTAGCGTGAGGAGATTGTTGATGTTGCGTGTTGGGAATTAAGTCTCCGTTTGGTGTTGTGTTATCTAGGGCATTCTAACCAACCCAATTCTGTGCAAGTGATTAAATCTAGTTAGGTCAAAAGTATTCTGAAACTTTTCTATAAAACATCTGATTTATAATCTCTGAGGGCTTAGTGCGAGTTTCCATACTTACTCGATCACGTTAACGTAAACGTCAGTTTGTACTGACACTGAAATAAGCGCCTTCTGTTGACTTTAGTGGGAATCACAATTATTCCATAACCATACAAATTGACGTAAGGTAACGTTGACGTAAGGTAACGTTAACGTAAACGCGATCGAGTAAGTATAAAAACTCGCACTAAGGTCTCTGATATTTAATTTTTATAACAAGCTACCTTCTTCTTTGCTAGATTTGCCTTTTAATGCGTTTAAAATTAAAGTTAAATCCAATCTTTGTTCAAAGGCATACTATTCTATCAACGATTACTTAAACGATAAGAATAGTTGGTCGCTGTGATTAACTCAAGACCGGATATCTATGCTCAAGACAATGTTTATGTTATGTTCTTTCTCCAGAATCAGCGTACATAATGACAGGTTACATGAGTTAAGTACTAAAATTGTTTATTTTATTTGACAAAATATAATTTAATGTATTGTGTTGCGTAAATTATTTTGCATAGGTACCTACTATTGTTAGAATCTAGTTCTTCTAACTGAACAGACAGCTGTGCTGCTGGGGAGTTTGTTCCGCTACTTCTTCTTCCCAGCTAAAGCACTAGGAAGTGGTGAAGGGCGGGCGTTTTGTGGGGACTGTCTTACTGTAATTTCGACGTTCAAAAAGTGCTGATTCTCAGCCTAATTTGAATAAAGGACTTTTGATTTTGATTTTGAATTTAAGAATACATCTGAACTATTAAGGCCGAACTATACGCCAATGATCTTGAGTGGTTAGCTTGCGCGTTCTGTGCTGAGCTCACGCAACGCGTCGTACGTCCAGCCAGTAATAGGACTCGCCCATCAAGGAGCGCTGTCCCAAATTAGACGCATTATTAATTTATTATACATAAAACAAAAGGCATTTTAATAAAACACGTATACTAAAAGATAAATAATTAAATTACCTTTAAAATGGTGAAGGTTTCATAAAAATACGCCTAACAGTTTTTGCGTGATTCTCAGTTTTTTATCTGCGTTAGACATAACTTTACAAATTAATTACACTACTTAATATAAACATAATCTAAATTATTCACATATTAAGTTATTAAGAAAATGCTCTAATTTAACATATATTTTTTCCAAATCATTAACACTACTCGTTTCGACGTGATCTTCAGTTTAAAATCATCAAAAGTCAGATAGCGTCGCCTTAAGGGCTTGTTTCACCACTTACGATTAAGTTCCTATTAACTTTTGAATTTATTCGGTAAGTAGTGCCTATTCGGACATCGTAAAATAGGCCCTTAAAATAATAAATCTAGATGACAAAAAACTTTTATCAATAAAAATCGAACAATGAAGAACAACTGCTAAATCCGACAGCTATCACATGTCGTGGTCATATGAATTAAAACTGTAACCACCATTTATCTTGTCGTTTGAAATACCAACGATACACTTCCTTCAGTAAAGAAGGCGTTGGAAATTATCCTGCCAGTCGCTTATTGTCACTGGCTGTCAGTTTAAATATTTAATTGACGGCGATTTACGTTGACAACGCGATGTTTAAGTGTTAGAGCCTTGTATTTGCATGCGTTGTATCCTATGACTATGTCATGAGACTTGACCGAAGTATCGTTGTAAAATATTTTCTTGGAAAATTGGATTAATTGGGTTAATTGGGTTTATTGGTTTGGGTTGGGTTTGGTTGGGTTGGGTTATTGGGTTTGGGTTTGGTTGGGTTGGGTTGGGTTGTTATTGGGTTGGGTCATTGGGGTTGGGTTGGGTTTTGGGTTGGGTTTTGGTTATTTGGGTTCGGTTGGGTTGGGTTGGGTTTGGGTTGGGTTGTTAAATTGGGTTATTTTTACCTTTTAAGCGAACTAATTTAAGCCATCATTCTTCTTTTATTTACCCGCGTCCTGGACATTCTGCTGCTGACAACTCATCAGAACGAAGAAGAAAAGAGTCGAGAAGGCAGATTATCTATAATCCTTATCCATATCCTAAGGGCACGTCTTCCCTACCATTACCGCGCCCCCCGGTCTACTCCTTGATATACAATGGTCTCTGTTGCACCATGTAACATGAGGCAACAGGGGCTAGTGTGAATCTTTGGGTTCATTGGAGTAATCGAGACTGGTTAAACCACGCTGGGGTCGGTGCATTTCATTCATCATTCATTCATTTAAGGCGCAGATTTCCTGAAAACGATCAAAAAGGTGGTTTTTTAAAGCTGTGTATCTCATAAACCGTAAATAATTTTGACATGTAAAAAAAATATGATATTTTCAAGTCCTTTTCGCATACAGTGATGGAAGCTAAAACATAATTAAACATACTTGAATGCACCAAAAAAATCTTTAAACATACCTCCTAATAATCTTTAAAAGCTGTTTATCACTTCATTAGCAATTATAATTATAATTAAAAATATACCACGAAATGTCAAATTCCAAACTGCATCCAGTGATGGATTACTTTTTATTAAATAGTTAATTTCTAATTTTATACGATTTTATTTGCACTTTTACGACATAATTCCGGTGCGCGTGAGAATCTTCTATCTCGTACGTCAAACTAGACAGCCATAACGCCATTTCACTTACACACCGAGCTAAACCAAGCTTGGAACCAGGGCCTTAAACTTTTCATTTTGAAAGTCCAGTTACAGTTTTCTAAGCTTCTCATTTGATGTTCGCGTAAATTATAAAGAATATGCGCATAATAACTTGCATCAGCATCCCACAACAAGACAAAACATTACCCCAATCCAGAAGTTTTAATTTCCCAACACAAAGGGTAGGACTACACTCTATGCAATGGAAATAATAAAAAATAATTTATCCAGACGCTTCTCCACGCTACATAAATAATCATTACGAGACGCATTCAGACACAATTACATACTTGGGGATGGCTCGTTAAAAATCATATTCTAAGGGCGGGTGCAGACGGGGCGACCGACTCCCCGCTTGCTGGTAATGTGTTAAAAGCATTAGTGGTGAGACTTAGAATATATATCGTTTTTAGGGTTCCGTACCAAAATGGTAAAAAAGGAACCCTTATGGTGTGACTCAGTCTGTCTGTCTGTCTGTCGCAGCTGAATATCTCAAGAACTACTAATGCTAACAACTTGAAATTTAGAACAGTTTTAGATGACGTTTACCCAAGTATTTTGCAAATAAGAAAGAAATTTTTTTTTTGCACCAGGTGTTGAAAGGTGGTCTTAATAATTCAATGTGGGGCTACTAGGGCATGTGGGGTATCATATGAAAGAACGCTGTTTGCACATTCTCAAACATTTTTTTTTATTTTTTTTAGGCCGCATAGTTTTCGACTTTTGATGAAAAATGTAAAAAAAAAATACCGTTCCCCCCCCCCCCTTTTCTCCGAAGTTTCCAAAATTATTCTATGTATAGATTACAGGAAAAATAAAACGATGTCTCTAAATAGCACAGTTTTTCAGGAATCATTAACAAAAATTACATATACCTAAATGATGGTACGGAACACTCGGTGCGCGAGTCCGACTCGCTCTTGACCGTTTTTTTTTGAATTGGCTTGGCTGAATACTTGTATTGGGTTTAAGAAAATGTTTTTTCTCTTGTGTCAGCACGAAAATACCCCGTAGGTGTGATCGAAAAAAGGTTATCCAAGGCAAAGGCTAGGTAAGGCGTATCAAGGCTCACTACTCAGAGTGCGCCGTACGCATTTAAATATATTTCACTAGTCTCGCAATGCTCCGTTAGAAAGCAGAGTTGAATCGATTACTAAAAAAAAACATATCTTTCACTCTAAAGACTCATTCAGAAACGTCATCAGTAGGTTCAAACTCACAGAACAGAACATTTTCGCAGCACCACAAACTATACAGGGTGTGGTACAGATCATAAAACTGAACATCTTTTTATATGGGACTAACATCGTAATCGCAAAAAAAATATCAACTGATGTCCCATAGAAAACTTCAACAAGTTCTTACTCGACGCAAAAAAATATGGGACGGCTGATTATTTTTTCGCGATTACGATGTTGGTCCCATGTATAAAGTTGTTCAGTTTAATGGTCTGTACCACACCCTTAAATTTGACCATACCTTTCTGGTACAACCTGTATATTATATGTTCACTTTTCGTTTCATGGAGCTCTTTTTATTAGGCCTAATCGATGTTGGAAAATCAAAATCTGCCTAGCCTTTTCCCAACTATGTTGGGGTCGGCTTCCAGTCTAACCGGATGCAGCTGAATACCAGTATTTTACGTGGAGCGACTGCCTGTCTGACCTCTTTCCGATGTTGGAAAATAAAACAATAAATTCAATCCATCTAAAAGACTCATTTAGAAACTTCATCAGCATAGTGCAGTGTTTATGCCACTCTCACGATAACTCACAGAACATAACATTTTCGCGACACCACAAACTATAAAACACTTCAAGTCCCGACCACTTTTACTTTACACTCGTACATAAAAATTCGCCACCGAAAGTCGCTTAGCGTACAAACGGCTGCGAGGTGAGGCCACCCCCCGTTCCCAGTTAACACGGTTAATAATAGGCTCCTTACCCTCCCGCGCCTTATCTGCAGTATTAAACCATAAAACATTATAATTTACAACGCTATGTCGCTGGGCTATGACGTTCCGCAGGCTCTCAAAGTTTACGCGTTTTTACTGAGAGCGGGGGAAGGGTTGAGTTGAGTGAATGTGAGTGAAGTTTTGCAGATTTTTTTTGTTTTGTTTTCGTTTTCTTGTATTATTTAATCGATTAGGGTGACTGTTGATTGGTCAAATATGTTTTTATAATTTCTATCACATTTTGTATACGTGTTAAGGGATTGTATTCATCTATTGGCTGGGTTTTACCTTGGCCAGATCAGGCTTAGCATTGCCATACAACGTGGCAATGGCGCCAGTCTCTTGGGTACTTTACCAGTCGACAGCGATGCGGAGGAATTTTTCGACGCCATATTTTAGTTTTTTATCAGTTTTTATTTTTAATTTAATTATACTCTTTATATGTACTTACCTATTTATACAATAAATACATTAGTTATATTGTCTAAAGTGTTTTATGTAAGTAAGTCAAGGTTAAATTTTTTTTTTTTTCACAAATTGCAAAGACAAGATTGGCATTTCATCAATCTTTTCGCTTTTGTTTTCTTTGTTTCGAAGTCCACTATTTTCCTCTAATTTTCATAACTGCGGAAAAACTCAAGCTAATATTTCAGCATCATCTATACCAAGCCAAAATTACAAAAAAAAAACCAAACAGGCAAAAATCCACAATCCTATTTATAAACAAAATATCCTCATTCAAAAACTCTTTATCATAAATTCCGTTACCCAACCCATATTTTAGTCCCCCACCCTAAACTTTGGGAGCCGTACTGATACTTAAAAATAACGAGATGCCAGCAAATATTGTAATAACCCCTCTGTCCCGTATTTAGTTCAAAACCATTGTTTTAATAATCTTTCTTTGCTGATTCCGCTCCATGTGTTTGCGACCTCGTCAATATACTCGCCCCCCCCTGTTTACATTCCATCGATATATTCTTGCAAATTTCACTTTCCCATCCCTAAATATGTTATGTGTGTAATAGAGTGTGTGTTAATGGGTGTTTGTGTGTGTTTAGGCATTACGTGTGTGTTCTACGTTATTATCAAAATGTCGGCGTTTTGTTTTTCAGGACCTGTTATTGTTATTGGTGTTTTATTTCGGCGAATAACACTTTTGATGTGTTTGAGTAATATTTTTTGGGTTTTTACTGGCTTTGATAGAAGCAAACTTATTGGCTAACAAGCCTTAACGGTGTAAATTACCTATCTTATTGATTATTGAACTTTTACATAACTAATTCTCTTCTAGTCTAATCTTTTGAATTCGATCCAGTGAGACCTTAGCTTTTTGCTTCAATTCAAGTCGTTTATTGGTCAATAAATAATTCGTCCAACTCAAGGTCACCTTATTATCCGCCAATCATAGCCTCACGAACCATATCAGTACAGCTTGGATTACACTCCTCAAACACTGATAGCGTCTGAACGACCCAATAAAAAAGCAAATATCAACAATCAGACGAACTGTAGAAGTAATCCGGGCTTTGTTTGTGGGTACAATTGTACCTAATATTTACAATATCTTGTAGATAAAGTGGGCACGTGGGACGCAGAGAGTGCCCGCCGTCTTAACTCGGCTGCTTTATACGAAGCTTCTATCAATATTGCATGATAATGGCCGCGGGTAAGGTACAAGCGAGCGCGATTCGGAAAGGCGTTTGCAATCTGATTTGATTAGTTACACTTTATTTTTACGATACGATCTGGAAGAGATTGGGTTGGGAGATCAAAATGGAAATTGATTTATGCATTTTTTAGGGGCGAGTTTTTTTTCATAGCCTTTTCAGTTTCAGTAGAACACAATGTTGCTTGAACCTCGTAATAACATAATTTAATATCGTGTTCTTATCTTGAATATGAATACCTATCTTATTCAGAAAGATCAGGGGGCTAAAACGGGCAGTTTGGCAGAATCATAATAGATTAATAGGTATTATGAATCATATTTGAAATCGTAAAACGGTCACAAACTGACAACTCATATTTAGCGTACAATTCATAGCACGCAATTCATCTGTTTAACAGTTTGGAGATTCGTAAAATGGTCCACAAATTATGAATTGCTTTATTGAAGTTTAATGTCAAATACGTCAAAGAGCACAATCATAATAAATTGCTGGGAATTCAGGAAATGAATCGCTTTTAGAGGAATTGCTTAATGTGGCCGTTTTAGGCGCCCAGATCATTTTCAATTGTCGTTGTCGCTGTTGACTTTTAATTTCAGTTTTTCACTGTTTATTTTTACTACCGTGTCTCCGCTAAACTTTTGAAGTTCTCCACGAAAGGCTTGATTCTGTCAAATTCATCTTTGGCTACACCAATCGATAATCATTTTTTTTTTTCACCTCGCAAAAGTGACGTTGGTCCTTTGGTCCTTCAGCCCGCTCCCTCGGTCCTTTCGGCCATGCCTTGCCCCACCGGCCGCCCGTACTCTTTATCGCTCGGTGCGTTTGCCGAGATTACTGCAAATCTACTGATTGCGACTCCAGAACTATTGATACAGGCATTAACTTTGCATCGTTGCGTTCGCGTAACGTCGACTAATCTGTCCTAATGTTTGCTTTTGTTTCTGTAAATTTACTTTAGTTGTACGAACTTGTACGTCTTATCGTGTGATGTGCCCGCTGATTGTGGGATTTCTTTTATTTGATTGCTTTAAGCTGGGAGTTACAAGGTTATCTAATCCTTTTGTTAGGCGTGTTTGTGTGGTATCGCATGAAGGACCAAATATTTTTTTTGGAGCAGATTACTTGTAAGACATAGATAAATATTTACTTCAAGCGTAGTATGAATTTATTAATAATCTGGCTTTTAATTAATCTCTGCACTTAAAGAATTTTCAATTTTCCATTATACCGGATGACTTTTTACCGTCTCGAAAAAAATAGGTTATATTAGGTGAATGGAGTAGAAGCCTATGGCATACCTAACTTTCTTTTTTTTTATCAAAAAAAAATCAATATCCAAATCATATGCAGGTTGCATATGATTTAAATTTCGATATTTTTAATCGATTTATTACTTTTTTTTCAAAATTTCTGTTTTTATTGTTCTAAAATGAAAAGTTTACATCGAATTTGTAGTATTTAAGTATTGATTCTTAGATCATTTTTTCTGTCTAAGCTATTAAAAAAAAAACTAGGTATGCCATAGGCTGCTACTCCGTTCACCTAGTATAGCCTATTTTTTTCGAGACGAAAAAAGTCATCCGGTATGTGTAATAAATGGCAACATTGGCGTTTAATTTTTAACAAAAAAGTATGCCTTAGTTAAAAACTGCTATTTAAAAAAAAAAAGTAAAACACTTTCATTTAAACAAAATAACACCGACCCCAAAAATCCTTGCATTCCGCACGCAGCCGTCATTCAATCTCTTCAAAACACTTCACTTACCTCTATTGACACTTCTTTCGACGCATTCACACAAAACGATCCCTTAGAAAAAAGAAAAAAACAAATATCGAGTCCCGAGCGATAGAGATCCACTCGCCGGCTTAGATAAGTGTTGCTAGTATTGGACAGGTATCATTATGCGGGCATACTTAGCCGGAAGGTAAGGGGCCGACTGGGCGAGAAGGGGTAGGGGGGAGGCAATTTAATTCTGTCCACGTTCTAATAATGACCGTCATAATTCGTTCAAAGTGTCCGGTCTGGGACATTTTCGCCCCCCGCGCTCTCGCCCGGTTGATTCCTTTGCATTTTCCCCCCTTAATTCCATTTTCATGCCACCTTGCACACATTTGCGCTTCATCTGTAGATTGTGTGTGTGTGTGTTGCTATGTTGTGTCTTGTAATCGCAGCGAGAGGGTTATGTTCGCTTGACTAAGAGCTTTTGCCAATGTTAATGCTGCGGGTTTTTAAATGTTTTGATAAAATACATATTTTTTATATCACCATTACAATCTAATGATACACTATATCAGTAGGATTATCAGAAGCAACCACCTGTATGGCAATTGCATCATGAATATCTGTCTGCTAATCATAACCCTTTAACTGCAATCAATGTAATGAGTTCAAATTGTTTCGGACACATAATTTTGTGTACACATAATGATTACGAAATAACCAATATAACGTGTGGATAAAATTAATTCTTAGCAACTATCAGTCTGGTTTCATATATTTTTGATTCACTCCCGGAATTAGGTATAACCCAAGTCATCAAATCCGATTACATATACGTACTTAATATCTGTTGCTAAGTTGCTTGTTATCAACCCCAAAATTAATCATTGGAAAACTTTTCAATAATATTATGTATTGACGTAAGTAATACATCAAAGCATATTAGACACTGATCAACGTGCTCGATACAAACAGATAAAAAACCGCTGAGTAGGTCAAGCTATACATTTCCAGTTTACACTGATCTCTCATTGTAAGGAAATCCTATGCAATGTGAGATCAGCTTATACTGGATATGTATAGCTTGGTCTGTAGCCGTGCGTACAATAGTTCAATGGACACGCCTTGCCTCCAAGTATTTTAAAACCCTGAAAAAATTGTGAACTTAGTTCTAGAACGAGATTTTTGTATTAATCCCGTTAAAAATGTGCACCATGTAAAATAAAACAAAAAAAGTTTTAACCCTAAAAATCCCACTGCGAAAAAGGACACGAAAAAATAGAACAATAAGCATTCGTCATTTTAATCCGGGCCACACATTAAAAAGATAATCTCACGTTCTCCCTCAAGTCAAGCGCCATCTTGGATATGTGAGGGTGTGTGTGTGCTTGTATGTGTGTGTGTGCACGTGTGGCGGGCTTTATCAACACATGTAGCTAATATTAAGTTTGATTTATATCTGTTATATCGTAAATGGATTAGGGAAACGTCCCTTTGGTACAGTTGCGTACTAAAGTGGATCTAATGTCGTCGTTTTATGGGTACGCGTAATTGGCGAGGTCTGTCTGTTTGTGTAATTAACGCCGACCATATTTAATTTGTTTTGTTTTTTTTTTCAGGTACGTTAGCGAATTTTGGGTGGAGGACTACTAATGTTAGTAAGTGTTTTCTGTATTTTATGAGGACATTTTGGGGAACGGCTGTTTGGCGAAAAGGAAAGCTTTTAAATAAACTTACTACGGATCTAAATTATATTTTGTCAATGTAAGCGAGTATCCTTTAGAGAAACGTTTTCTATGAGTGGAAAGGAGTGAAAATAAAATTAATACGAATGAGATCAAAACTGTAAATTTTTTTATATTTTCTTTAAGTCTAGAAAACTTAAAAAAAAACTTCTACTGGCATAGATTGGAAAACAACAAAACATAATATTTTTCAGGAAAAAATATTAAATAAATATTGCGCTTTATGCAAGTAATTATGTTGCAATAGTTATGGCTTACATAAATTATTATAAATATTGAAACGGATTAATTAGTAATTAATCATAATATTTATCTAAACGGAGTTTAAGATGACTAATCAAATTAATTATAATCGATTGTTTCCTTTACATTGTGCATTGACGCACGTCTAATCAGGAATGGGTATT
This sequence comes from Cosmia trapezina, assembly GCA_905163495.3. NCBI lineage: Eukaryota > Metazoa > Arthropoda > Insecta > Lepidoptera > Noctuidae > Cosmia > Cosmia trapezina. The sequence goes on along the minus strand of LR991028.1, from coordinate 27,776,197 downwards.
TCCAATAAAATATATTTTTTAAGATTTATATTTACTTACTTAGAAAAAGGATATTATTCTATTCCTACCTAAAAAATAACAGAATTGTTTTTTACTGATTTTTGGTAGTACCTACTGTTTTAGAAAAAAGCAAAGTGTAATTGAAAACGTACGGATTATATCGGTAGGTAGTCAATTTGTTGAAAAAAAAAAAAAAATTGTGTAGGTATATAAAAGCTGTTGCTCTCCCATGTCTAAAACTCCCTAAACTATAATGAACATCACTAACAAAAACTCTTAACAAGCAAAACATCGATGTTTTTAATTCAAACGGTCCAAGTAATTAGGGTTTGCACACATTACTGCTATCGACGGCGCGTCGATGTTTACGATTTTTAATTAGAGCGCTCCGTCGATACGGTACGTGACGCTGTGCAGTCCGCTGTATTGTGTACTAGTCTTTGTAACGACACTGGAAAATATACATAGTTGCGTTAGGTTTAAGATGAAAAAAGTTGTTTGTGAGGATAGAACAGTAACCGGAAAAACCTTAAGTTTTAATTTAAAAAATACCTATAGGCAAGGAAAAGCTTGAGCGGTGGTGGTCCCGACTTACTTACGTGTCGTAGGTCGTGGGTTTGAACCCAGACGGCACATGACTTTGTGTAATTTATTTCATCACCACTGCTCGAAAAACGGTGAAGGAAAACATCGTGAGGAAACCGGTATGTCCTAGAACCAAAAATTCGAAGACATGTGACATCCAACAACCCGCACTGGCCCCGCGTGGTGGATTATGGTCCATTCTCTTTCATAGAGAGGAGGCCTGTGTCCCAGCAGTGGGAACGTTATATAGGCTGATTATGCTCAGTTAAGGAAAAGCTAACTTCATTTTACTAGCTTTTTGATCATTACTTGATCAAAAAGCTAGTAAAATTACTTTTACTTTTTGATACAGATAGAGATAGAGATAATTTATTTGTCAAAAAAACATGCGTTTACACACCGACTAGTCGGGTATGCAGGGTATATAAATTATAAAAATGTACGAACATGTTTTGCCAATTATGGCGTACAAATTGAATTAAGTACAAAATACTACAATGTCTAGGTAAAATATCGAACAATAACAAAGTGTCAAAATTTAATTATAATGTGATTAATTGAAATATATTTTGTCCAAAAATATTAAATAATGAAAAAGTATCATTCAAGAAGTCATTTGTGTGATAGTAATATTTCTGTGCAAATTATCGCATCTTTTTTTAAACATATTTGTGTTTAAATCTTTGTTCAAGTAACTTTTACTTTTAACAGTAAAAATATTGACTTTTACTGTGCAATAAATAACGCAACAAATGCAATTGTTAGCATAGTTTCCTAATTAATTTTCATTTGTTTACATTCTGTTTTTCCTCAATTTCTTTCATTCAATTAACACGCTTTACAGAAACTTCGAAACAAAAGCAATAACAAGATCCTGCATCACCCATCTTCTACCATCACGTACCACCGTCGCATTAAAACGAGACACAAAAAATTGCCATTTAACCTCTCTGAAGTGGATCGTTTGCATAATTAATGTACGTAGATATTGGACATTGGCAAGCGACTATAGTGTGTCCTGGCCTTTATAAAAGAAAAAAAAAAATTAGCTCCCCAAGTTCACTAAATAGGTTTTATTCATACGGCATAAGTGTCTGAGTGTAGTGTATAAATTAGTTTGTACAGTAATTGCAATAAATAAAATGCTAATTGTAAGAGGTTTTTAGTATGTTTTTAATTTAAGAATTTTAACAGACTTACTAACGACTTTGGCTCGTGATTTACTGTATTGTTGTACATTACTTTTGCTTAGCATAAATAAACTTTTTAATAATATTGAGATGCGTACGCGAATGCTTCGACGGGAGATCTTAAAGGGTTAGTCAATTAAGGAACATGCCGATACAGAGTCATGGCGGGCTTATCAAATGAAGAGTATTGCATTTAATCTTAATTTGAAGTTATGTTGCAGATTAAAACTTAGAGACTCGCATTTTGAAACTGGATATATTACTTTGAAGTTTTATGTTTCTGTCGCATTTGTTTACTTCACTAGTTTTTTAACCGACTTCTAAAAAAGGAGGAGGTTCTCAATTTTTTTTTTTTTTTTTTTTTTTTTTTTTTTTTTTTTTTTTTTTTTTTTTTTTTTTTTTTTTATGTTTGTTCGCGCATAACTCCGTCGCTTGCCAACCGATTTGAAAAATTATTTTTTTGTTGGAAAGGGTATACTTCCCAAATGGTCCCATTTTTTTCAAAATCCAGTTCTGATGATGGGATCCTGGAGAAATCGAAGGAACTCTTCAAATATTATAGGCACACCTATAGCGATTTGGGTATTTTTTATAGTAGCTTGTGCATTTGCTCTCGGAAAGCACCACTTGGTGAAGTGGAACTGATGATGAAGACCACAGATGGCTACCGGAACTACTCAATGATAAATATTTCACGGGTTGCGATTCGATTACTTTAATATGGTTGCTAAGCAATTTCCGCTCGTCAAACAATGCGTGTGGTGAGTGGTTGTTGAGGAGTTCTCCTGGTTCTTACCAGCAGAACTCCTCAACAATTAACGTCCCAGCATCGGGAAAAGCAATATTTTGTAACATGTGATGAGCAATTGACATTAGACTATTGTAACTTATACAAATTATAAACAGACCCACTAAAAAGCGAGAAATAAAAACTTTTTAACAAAAAAAAAACCGACTTCCAAAAATCACTACAAAGTGAAAAATAACTTTGATTTCGGAAGTCGGTGGCAAAAAAAAAGAAAGTAAATAAAAAACGAAAGACACCGACTTCCGAAATCAAAGTTATTCTGGTTTTTTTTTAATGTGTAAAGACGTTATTGCTACTATTTTTTCCGTGCATTCTTTCTTTACACAGAATGAAGAGCATCCTTCTTTTTCTTTAATTTTTTGTAGATACAGCTACATATCAAGCTATATATACTTTTCTAGTATAAGCTGACCTCTCATTGTACAGAAATCGTATGCAATGCGAGATCAGCTTATACTCTCTCACAAAAAGCTCACAAAAAAACAAAAAAAAAAAAATGGTCGTCACAGTGCATAAGGTCAACAAATAATATTTTATGCAAAATATCATCAATACATCCCTAAAAAAACTGCTTTAATTTCCTTAATTACGTAAACATCTAATAAGCTTAAAAATAACAGCGCATTCATTCGTCGTCAAAAAGTCAGTCAACAAAACAAAACACAGTACCGTACCAGACAGAACGATTCAATTTTGCACAAAATCACGAACGAATTAAGAAAATGCATTCGAAACGAAGTTCGTCAAAAGAAAACCAAACAGTGGAGACATTCCGTCCACTGAATACAAAGAGGGGACAACGGGGGATTGGAGGGGGGTGGTGGGGGAGGGGACACAAAAAACATTTGCTTCCACTAACGAAACAATCGCAAGCATAATTGATTTTAACGTGGAGTAGACTGCAAATGAAGTTGAAGGAGGAAGGGACTCTCGAAGTCTCGACTTCTAATGTGGCCAGGTGGGAGGAGAATAGGTTTTTCTTGAGGACTTGAGATGTAATTACTTATTAAAAATGTCTGTAAAGAATGTAGTTGGTTTTGAAGATAGAAAACGCTGCACGGAGTTGCATCGGTCATGACGTGTGACGATTTCCACTGATATTTGATTTTTAGGGTTCCGTACCAAAATGATAAAAAAGGAACCCTTATGGTGTGACTCAGTCTGTCTGTCTGTCTGTCTGTCTGTCACAGCTGGATATCTCAGGAACTACTGATGCTATCAACTTGAAATTTAGAATAGTTTTGGATGACGTTTACCCAACTATTTTACAAATAAGAAATAAATAAAAATATTTGTATTTTTTTTTGCAACAGGGACTGAAAGGGGGTCTTAAAAATTTAAAGTGGGGCTACTATAGCATGTGGGGTATCATATGAAAGAGCGCTGTTTGCACATTCTCAAACTATTTTTAATTTTTTTTTTGGCCGCATAGTTTCCGACTTTTGATGAAAAATCCTCATCTCCGAAGTTTGCAAAGAGAAAAATCTGAAATTATTCTATGTGATAGAAGTTTATGTAAAGATTACAGGAAAAATAAAACGATGTATCTAAGTAGCACACTTTTTCAGAAATCGGAACGGAACCCTCGGTGCGTGAGTCCGACTCGCTGTTCACCGGTTTTTAATCTTGAAGATCTTTATTTGTACTTACAGCCTTTTATGAATAAGTCACAGTTTTCCAATTAAGTTTTGGGCACTTTTTGCTTCATTTGATGCAGAGCTTATGACAGAGTGGGATGTTAACTAACTTACAAATTATAAAGCCGAAAGTTTGTGTGTGTGTGTTTGAATATTTGTTACTTCATCACGCTCAAACGGCTGGACCGATTTGGATGAAATTTGGTATGTAGATAGCTTATAATCTAGATTATCACATAAGCTACTTTTTATCCCGGTCTACACGGGTGAAACTGCGTGGCGCAGCTAGTTATTGCATATACTAGAACGCCTTTAATGCAAAATGCTTTTGCTTTCCAAGATCTTCAAAAATCTTCGTTTCCCAACCACTCAGACAAAATAACAATTAAATTCAAAATAGAAAAAAGCAGTACCCACCTCTACTTCACCAGCATTTCCTTTATATTGTCTCAGAGCAATAACCGTTGAGAAACTTTACACAATCCAGATAAAACCAACTGAGTTGACTCCGGCTGCTATAATCAAGAACCATGTACCTGATTTAAATATGTACACGGTCTCTCCGATGTTGCATTAACCCGACTGATTCATTAGTGGGTTGAAAAATTCCGAGTTGTGGGTGCTGCTGGTGCTGGCTTCGGAATCGGCACGTACCGTGTTCCTGGGATTAGAGATCGCTGGTCTGTAATGAGGTGCGATTGTTTTGAATATTCTTGGCTGTGTGTTGTTAATTAAGATGAGAGGAATTTGTGGGTTCTGGATGAATTAGGGGGCTATTATCATGGACCTGTAATATTTTCATGTATAATAAATAAATAGAGAAGCCCAGCCCAAACCCTACTGGACCTAGAAAGCTGAAATTTTGCGCAGAGGTTCCTTTTATAATGTAGACCAGGAGTAAGGAAGGAATTCCCGGTAGTATGTGCCAGTGGAATATTTTCTGACATTAACGCGGGCAAAGCCGTGGGCAAAAGCTAGTGTATTAATAATTTGGTTAGATTTGTTTTGTGATATTCCAGTTTCGTTCTGGAAATTCTGGAAACTGGGACAGGTTTTACTTTGACAATTTTTGTCAACAATTTCTCTGATTTCTCTCAGAGAAATTGTTATAATTATACAATATAAAAAATTATAAAATATAATTTAATTTATATGTAATTGATTTTTAAATTTATATAAATTATAAAATGTAATTTAATTTATATAAGTATAAAATATAAAAAAAATATAAAATTAAAATGTAAAAAGTTCCAGTAGACAACATGTATTCAGTTAATATTTCACTTGACCATAAAGAACATAAAGAATTGAATACTCTCGCTTTCCACAGTTAAAAAAACAAACAACATATACACCAAAATTTATTCAACGCAAACAAAAAGACAGACACACTGAAAACATCAAAGTTTCTAAATAAGGGCCGACACAGACTGGCTACCGGGCGTCGCGCACGACCGCCTAAATATTCCGATTCTTCGGTCGCAGCGATTCATACGCGATGCATGAGGTAGATAGCCAATTTGCTGTACTGCCCGTCCATTTCACTCGCGATTCTCGAACGTAGATATGGTAATCTTGAAAAAGCTGCTGCGTAGTCGTCCGCGATTGGGTACCGAGCCTCAGGGCGGGGTGGGGTAGGTCAGTTCATTGGGATGAATAATTTATAATGAATTATGGTAATGTCGGATTGACGATCTGGTCTCTATGGAGTAGTTTGATTCAGTGAACGTTTTTTTTTCTTATACGTATAGGTGGGCATGTCCTTCGATGTTTGAAGGTGTACTCTATTCCTAAGTGACAGTTCGACTCAGTCACAATACAAGTGCAGTATAACATTTTCTGTAGAGCTTAAGATTTTTCTATCATTCTTTGTAATTAGATGAATAATCTCTTCAACAACTGGCTCGAATTTATAATCAAAGTAATTACATGAGTAATTACTTGCTACTAAGTTATTTCTTACTTGAGAGTAGAATTCTTAAGTAAAGAAAATGGTGACTATTACTTGGCTAAGAATTCTAACCTTTGACAGTTCTAAATTCAAGAAATTACTAAACTATAGAATGAATATCATTCCTTGAGCAATTACTTTGACTGAAGTAATTACTTTTACTTGGCTATAAATACGAGCCTAAGTCTCAAGTTTAAGTCGTAATGAAACTAAGTGAAACTAACATAGGCAGTTATTATGTTTTATTTGCTAACAAAATTGTTACTATATTATTATGTATGCTTAGGTTAAGTTATGATCTATGGGGCTTTGTTACCTGATAATCAATGGTTTATTATTAATATAATAATGACCGATATCTTAGATTTTAACTGATTTGAAATTCACTGCACTGCGTTTCCTATTTTAAGAGAAAAGCGCTAAGGTAGCCAGCGAAATTCAAATTTTCTTACGATTTTTGCAATTAGCGGTTCAGTGTCTGAGTGTTTGTTGATTAAAGTATTATTCACGATCGTAACAAATATGTATTTACAAAATTATAATCATTAACTGTCCTCAAATGTCAAGATTTCATGAAATAGTCATTCAATAGGGTAATATGAACTTAGAGAGTTGTATTGATGGTTGCAACTATTATAATTCTATAAATACAGACTGGTTATGGTCACGAATCCTAATCAGATCAACATACAACTTGATACTTACCTGCAAATTGCAAAAAAACGCAAGAAAATTTGAATTCCGCGGGCTACCCTGGTCAAACAATTAGAATTACTTTGACAGCCTTCATATCAAAAACACAACCCGCCAGCAAATCAAAGTACCAATTAAATTCAATGAACTGGAATCATCGCAGTGAACCCTCCCAGCTCCCACAGCCGTGGGATCACGTGCCCAGCCTGGCGTCTTACGTCAATAGCAGACGTCTTGAACGTGCTGATGCAACGTTGACCAACCCCCCACCGTCCCCGGGGGCCGGGGGACTCATGGGGGCCACACGTAGGCCTGCACCGCCCGCCTGAATACTAATTATCAATTAGACAACGGACTCCGGGTCTTTTTAGCTGTGTTGCTGTGTTAAGGAGTTGGCTAGTGGTTGTAATGTTCTGGTTACAGTTTGTAGAGGAGGTTTAGTGGGATAGACGAGTCGTTGTTCTAATCTTTTCAAGATATTATCAAAAACAACTTGGTTTTTAATTGCTTTTCAGCACTTAGAACAACAAAGTAAAGGAAGGTACCTATTATAGATAAGTAGAGATTAATTCAAGCAAACTGCATACCCTTTTCCCAACTATGTTGGGGTCGGTTTCTAGTCTTACTGGATGCAGCTGAATACCAGTATTTTACATGGAGCGACAGCCACTGACCTCCACAACTCAGGTACTGGGTAATACGATACCCTTTGGTAAGACTGGTTGTCAGACTTTCGGGCTTCTGATGACCCGTAACTACTGTCAAATATCCAAGAATGACAGCCGGGACCAACGGCTTCTGAGGCACGGAGGAGTCTCGGAACCTATGTAAAGAAAGATCTCAAAATCAGTTATATAATAAAAAATTAAAACATATTTTTGTACCTGTTTATGATTACAGAGATAAGTTCCAAAACAAAACTTCTTGTTGTACAAATACTTAAACGAGTTTTAGTAAGGATAGAGCTGTAGTCGATAACAGCTTTACAATCTGATTTACACTCAAAAAGTCGTTAAAATATGCAATGAAAATAAAACAATAACTGCAATTTTATATCAGTAATTATAATACGTCTAGATTTACCAATAATCTGGCGCCACACTAGAGGCCCACTTGTACGTTTAGTTAGTGGCATAAATGAATAAATGTACAGTTTGTAAGTCGCACCACTAAAATTTAACACCGGGTTAGTTAACCTGGCATTACTGTTTTTTGAGTTGGAAACATTGCAGTTCAATCGACGAAACATAAATAATAGAATTGCAATGTCAGTGCCCTGATAAAATATGTAATATGACCAAAAATTAATGAACAAACAATGAACGGAAAGTGTATACCCATCTATTTACACAACTTTACGATACTTACTTTTAATACTTTCTTGTCAGTGAATTTTATAACATAACATTTAATTTTAATCGTATCTAACTCATATTGTATGTGATTTCAATGAAGATTTAATTTATTGATTCACGAAAACGTCAGAAGGAAAATTAAGTTTTAATTTTATTGTATTTATTTTTACATGAGTTTATGAATATGTATATTGCCTGCTATGTAGTACCGAATTTTCACTCACTATATCCTATATCGTCGAACAATATTATATACAAAATAAGTTATCAGTGGCATCTACCTCATATAACTCCTTTGACATAATCATAAGTCATTATTTTGACATTACTAACACTAACCCAGAGGTTAGCTACACTAACTTCCCACATCGGTGGGTAATTAAATATTTAAAAGTTTAACCCTAGGTTTAACTTCTAACACTTGGTGGCATAATATACAGGGTTATTGGTAAAACACAAACAACCTCTTAAGGGGAGAGGGGGGGGTACTCATCATTATGAACAACTTTTACTATGGGACCAAACCTGAAATCGCGAAAAATAATCAGCTGCTCTCTACATTTTTACGAGTTTGATGTAAATAAATGTGCTGAACAGTTGATTTTATTTTCGCGATTTCAGGTTCAGTACCATAGTAAAAGTTGTTCAGAATGATGAGTACAATGACCCCTTAAGAGTTTCTTGGTGCTTTACCAATAACCCTGTATATTATTTGATTAACCCCGAATTAGCTGTATTTAGGATAACCCATGAACGTGCAAGTGGGCCTAATTGTGTTTTATCTAACTGAATATCTGTTAAAGCCATAAATAAGTAATAAAACTCTTTAATGTAGGTTTTGACAATAAATAATGTCAATAAAGATTGCAAGATGCAATTAATTAAATATGCATAAGCAGTAAAACTGAATCTCTCTTGAAATACAAAAAGAAAAAATGTCGTAAGGCATGAGAAGTAGCGATTTGCAAATTTAACGGCGCAAAAACCGATCAATAAAAGTATTATTTTCGTCATTTTATCTTCCTGATTTTCCATCCATCTTAAGGCTGCAGTCTTGCAAAGTTCACTCGCGGCGAATTATTTGCGCAACTTTGTATTTTTTTTTAAACAAAAGTAATGAAATAACATGAAATATTATTATAATACGTGAATAACCATAATATAAGTAATAGCTGGTAATTTTTTTTAAGTACATCTGGGTGGATTATGTTAGGTAAATCAAGCGTTAAATACAGCTCTTTCGAGCCAGCAACGATTCGAGTTATGTTTGTGCACTTGCATTGGGCAATACAAATTTTATTTAGAAAATCTGTTCAGCGCATAATTGTTTCCATATTCTTGTCTTCAAAATGCGCTGATTACTTTTTTCTAATTACCTTTCATTTTCTTAATTCAGATGTCACAATGTCATCGAAATTCTCTGTTTTTAGCTCTTAATAAACGGTTTGTTTCATAATAACAATGCATCGTATGCATGTAAAAGTTAGTTAATTTAATGCCAAGAGTTCAATAAAGTAAGTACTAAAAAAAAATTGCACCTAAATCTCCTTACTCTAACAATAATAATAATCTCAAAATACCCCCAAAACAGAGTTTATGAACAAGAATTGCGAGTGAAATTTCTTACTGGGTCGGAGCGTTTTGGAGGTCTTTTGAGATTATTATTATTGTTAGACTAAGGTGATTTAGATGCAATTTTTTTTAGTATTTGCTTTATTGAACTCTTGGCATTAAACCAACCAAATCTTACATGCGTACGATGCTTTGTTATTATGAAACAAACCGTTTATTAAGAGATAAAAACAGAGAATTTCGATGACATTGTGACATCCGAATTAAGAAAATGAAAGATAATTAGAAAAAAGTAATCAGCGCATTTTGAAGACAAGAATATGGAAACAATTATGCGCTGAACAGATTTTCTAAATAAAATTTGTATTGCCCAATGCAAGTGCACAAACATAACTCGAATCGTTGTTGGCGCGAAAGAGCTGTATTTAACGCTTGATTTACCTAACATAATCCACCCAGATGAACCTAAAAAAAATAACCAGCTATTACTTATATTATGGTTATTCACATTCAATAATAATATTTCATGTTATTTCATTACTTTTGTTTAAAAAAAAACACAAAGTTGCGCAAATAATTCGCCGCGAGTGAATTTTGCAAGACTGCAGCCTTAAATTAGTTTGGACAAGAGAGTGAAATAACATTCGATTCAATTGCCACTGTTTACACGTACAGTAAGATTCACGAAAGATGACCACTGCGCAGAAGGCATATTTTAGGTCCCTTTGGAGGTGCGAGGTGAGGCGCGGGCGGAATGCGTCAAGACCGGAGCGACGCCATTGGTCCGCGCGCATCTCGTGATAGGCTGCTCAGTCGCTATTCGTCTTCATGAGTGTACGTGCGCAGACGGCCGCCATTTGTGGTCATCTTTCGTGAATCGTACTGTATGCCATGTAGACAGTAGGCACCTACTGTGGAAAATGATGTGGCCGAGTTCCACCCGCGATCAGTTTACACCTTGCAAACATATAGCTGCTGTAAACGCAGATTACCTACATAACGTTTAGGACTTAAATCATATTTTTAACTGTTCGACTCAATCCGTTTGACGTTTACAAAGCCGACTGACCGATCAGACTATATTTAGATTTACATACAATATTGTTGTATGGAAGTTGATGCGAATATTTAAATTTTAATGTAATGTATGAATAGAAATCGCGTTTATAAGTCACGATTTGGAATGTATCAGTGTCTGCAGAAGGCTCTAAACTGTACAGTTTGTATATTTGATTGCATGTGTATTAGGCCTCATTTACGGAGACGCGGGGCGTCGCGCGTCGCGTTGTGCGGCGCGGCCCGCACTAAATTCAAACATAGGGCGTTCTATGAGAGCGTTTACGGAGAAGCGATTTAGGCTGCTCCTCCCTAAAATACGGCGAAACTAAGTAACTTTCTAACCATCTTTTAGAGTAACTATAGCATTAAATACACAGTAATCTACAATACATAAGAAATGATTTCATGTGTCCTGAAATCTATTTTAGTTTGTAGAACTAAGGAAAAAACCTAAATCCAGGTCTATTTCGGTCGCTGGGGTCACGGGTAGGCCGCTGGGGTCGCGGGTAGTTTGAAGAAGATACCGCGGCCCTGGCATAGGCAACTGAAGGAACACGGGTGGGTTTTAGTCAGTAAAAGTCTGACACGCCCGAAGTTATTTGATGATTTCCCAACCTCAAAAAAAAAAAAAAACTATTTCGGTCTATTTTTTCGAGTTGTTACCATATTACTCCTACAGTTTTCATTAAAAGTGTTCATAAATTTATACAGTTCTTTACAAACTAATAAGGAATGATTTCTTGTCATTACTTTTTTAGTTTAATCAACAGATTTTTTGTAAATCAATAATTACTTCATATTTTGCAAGCGTTGTGTCATCGCGCTTCTCTTTCTTTTCTATGCAGTCCGACAGTGACCGCGCTTTTTACGACGGACAAGCCTTAAGATTTCTTACACTTGAATGCCCGCAGCCCGTACCGCGCCCCGCGTCGCCCCGCGTCTCCGTAAATGAGGTCTTAGGCCTCTCTAGGTGATCCACGAAGTTGAAGATGTTATGAGGCTGGATTTAAAAGAAAGGAATTCGTAACGTTTACGAATCGGATTAATTGATAATTTAGGTACCTACCTATTCCGTAAGTCTCAGGATAATTTTATGTTACCACTTGGTGATCGATGAAATCTAATTGTTACTGCAATCCATACGAAAAAAAAAACTTTAAATATAATAATATTATGACGTTTATTGATCCAAAGACACATAGACACATTTTGTATTCATGTTACATGCTAAGACTTATAAACTAACAGTGGACACAAGCGGTGAAAAATAATTGTCTGTAATACCAAAAAAAACCGGTCAAGAGCGAGTCGGACTCGCGCACCGAGGGTTCCGTTCCGATTTCTGAAAAAGTGTGCTACTTAGAGACATCATTTTATTTTTCCTGTAATCTTTACATAAACTTCTTTCACATAGAATAATTTCAGATTTTTCTCTTTGCAAACTTCGGAGATAAGGGGGGGGAACGGTATTTTTTTTACATTTTTCATCACAAGTCGAAAACTATGCGGTCTAAAAAAAAATTAAAATTAGTTTGAGAATGTGCAAACGGCGCTCTTTCATGATAACCCACATGACCTAGTAGCCCCACTTTAAATTTTTAAGACCCCCTTTCAGTCCCTGTTGCAAAAAAAATATAAATAGTTTTATGTCTTTCTTATTTGCTAAATACACACACAGACAAACAGACAGACAGACAGACTGAGTCACACCATAAGGGTTCCTTTTTTACCATTTTGGTACGGAACCCTAATTAAATCCTGTCTCCTAAACCAGGGATGGCCTGTATCACAATATTCATATAACAGTAGCTTCCATACTAGGATTCCCTGTGTCGTGGAGATAGTCTCCTTCGTCTTACATGATTAGGTATAATAAGTAGGTAAATGCATCATCGGTCGATAGGATTTCTGAGGCGACAATATCCATCTGCCTAGCCTTTTCCCAAACTATGTTGGGGTCGGCTTCCAGTGTAACCGATGCAGCTGAACACCAGTATTTTACACAGAGCGACTGCCATCTGACCTCCATAACCCAGTAACTGGGTAAAACGATACCCCTTGGTAAGACTGGTTGTCAGACTTTCGGGGTTCTGACGACCCGTAACGACTGTCAAAGATCCACGAATGACAGCCGGGACCAACGGCTTAACGTGCTTTCCGAGGCACGGAGAAATCTCGGTATGTAAAGATGGTCAGCCATCCACTGACCAACCCCGGCAAACGTAGCTTGACCTGATGGATTGACCCGGGCGGCTGTTATTACTTAGCCACGAGCTCCTCTTCTGAGGCGACAAAAATCGAATGTTATTCTAAAACAAAACAAGCCAGTTCTAAATAAAAATAGGTAATTTATGAATTAGTACCCATTAATTTTAAGATATTTCTATCTTCACTGCATAAAAATATACACTTTTAAATTAATCAAAATGAATGTCTCAGACTAATTTTATTATTTTCTAACGTCTCCCAAACATTCTTTCCCAATATAAACCACAATAAAATCCATCAAATTAAATCAACAGCACAGCCTCGTCTCGTGTCCGTCGCGTGACATATAAGGGCTCTAACTCATTCATCTCTTGATTGATATACAACGCGTCGCCTTCCGGCCTTCCCTTTAGTTCATACGACTTTTTTATATAAATTTATCATTTTCAAGATGAAACGGGCGCCATGTTTGATTCGTGACGTGATTGAGTGGTCCTGCTTCCGTTTTAATTAACACTCGTTGATATATTTTTGGGTAATTTTAAGTTTTTGTGGTTTTGTAGAGAGTACGATTAGATGGTGGTGATTGATTTTATTGAATTTAATTTTGTCATTATTTATTAGTTCTTTTTTTGGATTATAATATGCTAATTAGTAGAGACGTATTGACATCGTTAATTTGTGAGTACGAAACTAATTTAAAATTAACACTAAAATTTATATGTAAAATAAATTTTAAATAAAAATAATATTTATATATTTTTTTTAATACTTAGCTTTTTAATATTAAAATATTTATATTTAATATAAATTATTATTTTTTTAATAATATATTTTCTTTCTTATTATAATATTAATATTAAATCCTAAATTGGAAATTAAACAATTAATATTCGTATAAATTACTCATCACTATCAATCGGAATCGGTTTCATTTTGACAGTTCAACAACATTCAGTGCGTTATTTACGTTGTCGAGCAGACAAATTTTTCGAACGTATGAAGCAATGGATTAGCAATTTGCTTCAAAATTATTCAGATTCCGATTGATAATGTGTTACGTAATTAGGGTGCTGGTCTCGGTATATAAACCGACTACAGTCTATCCAATGGATAAATAAAAATGTACCCTGGATTTGTTAATTGTAACATCAACAGCAAGGCGACTTGCAGTTATACCTATTAACTTTGCACTTTGGTTAAAACGTTGATTTTACCATATATCCATATGAATGCTTAGATCTTCAAAACTACGCAACAGATTTTGATGTTTTTTTTTTTTTAATAGATAGAGTGATTCAAGAGGAAGGTTTATATGTATAGGTAATACATGCACGGGTGAAGCCGCGGACAAAGGCTAGTAAAATACAAATGAAGTTTTCCTACACAATTCAAAATGTTCTCAGCTTGCGCTTTCAGGAACTTCGCGCGTTTACATTAGAATATTCGTAGCTAAGACAGGACGTCTATCGGGTCAGGTAGTCTTCTATAAAAGATATTATGATGAGGTCAGGAGATATTCTTAAAAGAAACAACACATAAATCAAAATATAATTCTATCAAAATAAAATGCAGATATCCGTATAATTTAATGATTAATATTGAATCTGGTGAGATACTGGTTTCATAAATAAAAACATTTAGTTTGGAGTGTTTCCATCAATTTCAATAATTTCGATCATTTTATGAGTCCGCCCTGCATATTTCTTACTTATTTCAACGGTTAGTAATTACAGTTTTTATCTACATAATAATATCTATAAAAGTTTTAAAAGCATTAAGTTTTGTGGGCAGTTTATTTTATGGCAATTATAAGAAATATTTTAATTAGTGGCAGGTTTGTTTCCCTACATACACCGCTGCATACAGATAAAAATGTTAAAACTATGATGACAATCAATCTGCCTAGCCTTTTCCCAACTATGTTGGGGTCGGTTTCCAGTCTAACCGGATGCAGCTGAATACCAGTATTTTACATGGAGCGACTGCGTATCTGACCTCCACAACCCAGTACTGGATAATACGATACCCCATGGTAAGACTGGTTGTCAGACTTTCGGGCTTCTGACGAGCCGTAATGACTGTCAAAGATCCACGAATGACAGCCGGACCAACGGCTTAACGTGTTTTCCGAGGCACGGAGGAGTCTCGGTATGTAAAGATGGTCACCCATCCACGGACCAACCCCGGCAAGCGTAGCTTAACCTGATGGATCGACCTGTGCGCCTGTTATTACTTAGCTACAAGCTCCTCTATGATAACGATAAAACTATGATGACAATAATTTCTCAAATTTCGCAATAAATTTTCAGAAAAATGAGCGACTGTTTTTTTACTACTTAGGTACAACATTATTCTAATAATTATTGTAAGATTTCTTTTTATCTAGGTTACATAGTAAACTTAAATTTTCCATTGCCTTCTGCCAAAGAGGTTTTGTATATTTGTGTGAATACAGCCATGTGATTCTGTAAGACCTCATTCTAAACTTCGAATCAATCCGCTGTGAGTTTTTTGATTGGTGTTCTAAATTCAAAGTGTCAAATAAAAAACAAGTGAGCAGAAGTGATGCGAAGTGAGAGTGAGTAGCGATGTGAGATGCGAGTTGTTGTTTGAATTTTACAGAATCGACGTACGAGTAATATTTATGGTAAAGTAAAACTGTCTGGTACTTTATTATTATGTTCGCAATTCTAACACATATCATCCATGATTGATATGTAGAAAATGTGTGCATAGCCATATACCACACAATTTCCATAAAAAAGAAAACGAAACATACCAATAACCCGTAAAGAAACACTTAAAAAGCAATCAAACAGAAAAACAACAATGAAATTAATCTACCGCCGTACGCAATAAAAGTGCTCATATAAAAATCATTGGGAACATTTAAAAAGACATACTATCAGATTTCTTGTCGTAAAAAAAGTCATAAAAATGCCTCTTTTGACAGAGTTTTAATGATCCACTAAACATAATGATATAAAAAATTATATCCGGATTGTTAGCACGCAGGGTCAATGAACCGGGGCTTCTTTATTGATGATCAGGGATGATAGGGATGTGACTTAATATCAAATATGTCACAGATAAGGAGATGACTATTAATTACTTTACTATGTTTCATGTAATATCTAACTTAATTTCTAATATTGTAATCTAACAATGCATGCCTTCTATGGTAGATTTTTGAGCTACTATAAAATATTTTTAAGACCCTGTTGTATTATCAAAAATCGCATTAGTAAAAACTTTGACTTTAATTTTGACTTTGACTAAGATCTAGATGGTTCTGCTTATTGCATGTAAAGATTTAAGTTTCGTAAATGCATTTAAACGTATGACTCAGGAGCCATCAGTGCCAGTTATAGTCAACGCAGCCCACAAGACTCGTGCTAGGATATCTCTCAATAAAAATGTTTTCCTGAATAATTTAATCTCAGAAACTAGAACAAACCTATCAATGTTACAGGAAATCGTTCACTAGTGAGTGTACTAACTAAAGGTGTAAGTGAAAAGCAAGATATTCAAATTACTACAACACAATTTATTAGCAAAGATAAAATCATACAACAGCCTGTTACTCTCTATTCCTATCAACACGTATTTCGTTGAAAGACCTGTCGTAGATGCACTCAAAACTTCGCGTTCCAAGCCTACGTTACATCAAAATGACTAGAATTACAATTCCATGGCTTCTTTATAAACAAAACTACGTCATAACCCTAAACAGCCCATCAAAAATGGCTCAATATTGATAAAAAAAGGCATAAAGACACGGCGCCTCAATCGGAAGATACTAAAAGTTTTTACGACCGCGACGACTCAACCGTTTTGGCTATAAATAAAGTATTTCGGACGCAACACGCGCGATTGACGCGAGAAGAACTATAAAACATGTCAAAATACGAACTCTTCGAACAAGTTCGTGAGATAGTGGTAAAGAAAGAGGTTTATTGAGGAAATTGATGCAACTTAGTTGGCTATTTGGATTATTAGCTGAAATTCATGGGGCTTTAAAATAACAAAAAGACATTCAAAGTTGTGCATAGGCTCAATAACATACAAACTGATACGAATCTTAAATCAAGCATAGCAAGAAAGGGTTAAGCAATATTTTTTTATTGTAAACATAAACAACTCCTCGTCCTGTCTCTAATAAAACAATACGATTAGAATCAATCGCCTTCAAATAAACATTTTCGCTATTCCCAGCCCATCATTTACAAAAACATCAGCCTTTAGAACCACATTACCATCACTACACGAAAATTTCGTATCTTATACTTCGGAAATGGTACGAGAACATCGAAACGCCACAATAATAATACGTCAACGCCACTACGCTATCTAAACTGCGTTTGAAACGCTTCCATCAATGTGAGCGCTGAGTGTGTATCGCTGTCCCCATGTCCCGAGCCGTGCACTTATTTATTATGTCCGTCTGTTGGCTTGGGTGAGGAGTTTTTTTGTCTACACTTCTAAAAGGCTGACATTTAATAAATATGGGAGAAGTCTGAAAAATATAAATCTTGAAGTCAAGCTCCAGATATTGAAATTTTTTGGAACATATCCTGTCCAAAAGCCATATGGAAACCGTATAGGATCACTTCGTTGTCCGCCTGTCTGTCTATCTGTCTGTCTGTATGTCAGTCTGTCAGCTTTTTTTCCTTTTTTCCTTCGTCCCTTGGAGTTCTAAAAAAATCAAGATTCTAAGTCAACGCAATCAAAAGACACGGCCATTTATGCGACATATTTTGACACTCGCAAGTAAATCAAAACCCGTACTTCCCGTTGTCCTAGAATCATGAAATTTGCCGAGAAGCAAGGCCTCATAGCACAAGTAAAGTGGAAAGTCCGAAAATTTTTCATTTGGAATTTTATCACATACAACATTTTTTTTTCGGTTTACGAACTTAAATTTGCAGTTGGAGAATTGACCGTGACGTACCTATACCTATATATCAATGTATGGAAGAACATGTTTTTCATCTATAATGTTAAGTTGTTTTTGGGTACATTATTTTCAACTACCTAAGAAACCCTTCATTGTGCGTGGTCCGACATGCACTTGGCCGGTTTTTTTGTTGTTGCTTTATGGGCCTGCTCCTCACGCCTGGTGGGAAGCAATGGATGTGATCTATGATGGAGCGAGCGTGTCCAGAAGATGCCTGTTCACTCCTGCTTTGAAGGCTCACGAGTTATATGTGGAAGGGAACAAAGACGCTGGCAGCGAGGTCCACACTTTGGCTGTGAGGAAATACGCTTCTTTTACTACGATTAGAAATTTAAGACGAGACACGATTTGAGACGGTTTAAGACGTTGAGATTGATCCATCCAGGAAAAGCCGTCACCGAATTTTGGGTGTTCAATATGCCAATGAACGTTTCGCGTGACTTTGATGACCCAGGTTGTGACATCATTGCGTATTTGTGTCGTTTGATACGCCTCCATCAATGAGAAGGGTTTAGTGTAATGAGTATGCACCAATGAACGTTTCGCGTGACTTTGATGACCCAGGTTGTGACATCATTGCGTATTTGTGTCGTTTGATACGCCTCCATCAATGAGAAGGGTTTAGTGTAATGAGTATGCACCAATGAACGTTTCGCGTGACTTTGATGACCCAGGTTGTGACATCATTGCGTATTTGTGTCGTTTGATACGCCTCCATCAATGAGAAGGGTCTAGTGTAATGAGTATGCACCAATGAACGTTTCGCGTGACTTTGATGACCCAGGTTGTGACATCATTGCGTATTTGTGTCGTTTGATACGCCTCCATCAATGAGAAGGGTTTAGTGTAATGAGTATGCACCGATGTCCTCATGTCCGACCGAAGTCGTTTATACAGGGCTATTTTTAAATGACTAGCTAAATTTTCACAGGGTGTTCTACCCATGAATATGAACAACTTTCACTATGGGACCAACTTTGAAATCGCAAAAAAAATATCAGCTGTTTCATACATTTTGATCGAGTAGGTACTGAACTTTTGTAGGAAACCGCTGGTTTTTTTTTCGTGATTTCAAAGTTGGTCCCATAGTGAAAGTTAAATGATAAATGATAAATGATTTATTTTCTGTAAGTAGGTTTGTACAAACACTTTTACACGTCAAACATATTTTTTTTTTAAACTAGATGAGTTCGACGTTTCCTATCTGACTACTCTGAGAAGAAACGCCGAAACAAACTCAGAGGTCACAGTCTCTTTTAAAGTCCAGACATAATCTTGGTCAGATCATGTGAAGACCATGTAGATTGCAGTCAGAAATGGTCTTTTGATGAAAGAACCACACAGATTGAGTGGACCTGTCCAGTCAGTGCACGCATTTGTCAGTAATCGTGCAGCTCAACTCAAAACTTAAGGAGCTTAACGATTCGACGAACAATACCAAAGAAAAGACATTTGGGTAGGCCGCATAAATTACTCAAACTGTCAGACTATAACTAAAACTGAGAAAAGGATAAAATAAATAAAAAACAATGATCCACGTAGTCTTCACATTCACAATAATTAAAAATAGTATAACAAACAAAATATTCATGTCATTGTATAGAATATGTAAAAAGGTATTTAAATCAACATTAATAGTGTAAATTTATTGGAGCAGCTCAAACCCAAGCCTTTTTGTCCTCAATATAGTCTTTGACAGTATAAAAGGCTTTCTGACAAAGTTTCCGCTTTATACAATTTTTGAATTTATTAAGGCTTAGTTCTTGAATGTGGCTAGGTAGTTTATTATAAAAACGTATACATTGGCAACTAAACGAACCACTTATTTTCTTCAGCCTGGTTGTAGGAACAACAAATTTGTGTTTGTTTCTAGTATTCACATTATGGACGTCACTGTATTTTTTAAACAAATTGATATTTTTATGAGCATACAAAAGATTTTCATAAATATACTGAGAAGGCACAGTCATTATATTAATTTCTTTAAATTTATCTCTGAGGGAGTGTCTGGGACTTAATTTGTAAATTGAACGAATAGCCCTTTTTTGTAAAACAAAAATTGTCTGAATATCGGCGGCATTTCCCCACAACAGAATACCGTACGACATCACACTATGAAAATAACTAAAGTAAACTAAACGGGCTGTCTCTAAACAAGTTAAATCACGAATTTTCCTAACTAGTTGTTCATATTCATGGGTAGAACACCCTGTGAAAATTTAGCTAGTCATTTAAAAATAGCCCTGTATAATTATGTCCGTCTTATTTATTTATTAGGTATTTCCGTCTGTTGTGGCTTGGGTGGGTGAGGAATTTTTTTTTGTCTAACCAGGGTGACAATCAATGACGATATAAGTGAACAAGAATTAAAAAAATGCTATAATTTATTTTTTTAGATTAAAAAAAAAATCTGTCGATAAAATTAAGCATGTAGTTTCAGAAGACCAAAAGTCCAACTTACAAGGTTTCTAAATTAGAGCTTTGAAGTCAATTCTTGACGTTTACTGCCTGCGGATTCATTATTTTCTGGTCTAGTGTGGCTAGGGCCCTTTTTTCAACCGATTGAAACGATTAAAGTATCGATTGTTTTGTTTTGTAATACCGGTTTACTGCTGAGTTCGAAGTCAAGACAAGAGGTTAAAGTTCAAGTAATCACCGCGTGTAAGTAATGACAGAGTGCTCTCAAGAATGAATGAACTTGAAAGAACTGAGAGTAAGTATTGTGTTTAGAATAATACTTTGTCTAATTTTTATCCGAAGACGTGAGAAAAATGGCCGCCAACCTTATAAATATAATATTGACTGTGATAATAAATTAGAACAAACAATTAAACTAAAAAAGCTCATCTATTAATTAAAATTTATTAACCCTACGTGAACACTAAAATCGAATTTACAGAATAGCACTGAAGCCAATAATTACAGACTCTCATATCGCTATCTCGCCGCGTGGGCTAGGGTGACAAAGCGTCGCATGTCTGCGGACAATGTGCGCGGGACACGCGGACAGCATGTTCACACGATCAGATTGCGCCTGCTTTATGGCACCGAACCGAACCATTAGTACCGGCTGCTCGAATTACCTAATTAGAATTACATGGCGAACTAACAACCGGTTTTTAGATTTCGCTATTCGTGTGTTGCGATCTAGATTGTGGCGTGTGGGTTTTAGTTGCGGGAATGATTTTTGTGATTTTTTTATTTGCGTGCTTTCACGCGTAGTTTATAGGCTTTCAGTTACTTCAATGGGGACAAAGTTTCACTTGACGTGCTGTTTGTTTTGTGCTTTATGCCGCCATTCGCGTGCATTGTGCAGTGTAGTACACGCTTTGGGAAGCAACAGGTTCTTCATACATGATTCAGAACTACGTAGTTAGGTTAGATGATTCAACCTACTCTCGTGAATGAAATCTGGACTGATAAGTACATTGACTTTAGTTCTGATTTACGATAATGCATCTCCCAATAGTTATTATAAGTCACAGCATGCGTTGTAAACTTTATTATAATCGATTCCAACTCTCATCCGATTCTCGGATCGTATAAAAATCAAACGAACGCGAACATAAAAAGTATCTTTATCCGACACAACACAATAACGTTATCATTGAAATATCGATACAATTTCCATGATCAGTAAAATAAAATCGGACTGTCTTGACGTTTGTTCAAATTTATATGCGCGCGCGTCCAGCGCAAGATTGTCGTAAAGTTGAGGATGTTATGTTCGTTGATAAGTGCGATGTCGGGTATCGGACTGTCCCGCGTGACAGGTTTATTGTGGACACCCTACTAAATGGGGTGATTCGTTTTGCGAAAAAAAAGGTATATTTATGAGCATTATATTAAATTTTAAACGAGTTTTCGATTTGTTTATGATGTCTGTTTATCGATTGTTAATTTATTTTTTAGGTTCGTTTTAATTTTGTTTAAAAGCGTGGTGTTGTTACGTCAAAATATTTATGTCACCCGTTTGTTTAGTGATCCAATACTTTGTTGATACAAATATTTGGGTGTTTTACGCCTTGGTTATGGATAATAAATATTTTATAATACCTTCTACAGATGTGAGTACCTATGTTATTTATTTAATGATTTGTACAATGTACGGTCAGTAACAGAAGTTGGTTAACACAGCTACTTTTTGACATCATCTAAATTAACACAAAATGATTTGATAAACTGCTTTTTAAGAGTTAAGAGTTAATGTTCTTGAAATTTTAAGTATTTCTGTTCCGATTTGAATTAAATGTTTCGCTTACTAATTAAGATTAAAACACTGCAAGTGTTAATCGATTTTTGTTGCTGACTGTACCTACATTATAGCTTTTAAAGTTACTAGTAAAGGTTATTGACTTCCGATCGAGAATCGAAGGTTAAAACTAGGTGACAAATTCAAAGTAATTTATGTCAGTCTTACCATAAATGGACTGTATGTATTACAACTTACAAGCTTAACTTGCATACATTATCATAAATATTACGATATCCTTCAAATACCTACATTATGAACGTGAGATATTAGCTTCACATTAATCTACGTAGTCTCAAGTTAGACATAAGTAAACTAAGTTTTTTTTTTCATTTTTTGTACGTTCCTGTGTTCAGGTGCATCCGGAACCCATTCTGTTTGTTTATCTGTTGACATTCGCCGTCGACCCCAAAATTATTGTCAAATCATCAATCACTACTCTACGCAGACAAATCCATCATTCGCTTAATTAATTTATCAAACAGACTTGTTTACGCTAGCTCGGAAACTTAAAACCACTCAAAATTCAACCTTATTGTGAAAGCTGTAGAGACTGGTGATACTTTTGTGAGGTTTATACAGTATGTTGGTATTTTTATGTCACAGTAAAGTGATAGTTTCATTTCATATACGGGGTGTTTACCTGGTGTTAAACGTGCAATCGATCATTGCGTGCGCCGGCGCCGAACTGACGCGATAACTCGATAAAAAAAAATGATAGGAAATCGATATTTTGGTTTCTGAAGTGGTCGTTTTTACAGTTGATAGTTTATTTTTGTGAGTAATTTTATAAAATTTGGCGGAGAATAGGAAGATGAATAAATTTTTTTGTCATTCTTTACATAGTCAACAGACCTTGCAAAATACCTAGGTATGTTATCGTAGAAGTGTTTAGAGTCAAGAAAAAGCTTCCCTAAATTAGTAAATGACCTGCCGCTCATGTCCTTTTCAAAAAGGACATTGTGACGAAACTTCTCGCTCGTGACGACACGGTTGGCGCAGTGGTTAAGCGATTGACTGCAGTGCTGCGCAGCATATCGCGATGTGGGTTCGATTCCCGCACGGAACAAATATTTGTACGACCTACAAGTATTTGTTCCGAGTCTGGGTGTTTTTCTATCTATAATGTACCTATGTATTTACAAAAAAATTTTTTTGCTTAGCTTGGAACTAGATGGCGTTGTGTGAAATGTCCAAGGATATTATTATTATTAAAAAAATGTTTTTGTGACACGAATACATACTTAAGTAAACTTAAAAATATTTACCTACGTGACTTTACCCGCAAAATATCAAAAACCAAAACCCAGAAAACAAAATACAAAACAAAAATCAAAAATAAACTTTCTACAATACAATAGGTCACGTATAAGGCTCGGACCACACTGACGACAGTGATGATGGATCGTGCGATTGTCTAACAGTGCGTATCAATCATTAGTCGCCGGACTGACGCCGGACGGTCGCCGGACGACTGTCCTCGCCTGACGTCTTGATCAATCAAAACCCTTTTAACGGATATATTAAGGTGCCATTTTTGATCTGAAGGCAGATTTTTTTGTTTTAAGATTTTATGATAAATTGTGTGTGTGGTATTAAATATTTATTGGTTGAGTAGTGCCTTTATTTTATTAGCGACTTCACTGCTTCACACGGCTGCAATTTACTGACGTGGCGACATATTGTCTTATCATCGAGATTTCTGTGCTTTATCTAAGTTATTTTGATCATACATTACAGAACATCTATATTTGTTTCAGCAATTACTTAAGAACTATGTAAGTAAACCACAAAAAAAAAACGAAATCAAATATAATCATTTTTAATACATCTTCTGGAAGAGCTCGTGGCTAAGTAATAACAGCCGCACGGGTCATCAGGTTAAGCTACGCTTGCCGGGGTTGGTCCGTGAATGGGTGACCATCTTTACATATCGAGATTCCTCCGTTCCTCGGAACGCACGTTAAGCCGGTGGTCCCGGCTGTTATTCGTGGATCTTTGACAGTCGTTACGGGTCATCAAAAGCCCAAAAGTCGACAACCAGTCTTACCAAGGGGTATTGTGTTACCCAGTTACTGGCTTGTGGAGGTCAGATAGGCAGTCGCTCCATGTTAAGTTCTGGTATTTAGCTGCATCTGGTTAGACTGGAAGCCGATCCCAACATAGTTGGGAAAAGGCTAGGCAGATTGAGTTGTGTAGTTTAGAAGAAAAAATCTCACAAACAGTCAGACACAAAAGCGACAAAATTTTCATAGGTACTATTTATAAGCTTATAATAGTTTTTAAATAAATATTTATTCCACAAGTTTTAGTAACCGCACCTACCACTTTTGGTCTCTGACTCTCTGCATCACCCAAAGATTGACTGGTAGAAAATGCCCATTAATTCCGCCTCTATACATCGGTGCTTGAAGTATTAAATAAATAAATAATATAGTCCCTATAATATCTGTCGCAGCGTGTACAGTCAGCCCCCTGCCTTTTTGACTGGCTAATCTCTTCGCCATGACATGAGACATTCCCGTAAAGCTCGCGTCAACACGAGAAAGTGACACTTTATCGAAATTATAGTGCGGCCGGCGATGCCTTTGTGACACCTGTCAGTTGGACAAATTCCAGTTGTAATAAGGATCAAATTCTCAAATATCTCGAACGGCCGGACTGTAGTTGTAAATGAAAACGGTTGTTCGCACTGAACGTCAGTTGTTCACACGATCCTTATTGGTCAGGTCAGATCATTGCAGATGCAATATGAGACCAGCAGTCGTCGAAACTGACACGTAAATTGTTTTCTAGGCTCTTAAAACAGCCTGTTTGGATATCCTTAGTATGGATATTGACAATAAAGAAGTTACTCATTGAAATATGCCCAACTTGGCGGATTTACCTCAAAATGCCAAAGACTCTACATAAAATGCATCGTAAAAACATAAGTTTTATAGAATAGGGAAGATACGGTACGTGCTCCTCGACGTGACCACATAAATTAGGCCCACAGGCCTAATTGACCTTAGTCACAATCGAACTGGCGTTTGTGTAGCACGTCATGTAAAATTTACCGTATAATCGTCTAAATAGGCAGCATCAATGTCTTCCTCTGTTTTCAAAATACACAAATAGTTGAGCACAAAAGTTCAAAAATCAAAAACAAGGTCCACGGGATTACTTCACACTCGTAAGTATAGCCAAAACTGTTAATTTGTTGAAAATTATAATAATATGTTTGCTTCGCCATGTTTGTGAGAGCGAGATATACATGCAATGTCATTCATGATCGTAGACATTCGGCCAACATTCGGCGGCTAACGCGATTTCACTTGCACGACAGCCCTAGCTCCTAACTCTGTCCTTGTCTATCGGTAACTGTATGTTTGCGACTGAGATCAAAGAAGGTGCTCGGCTACATGCACCGAAACTTAGTGATTGCGATGTTAGCGCATAACATATCTTCCTTTAATGTACCAATGACGCATGCATATATTTCCAATTAGCCACAAGACAAAACGTAGGAAACGTTAAATAACCCCTTTTAACCACAATCCATTCAACTTGTATGCAAAAGTGCCAACTTACTGGCATTCATCGATAATCGCGTCCAATTACCCTTATTAGTAGTCATTAACTATTTTAAAGTCGCACAGTGTGTTCCTAGCCTAAGTGTGTAACTGCATACACTTCACGCCGTTTAAAAATGGTGGCTCAGCAGTGTTTGTAATTACTTACTGTTATTTTAAACTTCTATGTAATTATATTAATTAGAAATTGCTTGTGATTATAATGTTGGATCATCTTTTCAAGGCTCCTTTGGGAATAGTAAAATAGCTGTAGTTGAAGATTGTGTTTTCAATATTATAATAATATTATGTAAGTGCCCTGTGGATTGCCAAGAAGGATTTCAATTTCCAATCGGGTATCATACGAGGTTACTATGTCAAAAAGATGGACGGCAATATTTTCTTATAGCAAGTGAAAATAATTAAATATGTGCTCGAGATCACCAATAAGATGAACCGATGCTCTGATAACGTTTCTGGCATATGTAATCGGGGGAAACAAGACAGTCACTGTATTTTTAAAAGTCAAAGAAGGAAAGTATTCATGGGGTGATCGTTGGAATGTCTTCTGTAATTTAAATGTATTTTTTTTTCGGTTTCTCTCTATTTAAATCTATATAGTATTTACATAAAATATGTTCGATGTTCACAAATGTAAAGCATTATAGTAACTACTGAGTTTGATTGTATTTAGTTGTACTTTTCAATGTTTATGAGGAACTCTGGCTACAAGTATCTTTTTACTTAGTTCAGGAGCCACTTCTTCAACCTGTCTGACTACCACTTGTACTATCATGTTTAGTGTATGTGTTCTATGTGTTTCTCTTTGTACAATAAACTTATTATTCATTTATTTTTTTTTATTTTAAAGGCAAATCATATAGTAGGCACTTTTAAAAACCAAACATTTAAAACTAAAAGATAAGGGAATTATTTGCTCATACCAAAATAGTTTGAAGAAGTGGACAATTGGACAAGGTTGTCCGTACAAAAGCTGGACGAATGGCACTCCGGTCGCCACTGCAATGCATTAAAGTGATATTTTGCCACTTAAAGGGAATCGCGAGCAATTAGACTTGAACTTTACATTCCTAGAATATTACTTGAATTAAACTATTTATATTTATGTATATTTTTCCATGTTTACGTCCGAAGTATTTTGCGCTCAATCGACTGTTAAGTACTAAAGGTACTCATTACCTATACTTAAGGCACGGATGTGAATAGCGACAGTGGTCTCGCATTCAAGAACTTATAATTTATCCTTTAGTAATAGCTAAGTTACTGGTACCTACCTGTGTGAATAAAATACGTTTTTTTCTTGTATTTTCCTTATAATAAGGGACAAATTGATATTACTCACGAAAGGGCTACAAGTTTTTAACGTTATCTATACTTAGGTTCATTTAGCATTTCAGGGTCTTGTTCGACCAAAATCTACAAAACTATGGCTGTCTGGCTTTCCTAAAACTTTCTTTCGGATAAAAAACTGAATTTAAGCTAATAAAGCAGCTCTCCAAGTCGAGGAGCTCGTGGCTAAGTAATAACAGCCGCACGGGTCGATCCATCAGGTAAAGCTATGCTTGCCGGGGTTGGTCAGTGGATGGGTAACCATCTTTACATATCGAGACTCCTCGACTCGACTAGACTGCCTCGGAGAGTACGTTAAGCCGTTGGTCCCGGCTGTCATTCGTGGATCTTTGACAGTCGTTACGGGTCGTCAGAAGCCCGAAGGCCTGACAACCAGTCTTATCAAGCAGTATCGTATTACCCAGTTACTGGGTTGTGGACGTCCGATAGGCAGTCGCTCCATGTAAAACATAGGTAGACTGGAAGCCGACCCCAACATAGTTGGGAAAAGGCTAGGCAGATTGATTGAAAGGAGCTCTCCAAGTCTTCTACTATTCTGCTTGTCAGAATTCAAAATCAAAAGTCCGGCTAAACGTCAACCCAACAAGCTTCAGTCAGCCTTTTCAGTTTCGCTATAGCTGGCAACCCTACTTACACAGATTAATAAAAAATGTTATTGTGGTTCAGAATGGTCCTGTCTCACAGAGAACCCATCTAATTCTAAGCTCGCTTACTCGACTCAGCAGTCAACAATCTGTCGAGACATCGCGTGCGCAAACGCACCATCGATCTCGAAAAACAAAATCCAACCGTTTGCGTGCGAAGCCCAATTTATTCTAACCCTTCAGCCTATTTGTCAATTACACGTCGCATATCCGATGGGGCCGCCATCTTGGTTCTCTTGTAAATGTCAACCGGCGGTCGACCAATTACAAGTGTGTGCAGGCGCAAGTTGACGGTAACAACGCACCGCGATACCATAAAGTTTCGAGCCATTTATAGAAGTGAAATCTGCGTCGTCCAGATCGGCTGTTCCAATTAATGCAGACGCTCGATGCCTGATAGGCTGTGCTCACGATGGACTGTTTTATTTGTGGAGTGATTATGTTAGGGGTAAATGTCAGCGTGGAAACGATGGAGGTTCAGATCGGTTGTTGTCTGTAGGATGTTAAGATTGTAGTGTATTTGAGGGGCAGTTCAACAAACATAGATCACAATGCAATATTAATGCAATAAATAGTAGACTGCTATAACCCTCAGTTCTCTAAATCAAACAAATCCAATTCCACTCATAGGTACATAATGCACCCGCGAAATTATACCACAAGAGCATCGGCCGTGAATTACTATCAAGCGATGCATTGTAGGAGGACATCAGCGAGTCCGATAATTTAATGGCATCGCTCGCCACCCGCAATTTAATGTAACACCGAACAACCCGGGGGCATTAATAATTTTCTCCGAGTTCGCCCATTGTACTACCGGAGGGACACTCACGATCCTAGACATCATCGATGCCTATCGTAATTCCACCGCATCCATGTACAGAGCCTTCTAACTTAATATGTGCATCACGAAGAACGCGTATATGGTCCGCGCACCCGCCCAGGCCCAACCGGCCAATCCTATCGCGCATTTTAAATGCCGCCGCGCATTGTATGTATATCGAGTGGGCCCGCGAATAAATTGAGTTCTTGACGCGCGTCACAGAGCCACGACGTCGCCTCGCGATAATCCGCCGCGGATTTAAAACCGCTTATCCCCAACACTCTCGGGCCGAGGAATCTCCCTCCTAAACCTACAAATCAATCGTACGCCCGCACTCCATAAATTAAGAGGCGAAACAATGACCCTAAATTATTGGGCCGTCTCCTTTATCGGGCGCCTCCGTATTGTTCGTTTTTTTAAACGACTCCTTACACAAATGAGACTCTGCTTGGACTTATTAGGTTTCGGTATTTCGCTCGCGGAGATCGACAGGAGCGATAGCGTCTGTGGGAATGCACGCTGGACTGACGGCGCGTTCGCTTTAATTATTCGACTTCCTCGTGCGTCTGAGACAATGGCGTTAGGTGTGGATCTCGTGTCGTGGTGCGGGCCGGCTAACGATCAGGCGGGTATCTGGTATTCCATCACGGTGGACGTCGACGCGTTATTTTTCCCCGCAGCCTAGCCGTTTATGCTTCACATTAACATAAAACAAGCGGGCATGCGGCGGGCCGGCGTCCATATTTCTGCTACCGTCGTGACGGCCGGCCTCGGTATTGTGCGCGATACAGATCTCGGGACGCATGTGCACGCTGCCACTGGATATTTAGAAGCTGTCTCTTAAATTCGCGTCCTCGGCGACTTAACGAGTCGCATTCTGCGTATAGGACATGCGATCGGCTATTGTCCATTTGTGGAGCGGTAATGATAATTTTGCGGAGGTTAATGCGAGTGGAGTCTTCTAAGTGGGGAGTTGACGCGTTCCATTAGGGCGGGGGATGGTTTCATAAATATTTTATTGGTTGTGAGCCGGGGCGGTTGGCGCTCTCATTACGCGGCGTAGACGCCCGAGATCATTAGTCGGTGATAAAATGCGGTCGAGAGGCGTCGTCTCTCGGAATCGGTGCATTCTTTACACGTTAGCCTCGTGGAGGACTTGGCTTTTGTTTTCGCGTTCGCCACCTTTATAATTACTGGCTTTAGGGTTAATGGACTGGTTAATGTTGGTTTTGTTCGTTTGCTTTGGTTTGCTTTAATTGATTGGGAATTGGCGCTGCTTTCGTATTCAGACTGGCTATAAATCTGCTTCTATTGCTTGAGGCTTTCATTTTTAATTTAGAGATAGCTGAAAAGTCTATCAATGATTCAATTGTCTGAAGAAACCATGACCATTGTCAGTTCAACTTTGTACAAAAAAATGCACTAATGCACCATTTTTAGCAAAACTTTTGATAAGCCAACCCTCAACCTCTTCCATGGTTTTCAGACAACAATCACCTCTTGTAAACCCCTTACCATCTCAACCCTAAACTGCAGTCCACTCAAAAAAGAGCCGCAAAATCTTAGTCAGCGTCCCGGTAATGAGTCCCTATCTATTCCAGTATAATCTAGTCTGAATATCATACACTACGTCTGTAGTCAAGGGTTCCCGACCAGCAATATGGTAATGATACCCGATCGGAACATTCTCCAGTTAAAGATGACTCTTAATGTGCATCTAAATACTATATAAAATAGTCTGCGAGGTTGTGTGGGACACACGGGCGGGGAAAGCGGTAAACGGTAGGTTGGATGGTTGGGGAAAGTAATTGTTTTATGGTGAGGTAGTTTGTGCTTTTATTGGAGTAGAAAATAGAAGAAGCGCCACATATAAAACTTCTTGCTTGCCTGCGGATGACGATGATGTCACTGGAAATTCAAAAAAATCAGATGACATTTACAATTTGACTCTTAATCTTAGTTCTGGGTGCAATCTCAAACTAAAACTCAAAGCATTCTGGCACTTTTGAATTGTGAAAGAGTCGGTCGGTTAGTCAGAAAGTTGAAGCTAGTGGCCCATTCCAAAACGTAAGAACGGGCAAGAAACTCCAAGGACACTCTTTTAATTCAAGATATTACATTAATCTTGTTGCTTCTATATGTGAGAACAATATAAAAAAAAAACATAATCAAAATATAAGATTAAAAATAAGCCCTGGCAGTTAAGAGATCGCCCGTTCACGAACATGGCGCGTGGATCAGCACCATCCAGCTCAACCATTTTATAGGGAACCGAATGATCCAACACACGCACCACCATCAGCGAGACATTTAAGTGGGCATGACACTTAAATGTCTTGCTAATACTTATTGGATTTTTTTTTATTTTTATCTCAACGTACCACCTCCCTAGGGCTATGTCCTATGAGACAGATTACGCTGGCTAATGAACAAGTGAATGCGATGTACTCATATTAAATACTTGTGATTTAGTTCATATTTGGTAAATAGTAATATTGTGGATCCTCAGGGATATATCGGTGGAGGCGTTCAGTACCGAACACGAAATTACCCACCCCTTACTTAAATGAATTGATTTTTAACCTGTCTTGCATTGTAAAAGTAAAACTAATTCTTTATTTAAAATAAAAAAAATAGCATTCGCAAAAAACTAAAAAAAAACGAATAAAACTTAACAATAAAAACAAAATACTGAAAGAACGTAAAGGTAAATATATATTGTAGATATATGACAACATAGCTTATTTACCTTTACGAAGTTTTTTCGGTATTTTGTTTTTATTGTTTGTCGTAAAGAAGCGCTTTACCACATTCTCAACGATTGGACATTTTGGGAATTGGACATTTTGACAATTGGACATTTTGAGAATTGGACATTTTGACACTGAACGTAACTGTCGTCTCACAAATACGCTACCCATCCTTCCCGTTCGTATGTCCGCAGTGTCCAGTGCATCGCACAGTCGCGCACTCGCCTTATGGTAATGTGATCGAATCCGAAATTGGACGCCCTGACCGCAGAAGGATTTCACACACTTGGATTTATATGCCGCCATTATGTATACAGGCATATTTTATATGCCGCCATTATGTATACAGGCATATTTTAGTCGAGTAGGTATCTTGAGATGCAATACTATTCTAATAAGTCTGGGCTTAAGCGGTTTCTGAGTGATGTTTTTAGTTGGTGATTTTTTTATTACAAGTAATCTTGCTGCCAACATAAGCTGTAATGTATGTTAGTATTCATTTGTTTTATAAATAATATAAAGTAGGCTCTGTTTTTAGGGTTCTGTACCTCAAAAGGAAAAAACGGAACCCTTATAGGATCACTTCGTTTTCCATCTGTCTGTCAGTCTGTCAAGACTCTTTTTCTCAGGAATGCGTGTATGTATCAAGTTGAAATTTATATCAAATACTCTGCTGTCCCTTGGAGCTCTAAAAAAATAAAGCTTTTAAGTCAACGCAATAAAACATACGGCCATTTATGTGATATGATTTTGATACTCGCAAGAAAATCAAAACCTACAATACTTCCCCTTGATTAGAATCATGAAATTTGCATTTTTTTTTCAGCACAAATAAAGTTAAAGTCCGAAAGTTGTCAGTTTTATCGCCTAATTATTTTTGCGATTACAAACGTTACGTTTGCAGTTGGAGAATTGACCGTGACGTATATCGATTTATGGGAGAACATGTTTTTCTACTACAATTTTAAGTTTGTTTTTGGGATAAATTCATCCCATCTACGGGAACCCTTCATTTTTCGTGGTCCGACACGCACTTGGCCAGTTTTTATTGTGAAACAGCAAACAAGGATGTCAGTAATGCAGCATGACTAGGCTAATAAAAGTTAATCATAACAATAATCTCTACCATATAATGTTATCGCTATTATGTTATGAGAGGTATCAATAAAATTAACATTATTTATGATAAAAACACTGTTAGGTAGGTATAGGTAATTAAAATCAGGTGATATTAGATAGTTTGTGTTTTGATATGACAAAGTATCTTTATTATCACTGTCGCATTTTTATTAGTTAATTTTAGCAATGTTACCTATATCAATCGTATCATTTCTTCATGATTAATCTAAGTTTTTTGAAGTACTCAAATAAATTCTCATAGTATACCTATCACCAAGTGGTGGTAAGAATTGCAATAGGTACTGTTGGAAAATACCTATCTGACATACGTTATTTTAACCGACTTCATTGTAAAAGGGCTAAGGTAGCAAAAACTGATTGATTACCGACTGAAAAATTATTTCAGTTTCAGAAGTCGAAGTAGCTTTTCCGATAGGTTTTTTTTTTAAGTCGGTTTTCCATGAACAAAGGTTGCTATTTGGTATTTTACACGTGCACAAATAAGTTCTATGAAGAGCTTAGTCGACAATCCGGTATAAACTCAGGGATAGCAGAAGAAAAGAAGTAGAAAGAAGAAGAAGGAAAGAAGAAGGGAAGAAGTTATGAGTTTGAAGCGATTTAAGAAATTATTTTTTATTTTAGGAAATTTTAGTAAGATAAGTTATACTTAAATCATTTTTAAACTCAAACTCAAACTCAAACTCAAAGCATTTATTTCAATTAAACCAATTACAGGCACTTTTGAATTGTCAAAGAGTCGGTCAGTAGGTAAGTCAGAAAGTTGAAGCTAGTTGCCCATTCCAAAACGTAGATCTATGGAGAAGAACGGGCAAGAAACTCCACGGACACTCTTTTAAATCAAAATATAGTTACAAAATATTGGTTACATCATTCATGTTGAAATTATACATGTGAGAACGATGAACGTTAAAAGCGTCCGTAATAAAAAAATAAAAAAAAAACAATTCAAAATTAAAATTAAAATAAGCCGTGGCAGCTAAGGTATGACCAGCCTCCACCAACAGCGCCCGTTCACAAACCTGATGTATGGATTCGTTAAATGATCCAACACACGCGCCACCATTTAAGTCCTCAGTGTGGACTAAGGACTAACAAAAATGGACAATTCTGTAATAAATTATTATTATAAAATTGTAATCAGCGACATATTTACATTATCAAAGCTATTTCTGTCACATTATTCAGACAGTAAAAATGTAATTAAATATATACGGCGATATGAACAATAATCAATTAGAGTCATGCTTTTTTTGATTGATTTTGATTTAAACGATAAAGTTACAAGAAGTAGGTACCTAATCTTTTATGTTATTCCCCGATTATCATTATACTAAAACGCATTATTTTTAAAATGTCTTTGACATATCTCTGGGCCTTGGGCTCCCGGACCTTTACAAGGCATATGTGGGGCCGATGCCAACTCGCAGATGACCCTTAGACAATTTTAAATGATGAGGAGGCACCAACCGGCCATTATCCCTCTATGCACTATGCAAGTGCGCCCACGGACAACCCCCGGTTGGTGCAGGACTATTGCAGAACAAGGAAACAAAACATATTGGGCTATGGATTTGGGTGGCTATTGTGGATTGGTTAACTTGAACTGTGAAAACAAAATCACCTCCGTTATTCACATACTTGCAGCCAAACTGAGCAAGCAACCCCGCTATACATTACTTTGCTATCAGGTAGGTAAACATTTTTACAACGGCTCGAACTATTTTCAACAGAGTCGATATGACAGAAATCCTATTCAATCGACACAGAACTGACAGTGACAGTACTAAGACCCGCTAACCCTCTCCCCGCGCCTGTCGGTCGCTTCGCCACAGCTATCACAAAATCATTTTTCATAATTGCGATTGCTCCATCAATCTTAGGTCGACGGAAGCCACTCAAGCTCGCCCTGTTCCCCATAGATTTCTGTGTATTATTGTTGTTTATTTTTTGACTGATAGCCCACTAGCTGACCCACTTGCTTTATCGGTATAAGCACACGCGATTAGGCGGTTACGTTAAATGTTAAATACACACGAATTGTTTAATGAAAATGATGAATTTTGGTGGTGCATGATTTGTGGAGAGTTTCTTTGTTGGTTAATTGTTTTTGGACAGAAACTATGAAAGTTCAACAAACTAGTCATGGCAGTCTAGGTAGTTTGTAGGAAAAATAATTAGAAAATGGTTTTTTTTTTTTGAAAATAGACATGTTTAGTTATACGTTGCATTTAGAGCAGTTGGTTGCCTAGTGATAACGGCCACAAGTCACAGGTCAAGGTTGAGTTGAGGTCATGGGTTCAAACCCAGGCAGGCTCTTTACCACTACTAATTTCATCACCACTGCTCTCAAAACGATAAAAGAAACCGGCACGTCCTAGAAATAAAAAACCGGTCAAGAGCGAGTGTGCGTGTGTGTGAAAAGTGTGCTATTTATTTTTCCTGTAATTTTTACATAAATTTCTATCACATAGAATAATTTCAGATTTTTATCTTTGTAAACTTCGGAGAAAAGGGGGGGGGGGACGGTATTTTTTTTACATTTTTCATCAAAACACGAAAACTATGGGGCCTAAAAAAAATAAAAAAAAATTTGAGAATGTGCAAACAGCGTTCTTTCAAATGATACCCCACATGTCCTAGTAGCTTCACTTTGAATTTTTAAAACCCCCTTTCAGTCCCTGTTACAAAAAAAATATAGATATTTTTACTTTTTTCTTATTTGTAAAATAGTTGAGTAAACGTCATCTAAAACTATTCCAAATTTCAAGTTGATAGCATTAGTAGTTCTTGAGATATCTAGCTGTGACAGACAGACAGACAGACAGACAGACTGAGTCACACCATAAGGGTTCCTTTTTTACCATTTTGGTACGGAATCCTAAAAAACGAAGACATGTGACATTATCACATACATCGTGGTAGATTACAGCCCACTCCCTCTCGAAGAGAGAAGGCCTGTGTCCCAGCAGTGGGAACATTTTTTTTTTGAGCATTATACTTATAGTCTGAATAAGTTGCTACGTTGCATTTAAAAAGCGATTTAAAAAACAAAACATGAAACCCATTATAGCCTTATTATTAGTATTAAACTGTTTTAGTAAAATTTCTATTACGATGCATAGAAATTTCTCACGCGCAAGAAATGCCACAATAATCTCTTAAGTGCGGCTTTGACTTGCAAAACATATTTATTATCTTAACCCTTATTCTCCGCGAGATGGCCTTTAAACGTATCACTTAACATTTAATTTGCAAGAAACGTACTACCTCCACTACTTTATTATCTTTCGTAAAAAAGACGCAAACGGCAGGGTCGAGTTCTAAAAATCATAACTCTAAACCTTCGTTTCGTTACCTGAATTAAAACTCCAATAAATCGCATAAAAAGATCAGCGTTCATAAATCTAAAAGACAACGGGCTAAAGGGGAATAAATATCTCAAGTCCCGGTAAAGCCTTTGGATTCCAACCGAAGAAAATATCGCACCCGAATTCCGGTGGCTGACGGGGCAAATGGAAAAAAGCGCGAAAACGTTGAATTCCTTAGCCCCGCCCACGTGCGCGCGCGGCGAGCGACAGGTGAATGCGACGCGGGCGCAGCTGCCGCGCCGGACGCTACCATTTGCTGCTCTGTTTTTCTTCAGAATCTGCTTAATAAAATATTGATATAGGTGGTGACACCGCGCGCGACTTCTGTTACATCTCCGACCTCATTGTACTACCTGCTCGTCTGCCTGTCTCTTTTTATGTTCACTCTTAACAGAACTTTAACTATATGGTGTGATTTTTGAAATGCTTTTTTAAATAGCGATTGAATTTTTACGTCAGAGCGTATAATGTTGAGCTTTCGATTTACACAATGCGTGAGGGCAGCGAGGTCGCGATGCTATGAACACACCTGTTGCTTTACTTATCTGATAATAATCGTAAACGGCTCATAATCTTCAATAATCTGCTCATTTAGCATGTAATTCGCTATCAAGCTATATCCTACTTAAAACGCTAAAGTAAACTAAACTGATTCCCCTTGGCTTCAACTCAGTGGCCTCTCCCGAAGGTCTCAGTATCCATGAAAATAAACGGCTAATTACAACCGTAACTCACAACCGGGCGAGTCACGAAAACATAAAAAGGCAACAAAACGCGATATATCAAGTTACTCACTTATCTACATACGAATATGGGTTTGTAAGTGTACACTAAGAGAAAGACATAAAACAATGAACAATGGGAGCATAAATCAGTATAATTAGTTTTGCTTGAACGGAGCGAAATCATTGGTCAAAACGCATCGTGGCCACGCCCCTGCGGTGCAGCATGCATCCTGGACGTTAGAGCAGCGCTTGCCTGCTCAATTGGATCAAACGTAACGTTAGCAACACGAGTGCGGATTGCCGTGTTTATCTCCACTGAAAATCTGTTAAGTGCTATTCGAGTAACTTATTCGTGTTTTTGAAGTAGTATGGGATAAGATTGTGGTGCATTGTTACGAGCTTAACTTGAAGCTTTTTGAAGCTCTTTGTGCTTGAAGATACTGTAATGTTGTTAGTTTTCTAGGAATATCTTAGGTCGTATTTTTTGCTTAATTATTTGCATGGTGTCTGGCATTTTTCTTTTCTTGTCGGAAATGTAACAGCCGTCATATTTCAATGCAAAAGACGTCTTAGAAAAATCTCTCTGGATCTTGAATTGGGAGTCAAACGCCAAATGCCAAATGTGTTTTGTTTTTGTAGTGACACATAAAAAATGGCTAAGTTATGTTTTTTTATATTTAATATGGGTCAATGACCTGAAATTTAGAATTTGAAATGATTTTCTGAACAAAAATAACCCTAATTATAATTTGCATTATAATGCAATTTTTTGCAACAGAAACAAAAAAGTAAAATTTAACGACTCACAAGCAGGCGAAGTTAATTTCTCTTAATACGAATACCTAGAAAAAGATCTGTAGGGCACGTACAAAATAATATGAAAAAAATAATATGTCGACAAGATCCTCTCTTGTTTGCTAACTGTACTTGACTAGCGCGACCTCCGGGCCCGCGCATTCACAAGTGTCTACAACTCGTACAAGTAGCAACAATGTAACGTGCTGAGTAGCCTTCACTATAACACATGCTTTCCCATACTTTTCTTTTTATTGCTTCAATTGATTTCACGTTTATTTTTCTGTTTTTTTATCCGCTTTTCCTTTTTTTAACGATCGGTTATGGGTTTCATACTCAACTTAGCTAAAGTCACTTCTGTGGAAGTCACTTCTGTAGATGTCACTTCTGTAGACTGAAAGTAAAAAAAACGCACGTTTATCTATTATTAAAAATATTAACTGTGATAACCAGAACTCTAAGTACTGTAACGTTAGCAATACAAAGAATGACAGGTTAAGTTCCAAAAGAATAACAGATTAAGACCCAACTTCACCAAACTCTGTTAGTTTTAGAATCTCTCTCTCTTTCTCTCTGTTAATTGTTTTTTTTTCGTTGTTAGAATAAAATAAAACAGAATACTCTTTAACCCGTCGCACGCCAATTAGCAGACACAATAGATTTTCTATTGTTATCTGAACACCTGGGTATGCAATCGACGTTTAAAGAGTTAATATGTACTCCATTTGAATTACCAACAGATAAATGTAGAAATTTTACAGAGGGTGACCCAATGGACTATCCAATCGCTAGGGGCGATGTTTTAAAGACAATTTTTGGATGGATTTTAAGGGAGAAAGAGAGATAATAGACACGACATGATAGTATATAGACCTACTTCTTTGCATAGTGCAACAGTACGGCAAATTGCGTAAAAGGACATTTACTAACAGAGTTTATAAGACTGATTCTAAAAAACGTTAAATAACTATCATTAGGCAAACTGTTAGGATTTACCCTCATAGGCTTTAAATCATGCCGATTTTGACGAATAGATAATGTCGTTGTCATGGCACAGAATCGGTTTCCTTAGTAATCGGTGACATACAATAGTGCCACGCGATAAAATCTAACG
Source organism: Cosmia trapezina (assembly GCA_905163495.3). Classification (NCBI taxonomy): domain Eukaryota; kingdom Metazoa; phylum Arthropoda; class Insecta; order Lepidoptera; family Noctuidae; genus Cosmia; species Cosmia trapezina. Next base: position 27,737,643 of record LR991028.1, on the reverse strand, counting down.
TATTGATTTCTATCTAAGTATGGTATTGTCAATTGTTTCACTATTGTTTTAGAACTGCTTCTATTTTATTTGATTTAGGGCTTATTTTTCAATAGTCAGATACTTTTATCTGATGAATAAATATGACAGTTGAACATATTTTCTGTACAACAGTTGTCAAACTGCCTTATTTATTCCGTAAATAAAAATTATCTGATGAAGTGATGACTGAAAAATTAGCCCTTATTGCAAAATTTAACTAAGATTTTTCTTGCTCTGGTAGATAATTATTATGTCTACGATATCTTTCATAATGAAAATTAATATCTATACAACACCATAAAAGCTCTTCATAACCCAAATCGATACTTTTCTGATCGAATAAATTTATAAAATTTATTGAAATATAAAAAAAAATGACGATTTATTGTTTTTTTTTTTTGATAGTATCAATCATAATCATAATCATAATCATAATCTTTATTTGTGAAACATAGGTAGGTATACAATTAGGTCTTACACATAAAATAGTACGCTATGTTTTGTCTTAAGACATACAAATCTAATAATATGCAAAGTAAATCTGCTAAAGATAATTCAATAATTAATAAAAAGAAACACCAATATTCATTAAAAATTACAATGTCATATTTTTTTTTGCAGCATTAATATATCTCATTATTATAACTCTTTATTATTAAAAAACTTATCTATTGTATAGTAGCATTGCCAAAAATGTCATTAATTAAAAGAAAAATCCCAATAGTCACAAAAAATTACAGATGTCAAAAATTTAAAATTAAAAATTTAAAAAATAAATTTAAATGCATTATTAATAATTACTTATAACTCTTTATCGTTTAAAAACTCGTCTATTGTATAGTAGCATTTGTCAAGAAGAATAAGGAACCTTAGCTTTATTTCATTACGAAGCAATATGAATTCCATTGGTTTTATTATCCAAATACATAAATGATTTTGTATGTAAATATTGGATTTACATAAGAATGTAAACTTTCTAATACTTAAGGAATTAACTCTTAATTATGATAATAACGGTGCTGAGCCTTTTAATGGGTGTCGCAGGTCAAATTTTAATAAATAAGTAATTTGCAACCAAAACGCATTCAAAAGTTGTCAAGTCCATTTTTGCATGCATTTTGGTTTGCGTAAGTTTTTAACCTAGATTTATTAATTTTTTCATTGATTAATGTCAGATAGGCTTTTGTTTATGTATTTTTGTGCCAAATTATTTGCAGGCACAATCGATAAATGATAGGTAGTACGATTAGGTACCTATCTACATACAGATAATAATATGATAGTTATATGTTTTATCATTGCCGTCTTGTGACCAAAAATAGGCAAGTGTTGTCTGTTTGATTGCCTACATGATATGGAAAATTATAAATATAACTTTTGTGAAATTTGTTGTAGTATGGCTGTACTCAGCGTTATCTTTATTTGATTGTATTGCCACTTGAATCTGACCAGCCTTTTCCCAACTATGTTGGGGCCGGCTTCCAGTCTAACCGTGTGCATCTAAAAACCAGTATTTTACATGAAGCGACTGCATATCTGACCCCCACAACCCCGTAACTTGTTAATACGATACCTCTTGGTAAGAGTACTGGTTTTCAGACTTTTGGTCTTCTGACGACCCGTATTGACTGTCAAAGATCTATGAACTACAGCCGGGACCAACGGCTTAACGTGCTTTCCGAGGCATGTAGGAGTCTTGTTATGTAAAGATGGTCACCCATCCACGGACCAACACCGGCAAGCATAGCTTAACCTGATGGATCGACCCTTGCAGCTGTTATTACTTAGCCCCGAGCTCCTCTTTAGCCACTTACATAAAAAGAAAATCAATAAGGGAAGAGATACGGAATTCCTTTTTTCTTTTGTCATCATCATCACAGTACCTATAGATGGAAAAAAAAGTAATTAAAAAAACTATAAAACCCGACTGCAGTAAAACACTAAAACTGAAAAGCTAAAAACAAGCCCATTTTAAATTAAATAAAAGTTGGAAGCAGGCGGGACCCATTTGAGTTTGAAAATATAACAATGGAATGGGTCCCGCCTGCTTCCAACTTTTATTTAATTTAAAATGGGCTTGTTTTTAGCTTTTCAGTTTTAGTGTTTTACCGCAGTCGGGTTTTTTAGTTTTTTTAATTACTTTTTTTATTTCCAGCTTTTTAGTTTACAAATGTGAAAAATTTCGCAGACGATTTAGTTCTTGCAAGGAGTTTTGGCCCTGAGGGTTATTTAAAAGCTTTTTTGGATAAGTGCACAAATAGCCAAGCCTTCGAGATCCTAACTCTGCTCAAAGCAATTTTTTTTAATCAAAATTCGATTTGTCACTTCGAATTATTTTTAATGTAAGTTGTATATATTTTTGTAATCATCTTTTAAAACCCTTCATTTTGATATCCCACTCGATGGTATTAGAAGACAAAAAATTTCGAACTCCACAATATGTCGCCCCAAATCCGCCATTTTACTTTATTTTTGATGTTAATGTAGCCAGTGACACTCGCGCCACCAAGACAAATCTAATGACATATAATTTATCCAAATCCGTTCATTCGTTTAGGAGTTACGAGGGAACAAAGAAACGGACATACATACATACTTACATACAGGTCAAAACATAACCCTCCTTTTGGGCTTCGCCGCAGTCGGGTAAAAAAAGAAAGAAAGAAAAAATGATTATTTTGTACAAACAAAATGCAAATCACAAAAACAAGACAGGTTGGTACACACATGCAAAGCAGTTAAAAACCTCGTATTCAAGTCCAGTAGACAATAAATAGATGGCGTTAGTTTGCTTAACTAGAACTGAAATACCTAATCATGCATCTTAATATAATAGAAATTTCCAAAAAGCTTCATAAACCTACCTCTTAAGTCCATAAAAACCTTTCTTTCGAAGATTTTCATTAACTGAAATCAGCGTGTGTGTCCAATATCAGCACAGAATTAATTACAAACTTAACTTCATTAATTTATTTCCAATCATTATTTAAAATATTCAGACCACCGCTTCAGCTCATTAGTGACGCATGATGAGCGGAATTCTTAAACATTTACACTTTAATAAGAAAAGCCTTCTTATATTATCATTTTAATTATTAGAAATTGATGTGGTGACTTTAAATTAATAATTTAAATGTATTGTGAGGAAAGGTTGTTGGTTTTAGCGGACAATAAAATGTGTTTCATACATATTTTCTTTTAATGTTAGCTACATTGACCTACAGATAGAAAGAAAACACAAAACACATTTTCTTTTGTTTAGTTTCTTGTAATATGAGTATTTGTATATCAGCTTGTACTTATCTTTCTGTAGTATGTCTTTCCGCTTAGAGAATGTGTTGTATGTTTTAATAAGTCAAAGCTCCATTAATCGTTTCGTTACGTCATTAATAAGTAATAGCATAAGCCCAGGTTCGTACGAGCGATTTTTCCCGCGGCGATTTTTTTTCGGGCACTTGATTTTTAACGCTCTGTTTAGCACCGAGAGTTGAAAATCCAGTGCGCAATAAAATCCCGCTGCGATATTTTTACGCCGTGTCCATGCGAACCTGGGCTTACATTTAGCTAAAACTAAAATTTCGTGTTATCAAATTCAATCATTAGCAGTATTTATCATAAATTATAATAAAACTGTCACACTTTTACACATTTCTTCCATTAAATTATACGGCATTTTTTATAATTATCTGTGGAATCTATCTGTAATTATAAATGCATAGAAAATTAATAAAATTTTATTGCTTTATATTACCCAAATGATATTTTTATTTGGCAATAATCACAAATTAAAGCAAGAAAAACAATACAGAAAGTTTTTGAAAACATGTTATCTCCTAATCAATTAAAAATTTACATAAAATTAACGATATGAATGTTTTAATATAACGTTTAAATTGCCATAATTTTAATGATAATTTATGACCGTACGCGCTGCTGAATGAGTCGCACACACCTTGGATGTTAGCTGTTACAATGACAAAACTGTAGCTATTTAAAACAATAAATTGATAATTTATTTATACAATAAAATGAAGGTAATTAATGTGTTTAGATAACATTAATCGCTTCAAATTATGCAAAGATTTTGTGAAGGACGTATTAGATTTTAACAACTGGTTTTGTTATTTATAATTAGGTAACAATAATATCATGTTTTACAAGAAACAAAATCATGATCATTCCAATTCAAAAACATTGACATAAAAATAGTCTTAAAAAATATTCGTCACCTCCGTGGACATTCATCCTAAAATTGTATACCCAAAAAAATTTAAGAAAAAAAGCCATCATCCGGTCATTCCTACCCCCATCTGTTACCAAACATTGGTACAAATGGACCAGGCTCTTCTCTTCTAATGAAAATGATGTCAGGACATCACAGCGTTGACAAATACGGATAGCACCGGCCCGGACACTGCCCCGTCCGGGATTTTTCACGCGAACCCGTCTAATCCAGTGTCGGGGTCGGTTAGACCGATAGATTTGTCCCAATGTTTGTTGGCAGACGGACGATTTTTTAGGGTTATCTGGCGATGTCGAGTGGAGATTAACATTCATCTGTTGCGTGGATTTGGTATCATTTTTAGGGTTCCGTACCTCAAAAGGAAAAAACGGAACCTTTATGGGATCACTCGTGTGTCTGTCTGTCCGTCTGTCACAGCCAATTTGCTCTGAATCTAATGGACCGATTAAGTTGAAATTTGGTATACATATGGATTTCTGTGACCCTAACATGTACGGCTAAAGTAAATAAATGAATTTTGAATATGGGGGTCACTTTTAGGGGCAAATAAGAAAATTAAAAAAAAATAGTTTTGCAAACTGTACCGTGTGACATATTAAATGAAATAGCTCACTATGAGGGTCTCAAGTATATATTTTTTTATAATTTTAAAATAAATAGTTTTAAAGTTATTTAAGAAAATAGACGAAAATTGACCGTTCCCGCCCCCCCTATCTCCGAAACTACTGAGCCTAAAATTTTGTAAAAAATACAGAAAATAGGTCTATACCTGTAGACTACAGAAAAACCTATAAGCAGTTTGTGGTCCTAAAATAACATGGTAAATCTCTCAATAGTGCGAGTACAAACTTACATTTACTGTTGGAATGTATGGGAGAACATGTTTTTCAACTATAATGTTAAGTTTGTTCTTGGGATAATTAATTTAATCCCACCTACGGAACCCTTCATTGTGCGTAGTCCAACACGCACTTGGCCGGTTTTTATAATTTTTTGTTGAAAAATGATAGTATGAAAGAGTTCCCCTATGGGAACTCTAACTCATACTAATATCTTGCACACTGATATCATTAATTTCATTAAAAAGGAACTGTTTCTTTGAAAATAACACGTAAGCATAGGAAGATCCTATATCCCCGTTACTTAACAGAGATCATAGAACAGAGCATACAGAAATTTAACACTGCGATATTCACTAAAATATTAAAAACATAAATAAAATAAAAATTATATGTGTAATAATAAAAATTATATGTAACCTAACCTAACCCGTTTCTACCTAGACTTTTAAAACGTGCCATACTAATATTTTGAGAACGAACTGGCCATCTTTTTCCATTATTACATCATTTCTATGGTAATTAAAAGTATAACACAGTTTTTTCGTTATTATTTTGACGTGACCATTGAACATTATTATCGATGCGAGACATCTCAACCGATAATCGTGATATTTAAATGTGATATAAAACGATAACCTTCACATTTATAAGTCTGATGAGCCAAGATTAATTTAAACAAACAAATCAATTGTTTCTTTTGACACTACATTTTTTTTGTCATCTGATTAATTTGCATATACTGCAGGTGAATACAGCTTTTGGTGTTCTTGTTTATGATTTGAATAACTTTGCATATACTTACGTCACGGTTTTGCCTCGATGACTGTATTTGTCATGTTACAAAAACTACGAAAATCGATTCAACTAATAGAATTGACATTTCCAAATACATCTGAACATAACACGAGATACACTGTCGGCAACTTTGTTCCTCCCATAACTTATTACTATAAAAAGTATATTGAACAATTTAAGATAAAAAATATTGCACGCATTCAATTTTGTTTTTATTAAAAACAAGTCTTACTTTGATTAGCCATTCGATCTGATTTATATTTCAAGTCATTAACTATCAATGATTTATCGATCAAATCTAAATATTGGTCAATAAAAATAAAATTCACGATGATCGTTGTTGGTTTTATTTTTAATATTTGTCTTATTAAACTGTTTATGAAATGATATAAAACTTGGTTGTCAATCACGAAATAAACTGAATCAATCAATCTATATCTTTTTTTTGAGGTTTTATTGCTGCACTAATATAAACTTGGACTAACAAGGACAATCACTACCAGAAACTACCTTGTTTTATTTGAAGCTTGGTAGCATTTTGCAGCCTGATTATTAACACTATTCAACGTTAAAGTAGGATTTTTCTCCTAAAACTTTTCTTAATGATATTCTAATAAAATTGTATTACAACATCATAAGTCATTCATGACGTAACTTTTCAAAACTTCGACAAAATAATTTTGAATAACCTTGCTGCCCAGACCCAAACACGCAAGCAATAATTTTATAAATGAATAACCTACCTACTCCATTGATATTCGTCGATAACATGATTGATACTAGAATTTGTTTCGCCGGTCGCCGTCCCAATCAATCAACGCCATCTCTTGATTGATACGCGACGACACTGGATTCATGAGCGTATTAATTTAACTTCGCTGCGACATTGATGGATATTTATGATATTAACGAGCTATACAATTATCTTGATGTGAAAGGTAAAAGTTTTGTTGATGTATGTGTTGCGGGGTTTAGTAGTTGGTAGGTTTTCAGAGGTTTCTGTTTCATAGAATATTATGAGTTTATAAAATGTGACTATCAATCAATCTGCCTAACCTTTTCTCAACTATGTTGGGGTTGGCTTCCAGTCTAATCGGATGCAGCTGAATACCAGTATTTTACATGGAGCGACAGCCTATCTGACCTCCACAACCTAGTTACTGGGTAATACCATACCCCTTGGTAAGACTGGTTGTCAGACTTTCGGGCTTCTGACGACCCTTAACGACTTTTAAAGATCCACGAATGACAGCCGGGACCAACGGCTTAACGTGATTTCCGAGGCACGGAGGAATATCGATATGTAAAGATGGTCACACATCCACTGACCAGCCCCGGCAAGCGTAGCTTAACCTGACGGATCGACCCGTGCGGCTGTTATTACTTAGCCACGAGCCCGAGAAAATGTGACTATCAGTTTGTAACAGTAACTCTCTGTAGAAAAGGGTGGTGTAAATGAGATGGTCAGTCTGAATGGGCTAAAAAGAATCAGAAATGAATGATAAGAGATCATTATTGATTAGTGATTATTCTTTTCTACCTAACCTTTTCCCAACTATGTTGAGGTTGCCTTCCAGTTTTATCATATCCAGCTAAATACCAGTATATTACATGAAGCGACTGCCTGATCGGACCTCCACAACCCAGTTACTGTGCATCACGATACCCCCTGGTAAGAGTGTTAACTGTTAAGATTAATTAAACGCAAAATAAGTTCGAGACTCGAGAGTAAGAAGTTACGGTTTCGGTTTGTCGAAAAAACAAATACGTTTTTGTCTGTTTTGATAATAATACCATAGACACACGTTACTACTTTTACATACCACGAAATAGTGACATCCAACCCGCAGCCGCTATGAATGCCAACAAGACGTAAGTAGGAACATTAACAAGAGCTCAAATAGTTGATATACTCGGAGTCAACCCTCCCGCGCCGGAGTGACAGCGACAAATCGTTACTTGTTGCGCTAGCTTTATATGCTCAATGTTTAGATACCGCAGTGTTATCATAACATGCATGTTTATTAATGTACCGTTTATGTATGAACATATTATATTCAGACGGTGGAATGGTGGGGTTCAAATTGAATGCACTTGTTTGAAATTGAAAAATATAGGGAAACTTTCATAAATTTTAAAAATTTTGCTTTGAATTAGTCAAGTTTAGTAAGTGCCTACAGATTGTGGATACAGAGATTGATAGATATCCCTAATTAAACACATATATCATCCTTCATGTCAGATAGTAAAAAATCGATTATTTGATAGGCATATCTAATACGAGTAGTTCAATATAGAAAATAACACAGTGTCTAGTTACCTAAACTAGAAAGGTTTACGTAGTAAAATAAAGTTAAACAATCTTGATGTGACTTTTTACACAAACACATATTAAACAAATAAACTACTGCTTATACTAATGGTTCAATTGATTTAGTAATCATTATTGTTGTATTTATGTCGCAGGTAATTTGTATGATTCCGCGTTTTACAAACGGCGTCGTTCGTTTAAAAACGCTCGCTGTTTTAAAATATGCCGAAGGCAAAATGTAAATTGCCTTGTCAATTTGTAATATGCCACAACATTTGATAGACAATTCAATTGCCGTTTACAAAATGCCGCGGCAAATTGAAGTATTTAGTTCTTTTTCTTACCACTCGTGGCCTGCTAATCAAAACAAGAAAAATGGCGTCGAGTAGTGGTTTTGTGACACAGAAAAATATTGAAAACAGTGCAAATTCTATGTGTTCAAAGGCCTTTTCACAAAAAAAGTATTGTTTAAAAGACATTTATTAAAGTGAACTAAGAAAATTTTACGATTCACAAATAGGAGCAGTAAAAAAGCCGTGGACAAATGAAAAAGTTTTTGAGGTTATCCGGCACGTAAACAACACTAAGGAGTCCATGGAATCTAGTGCTCGGAGGACTCCTGCGGAATATTATTGGTATAAAAAGTATGATGTGATGAGTATTGGCGATGTGGACTATCTTATTCTCAAAAAAGACAGCCTTGAAAGTCCAACGGTCCGGAACGGTCCTTTAGAAGAATATTGTGATATATTATTTGATATTCATAGGTACTGTGGACATTGTGGTCGAGAGTTTTATATAGTGCCGAATGTCACTCAAATATGACCTACCTACCTACCTATGTAGTACCTATACTTTCACTTTTGTTACTTTTTTACGTATAGTGAATATTTTTCTTTATTAAGTTATTTGGTGTTCTTCGTTTAGGTATGTCTTCTAGGTATAATTAAAATGTAAGACTTAATTAAAGAACCGATTATCGTAAGCTTATTTTATGTACAGAGGCCAGCACATCAAGCTACCCCAGTCTGTCAAATTTTTTTGTTAGTTTTTCAACTTTATTATAAAGGAATAAAGTTCATATTCAATTGGGAAAATTTGACAGATTAGGGTAGCTTGATCTACCTACCCGTTTGTCTTTAATTGAAAGTGGCATATTATTCATAAAAGTTGCATTATTGTTACGTACGTCATCAGTTTAAATTAGATTAGTGTTGTTTTTGTTACTTAATTAATTTAATTACTTTAGGAGTGCCTAAGCATGGATTTTAAGTTAGTCCTATTTGAATAGGTACCTGATTTCTGAAATATAGTCAGATTTGTGCAACCTGTGTTATGATGTTCACCCTACTATAACAATCAATGTCGAAATTTTAACAATTTAACAATTCGCCAATTTGCCTTCGGCTTATTTTAAAACAGCGAGCGTTTTTAAACGGACGACGCCGTTTGTAAAACGTGGAATCATACAAATTGCCTGCGACATTTACATTGGTTTTTTAGTTGCATTTTATTTTTAAACTGAGGTTTTAAAATAAAAAAAGATAAAAGACACATCAAGATTGTTTACCTTTATTTCACTACCTAAACCTTTCTAATATAGACCGAAAATCTAACATAATAATATTGTTCAGAACTTCCAAATTATTTGTTTTTTAACTGGTATGGCTTGCAAGAGAAACTGCAAAGATAACATAATAGGCAACCTTTACTAGTCGTTGCCCTGAAGAACTCATCCTCAGTTACTCCCACAAACGTTTTGCATGAAAACCGAAGTCCACTCGTAGAGTCCACAAACCTGACGTAAACAAGTGCCTCGCTGCGACGTCATGACAAGTTACACTTGAGGCTCGTCGTGTTTGTTACTTGTTGCGTCGACGTCGACGTCTAAACGCGTCAGCGATGACGCACCGCGCATTTGAGGGTTATATTTAGGAAGTGATGTTGATGAAGACATCGTTATGTTGGTCGTTGTTCTTCAGCGGGTAATATTGTGGTTTGGTGCTGTCAATCAAGAATACCTTTTAGTGGAAGATGTGCAGTTGTGGAGAGTATTCAGGACAGAAGTATTTCCTTCACAATTTTTAGCATTGCTAACGCGTCTCCTAAATTTTGTTCTACTGTCAGATTATAGAGGGTGTAAGTGGCAACCTTTTAAGGGTCATTGTACTCATCATTATGAACAACTTTTACTATGGGACCAAACCTAAAATCGCGAAAAAAAATCAGCCGCATTACACCGACACCCCGTACATTTATGTTCGCATAATTCGTCAAAAAATGTAGGGACCAGCTGATTTTTTTTTCGCGATTTCAGATTTGGTCCCATAGTAAAAGTAGTTCATAATGATAAGTACAACGACCCCTTAAAAGGTTGCCCCTTACACCCTGTATAACTATGTTTACTTAACATATCTATGCACGTTAGTATTCGAAGTGTTTCGTTTAAAGCTACTGACAGTCGTGCTCATTACTTGCTAGTAAAAAGCATGCTTTGATTGAGCAAGTGCTCATTAGTAGCATGTGTGACTAGTAATGAGCATGCTTATTTCTAGTATATTTTCGAGTAAGCGTGCTTATAGGCATGCTTTTTATGAGCACGTGTGTCAGTACCTTTAGTCAGCTTACTTCAGGACTGAGATAACACTGCATCAAAAAGGCTTCAGGAAAGTCGATTCTGAAATGCGTCTGGCGCACTCTTTCCTTTCAGTCTTGCTTCCGCTGTGACCAAATAGTCTATCTGCAAGAAATATATTTGTACAACATTTTCTGACACAAACACGACATAAAAACCCAAGTATTTCCAAAGATTTTTGCAAAAACCATCGCCTATTTAACCCCAATCTCTTCCCCACGAATCACATAATCACCACGCTATCACCACCGCCACATTATTCTCAGTTATCAGTCTACTCACCCCAGTGGCGACTATCGTGAGCATACGCGGCGCGGACAACGCGGTATCTGACATTTTACGAGCGCAACCGGGACGGTCAATTACCGCCAGATACCGCTTGCTTATTGTGTACAATCAATATGGTGTACGATATGCACGGGGTGAATTATAAAATGTTAGGTTTAGTTGTTATGGCAAATAGGAAGGGTAGAGACTAATAATGAAGAGTAGTTCTTCAAGTCAAAAAGGGTTTAATGAATAAAACGGATTGTACGAATAAAAACAAAAGCTTGAAGCTTTTCTTGTTCCGTGATTTTCTTGTAGGTTTCTTTACTTTTGAAAAGGTATTCTCATGATTAATTATTCCAAAATATTAGGTAAAATAATGATGACTTCAAAAAAAATAACTTATTGGGAGCTACAATATGTTTGAGCCGTTTGGTGTTGACAAAATACTAGGGCCTTGAGGTCTGAGTGCTCATCGATTATTTCAGGACATCGCCAAACGGTTGTTTGACTCTACACGTGACCAGAGGGATGGCCTATTTTTACACCAAAAAATTAGCATTGCCATCCAACGTGGCAATGCCACCAGCCTTTTGGGCACTTTTACCACTGACAGCGATGCGGACGAATTTTTTGATGACCTTCCCCTTTTTAGGGTTCCGTACCAAAATGGTAAAAAAGGAACCCTTATAGTGTCACTCAGTCTGTCTGTCTGTCTGTCACAGCTGGATATCTCAAGAACTACTAATGCTATCAACTTGATATTTGGAACAGTTTTAGATGACGTTTACCCAACTATTTTGCAAATCAATCTGCCTAGCCTTTTCCCAACAATGTTGGGGTCGGCTTCCAGTCTAACCGGATGCAGCTGAATACCAGTATTTTACATGGAGCGACTGCCTATCTGACCTCCACAACCCAGTAACTGGGTAATACGATACCCCTTGGTAAGACTGGTTGTCAGACTTTCGGGCTTCTGACGACCCGTAACGACTGTCAAAGATCCACGAATAACAGCCGGGACCAACGGCTTAACGTGCTTTCCGAGGCACGGAGGAATCTCGATATGTAAAGATGGTCACCCATCCACTGACCAACCCCGGCAAGCGTAGCTTAACCTGACGGATCGACCCGTGCGGCTGTTATTACTTAGCCACGAGCTCCTCAACTATTTTGCAAATAAGAAAGAAATAAAAATATTTATATTTTTTTTGCAACAGGGACTGAATGAAGGTCGTCTTAAAAATTAAAAGTGGGGCTACTAGGGCATGTGGAGTATCATATGAAAGAACGCTGTTTGCACATTCTCAAACATTTTTTTTTTCTTTTTTTTTAGGCCGCATAGTTTTCGACTTTTGATGAAAAATGTAACAAAAAATACCGTTCCCTGTCTCCGAAGTTTGCAAAGATAAAAATCTGAAATTATTGTCTGTAATAGAAGTTTCTGTAAAGATTACAGGAAAAATAAAACGATGTCTCTAAATAGCACATTTTTTCAGAAATCGGAACGGAACCCTCAGTGCGCGAGTCCGACTCGCTCTTGACCGGTTTTTTTTTTTACTATATACCTACATCTTCTATCTTCTATTTTCTATTGTGTATATAAAAATCAGTTGCTGTTCGCTTGTCTCGCTACAACTCGAGAATGGCGGGGCAGATTTAGCTGATTTTGGTTTTGAAGTGTTTGTCGTAGTCCAGGGAAGGTTTAAACAGTGAGCAAAATTGGAAAAGTTGTCGGGAAAATTGGAAAATTCGGGAAATCTGAAAGTGGATTTTCTATGGGAATTTAGAATTATTGAAATTGGACAGGATAACGTCTGTCAGGTCAGCTAGTAATAATAAATATAATTTAGTGTTAGCTTGTATCTATTTTCTAATTAACTTATATTTGTTTTTATTTACTTATTTGATATTTGATTTAACTGAAGACGTAATTCACTTTAGTCGTGTCAATACGGTTTAGTTGATATGGCCGACACTAGCATCAGCACAATACTTTGGAAATCGTATTAGGTCATATTGAATTCTTTTTCTACAAAATTCGCAAAATAATAAAATTATCAATCAACACAACGAAACCACATGTAAAAAAAATTATCCCTAAAATTAAAACTAAACCGTACACTAACTAAATCAGCCAAAAAATTAAAATAAAACCATAAAGGCTCTTACAGACAGAGGCGATATCGCGGTCGCGACGCGATATTTCGATATTATATCCGTAGAAAAATATCGCGTCGCGACGCGATATCGCCTCTGTCTGTAAGAGCCTTAACTCGATCAGGGAACCGGTCGATTATAATTGGAGCATTTAGTCGAAGGACAAATTCGAAACATCGCGATCACCCATCGGTGGTAAGCACAATTTATAGTGCGTGCGTGTGCGCAGGGGATTTATCGGAACATGCACGAAACAGTGACAGATCGGTGATGTTTTTAGTTTGTCGTTTATTTTTTACAGTGTTCGTAATTAGCGAGCTGTGATTGTGCGAGTTGTGGGGAGAAACGAAACGTTGATGGGGAGATAAAGTTACTGTGTTGAGGTGAGCGGTGCCGGGGTTACCATTTTTAGGGTTCCGTACCAAAATGGTAAAAAAGGAACCCTTATGGTATCACTCAGTCTGTCTGTCTGTCTGTCTGTCTGTCACAGCTGGATATCTCGAGAACTACTAATGCTATCAACTTGAAATTTGGAACAGTTTTATATGACGTTTACCCAACTATTTTGCAAATAAGAAAGAAATAAAAACATTTATATTTTTTTTGTAACAGGGACTGAAAGGGGGTCTTAAAAATTCGAAGTGGGGTTACTAGGGCATGTGGGGTATCATATGAATTTTTTTCTTTTTTTTACGCCGCATAGTTTTCGACTTTTGAGAAAAAATGAAAAAAAAATACCGTTCCTCCCCTCCTTATCTCCGAAGTTTGCGAAGAGAAAAATCTGAAATTATTCTATGTGATAGAAGTTTATGTAAAGATTACAGGAAAAATAAAACGATGTCTCTAAATAGCACACTTTTTCAGAAATCGGAACGGAACCCTCGGTGCGCGAGTCCGACTCGCTCTTGACCGGTTTTTATTTATTGATGTCATCATAGCAAACGACATCGCAGCAGACCCAGTCGGAGATGGCGGGAGGAGCTCCAATAAAGATTGGTCCTTGGCAGCTCTGGATAGAGAGAGGTGGAAAGAGAGTAGGGACGCCTTTGCCCAACTGTGGGACAATTAAAGCTAGTAAAAAAAACGTCATGAAAAATTAAAACTCAAAGTTATTTGTTGAAATGAATCACGACTTTTCCAATGTAAAGAGGTATGTGAAACGAAATACTTAAAAAGTTTTAAAAGTGAGTTATTTTTAAACGTATAGATACGTGTGCAAATGTCTAGTGTCAAATATCAAGTGCTTACGAATATTTTTATATTTAACTACCTATCAATCTGCCTAGCCTTTTCCCAACTATGTTGGGGTCGGCTTCCAGTCTAACCGGATGCAGCTGAATACCAGTATTTTACATGGAGCGACTGCCTATCTGACCTCCACAGCCCATTTACTGGGTAATACGATACCCCTTGGTAAGACTGGTTGTCAGACTTTCGGGCTTCTGACAACCCGTAATGACTGTCAAAGATCCACGAATAACAGCCGGGACCAACGGCTAAACGTGCTTTCCGAGGCACGGAGGAATCTCGGTATGTAAAGATGGTCACCCATCCACTGACCAACACCGGCAAGCGTAGCTTAACCTCACGGATCGACTCGTGCGGCTGTTATTACTTAGCCACGACTACCTATCCGTTGTTGAAATTATCCCACGGGAACCTGCTACCGGGATAAAGAAACCTATATGTTAATCCAGGTTATAAACTTTCTGTGCGCCAAAATTCATTCAGCCGTTTTTGCGTGATTGAGTAACAAACATCCAAACATCTTCACTTTCACATTTATACGTATAATAATGGGAATAGGATTTAATTTAATTTATATATCCCATAAAATATCTAATGAAACAAAAATAAAACACAAAAACAACAATGTTGTGCTGTGTTTTATAAATTTATAATATGTAGTTATTTATGCAACTGACGTATAATAAGGAATATTAAAAGCCGAGTGTGATAATAGTATCACATGAGTGTTTTAATACCTAATTATGTACAGTTGCATACAAGACTTTATCTACATCCATGTTATCAATCCTCTATAAAAGGTTCTGAAACAGTTTTTTGCAATACTAGTACTCGTATCGAACATGGCGGCCGGCGTCATAGTATACGACGTGAATTCGAATAAGTTCTGTTTTTAAATTTCGACGCTGTTGTAGTGAAACGCGCATGAATTACAATGTTCTTTTTTGAAAACGAGTTGCATTATGAAATTCAGTACAACATTAAAGCACCCGTTTATTATGGTTACCATGATTACTATGACACTGGCTGTTTTAATGTTGGCAATAAGCTAACTGTTTCAGAAACTTTTATAGAGAATTTATAGCATGGGTGTAGATAAAAGTATAATTTACATTAACTACATTTCCACAGCAAACAGAATACTCAACGCTACCAACTTAATAAACAACACAACATTCCATTCAAAGCAACTATAACTTATTGAAAATTAAAATTGACCTATCAATATCGCGAAACTTCGTTCTATTTCAATGCGGAATCGGTCCCCAACAAAGAGTTCTTGCTCTTTGTGCTGTCCGGCACAGACGGCACACTAACGGCACGACAACGGCACGACAACGGCAGGACAACGGGACGATCGCGAGGAAATTACGCGCTGACACCGCACCGACTGATTGAATGCTTTTGAACTTTACGTATGATTTTTGTTGACGGTAGTTACACGGTTCTGATCTGTAGCAGTTAGAGGATAATTGCTAGATTCTTGGTTCTAAACATATTTTTTTGCATCCTCGTCAAATATCAGGGTGTGATACAGAACATCAAACCGAACAATATGGGACCAACATCGTAATCGCGAAAAAATTTTCAACTGTCCCATATAGAAAACTTCAATACCTACTCGACGCAAATGTGTGGCATGGCTGATTATTTTTTCGCGATTACGATGTTGGTGCCATGGAAAAAGTTGTTCGGTTTGATGGTCTACATCACAGCTTTAAAGACGAGAATGCAAAACAACACGTTGTATAGGAAAAAAGAAGGAAAAGTTTTTTTTTTGCGTCCAATTTTGATACACACACAACTTCAACTAAAAACTAAAATTAAATCAGCATTATGATCAAACATTAATTATCAAAACACAAGCATAGACGTATAAAAAAGGAGGACTCCGCGCCACGCATATCGAAAGTGAAGCACAGTAAATAGGACCGTTTGTACAAACACGCTTCACGCACACATTTACATCATAGTACGCCGACCGACCGCCATAACGTGACACTAGCGACGGCGTCTTTGCAAGTATTTAAATCACACACTTATATCGGTACGGTGCTTCACTTTCGATATGCGTGGCGTGGAGTCCTCCTTTTTTATACGTCTATGGGCTATTGACGACACGGTTGGCGCAGTGGTTGAGCGATTGACTGCTGCGCAGCATGTCGCGGGTTCGATTCCCGCACGGATCAAATATTCGTACGACCTACAAGTATTTGTTCCGAGTCTGGGTGTTTTTCTATCATATGTATGTATTTACAAAAAAAAAATGTATAAAAGTAGTTTATCAGCCATCTCGTTACCATAACACAAGCATTAGGTTGCTTAGCTTGGGACTAGATGGCGTTGTGTGAAATGTCGAACGATATTTATTTTATTTTTTATTGCCCTATTGAACCTAAATTTACAAAGCTATATGAAATAAGGTAAGTACACAAAGTTACCACCGAAACTTCTCTAAATAATAATCCTTATTACAATAGATATACAAGCTTAGCAAATAAAACCGCCTATCTCCTACTACAAGTAGTAACTATGTCAACAGTTACCGTGGTTATTGCGAAACTGCCCTTATCAGTTATCACTACTTTGGATTACCAACATCTGCCGTTGATTGATCACGTGATAACGACTGATAACGACCGATTAAGTGAAACTTACTGTGCTAAGTTTTGATGCGTGAATTTGAGTTGTTAAAAAGTAAAACTGTTGTTACTTGTAACATCAGTCGAATTATACTCGTACATTAGCGATGGAGGAGGAGCTTGTAAGTAATACAGCCGCACGGGTCGATCCATCAAGTTAAGCTACGCTTGACGGGGTTCGTCCGTGGATGGGTGACCATCTTTACATACCGAGACTCCTCCGTGCCTCGGAAAGCACGTTAAGAGGAAACGTGGGTGCTCTTTTCTCCATACAAAAAGATGCAAACGCTCTCGTCTGTTTTCTTTCTGGTTAATGACCATAAAGCAATGATTTTTTACAGAAATATAAATATCAGCTACTTGTATGCCCCTATGTTTTCCTTTTTGATGATATATTATTTTTATAAGAACTAGAACCCTCAAAAAATGCTCAAAATTGCCTATTCAGACCGCTGTCAACAGACGCCTAGTGTACCAATTTCACAACTATTAACGAAAAAAGAAAAACATAGGGGCATAGTATATATCCTTATTATTCAGTTTATAAAATATCTTTTAAATTGGTCCAATATTGGAGTAGGAAATAGGCGAGAGCCAAACCTAGAAATGTGACTTTTTACACAGGCTATTTAGTCGAATCTGCAGTTGTCCTTATCGCACGAATTCGAGGGTGGAGCGCTCGCAGAGCGACAGCAATACCTTCTTAAAATACCTAACTTTTCGACCCCATTTCCTCTTAAGTCCCGGCTGTCATTTGTGGATTTTTGACAGTCGTTACGGGTCGTCAGAAGCCCGAAAGTCTGACAACCAGTCCTTACCAAGGGCTATCGTATTACCCAGTTACTGGGTTGTGGAGGTCAGATAGGCAGTCGCTCCATGTAAAATACTGATATGCAGCTGCATCCGGTTAGACTGGAAGCCGACCCCAACATAGTTGGGAAACGGCTAGGCAGATTATCACATTAGCAATTGAAGTAAAATTCAAAATATTTAACATACAGACATTGTTATTTTGAGCTTCCATCTATCATCAGCAGATCAGAGTACAGTACGAAGACATAATTATCGACTACAATAAAGATTTATTAGTCATACTTGTAAAGATTTTAGTCTGAATGTCATTTGCAAAAAAAAATGTCTCTATGACAGCATCCGACTTTATCTCTGGTCACTAAAAATGAAAGAAAAGCTTACTTATTCTAACTCAACTTCATAGATTGTTCTATTGTCTACTATAACATGAGCATTCATATTTCGATTAAAAGAAAGTTGTTTTTAGAACATTTTACAATTTACCTTTTACAAGTCAACTGTAAAAATTGCACTACAAATTTCCCAAGCAAATCTAAACTCTAACTACAACAAAATAGAGTTTAAACTAAGTAAGTTATGTAACTTTGTATAAAAGTATCGACCCATTTCTTCGAGAATCGATAAAAATCAAGATTCATAACGTTTTATTAAGAAACGGTTTAGTTAACTTTGTCATTTGGTGAACAATTGTAATCGGTAATCAGTAATCACATCGGTTTCACGGCAATTTTCGTGAAATTGATCTATTGTTTCGTCAGAATCGTAAAGAGTAGGTAAGCTTTGTGATTTCTCTGGTCTCTCTGTGACGAATTGGAAAAAAATTGGTAAGTTTTTTTGAGTTAAAATAGTTGAACTGTAAGAGTTATTGAAGAGACAATGCAAAAGCAGACAGATGACCGTTAATAAGGTCATTATAAATAACTGTTTTCTTAAAATGATAATTAGAGACATTTGTCTTCAGTACGTAATTTATGCGGACGTTTGTAAGTTTTGAAGATTTAATCGAAATTAATGTCCTATTTTGATTTTGTTAACTGTGCTCACTTTTGAAATAACTTTCAGCTACTTACGTCATTTAGCATTATCTACGAAACATACTCACATAATTATCATCTTTTTTTTAAAGAAAATCTTTAATGCCTAATATATTTTTGGCAAAGGGCATTGGACCACAGAAATAGATCAAAGCATACAATAAAAAAAAAACTACAGACACATCACCATCAAAGCAAAAAAAAAATATCCCCAAACCAACATACCATTTCATTACCCTCTCATAATTCACAGACAATGCGGTAAAGGGGAGGCTTCATTAAAATGCACGTTCATAGAGCGAATCAGAGTCACCTGCAGATACCCGGCGGCCTATCACTTCCTTTGATCAATTGGCTGGCACATATGGATCGGGAATAGGGATGGTCCACACTTGTTCCCCACTGGGATCGACGAGAGTCCGGGATTATGATTCGATTGCTGATTTATCGGATTGTTTTTTTGCGGGGCGAAAAAACCCAGAGGATGTGGAAAACCCTATCACAGATTAAACATAATTAGTAGTAATCATTAGCACAATCAATCAATCAATCAATCAATCATTAAATCTAATTGTATATCGGTATGCGCCAAAAATATATTTTACACGTTCGATGATTATAAGATAGCATGTAATTAGAAATGATTCACGCAGAGTTGCAAAACAGCAATATTTTTTCATTCTTATAATATAGGATTTTTTAGAAATTAGTAAAGCTCTTATTGCTAAACAAATCCCGCATCCCGTCTCGTGCCCCATAGACCCAACCACGGGACACCCGACTCCGGGACCAATCGTCCCACCACTAGCCACAGCGCAGACCGCCGCGGGCGTTTCGTCCGCAACCGCATCTTTGGCGTCCGGCACCGGATTGACACGTTGCGTTTTAATCAATTAGCGTACAGAAACGCGATTCACGAATCAATGGGCAGTGAAATAAGCCGGCCGGCCACCGCGGCGCCAATTCGGCTATCCGGTTTCAAATACGTTTTTTTTGCCAATGCGTTTTTTGGACGGACGATAACTTCATAATCGGTGGGTTCTCTTTTTAGCCGCGGATTTTCGTTACGGTCAAACGAACGCTTTGTTTTAGATATTAGATGATCTTTTTTAACGTTCGTTGCTCATCATTGTCAATTTGTGAACTTTTTCTGTTGAATAATGATTCTTGAATGATTTTGTTTATTCATCATTGCATTATACACATGACTGCTGATATTCCTGAGTTATTTTTTACCGTTTTAAAACAGGGCTTCCTTACCAGATGCATAGTCCTATAAAAGCAAAAAAAAATTATGTAATTTCCACTAGAATGAAAGAATTCCAGAATTTTATTGCCGGTCAGAGCAAATGCGAAAATCGGTCAGTGTGATGGAAATGCTTCATAATGACAAGAGTCATCATCAACCTTCTAATTACGATACAGAAGAGCAAATAACAATAAACAGTTATT
Organism: Cosmia trapezina; assembly: GCA_905163495.3. Taxonomy (NCBI): domain Eukaryota; kingdom Metazoa; phylum Arthropoda; class Insecta; order Lepidoptera; family Noctuidae; genus Cosmia; species Cosmia trapezina. The sequence goes on along the minus strand of LR991028.1, from coordinate 27,717,180 downwards.
GCCTTTCTCATTGCGAAGGTCCGGGCCATGTGATACGTCGAAATTAACAAGTTAATCACTTTTTTGTTCCTGGCAAAGGATATGAATTAAACTTGTAGGTAGCTCACAAAGAAAACGCTCATTTTAATCTCCACGTGAGACACTATTTCGAACCCTATAATGATCAGTTGCTTGGGTAGCAACAGCCATTTCACTGTTATCAATCGAATCTTATACAATACTACTATCACGTATGGAGCATTATTACTATCTTTTAAAGACTGCTAAACCTCAAAGAAAAAGCACCAGTCATTTCCACTATCTCCATCTAATTAGGTGACTCCTTCAAAACCTGATAAAAACCGTATCTGAGTTCCAATATTCGTTTTATCGATACTATCGTCTCAAATTATGTCAGCAAATATACTTTGAATAATTGATCCGGCTATGACTATGACTAGCGTAATATAACCAATCAATCAATTATCGATCACATGGTTTTGCGCAACGAACGATGGCCCCATTACAATTGTGTTTTTCCTTGTATTATCATTTTTAATATCTATCCTATCGCCGATTATTACATTTAGATGATGAACGATCGCAATAAAGCGATATACTGTTATCTGTTCCCTTTTAAATCAACCTAAATACGGTTTTAAAATGTCTTTATTATCATGATTAATTTGTCAGTTGGTGTTTTGTTTTCAATATTAATTAGCTCTGTATCAGTTTTGTTTATGTCATGCTTGTTTGCTTCAAAATTTTTCCATTTGACTAATTTGACAACTGGAGCTTTGATATGGATGCATATTTATTGATTTTAGATTTATAATGGCTTATTATTTTCTTCATTGACACAAGGTTCATCAACTTGATTGTTTTAGGTTCAATGTCTCATTTCTGCCACACTTCATTACCGAAATCAAAAGCTTGAAGATTAAAGTGTGGTCAATATTATTTTCTAATCTCACACACGATCCATTCATGTTCTTCTTCACCTGATGGCGGATGGATGTCATGGCGAATATTTTACCGTAAAAGCTTACTCTACTTCTATAAAGAAGAAAACTATGCTTAAACCATAAGAATCTGTCTTCACGTCTCTAACAACACCTTTTCCATTGTCCACAGAGGAAGCCAACAGTCCAGAAAGCGGAGTGAAGGATCGAGGTGACAGGGGGGAGAGGCAGGAAGGGGGAGAGGACGAAGCGTCCGGCTCTGTGTCCCCTGCGTCCCGCACCTCCCCCGCGCCTGACGAACGTGACGACATCGAGCACAGTATACCAGCTACCCTAATCCAGGATCCTAATGTTGAGAGGTGAGTTCTAGGTTATTTACAGGATTAAAATTTTATTATAGTCATTATCTTCCATAGACCATGAGGCTCCTATATAGCTATAGAAACAGTTTTGGGCAAATAGGTTGATGATAGCAGTATGTTGGTAACAGAAAACAAGGCAATCATATTTCTTTGTTAAATCGTAAATTTTTGGTTGATGTTTAAGCAACGTGACCAAAAAGATAAAATTGCAGTTTGTTCAATTAGATCTGAGCTCATAAGACATTGTAGGGTAAATCTTCCTGTAAATTAGGAAAAATGAAATGTGATTTTCCCTAGGTTCCTATTACAGTCCCCGTGGTGAGTGAGGATAGCTAAAATAATCATGAAATTGTTGACACATCATTAGTTTCAGATGTAGACAAAAAATATGACGATCTTTGTTCCAATCTTCCGACAGAACAGTCATTAACTTACTTAAATGTTAGTTGATGTATCTCCTTATCTGTTCTTACATTGACCAGACGTAGACAAATTTGTGTTTACATAATAATCCATTTGATCCAAAGCTCCAACATCCACTGGGTCAAACTTACAAGAATAATCGTTTCCAATACCGCACCTCAAGGCTTTTATGGAAATTAAACCATCACCAACAAAATCAAACCAACGGACCCATTCATAATACCTTACGCCATTGTCAACGCGGAGGTCTGCACATCACTCCATGGTGTCCACTTTAATGATCCCATTGTTTCCACCGATCAGTTGACAACGACTGTCCACTGACATCACTACTTACCGAACCAACTTAAAAATACAGCCAATATAACTCTTAATGCAAAGCCCATAAAGTTAGAAGTGGAATATGTTATAAGAAAATGTTATGTAGTCGAGATAGAGGAATGAAAATTTAAATGTGCAGATGAAATATATCTTGTTGAAAGGTCTCTAAGGTTGATTTTGGAATGTTTGGAGTACAGAAAGAAGTTGGTAAAGATAGAGAAATGAATGGACTCGTCAGTGACAGTTATAGTGGGCAGAACCACTAAAAATGATCTAAATTTTCAAAATGACGTTCCATCAATTTTCATTTTGAAATGCTTTTGGATTTATCGATCTTGGTAAGAATGATTGATGGGTCAGGAGTTACGGCATAAGCCACAAAAGATTTTGGTGTAAATGCAACCCGAGAATGATGAATTGAATTACTTTGTTTCTATGCTACAATTCATTTGGCCAGATGAAACTAGTCAAAACCATCTCATAATATTCCAGTCAAAACAAGCTTGAAAATAGCTGCCTCTTCAGTTGATGACAGGTCATTTAAGATAACAAACAATGTAAAAGTTAACAATATTTGATCACCTTTAACGTTGCGAACAGAATCAAGGTTAGCGCCATTTTAACATCACTTGCAGAAATTATCATTTTTATTACCTGTATGTATATTTAAGAGAGTCATCACAACATTGTAATACAAAGGTTTTGCTTTCACTGCATGATCAGGAAAATTTTCTGTTCCATACACATAATTATAGTAGAATAGTAAAGAAGTCAAAACTTTGCATTTAATATTTTTGAAAGAAAGTAATTGTTACGAGGTGTGGGAAACTGGGAACGAGACTGATTCCGAAAATATTTTTTTTAGAATTTTTATCCGGTTTCTGTTATGAATTTATGATTGAAGATCCTGGAGCCTGGAGTCTGGATGTATGTTCCAGATTGTCGCAAAAACGGCTGAACAGATTCAGAGGAAAGGCTCACAGATAGTTTCTAACCTGGATTAACATATAGGGTATATTTAATCCCGGTACGTTTCCGTGGGATATTTTGCGACATCCACGCGGGCGAAGCCGCGGGCAAAAGCTAGTTCCCTATGTAGAATGTTTCAGTTAAAAATATTTATATAGAACGTGACCATAATCTGTGAACGACAGATACACACGACAGATACCACTTATCACTTAGTATGTCCTGCTTTATTTGATTATTAGATCGACATGAAAATTAATGATTATTGATACTTATTAGAATAATACATGAAGGATGTTTTGATTGTGTTAATTAATTATCATGTGGAGGTTATGAGGAGATTTGTATCTGAGGCGGATACGTTTTTTTGGCAGGTTGCTGTTGAACGTGATTGTAAAATTGAAGGGGTTTTATATGCTTTGGCCAATGTTTTTAGAGTAACAAACGAATATACTAAAAAATACCGAAAGAGTAACCTGATACCAACTTAGTCAAGAACAGTTTTCTTTTAAATATAAAAATTATAGAGTTATTCAATACAATATTAATCACTGCTTCTTAAAACTACCGATGGTCTAATGATTTCCTTATCTGACAAAGTCCATCATACAAAATGTTGGTGTATCCGTGAGAGACTATTTACTTCTTAAAATATAATCTTGCATTCAACTCTCTATACTTCGGCTAACATAATACCACGACAAAAACAAACGTGGAATGGGAAAAGACAATCAGACACCACAAGACGTCACATCATTTGATTAACAATAAGAATAATATCGATTATTTACTCACACGTCTCGATTACTAGCTGATTTATATTATTGTGTTACGAATCGTTAATCAGTTTATACGAAAACCGTATCGAATCTATATGAGAACAGCTGCAACTCGATTAATTTCAATATTTAATTAGATGTATTGAAGTAATTATATGTAATTTATAAAAATAATAAATTAAAATTATAGGTCTTTTATTACTTAGGTTGTGTGTCGTGGAAATGTGGAATTCAAAATATAATATCCTAGCCTAACTAAAAGAATTAACAAACTAAAATATGTCTAAAAATTCCTCCGCATAGCTGTTTAAGGTTAATTTACCCAAGAGACTGGCGGCATTGCCACATTGTATGGCAATGCTTAGCATCTCGCCAAGGTAAAAGCCAGCCCTTGGGTCACTGGAAGTGTCAACCAGCCGTTTGGAGATTTGGTTGAACAAACCATGAGCACTCGGACCCCACAGCCCGAATGTTTCAACCCCAATAATATCTTATTTGTAAAGCCTTCAATATCTCGAATACCTCCAGTCAATTTCAATATTGACGATGTTGATGAAAACTTTTGGCTTTCTGGAAAAGCGCAAATTTATCATATTTTTGAAACTTTTAAAGCTCTAATCCGTTCGTTAGTTCCAAATAGAAATAAATCCATTGCATTTACAAGCTCTCTCATTTGTCAGTCAATTGAAAACCGGCTTGTACACGTCATCATCTGTCTAACCTTTTCCCAACTATGTTGGAGTTGGCTTCCAGTCTAACCGGATGCAGCTGAATACCATGCAGAATTTTACATGGAGGGACTGTCTATCTTACCTCCACAACCTTGTAGTACATACATGTACCATGCTATATTAAAAATTTAAACGTAATCACTAATATGAACTTGAGGACATCATTAACATGTTAATTGTATTAGAAATCTTTTATTTCAAATCTTTATCTTTGACCGGCCAGGTACGAGTGCAAACAAACGCAATATAATAAAAAAACCAAAGTTAAGCAAACGTGAGCTTTATGGTGATAGAAATAAGGAAAGCAAAGTTTAAGGAAAGTGAATGGTAAAGTTTGTGCTGTAGCAAGTCTGTTCAATCAATGTCAATTAGCTGCACTGAGGTGGCGTGATCAATCATTTTGAGGTTCTAGCGCCTTGAAGTTCTATTGTTTAGATTTTAGATCTACTGATTTAGTTCGTGTATTCGCTAAAATTGATAAAAATATGGGTTCCGGTGGGAATGACGGCAAAACATTAGTTGTGTCAGTTTGATTGAGTGTCTTAGAATTAGATTGGGGTAATGTATTTTTATAATTATAAATTCTGGAATGGTTTGAACCTTCCATATGTGTTTCTCTTTGTCGAAGCATTTCCCTGTTCTATAAAGAATTGCTGTGGCACTCCAAAAGTCCTCCATTCCTGTTTTAACTCCCGATTATTAATATTACATTCTGAAATGTTCTTCAATTTGTAGAATATAAATATGTATAACATTGGCTACGAGTCGCAGGTTGTAGTGTATTGCTTTGTCATCGTAACCAGTTCTAGGCAAGTTGTAAGTCACTTGGTCAAGTGTAATAAACCGAGGTTAATAATAACGTGACAATAAATAGCTGAAACAGTTTCTGTTATTTCTTTCATTCATAAAGTGGAAGTATTGATTTGTGGATCTTTAATTATTGTATAATGTAATTTACGATTAATATAGCATTGTTTTAAAATTTAAACTGACATGTCATCTAAACAAATTTCTATTCTAATTTGGTCTTTGGCAGTTATCGTAATTTTTTGCTTAACGATTGCAAAAAATTGCAATCGTTACAATGCTATTGTAATTTCTGATAAATAAGTCATTCTTATTGTGTTTATTTTAGTGCATTTTATCTACTTCTGAGCAAAAGGCTAATATTGCAGTTAAAGTCTACATCATATTCAACTTAATGGAATAGAGTTGGACCCTGTTGAGTCGACGGTTTTTCTTGGAATAACCATTGACGGTAAATTGCAATGGGGCCCACACATAGAAAAATTGTCAGGAAGGCTTAGTTCGGCCGCCTATGCTGTTAAAAAAATTCGACAGATAACTGATGTGGATACAGCCAGAATTGTTTATTTTAGTTATTTTCATAGCCTTATGTCTTATGGGATTCTTCTCTGGGGAACCTGTGCGGGCATTAATACTATCTTTGTTTTACAGAAAAGGGCTGTTCGAGCCATTTACAATCTAGGTCCAAGGGATTCCCTTCGAGAGAAGTTCAAGGAAATAAATATTCTGACTGTAGCCTCTCAATATATATTTGAAAATCTATTGTATGTACACAAAAATATATCCAATTTTAAGAAGATGTCCGATATTCATAGTTTAAATACTAGGAATAAACACAATCTTGCTGTACATCGCACTCGTCTCCACAGAGTAGGCAACTCGTTCATGGGTCAATGTATATGCTTTTACAACAAACTTCCCATTGACATTCGAAACTTGCCCATTAAACGATTTAAAACCTGCATTAAAACCAAACTTTGTAAAAAGGGCTACTATAAAATTTCTGATTATTTAGAAGACAAAAAAGCTTGGGTTTGAGCTATTCAATCAACTTTGTAATATATATAATACCAAAACTCATTATAATAAATAAAATGACAAACCTTTGTTAAAAAATCAATGTAAATTGTTAAAAAATTAAAATTATTGTAAATGTGAGCACTATGTGGATCTTTTTTTTTTCTTTTTTAGTATTATTGATGGTCTGATATTTTTGAGTACTTTATGCGACCTACCCAAACGTCCTTTCTTTGGTATTGTTCGTCGAGTTATTGAGCTCCTGAAATCCTGAGTTGAGCTGCACGATTGTTGACAAATGCTTGCACTGACTGGACAGGTCCACTCAAATTTTTATGGTTCTTTCCTCAAAAGACCATTTCAGACTGGATCTACATGGTCCTCACATGATCTGACCAAGATTATGTCTGGACTTTAAAAGAGACTTTGACCCCTGAGTTTGTTTCGCCATTTCTTCTCAGGGTAGTCAGATAGGAAATGTCGACTTCATCTAGCTTATTTAAAAAAAAAAAAAAAATATGACGTGTAAAAGTGATTTCGATATCCTATTTACAGAATAAACAATTTCATTTCATTTCATTTCATTTCATTTCATTTCATTTATTAATTAAGCACATAATTATGAGTATCTAAATTCTTAAACTAGAGTATATTCAATAGCCAAAGTATGTTCTTAACCTTGTCTAATTATGAAATTAGGCGAATTAGAGAAATTATCAAAGTCTGGCAGCGTATCGACGTCTCGATTAAATTGTACTAATTGATAAATGTTGTTTTGTTGTTGTCGATTCGTTCAAGAAAATATGATTTTGAAACATAACTTTTACTTAGGACCCTTTCTTAGAATAGGTTTTTCTATATTAGTTCATTTCTTTGCCAATTGTAGATTAATGGAAAAATATTCAATTCAGTTGTTAGATATTTTTATTGGCTTTGTCCAAGAAATTTTATTGTCTGGCAACTCTCACTATTAAAGTTAAAAAGAATCCATTGAAAAGTTGAAATAAAAATGGTTGCAGAATAATATTCAAACATTAGCCAAGTTCTGTGTTTAAAAGTTGTCATTTCCTCCATCTCATAAGTAAATACAGTTTTATGTAAAAACCAGTTCACTAAAAGTTGGTACCTACATTAAATCTAATAAGATCCAACTTAGACACAATCTATCAAACATTTTTTTATGCACGTTATAAGTTCGGTATATTTCCGCACGATTATCATTCTCGTCTCCCTCCACTAATTTCTATGTTCTCTGCAAATGTTCGTACTATGTCTACTATCAAGCTTACTGCATTTTTATTACCAGGGAGACATGTGTCAGTTATAAAATTTGCTTTGTTACTGCAAAATTATTCAAACGATGTCAGGTGTCCCCCATACATCGGCCCGCACTATGCACACATTGACGCATAAAACCGCTGTCCTAATTCCTACACATCAAAACGATCACAGTCTAAAATATATCCCACTAACATTTTTATCATCTGTCGTTACATGTAGAAAAATAGCCTAGAATTCTTTTGTTTATGTCACAACCCACTCGGGGTTATTTTAGTTTGGCGCAGGAAAGAGACCGAGATAGTTGTCACATAAATACATGTGATTGATTGACCCGCAGCCGACTAATGCTCATAGGAAGCAATAAACAGCTGTGCGATTCTCTTATTAAAAACTTTACAAAACTTTTGGGGTTTGGAACAAAGTTCTGTCAAATCACTATAACAGTTGTTTAGATCGGATTCGTTGATAACATTTACTTCGAGATCGTTCAATGATAATAAAAACAGTATTATGGGCTGTAAAACGTATAGTACATTAGTTTCCGGGGATTAACGGAACATATTTTCTTTACTTTGTTAATATATTTATCTAGACGACGTCCTGTCATTATCGATTCGCCGTCTGACATTTATTGTATTGTCGTTCGGAAGTGTCCTAACGTTTCCTTGCGTAAAAATAAAGTAAACATGAGAAAATATTTTCCCTTTGTCAAAGCAGGAAATCTGTTCGTGATACGCGTAAATCCGTCCGCGTCCCCTGTCTGTCCGTGAGTCTTTAAAAGGACTCGTCTCGGCGTTTTGTTAACGCGCCATTTCCTTGTCAACGCCGTCAACCCTGTCCGGGTAATCTTCTTTAAGCCCCGAGACTTCAATCTACCACGCCAAGCTCGCTTCATCTTTGCTTACTCCACCTACACAAATGGAATTCCGTAAACAATCTCGTTAAAAAGTTATTGCGCCTATTGGCCATCAAGGATACTCTGTACATTTTTCATTGGTGTTACGACTGTGACTCAGCTATGCGGAGTAGCTCCGCTGTGTCAGTCGGCTGTCATCGGAACGATCGCCCGTCACTGCACGTCCACCTCGCGCATCGCACGCACGCTTGCATTACGCAGCGCCACCCCTCGAAGTTGAATACCGATAGCCGTCTCTGTCTTTCGCGGCGCGTGGTCCATTACAGCGGCACCTGTCTCTCTCTAGCGAGGGGCGTGCGGGGCGGGGGCGCTGCAGGCGGGTCGTAAATCACGCGGCGTCTCATTCCACGCGGGACCGCCGCTGCCGCCGCAGGCACCGCGCACTTCCCTTCCGACCGCCGGCATCGCGCCGCGTCTTTCGCGACGTGTTTACATTTTCAACTATTTTTGGGGAGACTCAATTGTTGTCTAATAGCAAAGTGTTATCAATTGTATCAGTGTTGTATTGATGGATCTGCAAGTTTTTCACCGTTACCAGTTTGGAGTACTTTGAAAACATTACGTCTAAAATGATCGTCGAGCCCGACCACGTGAGGTAGGTTTTCTATTTGTCCAAGTGTTATATTGTTTTTGTGTAATTCATCATGTTTAACATCGTTTTCACGTTAATTTGTTGAATTTTACATTGGATATATTTTTCGACTTTTCCGCACTTTAACTTGTCGATTTTCAACTTAGAATTATTCATGTTCGCTGAGATGAAAGCTTCACAACTACTATGTGTCTAATGTATTCATGTTCTTACACTATAAAAGTGTTTCTCTGTAGTATTTATCATAGTTCCATCGTTGTAACATAGAGTTACTTCCATAATTTGTTTAAGATATAAAAAAAAACAACGTTGAGTCAAACATTTTGATGAAGTCTGTTATTTAAATCAAAATGAAAGCTCGTTTCTAAAAGTTCTACATGATTTTGTGGAAAATATTAAAAAGTTTAAAGCCTCGATTAGATCGTGATTTATTTATAACATTTTTATCTGTAACGTTTGATCCGTTTATGGTATATGGGTTTCTCAAAACAACAATAGGTATATATTCAACTCTTTTCTATGAGTTACAAGGAATTTTGAGGACATTCGATAGTCTTTCTCTTTTCCAGTATAATGGAACCTGTTTTTGTTAAGTTTTTATAATTTTATTGTCTCATAAATAATCGATAAGCTATATCATCAACCATTGTGCTCGTCATGTTTATCACATCTGATATCACCACAATTCCCTGTATGATTGCTTTATAATATTGATTCAATATTTTAATATATTCTATACGTCGAAAAAGTGATTGTAAAATTTTATAGTTGTCATTAATATAAATTCTTTGATATCCAATTGATTATTCATGTCTCAAGACTTGACCTATTTGTACCCAATTTACCTGAGATTTATACCAATGTCGTATGTCATCAATGTTTTTCCTTTTGTAACAAACACATTAAATATAATGTCAGAACGTGAACTCTGTCAACGGTTGGTTTTTTGATCGTATTGTCATCATTAAACATTTAACAAAACAAAAACCTCGACCCACAAGGACACCCCAACAACGAGCCATAAAGTTTTTTTTAGATCGATATAAACCCATTAGTGTGTCTATTTGCTATTCACGATCAAGCTATTAATTTATTAAAAATGGCTATTAAAAAAACTTGCATTCGTTTTGTTTACCGTCGATATTCAAATTATCGATAACCGGTTTAAGATTACGAAGGGGCTGAGACAGAGGCTGCAATTTCCGCTAAGTGAATTATGTCGGTGGAACTAACCGTGTCACGCTTTTGTCCCCAGGGAGAGCCCGAGATGTCTGTCACGGGAATCGTCGGGCGCGCCGCGCTGTCCCTCGAATGACTCGTTGTACTCCAGCCGCAGCGGCGCGGGCCTACCGCTGCCCGCCGCGCTGACGGCCGCGTTGCCGGCCGCGCTGCTGCCGCCGCACTCAGCCGCGGTGGCCGCCTACCTCGGCGCCGCAGCAGCCGCTGCCGCCCAGCAACGGCTCCTCATGTCCTGTCAAGAGGAGATGACTGACTCCGAACGAGGTGACGCCGTCCTTGACTTCAGCACAAAACGCAGTGAATCACCACACGACGATGATGATCACGATGACGCCGTCAATCTCAGTAAGAACGAAAATGGTCCCCTTGACTTGTCTACTGGCACAAGAAAACGTGGCCCAGAGGACTCGCCATCGCCAGTCCCATCTAGAAAAAGTTCTAGGCCGTCAGAGTTTAAGCACTCTCCATCTCCTTGGTCCACGCCTGTGGCACCGCACCTGCCATACTTCGCAGCTGCAGTTGCTGCGGCTAGTCTGTCTCCTAAGGGAGGCGTTCCATCTGATTGGAACGGCAAATTAAAACACGGGGGTCCTACACCGAGCGATGCCACAAAGGCACTAGAAAAGATGAGTGAGTTGAGCAGGTTAGGCGGCGAGGAATTGTTCCGATCAGTACAAAGTGCCGCTTTAGGCGCTGGTCTAGCTCCAAACGCAGCTGCTCGTCACTCCGCCTGGCAATCTCACTGGTTGAATAAGGGCGCTGACCAAACTAAAGATGTACTTAAATGCGTTTGGTGTAAGAAGAGTTTTAACTCACTCGCAGATTTGACCGTACACATGAAGGAAGCAAAGCACTGTGGGGTCAACGTGCCCGTGCCACCCTCTTCGGGAGGACCTATCCCACCTTCTTTACAACCACCTTCCAGTTCTCCATCGACGCCGTCACATAACTCGTCCTCTTCGAGCGGTTCCTCCAAACCGAGCCAAAACGATTTGAACATGCTTATAAAAGAGAATATGCCAATTCCTAGAAAACTCGTCCGTGGCCAGGATGTTTGGTTAGGCAAAGGTGCAGAGCAAACCAGGCAAATATTGAAATGCATGTGGTGCGCTGAGAGCTTCCGCTCACTCGCTGAGATGACCAGCCACATGCAGCGGACTCAGCACTACACAAACATCATATCACAAGAACAAATAATTTCGTGGAAATCTTCGGACGACGCTAGTAAGGGAGGGTCCAACTCGAGCGGCCCGGGTGCTAACAACGCGGCACCCCCAGCCTCCGGTACTAGTAGTCACGTTAGTGCTGTGTTAACTTGTAAAGTCTGCGATCAAGCATTTAGTTCCTTGAAAGAGTTGAGTAATCATATGGTTAAAAATTCTCACTACAAAGAACACATTATGCGATCAATCACCGAAAGTGGAGGCAGAAGACGTCAGACGCGTGAGAAACGAAAGAAATCTCTGCCAGTTAGAAAACTCCTCGAGTTGGAGAGAGCACAGCATGAGTTCAAAAACGGGGAAGGGAATGGTGTACCTATGGGTAAACCAATTAGAGATTTCGGCACTGGTAGCCGAATCACCTGTGAGAAATGCGGTGACAAAATTGAGACTGCAGTATTCGTCGAGCACATACGACAATGTATTGGTGCACCGATGTCAAATAGTCAAAGGAACTTTTTAAAGAGCGCGCTGTTATCTAACAACATTATCCCGCCCGATGTGCCCGGCCACGTCACGCCCACCGGCCGCGACGGGCGCAAGAGCATCAACGAGGAGCTGCCGTCTCCCGGCTCGCACCACCGATCTCCATCCTCCGTGAACGATTCCTCCCCGAGTTCCAAAGACCCCAACGCGAGTAATGAAAAAAGCTCGTCGCCTTCGGTTCTCAACGCCATAGAACAATTGATAGAGAAGAGTTTCGACACCCGATCGCGGCACACCGTGCCCGGCATGCCGGGCGGCGCTTCACACGCGCCTATCGGGTCTAGTATCCTAAAGAGATTAGGCATAGATGAGAGCGTAGACTATACCAAACCGCTGGTAGATCCCCAGACTATGAATATGTTGAGGAATTACCATCACCAGCAAGGATACGGGCGCCGCGAGCGCAGCGGAAGCGAGTCCAGCTCCATGTCCGAGAGGGGTGGTAGTAGAGTAGAATCACTGACCCCCGATAGGAAGATGGACACGTATCACATGACTCCTCGCACTACTCCTGACACGCGCGGATCTCAAACCCCAGCCTCTGAGGACCGCCCGACTGAAGTGCGAATAAAGAGAGAAGTCGAGGAGGAAGAGCGCGAAAATGGCGTAGACTTGAGCAGCCAGCCGGTGCGAGTGAAGACTGAAGTAGACGAGGACGAAGAGCCGCCGCGGCCGAGCAGCACCGCCGACGAGGACGTGAAGCCCGTCGTGGCCAAGCGCGAGAGCGCCGGGCCCAGCCCCGCCGCCTCGCCGCGCTCGCCCGCCAGCGACCGCTCCGCCAGCACGCCGGGCGCCGAGCGCAAGCCGGCTTCCAGCCTGGGCGCGCTGTCGTCCATGTTCGACAGCCTGGCGGGTGGTGGTGCGCCCGGCGAGCCCAGCTCTTCGCGGCGCGGCGGCAGCCACCCGCTGGCGGCGTTGCAGAAGCTGTGCGACAAGACCGAGTCTAACCCCTCGCGTGCGCCCGCGCCCGCGCCCTCGCCCGCCGGCCCGCCCAGTATCCTCACGTTCAGCTGGGCGTGCAACGACGCCGTGGTCACCGACTCCATCATGAAGTGCGCGCTGTGCGACACGCCGTTCATATCGAAGGGCGCGTACCGGCACCACCTGTCCAAGATGCACTTCGTGAAGGATGGCGCGTTGCCCGAGCCGGTCCCGCTGAAGGGCCCGGGGGGCGCGGGCTCGCCGGGCCCGCACAAGGGCGGATCTGACGCCGCGTCGCCGCAGGACCCGCGCAGCCCCTCGCAGTCGTTCGACGAGAGCCCTCACTCCAAGTTCCTCAAGTACACGGAACTGGCCAAGCAGCTCTCCAGTAAGTACGTCTAGGCTGGTCCCCGGCCGGCAGTTGTGATGATACCATATCTTGCTACGTTAAACCTTGCTAGGGTTAGGTCGCAGCCGCGACGCTAAGTATTTCGAAACTCTTTGCCAATTTAATTATTTAGATTGTTAGATTTCACCGCATAGATCGGTTAGTGTAATAAATTAATAGCGACTTAAGTATACGCCAAACGTCTTACGTTCGTTTTAGGTAATAAGAGAATATTTTCAAAATATTGCCTTTAGGTGATCGGTTGTTGTAAGGGCGGCAGAGCCCGTGGCTTATCTTCCCCACTACGTTATAATTCCATTTCGATAAAATGTAAATATAAGTCACATTAAGTCATAAAAATACGATTCGATCTCTTTTTGTAAATGTATATTTTTTGCTAATAATTCTTTGAAAAAGGTAAATCGTGGAAATTAGGTTTCGTTAATAATTGCAATTCGCCTTTCGCATGTGATTCGTCTATCGTATTAGTCGCGTAGTGGCGTTGACTTTCAGTATTTTAACAGAAAATTCGTTGCAATATCATTTTTTTTTCGTGTTACTTAATTTTTTATGTAAATCAGAGTTAGGGTTAACGTGGTTAGTTTATGTATATTTTGATGATTTTTCTTGTTTTTTTGTGAATTTAAGAGATCCGTCGATGCGTATAATCTCGGAGATTCAATCTCATTCGTTTCTGTTCGTATTGTACATACAATTCGACATAGAATGCAATATAACAATCTCCTTAGTGTACATTTTGCTATAGGTATGCTCTCCGCGTGAGGATGCTATTTATTATTTAGTGATAAGTACATAATATTAGGTAAACTACATCTGTGAACAATTGTATACCAATATACCAGCGCATTAATCGGTTGAACAATCAACCTATATTTAAAAGTGATACATATACATTTTTTTTCGTTGAAAGGAATGATAACATTCGTATACGTTTAGAACATAAAGATATACCAGATATATCTTCCAATTTGTAACGACAGTTATACGATGATGTATATACGGCACTTGAGCGTGAAGAACCTCTTTTATATTTAATAAAAATATTGTAAACTGTCTAATGTAAGTATCAGACGATATCAACAAAAAAACTTCGATTGTAAACTGAATATTCGTGACATTAAAAATTCCATTGACCCTTTGAAGTATACGACATTTCTAATGGAATATACAATTTTAAAATTTATTTTCGAATTTTATTTTTTGATGTTTTAAATATAACCTGTACATGTTTTTTCCAAAGTGGCGAATATTCAGCTGATGATGATTAAAATCGATAAAAATTTGAAATCGTAAAAAAATCTATCATTTTAACGATAATAATGAAACATACGACAAATATTATGTATACGCTAGCTCTGATGAGAGATTTTTGCTCATTCTTAAGAAAAAAAAAATAAAAAAATGGTGTTGAAATATTGATTTTACCAAATTTAATAATCTTATTTAATATTTTATGTTGTATTTCAAAATGCAATTAAAAGCTCAAAGAAATATATATGTTACATACTTTAAATGTTCATTTTATTTGAATCTTCCCCACTGACCTAATCGAGCAGATAATTATTACATACATAACTACTTCACATACACACAACACACACCAAGCCTGTATTAAGTACAAATAACGGAAACAGCTTAATGTTTCTGTAGTACATCTGAGAATGCTACCTACTGTCACACAAAATCTGGGATTAAGGGCCTATTTGACGATGTCACCGAATAAATTAAAAATAGAATAGAATTTGTATGAAATTATCTACCAAGTAAGTTAATAGGAACTTAATCATAGGTGGCGAAAGAGGCTCTTGACAAACTACAAACCGATGACAGGTTTGTGACACAAGCATAAGAATTAGATACACATTATTTTACAGAACTTAAGATTTAAAATCCTTCCCTGAGGCACTCAGTACCTTAAGGCACTTAATAATAGCAGAACCTTTACAGAAATAAAAATAAGTAAGATACTAGTAGCAAAATAATACAGTATTTTAATTTATTATCAAAACGGCATCAATTCTTTATACTTACTTACAAATATGTTGATCAATCAGTCAATAACGCTTTGAAAATTACAGATTTGCCTGAAAATATTTGTTAAACGACTTATCTCAATACAACATTCAGGCAAGATGAGTGAAACAACTTAAAAAAAAATTGTTAATGGCTGTCACCTTATCACCTGATGACCAACTATTGACATAATCGTCACAAGGTGTCAACTAAATACGGTGTAAAAACCCAATATCAATAAAAATATTCATAATGTTGACACATTCGGCACGTGTATCTCATTTTTGGTATAAGAGGCAAGTGTCAGCGAGTATCAATGACATCTTTGACTGTCACTGAAGGACTAGTAGGTGTCACCAAAATAAAGGTTCCAGTGATCTTGGACATGCCGCAGTTCTCAGCACCTGAAAGACTGGATCATCATCTCAGCCAAAACATGTCCTGGATAGTAAGTATACTTAACTTTCGTAAGTATGAGATGAAAAGAAAAAATAATCTGACGAAATGCATTATTAAAAACGATACGACAAATAAAAGGAACGAATCTGTAATAAGATTAGGTCTAAAATTTTAAAATATTGTCGTTAGTAAAATAGACCAAGCTATTTGTTATTGTTCTAGTAAAGTTAAGAACGGGCTCCGTTTTTTCCTTTTGAGGTACGGTTTCTCAAAACAACTGAAAGCAAAGTGACAAATTGCCACATTCAGAGATGTCATTAAAAAATAAACAATCTTTAACTAAGTATAATAAACAAGACAAGTATCAAATTGGAAGGAAAAATAAACTGAAATGTTCTCAATCTGTCACATTTTTGACTAACAGTCAAAAATATCAATTTTGTTGACATTCTCTGGTCAATTCAAGTGGTTGATTATTATTTGATGACGTTTCTGACTGCAGTATAATAATAGCATATAATAGTAACTTAAATCATAAAAATTAAATTTGAAAGAAAAGTATGACATAAAGAAGATCATTTATATTTTATTTTAAGTCTATTCTGTAATAAATCACCGTAAAGTCATGTAGGTGAAGTGGGCGGTCATTCCACTTGATGCCTAGGATTTGACACTTGACAATTCAATATGCTGTGAAAGATCTCACTGCTTGTACTACAAGCGGTGAGATTTACAGAATAGGCCGGCTTTAGTTTCAGCATAAGATCATGGGGAAAAGGCATGACTTTGCATAAAGGTACCAATGTAAACATCTTGAATGCCAGTTTTACTAAGAGGTATTGCCCATTAATTGGGTTGTGGAAGTCAGTTCTGTGTAAAATACTAGTATTCACATGCATTCTGTTTGACTGAAAGCCGAACCCAATATTACATCATTGGGAAAAGGCTAGACAAGAGATGATGTGAGCACGGTTCATAAATACAGAACCTCCTTTTTTGGAGTCGGCTAAAACTAAAGCAAAAGACAGAAACTCAAAAGCAGATAATTCAACACTGAAGTTAAACTAAGGTCCGGTTTCTTGATCTGTGTCTGTGTGTGTGTTGTGTGTGTCGGTGTCAACCAATGTTAAACATAGTATAGCTGTTTCATCTCACGAAAGCGGGTGAGCCATACTTGTAGATGTACTTAATGCGTATAGACACGCGCTCTTGCGTGCGTACCTGCAGGTAGCGCGCTCCCGAGCTTACGCACACAAAGACAATGTGCATGTAACATTTACACATACAAGTATGGCTCGCCCGCTTTCGTGAGATAAAACAACTGTACGTAGTTGAATTTTGGCTAAATATTATGTTTGGCAAAATGTCATTAGTTATAATTTTTTAACATGAATGAGTTACATGAATACATTTACTCATTCATGTTTAGCCTTTCACGTTTAGCCAAAATTCAACCATTAGTTACTATGTTTGACTATTGGTTGAGTTAACTACGGATCAAGAAACCTGCCCTTAGGAAAATAACTTGCTACGCCTCGTTGTCTCGTACCTTCCAACACTTCAATGTATTTAGGGGTGCAAAAACTATGGAATATGAAAAACCTCTTTTCGCTCAAAATTGTTAAAAGTAAGAGCTTAAATTAAATTATTAAGATGTATAGGATTAATGATTGGTTGATAAGTGTAAGAACCGTGGTGGTCCAGTGGTAACGGCCGCGACTTACGAGTTGTAGGTCGTAGGTTCGAACCCAGACAGGCGCTTTACTTTGTGTAAATTATTTCTTCACCACTGCTCTCAAAACGGTGAAGGAAAACATCGCAAGGAAACCGGCCGGCATGTCCTAGAACCAAAAATTTGAAGACATGTGACATCTACCAACCCGCACTGGGCCCGCGTGGTGGATTACGGCCCGCTCCCTCACACAGAGAGGAGGCCTGGGTCCCAGTAGTGGGGAAATTATAGGCTGATTTTGCTATGCTATGTGTGCAATTTCTCAAAAATTGTTTTAAATTGGCAACGTTTACGTCCACATAGATTCTGTTAGCATAGTGAAGTTGTGTTTACGTTATAATTTCGCCTATGTTCAGCAGTATAATAGATTTTTTTTATACACCACTAATGATTGCCTTTTTACGTCCTATATTTATGATATACACCAAAAATTGTGACATCATCAAAAAAAGTCAAAACTTTTAACTTTCAACCAAAAGCGATCCCAAAAATCAACAATTAACCAGTCATAAAACACGTTTGACTAACCACTACTAAATCTGTCGAGCCCCGAAATCACTCAGCGAGACGTCTTAACTCCAAGAAACCTCGTCTTTATCACCCAAATTACGTCATTCATCGCAGTTTACGCACGTCCCGTACCACGACCTCAAACACATCGACGACTTACAATTTGTAGTATCCATTGACGGGTCAACATGAGGCTGAGTATAAAGTTGCGAAGGAAAGCGGTAATGGATAGATTGCTAAGGGAGATGGTTGAAGGAGAACTGTGACAGACGGGCCGTCAGTCAAACCCTTGAAGGCGAGTATTCGTCGCTACAGGTAAAGGAAATATACGGGGGGTAGTCTTGGGCGGAAACGGGGACTAAAATAGAAAAGTATTTTAATAATTTATCGTTTATGGCCGTTTAATTATTATTTGTAACGGGTGATTCATTTGGAGTTACTTTTTCCAAAACTAAAAAAAATATGAATAAAACAAATTTATCGGGTAATCTTTATTATAATACAAAAGAACCATTCCTTACATTTACTTTTTAAAGATTATTTCTTTCAAATGTTGTCCGTAACTGCGATTAAGGTGGTCCATTCTGGAGTTCCAGTTTTCGATGACCCGACCGAGCATTTCCAGTGGTATTTGGCGAATAACGCGAGTAATGTTGGCTTCCAGTTGATCAATCGTACGCGGCTTATCCATATAAACTTTGGACTTTACATAACCCCACAGAAAAAAGTCTAAGGGTGTGATATCCCAGGATCTAGGCGGCCAACTGACTGGTCCGAAACGGGAAATTAACTGTTCACCAAATTTTTCTCGCAACAAAGCCATGGTTTCACGTGTTGTGTGGCAAGTGGCGTGGTCTTGTTGGTACCAAAAGTTCTGAAGATCACGGGCTTCAATTTCAGGAAACAAATAGTCCGTTATCATGGTACGATAACGGTCACCATTGACAGTGACGGACCACTTTAATCGCAGTTACGGACAACATTTGAAAGAAATAATCTTTAAAAAGTAAATGTAAGGAATGGTTCTTTTGTATTGTAATAAGGATTACCCGATAAATTTGTTTTATTCATATTTTTTTTAGTTTTGGAAAAAGTAACTCCGAATGAATCACCCATTAGTATTGGCTATTAGATTACAGTAAAAGGAAAATAAAAGTCTGTAATGAAACTTGACTTCTTTCACTTGTTTTCATGTAGGAGTACATACGTATCAGTATTATCAGTGTATTCTGAGTTTGGGACTAATGAAAACGTTTATAGCTTGCATTTATAAGTCACATTCTGAGTTTTAGTGATTGGTTTTCTACTTAGTCAATAGAGTTTATAAAGTCTGTTACTTTGGTAAGTATTTCAGTCATATCTCTGAAATTTTCACTGAAGCGTCGCCGTCACTCCTAGTTTACAATACATCCTCGCCTGCCCCAACGACCCGACCCCAAACAAGACAAGCGTCCCCCGGCCCCTCAGACCGCTGTCTGTCATTGTACGTCTAATAATGGTGACTAATTAAAATGACATTTTGTTTTATATCATCAAATTAATGAATACAACCCCCCGCCCGCCGGTGGGGTGCGGGGGTACACCGGGGTACCATTGCCCACGATTTACGAGCCCCGCAGTCGCGAGATGGATAGCATGATTTATACGCTGTTTATCATCTTTTTATGGCATCGAATGAAATAATACTGTGTTTATTTTTTTTCTGGCTTTTAATTATAGTTGTTTCTGGACAGTAAATTCGCTTATTTATTGTGATGGCGGGATAGTTGTCGAGAATGTTTAATTATTTCCACTGTTATTTACGATCGGCTTTAGGGTCTTTCGAAAAAAAAGGATCATCACTAATAAAATCGTTACACTGTTTATGGGTTATGATTTTTATTAAAATTAATGGTGATTGAACATCTGTAGGTTATCTCTGATATACAAATCATAATGAATGATAGAAAAAACTAATCACAAAAGTGATGGGTGGAACTCGATTCTCTATAATGAGTAGTTGACCAAGCGAGCGTAGCTACTCTGCTTTAGTCTGGCAAAATTTGCTTTCGTCTGTCCATTTGTTGCTACTCCTCTACAGGTCGTATGTTACAACCGCTCTGGACGAAGCTTGGTACACAGGTTTTACTACTTTGTAGAATTTTTTGTCGTCAGGGATTTTTGATTGGAGAGGTACTGCCTCCAAAAAGGGGCAAAAAGGATGCTACTGGATACTCCGCATTATGAGATCCAATTTCGATGGTTCTTTATTTATTTGAAAGGTGCAGTTACTTTTAGTTGGTCTATTGTTGGTTATATTGTTGCAAAAAAGTACTGTTCGCAGAACTGCAATCCAGTATTTTAACAACAGTTGATCCAATCAATTCAGTTCACATTTTAATATCTGTCTTTCCTTGTCTTGAAATATCATGAAACATTCCTGCGAGTAATTTGTTGAGACATAAAAGTACCTATTCAAGTGATATTGAAGTGGGCCCGGACACCATCAACAGATGCTGGACGGCTTATTAGTCGTTTATCACTTCAATACACGTAAAGTACGACACAACTTAGATGTAGCATAGATTTGAAATTTTGAATTCATTCATTAAATTTTACGAATGTATTTGGTTAAATGACTTTACAAGTTATTGCGTTTCCGTATACAACGTGTAGCGTTAAATGCGCAAAACCTCTTAAGGGGTCATTGTACTCATCATTACGAACAACTTTTACTATGGGACCAAACCTGAAATCGCGAAAAAAAAATCAGCTGTTCAGTACATTTATGTTCGCATAATTCGTCAAAATGTACTGAACAGCTGATTTTTTTTTCGCGATTTCATGTTTGGTGGTCAGAAGCTCGAAAGCCTGGCATCTATTCTTACCAAGGGGTACTTATCGTAATAAGTACCCGTAATTGGGTTGTGGAGGTCAGATAGGAAGTCGCTCAAAATATATGTATGCGCATCACTTCAGAACGGTATCACCTATTTGTCTAATTATTTTAATTAAAATATACAAGGTAATACTAAATTATATATACTATGTACAAGTATATATAATAAAAAAAAACTTTTTTACAAAAAAAAACCGACTTCCAAAAAAACACTACAAAGTGAAAAATAACTTTAATTTCGGAAGTCAGTGTCTTTGGATCTGTATTTTAGTTTTTTGCCACCGACTTCCAAGTGAAAAATAAAAACATTTTTCACTTTTTAGTGGTTCAGTTTGTAATTTATCTAAGTTACAATAACCCAATGTCAACTGCTCATCACGTTTTACAAAATATTGCTTTTCCCGATGCAGGGACGTCAATTGTTGAGGAGTTCTCCTAGTAAGAACCAGGAGAACTGGAGCTCATGGTGAAGTCACCATTACCATTATGCATTTTGACGAGCATAAACCATATTAAAGTAATCGAATCGCAACCTGTGATATACTTAGATATAATTGAGTAATCCGATGGCCCTCTGTGGTCTTCATCATCAGTTCCAGTTCACCGAATGGTACTTTCCAAGAGCAAATGCATGAGTTACTATAAAAAATACCGAAATCGATATAGGTGTGCCCATAAAATTTGAGGGTTTCCCTCGATTTCCATGGGATCCCATCATCAGATCCTGACTTGATGATCATGGAACCACTTGGGAAGTATATTTCGAACAAAAAAAGAAAAATCCAAATCGGTCCAGCCATTTTCGAGTAATCGGGGAACATACATAAAAAAAAGGTTCCGACGAATTGAGAACCTCCTCCTTTTGGAAGTCGGTTAAAAAACAAGGGGCAAGAGCTCAAAAGGGCATCAATAAATTCATCCACATATCGCTGTCAGTGGGAAAAGTGCCCAAAAGGTGGCAATGCTAATTCTTTGTGCTAAAAATAGGTCAGCCCTCTGCTCTCGTGTGGAGTCGACCAACCGCTTGGCGATGTCCCGAAATACGCGATGAGCACTCGGACTCCAAGGCCAAACCCAAACCCCAAACGGCTCAAACATATAGCTCCCAATAAGGTTGTTATATTTGCGCCCTTTGAGGTGTTCTGCACCTGCAGCAGCCGCTCCAACCCAACATGCCGCCGTGCTAGGAAGATGGGATGGCGCGAGGGTTTCAACACAGGTTGCATCCCACACCAAAGGCCTACCCAACTTACAAGGCATTATGATCATTCCGTCTGGTCTCTTCCCACCGTCGCGCGCCAAGCCGACGTTTTCTAAAACGGGTTCTAAAACAGCTGGCACCCAAGACTGGTGACAAGAGCCCGACGGATGATGTCGTTAATGCTGGCGTGCCGTGCCATCCGACCAGTACTTTTGCTGCTGGACAGGCCATGGTGTCCGAGGCAGTTGACTCCTTCACCGCATTGACAGCGATGTGGAGCCTCGCTAAGTTGTGTATAAAGTAGAGGAATTTTTATTATTTTTTTGTTGATTTGTAATTGTCAGGACAAGGTTTCTATGAAAGAAAGTTTTTGAAAAATTGTATGGAAAAGTGAGAAATTTTGAATACAAAATCGCCGTATATTATAGAACTCAGTGTGTTATTGTTGCGTTCTTTACCTTCAGTCTTGGTTAATTTCATTGTTAAGAAAATGCCACCAGTGAGGCGTCAAAATAGGTGTCGGAAATAAATAAATAAATAAAATAAATAAATATCCTTGGACATTTCACACAACGCCATCTAGTCCCAAGCTAAGCAACCTAATGCTTGTGTTATGGTAACGAGATGGCTGATAAACTACTTATATACATTTTTTTTTTGTAAATATATACATATTATAGATAGAAAAACATCCAGACTCGGAACAAATACTTGTAGGTCGTACAAATATTTGTTCCGTGCGGGAATCGAACCCGCGACATGCTGCGCAGCATTCAATCGCTCAACCACTGCGCCAACCGTGTCGTCAAGAAAGAAAGATTAGAAAAGTTGATGGGAAAATTGGAAAATTCAGGAAAACTGAAAGTAAATTTTCTATAGGAATTTTGTATGAATTATTGAAATTTTGATAGGACAACGTCTGGCGGATCAACTAGTAGTTTATAATTAAATAGAGTTCATTACATTTATACACCAAGCCGATGTCATGCGTTGCAACGTAACACTTTTTGCTGAACGGCGAGGCTACAGCTGTGTGTGCTGCCGTCTGTTATTACCGAAGGTCTGAAGGCCAATTCTCGTACCTAAAAACGTTCAAATTCACATGCCAGCGACAATCAAATGTCAAAAATGTAGGTAAGCGCTATACAATTTTTGACAGATTGAGCCTTGAGATGATCTTGCGAACGTTGTTAAAAATACGGGAATTGCCCCTCTGATAAACTACCATTACCTACATAGGCAGGTCTCAATAACCTACTTTCCCAATATTGCTTTAGGACTTAGGTTCAGACCAAGAGTAAGAGCATTGTTATCTCGATTTTCTTGATACTTTTGTATCAAAAAAATCATAAATAATAAATTTAAATAATAATAAATTTGTGGCATTAAATTACACTGCGCATACTATACCTGTTTAGTATTAATTCGATACGTTTAAAAGGTCCCATTAAAATAGATGGACAAATTTTTACAGGGTGTTCTACCCATGAATATAAACAACTTTCACTATGGTATTTCAGTTACTAACTCTGAAATCGCGAAAAAATCATCCATTCAGTACATTTGTCTACACCAAACTCGGAGCAGCTGATTTTTATTTTCGCATTTTCAGGTTTGGTCCCATAGTAAAAGTTCTTCATATTCAACACCTTTAATGGGACCTTATATAGAAGAACGAAAGAGTTCTTTGTTTAGTTTTATTTATTTAGTTTTTATGTATTTAGTGAAATAGACGATGATTTAGAACGAAAACGAGCGCGTAAAATTTCATGAACAGACCTTTGGGCTTATAGATTAGGTATCTTTAAGAAAAAAACTATTGGATGTATTTATTCAAAATAAATTTATTTGAATTTATGAATAAATTATCTATCCCTGTACGGTAAAAAAAAAACCATTTTCATTCTACGAGAGCTATTTATTTAAGCCCAAATATGTGTTAAAATTAGTGTTGAAATGTGGAAGTTTCGACGCTTATAACTTCCAAACATAATTTTTTTTCCGATTCTGCTTCCATACAAGGCTAGATAATGACGAGCCAAATTAATATAATTTTCAGTTTTGAACGTACACCGTCAAACAGACAAGTAATCACCATACTACGTTTGTATAGAAGAATGAGCGACAGCATGTCCTTAAGATCAAGTTCTTACGTCAAAATCATCACTTCATGATCTAGAACTTCAAAACCCTCTTGAAACCCAAAACACTTATCAGCACCCCACCACATACGTCCTCCCAAAGTGCCAATTTCATTTCACTTTTCACTCCCATTTACTTTGGCACAAAAACTCGATAAACAATGACCCACAAAAGAGTCAGTATCACCTGACTGATGGCTCTCCATGACCCATCGTTGAGTAAATAGCGAGATTTAGATCGCACAATAAATGATTTACTTCAGGTCGCCCGTAATAAGTAGATTGATGTGGAGCGGCCCCCGTCATTTGTCTCAGCGTTCGCGGTGCTGGGGTTAAGTTCGGTTAGCAAAAACAGATGGTTTTTCTTGAGTTTAGAGTTTTAGAAAACTCTGTGTTTCTAAGTCCTTTTTATATTGAACATTTGACATGTATCCCAGTTCTTGATGTAGGTAAGTACACGGAATATTATTTTTATTTTATTTTTATTTTTCACACCAACTTTAGGAAAATTTATGTAAATTAAGATATGGTTGAATGGTTGGTTCTAGTAATTATGTTTTTAAATTGATACTGTAGAACTGTTTTTACATTATTTTATTTTTATTTTAAGTACTTGACCGTAATAGTAGATTTACTCTGACAAGTGTTTTTTAAGAATTTTCTCAGATTTAAAGTGTTTCATACATAATTATGTATTTGGGTTCAGGTTTCACAACTACCTTTTTAACCGACTTCAAAAAAGGAGGAGGGTATTATGTTCATCTGTATGTTTTTTTTATGTATGTTCATCGATATTTTTGTCAATTGTGGACCTATTTTAAAAATTATTTTTCATTTGGTAGAAGACGCTTGCGCGGTGGTACCGTATAAGTTATATTAACTTTGCTTGTGTAGTTTTTGAGTTAGCTTCGATAATACGTATTTAATTCACTGTGTGTATTTTGATGATGCTATAATACTTAATCTTAATCAAGTCCAATCCGCATCGAGGGGTCGCTTTTTTTTGAAGTTGTGAAGGAGTATGTCTACCTAGGGCAAGTCATCCAGCTCGGTAGACACAACTTTGAGAAAGAAGCCGACAGAAGGATCCAATTGGGTTGGGCAGCGTTTGGGAAACTTCGTCAAGTCTTTTCGTCACCAATCCCGCAATGTTTGAAAACTAAGGTTTTCAAACATTACGGGTAACAGGTAATGTTTGAAAATTAACGTTTTCAAACATTACCCGTTATGACATACGGTGCTGAAACGTGGACACTGACAGTAGGGCTGGTCCACAAATTCAAGGTCGCTCAGCGCGCTATGGAGCGGGCTATGCTCGGAGTTTCTTTGAAGGATAAGATCAGGAATGA
Organism: Cosmia trapezina; assembly: GCA_905163495.3. Classification (NCBI taxonomy): domain Eukaryota; kingdom Metazoa; phylum Arthropoda; class Insecta; order Lepidoptera; family Noctuidae; genus Cosmia; species Cosmia trapezina. The sequence goes on along the minus strand of LR991028.1, from coordinate 27,691,543 downwards.
AGTTATCCGGAAAAGAACCGGAGTAACCGACATAGCTTGCAGAATAAGCAAACTGAAGTGGCAGTGGGCTGGCCATGTTTGTCGAAGGACCGATGACCGGTGGAGCAGACGAGTCCGAGTGGAGACCGCGTATCGGTAAGCGTAGTGTGCGACGCCCCCCAGCTAGATGGACCGACGACCTGAAGAAAGTGGCTGGGACAGACTGGATGCGGAAGGCGGAGGACAGGGTATTGTGGCGCAGCCTGGGAGAGGCCTATGTCCAGCAGTGTCTTAGAATCATGAAGTGAACAATCAAGCTGTCAAGACCCTTTTTCTCAGGAACGCGTGGAGGTATCAAGTTGAAATTAATATCAAATAGGTACGTAAGTTTATGGTTCCTTGCAGTTGTAAAAAAATCAAGCTTCTAAGTCAACGCAATAAAAAAACACGACCATTTATCTATCTATTTTTTTTTTATAAATAAAAAGAGAAGTCCTGACTGACTGACTGACTCGTCAACGCCCAGCCCAAACCCTTGGACCTCGAAAGCTGAAATTTCAGAGAGGTTGTCTTTATAATGTAGACAAGGAATAAGGAAGGAATTCCCGGCAGTACGTTCCCGTGGGATGTTTTCCAACATCCTTGCGGGCGAAGCCGCGGGCATAAGCTAGTGTGACATATTTTGGTACTCGCAAGCATAGATTTCTATGCTCGAAAGTAAATTAAAACCTACAGGATTCTTCCCGTTGATTAGAATAATTAAATTTGGCAAGAGGCAAGGTTTCCTAACACAAGTATTATTATTATAGGAAAAAGTCCGAAAATTTTTCATTTGTAATTTTATCACAAAAAATATATTTTTGGGATTACAATGTTAAGTTTCTTTTGGGCATAAATTCTTTTCAGCTACAAAACCCTTCATTGTGCGTAGTCCGACACGCACTGGGCCAGTTGTATTTTTTACTTTCTCAGTGTTTTGAAAGAAGTAATAGTATGTATGATGTATTCAAATGACTGTATTTTTCATGTTGTTCACTTATTTCGCTCAGTGAAAACTTAAAAGAACTGAATGCGAATAGGGTAAGTGGCGATGCCAGGTTCCATACAACGTAAGCTTCATAAATATTGACTCGGAAAATATATTGCTAGTTAAATAAAAATTAGATAAATACAATATTATTAGGATTTAATGAAGGTATATTTCCATTTGTTAGAATTAATATACTTTAATGTATCCATGACAAATTAGTAGTCTTTGTTTTTGAAAATGACCCAATAAGCTTTTATGTTTTTATGGTTCCCTAGTCAACAAGGAAGCCTTATAGTTTCGCTATGTCCGTCCGTCTGTCCGGCCGCACCGTAGCTCAGAAACTGAGTACTAGAAAGCTATAATTTGTCATGGATATACATATTTATCACGATGACAAAGTGGTAAAATGAAAAAAAATATTTTTAGTGTACCTTCAGTACAATTAAAGTGAAAATGTTTTTTTTTCTCGTCTGCCCCATGGTGTTGGATGGGTCTTTCAAAAATATTGCGGGGTTGTGAAAACAATTTTTCGATTATTTCGAAATATTAAGTTTTAAAGTGCTAATTTTTGTTCGAGTCACACTGCCAACTAAACGGTTAGTTTTAGGTGGGTGAAAAAATTCACGGTAGTAGTATATATAAAAATCAATCTGCCTAGCCTTTTCCCAACTATGTTGGGGTCGGCTTCCAGTCTAACCAGATGCAGCTAAATACCAGTATTTTACATGGAGCGACTGCCTATCTGACCTCCACAACCCAGTAACTGGGTAATACGATACCCCTTGGTAAGACTGGTTGTCAGACTTTCGGGCTTCTGACGACCCGTAACGACTGTCAAAGATCCAAGAATGAAAGCCGGGACCAACGGCTTAACGTGCTTTCCGAGGCACGGAGGAGTCTCGGTGTGTGCAGATGGTCACCCATCCACGGTCCAACCCCGGCAAGCGTAGCTTAACCTGATGATCGACCCGTGCGGCTGTTATTACTTAGCCACGAGTAGTAGGTATATATAACGAAGTTAATAAGGAAAACTATCACAGCTAAGTAGGCTTTTCAAGTTTACGAGTAATGGTCATTTATCCATGAAAAAACAAAAAAGCCCTCTTCTTAGTCCGCATTATTGTGCAACTACGGAACACGCATTTGGCCGGTTTTATTTAATTTTACTAATTGGCACTATGCATATAATTCCTTTTCTAGGGCCGTGTATAACCCTCCTTCGCTCCACTATTAGATACCTACCCCATTAGGTACACACATCAGTAGGTCAAGTTACCAGAAACTGTCAAATTTTCTCATTCCATTTTGAACTTAACAAACAACATTTTAAAATTTAAAATCATTTGGAAAAATTTGACAGTTTGGTGCCAGCTGATGTGCTGTCTGTACCTACCCAAAAAGCTGTTTGACCTTGTCCTACTTCCTAGGGGAGAACTTTTGCTCTCGACTTTTGAGTTTAGGATGAAATACTAAAGTTGTTTATAACTTGTGCTGTTATATTCTTCTTCAATTCAGGAGTAAGTCAAAGTAGGCAACATTAGGTGATGCATTTTTCACTTTTTTCTAGGTATTTAATTAAGTGCCGATTTTGGGACCATCAACTTTCTGACTCACCGACTCCTTGATTAAAAAGTCAATCAATCTGCCTAGCCTTTTCCCAACTAGGTTGGGGTCGGCTTCCAGTCTAACCGGATGCAGCTGAATACCAGTATTTTACATGGAGCGACTGCCTATCTGACCTCCACAACCCAGTAACTGGGTAATACGATACCCCTTGGTAAGACTGGTTGTCAGACTTTCGGGCTTCTGAGGACCCGTAACGACTGTCAAAAATCCACGAATAACAGCCGGGACCAACGGCTTAACGTGCTTTCCGAGGCACGGAGGAATCTCGATATGTAAAGATGGTCACCCATCCACTGACCAACCCCGGCAACCGTAGCTTAACCTGACGGATCGACCCGTGCGGCTGTTATTACTTAGCCACGAGCTCCTCCTCTCCTTGATTGAAAAGTGCTTGTAGGTAAATGATTTGATGAGTGTGAACATTGGGTTCATTCGAGTAATCGAGTCTGGTCAAACCACGCTGGGTTCGGTGCATTGCATTCATTCATGAAGAGTTTGTTTTTTTGTTTGAACGCGCTAATCTCTGGAACTGCCAGACGGGTTTGAAAATTTTTTTGAGAAATATTATAGGCTATTTAATATCACGCTATGACCCTTAGGGGCCGAGCAAGAAGAAAATAAAGTCGGAACGAACGCTAAGCGAAAATGAAGTACCTACGGAGGCACGGGCGGCCGATGGAACACGACGCGGTGGGTCGGGGGCCGAAATTTCACGCGGACGAATTCGCGGCCAGAAACTAGTAATAACGTAGTTAGTATTCTGTTTATTTCAAGCGAATGAAAAAGTTACATTTTTGGCCTCAATGTCTACGTTGTAGTTTTATTGTATCCAATAAAGTTTAAATAAAAACCGCTCAGGAGCGAGTCGGACTCGCGCACCGAGGGTTCCGTGCCGATTTCAGAAAAAGTGTGCTATTTAGAGACAACGTTTTATTTTTCCTGTAATCTTTATATAAACTTCTATCACATAGAATAATTTCAGATTTTTATCTTTGCAAACTTCGGAGAAAAAGGGGGGGGGAAGGGTATTTTTTTTACATTTTTCATCAAAATGTGCAAGCAGCGTTCTTTCATATGATATCCCACATGCCCTAGTAGCATCACTTTGAATTTTAAAGGTCCCTGTTACAAGAAAAATATAAATATTTTTACTTCTTTCTTATTTGCAAAATAGTTGAGTAAACGTCATCTAAAACTGTTTCAAATTTCAAGTTGATAACATTAGTAGTTCTTGAAATATCCAGCTGTGACAGACAGACAGACAGGCAGACAGACAGACAGACAGACAGACAGACAGACAGACGGACAGACAGACAGACTGAGTCACACCATAAGGGTTCCTTTTTTACCATTTTCGTACGGAACCCTAAAAACTGTAACCCGACTACGGAAAAATAAAATTGATCTAAAAAGTTCAAAATATTTATTTACTTAAACAATAATGACATAGGTATATACATATTTGTAATGTGCTCATCAAGACCTTTCTTTTAATACCAAACATGTCATGATTATCTCAATTTAATTTTTTTCGAAGTCAGATATTTACGTGTTAAGTCCACCATATTAAATTTAGGGAGAATTTATGTAGCCTATTCATCAAAACCTCATTCATCAAAATTGGTTCAGTAATTTAGGCGCTACGGTGGAACACACGTAAATACATACTTATATACATACACAAGTAGACTGCTAAAATCATAACCCTTCCTTTTCGCTTTGCCGTAGTCGGGTAAAAAGGGAGTATAAGCCATCAAAAATATAAATAATATTCCATTCATAACATTCAAATAAATTAATTACTTCGCATAGTGTGCTAACGTTTGTTTATTCTGGACCAAATAATATCATTGTTAATATTTCAAATGTTATGTAGGCGTTATAAATTCGTTTATTTATTGAAACATATTATTTTGAACGTGAAATAATTGAAATGTTAAATAAATACGTCACTCCTGATATTTAGTAGTTCCAGATGAGTATTTTAATTGATGTTAGGTGATTGTGTGACTGTTATTTTGTTAAAGTGTTTTGTCATTGTAATTATTGACCTTTGTGTGTATTTATGGGGTTGGTGTGGAGCTCCAGGGTATTTTAATTATATCAGTACTAGCAATGACATTACGTCAGCTTTGGCACTTCAATATTTAGATATAAGTACAGGATAGGAGGGACATCGATATACAACCACAACCTGTTACCTTGGATTCAGTACATGATTTCTTGTACCCTTTCTTCGGTATTGTTCGTCGATTCGTTGAGCTCCTTAAGTTCCGAGTTGAGCTGCACGATTACTGACAAATGCGTGAAAAACCCACTCAATCTGTGTAATTCTCTTCTCAAAAGACCATTTCAGACACCAATCTGATCTTCACATGATCTGACCAAGATTATGTCTGGACTTTAAAAGGACCTGATGTAATCAGATATGAAACGCCGATCATAACCAGTATTTTTAGGGTTCCGTTCCTCAAAAGGAAAAAAACGGAACCCTTATAGGATCACTTCGTTGTCCGTCGGTCTGTTTGTCAAGACCCTTTTTCTCAAGAACGCGTGGAGGTATCAAGTTGAAATTAATATCAAATACGTATGTTGACGGCCCCTTGGAAATCTAAAAAAATCAAGTTTCTATGTCAACGCAGTAAAAAAATACAGCCTTCTATGCGAAATTTTTGATACTCGCAAGTAAATCAAAACCTATAGGGTACTTTCCGTTGACCTAGAATTATGAAATTTGGCATGAAGCAAGGTACCTCACAACTAAAGAAAAATGTTTGAAAATCGTTAATTTGTAATTTTATCGTATAAAAAAAAATATTTTTGGGATTTCTAGTTTTTCAACTAGGTACAATGTTAAATTTGTTTTTGGTATAAATTATTTTCAACTACGGAACCCTTTATTGTACGTGGTCCAACACGCACTTGACCGGTTTAAAAAAAAAAATATGATTAAAGTTTTTGTTCAAACCTACTTAGAAAAATAATTAATTTATCATTTGTTTATTTATCATTTACCTAAAATTGCCACCAACTAATACAATCAATCTGCCTAGCCTTTTCCCAACTATGTTGGGGTCGGCTTCCAGTCTAACCGGATGCAGCTGAATACCAGTATTTTACATGGAGCGACTGCCTGTCTGACCTCCACAACCCAGTAACTGGGTAATACGATACCCCTTGGTAAGACTGGTTGTCAGACTTTCGGGCTTCTGACGACCCGTAACGACTGTCAAAGATCCACGAATAACAGCCGGGACCAACGGCTTAACGTGCTTTCCGAGGCACGGAGGAATCTCGATATGTAAAGATGGTCACCCATCCACTGACCAACCCCGGCAAGCGTAGCTTAACCTGACGGATCGACCCGTGCGGCTGTTATTACTTAGCCACGAGCTCTCCACCAACCTATCTTCTGCCACCAACTAATACGAAAAACGTAATACCTAACATTTCACTAAAAAATTTCATGGCTTTACCTTTTCACTATAAAGCTCACCTCGCCGGCAAAACTAAAACGTATCGATTACTGAACTAAAACTATATTGAAATGGAGCGCACTCAACCTATAACTCTTGTCGAAACAAATGCCGTCCACTCTGCGGCATCTGTCGGCACTGATGGATGACGGGACATGTGTCCATTATCGCCTGCACACTGCGTCAAACGTGCATCCACAAAAGACGCTGGACAAAAAAATCGCGTGGATTTGACACGCTCGTTAATCAAATTATGCGATTTAGTGCAATAAATTTTTGGGTAGCAACTTTTTGAATATGGGGAGTATTCTATAGAATTGTAGAAAAAAGTTTTTGTGTGTAGACTAACAAATTACTTTCATTCATTTCCCGTAGACGCTATAAATAATTGCCGTGATTGGCGGGATTTATGACAGAAATAAAGATGGCAGTTTATAAAAATAACGGCTATATAAATATCGGTTCACAGATTCGCGTGTGTTTGAATAACAAGCGCAGGCAAAGTGTTGAAAAGTTAACGATCTCATAGAATGATAGAAAAATTAAGACGTGTTCATATAAATGTCTTCTCAGCGATTAAGTTGCTAAATTAAGATACTCTAGTTTGTACTGATCAAAGATAGTTTTACGTTAGAAAAAATATTTTAAATACTTGTGAACAAGCGTCTTCCTTTCATAAATTACTCATTAGTTTACGTTACACCATTTGAGAAAGAAATTAATAATAATAAATACTTTATTATGTGTAGAAGAGCCACCACACTGGTTATATAAAAAAGAAAAGAGATTTTGAAACTTACAGTTTAATAAGGGTTAATCAAATATTTCATCTTGCGCCGCCAAGAGTTAGAGGCTAACCTAGAGTTAAACTTTTAAATATTTAACCAGAAATGGAAAATACATAGGTACGTAATGTATGTGGTTTCCACGGAGACTTAGTACAATACATTCATTTTTGATCGGTTTACATAACATGGCAAAGACACCGCAATTCTACAGCAATGTTCCCAATTCAAAAAAACACTAATACCAGATTAACTAACCCGGTATAACTTTATAGTGGCGCAACGCGTACCTAATAAGAGTTTTTATGTTAGTTACTTCACTGCGAGTTTACAAACTCTACAAAAAGTTCAAGTGGGGCTAAGGCAAATAAAACAAAAAGTTACATAAAATTCAACTTACAATAATCTCACTTTCAAACGAAAATTTTTCAAATTTTATTGCCACCACAAAAAAAAAATTCAAACACCTGCGAATTACCCCTTTGTCCAGACTCCGCGAGTTCGGAGCACCGTGCACACATTTGACGATGACGGATGACGGACGGACGCACACTTCCGCGGGGGGTGTGCAGGGGGGCTCGCAAGACCCGCTCTAGATATATTCCCGTCTATCAATCCACGTTGACGTTGACGGGTTGCATGAAATGGTACCTCGTAGGTCGGGTATTTTCGACCGAGCGGAGGAGCTAAAGTTATTTTTAGTATAGAGTGCAATATTTTAAATTAAATTCGTTCTTTTTCACGGGACAATTTTTAGTGAACATTTGAAACTTTTTTCGTCTAATTTGTCAATCAATCTGTTTCCTTTCTATAAACAAATCAAAGGAATGAAGGAATTTCTATGTTTTACCAAAATTGTGGCTTGAAAGTCAAAAAAACAAAGTTGGTTGTCTGACTTATGTAAAACTGAGATGTAAAAGTGAGATAACCAAATAAATGTTAAGTTCTTTCTTTTAACTTTAGTAGGTAAAGGTAGCTAGTTATCTTTGCCATTTCTCCTTTTTCTTCCTTTGATTAATCCCGTTTCAATACAACCCTGTACTAAAGACGTCGTCTTTGTTCCTCGGTGTTTTCCTTCAGAAAGATTCCTGCTTACAGGAAATGTAGACATAAAGTTGTGATAAAGCTGTCTACAGGTTAAATAACAAAATATTTACGTATAAAAGGGCTGGGTCAGGGCTTTGTAAATAGGTTCTATTAAATTTTAATATCAATGAAGAAAGTCTAGGTAATAAAAATTACTAATAATATTAACCTACTGATTACCTTATAAAACAGTATTACATCTCACCAGTATTCCTCGAAGGGGTAGGCAGAGCTAACTGAACATAGATCCACATTTCACAAGTCACATTTTATATGATACTAGCTGCTCCCCGCGGTTTCACCCGCGTAGACAGAAATAAAAAGTAACCTATGTGTAAATCCAGGGTGGCAGCTACCTTCATATCAAATTTTATCAAAATTGGTCTAGCCGTTTGAGCGTGAAGAAGTAACAAACACACACACTTACAAACTTTCACCTTTATATTATTAGTGTGATGACAAATACATAGTACTTAATCATAGAAGATTATCGAATAAATTGAAGCTTCGAACTAGGCTAAGCTTAGTCTGTATCAGCCTATTAAGTAAAATAGTCTGCTGGTTAATTACCCATTAGACTATTACTAGCACAGCTATTGATATTTATCGATCATCTATCACAAAAAGAGAACGTGGAAAGGAAACATCAGCTGTCAAGTTACGCTCGAATTGTCGCGGCGATGATTAAGCGATGATCGACCGAACCGTTCGCTTGTGTCGCTTGTGTCAACGATATTTTAGTTCTGTCGTATGCAGGTAACTGTGAGCTGACGTACTTTGCGTGTGGCGAAATATAGAAGCAGGGTGGAATGTAGGTACAGTCCGTAACAAAACTTCAGTTTTTTAAATCTTAATTATTGAGCAAGATAATTATTTAATTAAAATCGGAACAGAAGTAAAATAATTTAAAGATCTATTAGACTATAAGGTATTTTATGAAAAAAGGTGATAATCAAATCATTTCGTATTAATTTACATGATGTGTAAAAGTTGCTGACCGTACCTAAGTACTGGATTTTTTAGGTAAGTATTTTATGCAAGCAGTAGGCACCTTACAATGCAATGATAATTTGTTAAGTGATAGGTTATATTGGGGTAAGTTCGGCGCTGGGATAAGACCGTACGAATCTAATTCCGCCCTGACATTGCACAGAACAGAATGTTGTTAAAATCAATCTGCCTAGCCTTTTCCCAACTATGTTGGGGTCGGCTTCCAGTCTAACCGGATGCAGCTGAATACCAGTATTTTACATGGAGCGACTGCCTATCTGACCTCCACAACCCAGTAACTGGGTAATACGATACCCCTTGGTAAGACTGGTTGTCAGACTTTCGGGCTTCTGACGACCCGTAACGACTGTCAAAGATCCACGAATAACAGCCGGGACCAACGGCTTAGCGTGCTTTCCGAGGCACGGAGGAATCTCGATATGTAAAGATGGTCACCCATCCACTGACCAACCCCGGCAAGCGTAGCTTAACCTGACGGATCGACCCGTGCGGCTGTTATTACTTAGCCACGAGCTCCTCAGAACAGAATGTTGTTAACATTTAAAAAATATTCCCAAATAATCCAGGAATTTGATTCATACGACCTTATCCTAGTGCCGAAGTTTCCCCAAAATACTCTACTAAAAAACAACTAACCTGTTTAGCCATCGGCTTCTGCGCTATACGGGTCGCTGCCTGCTTCGATTCCCACGCAGCGCACTTGTTTACATAATGTATTTGCTTAGGCCAGAAACTGTTCATCCAGATCTAAACATAAATTCCAATGGCAAAATAAAAGTTCTTGAAAAAATAACTTCTTTTTCTTTTTCCAGCCATTTTTCTAACACAAAACAACAATACTATTGTGGCGGCATCTACATCGCCACATACGAATTACGCATCACAATAACATGACGTCACGCATCCTGCATCGCGCAATCAGAGTTTACCGCGCGACTAGCATAAATACAACGTCCCGACATCAACCGTCGGGCAGTAACCCACCAGACACGACACCCGTCTGGTCGGAGGATCGTCCCTTTTCAATAGAGGATGAGTGAACTTTACACCCTGTTCCTCATACCTCTATACTATATTACTCAACCCCATCCATACTCTATAGTATGTACTGTACTTATAAAAACTCTTACAAAATTATTCCATCACAGTTTTTCAACCGAACCCTGCCTCCGATGAATCACATAATAATAATAATTGATAAAATCTTTTTGTCTGCGCGCACGCGTTTGCGCACACTGTGCTGATTGACAGCCGATCGACAGTTGACGTTATCTCGACGCTATTTCACTTTCGAGTTTCCGCTGGTTTGTGTTGGAATTATTGATTTCTGTTCATTATGCCAGCAATATTTTGTTTAAGGCGCGGACTGACTACGATTTTAAACGGCACACAACCGCGTAATCTATTGTAACTATTAGCTGGCTTGAAATAAGGTTGAAAATTGAAAAAATATTTGTACTGCCGAGATGTGACTAAGCTGCGAATGTGCATTTATTTTCCGGGTATTCTTTAGATTATTCAGAATAACATATACGCAATAAATTAAATAATCGTCCGGTTAAAGTTTAAAAAAAATGCTAATTCTATTAAATTCTTAAAAAAAAATGTCGCTATCGCTGAAAATACAGAGATGTTCGACGCCAATGTTTATTTTTGTGGAGCAACTTCCAAAATTTTGTATGGGGAATATCAAACTATGTTTTAGCCTTTAAATAATCACTACTCACAAAATCCACTCTAAAAAAGAACTGTAATCAAATCAATCAGCTAGATCAAAAACCGAAAAAGCCTCATTCGTTGATGTCCATCGTATTTAATCAATATGTTGAAAATTGAAAATAAAAGAGTCAGGTCAAAACTATAATAGCCATGCTGATGTGTACAAAGCAAACCCCAACACAGAATGGTACAAGTTATAAACTTATGAACTGATATCCCCTTGGTAAAAAAAAAATTACGAAGAGAAGAATGTCGTCTCATTGGCCCTCTACGGGAGGAAATAAATTTAGTGTGAAAAAATACTTATGCTGTCTTTAAATCTGATTGCTATTTACCTATCTCTAGCTATGTAGACGCCCAGTTTCTGAGTTAGTAGGAATGTTTAAGGAGGACGCTCTAGTATGAACATCTTCACATTTTCCTTGATTTTCATTTCCCTTCCTTATTGTATAATTGAAAATATTTATCAGTGTTCTTTTAAACACCTGTATAGAAAGAACTCTTTGAAGATCTCTTCAATAGGTATTTCTAAATATAAGCACCATATTAAATATTGATTAGATTCGAGGGAAGAATGCATCGATAACTGACCAAAAACATAAGAACATCTGCTATACAGGGTAAGTTTTTAAGCAGTGCGCAAACTTTCACATAAATGAACAACTTTTAATATGGGACCAAACCTGAAATCGCGAAAAAAAATCACTGCTCTCTACATTTTGACGAGTTTGTGTCTACTGAACAGCTGATTTTTTTTTTCGCGATTTCAGTGATAGTCCCATTGTGAAAGTTGTTCATATTCATGGCTAGAACATCCTGTGAAAATTTGCACACTGCTTAAAACTTATACTGTATCTCTCACCATTTTTCATACAGCACAATAGCATTTGACACCAACCAAATAAACTCCCATACAAAAGATATAATCTCCACCCGCTGCCGCTCCTGCCTCGCCCCAGCCCCCACCACACCCCACTTCGTGCACACGTCAGTCAGCACCCATCAATCACTGTAGCCATGACGCCACCACTCATATTTCAGGGGTCGCCTTTCAAACAACCCTTCACCCTTATCACCACGGCATAAGGTTCAAATTGAGGTTAAATGACGCCAATCGATTAAGTGCTTTGTTAATGAATCGGCCGTAAGTTTTACATTACCTGTGTCCTTTGGTGTTTGTAGTGATGCATGTCTGTGGTCTGTTATAGTGAACTATGCTTAACGAATGGCTTTGTTTACTTTTACTTTTGATATTTTGTGTCTCGTTGTTGATGATACCAATTCTAATTTTATAGCTTCTGCCCGCGACTTCTTCCGCGTGAAATTTCTTGTTCCCCCGTCCAGCCCCGTTGCATCGCATTGCCTGCCTGCTTAGCGTTCCATTTGACTTTATTTTCTTTTTACTCGGCTCCTTAGGGATGTAGCGTGATGTTAAATGGCCTTTAGCTTTCCTTACGAATTGGGCTATCAAATACAATTTTATTTTTAAATCCCACTGGTAGTTACTAGCGCGTTCAAAACCAAGTCTTCAGCTTTAGTCTTATTATTTTATTTTTCCTGTAATCTTTACATAACTTCTACCACATAGAATAATTTCAGATTTTTCTCTATGCAAACTTGAGAGATAAGGGGGGGGAACGGTATTTTTTTTACATTTTTCATCTAAAGTCGAAAACTATGAGGCCTAAAAACAAGAAAAAAAATGTTTGAGAATGAGCAAACAGCGCTCTTTCATATGATTTCGCATATATGCCTTAGTAGCCCCACTTCGAATTTAAGACCCCCTTTCAATCCCTGTTGCAAAAAAAATATAAGTAGGTATATTTCTTTCTTATTTGCAAAATAGTTCAGCAAACGTCATCTAAAACTGTTTTAAATTTCATGTTGATAGCATTAGTAGTTCTTGAGATATCCAGCTGTGACAGACGGACAGACAGACAGAGTCGCACCACAAGGGTTCCTTTTCACCATTTTGGTACGGAACCCTAACAAACAATATTATTACGTCTTTATAATAAGGTACATCGGTTAATTGATATTTACACGTTGACCAAGTTTGCGTTGAAAGCAAAGCTGACTAATTGGTTGCAGAATTTGTCTTACGACGATACAGAGGATATTCTGGCGGTCGCCTCATGATTATCTGAGAAAGGTATTCATGGGGTGATCGTTGGAATGTCTTCTGTAATTTAAATGTATTTTTTTTCGGTTTCTCTCTATTTAAATCTACATAATATTTGCATAAAATATGTTCGATGTTCACAAATGTAAAGCATTATAGTAACTACTGAGCTTGATTGTATTTAGTTGTACTGTTCAATGTTTATGGGGAACTTTGGCTACAAGTATCTTTTTACTTAGTTCAGGAGCCAGTGTTCAACCTGACTGACTACCACTTGTACTATCATGTTTAGTGTATGTGTTCTATGTGTTTCTCTTTGTACAATAAACTTATTTATTTCATATTATTTCACAGTATTACTTGGTTAGAATCCACTAAGGGGTCGTAAGTGCCAGTTACAACATTAGCTATTGACGGTAATATCACAAAACAGATAGGACGTCTATTTATTTAGATAATGGGCTCCAGTAATGACAGATTACTGACGGGAATAGTACTGTTATGAGCTATTTTGCATACAAAATCGCCTGTAATTTGCGAGCTGAATATTGAAGGTTTGTAGTGGGCAGTACTGTTTACGTTTTGTTATAAAATAGGGGAGACGTTGATAGCCACAGGGAAACTACAAAGCAAAATAGGGGTTATTCTTTCTTTCCCCCACAATTTTTTGTGAAGTTCAAAACATGCTATGCTATAAATTGTATTTTTATTTAGTAGTGTTTCTGACAAGCCGTAGATTTTTCTAATTGAGTGACCAGTTTTCATATTACCAGGATTATAACTGGTTGGGTGTAATTTTAATCACCGGTATCCTCTTAAAGGGTCATTGTATTCATCATTATGAACAACTTTTATTATGGGAACCTGAATTCATGTAAAAAAAAATCAGCTGTTCCATGGCTGTTTCCTACATTTTGACGAGTTATGCGAATATTTAGGGATGAGCTGATTATTTATCGCAATTTCAGGTTTGGTCCTATAGTAAAAATTATAAATTGCTACATTACTAACTTTGCTGACAAATACAAAAAAAAAAAAACTTTCAAAAAATACAAATTGTAAGTAAGTAGGTACTTAATTATGATTAGATTTTTTATTTGAAATTGTAATTGTTCATAATAATTTTTCATCACTAGGAAACACTAAAACGCACGCGCAAGAGCTAGTCACCGCCTGAGGTTTGTGAGCGATGAGACGGGGGAGGCCGCGATTTACAAGATTGTCAGACTGAACTCAGTCTGACAATCTTGTCAATCGCGGCCTCCCCCGTCTCGGAGAGAGCGTCGTGAGCGGTGACTAGCACTTACGACTAGCGAAAGCCAAGATCAGTCATGTTGACAAGTGCTGTAGAAATAATAAACACTGACCGTCTTATTAAAAAACAAGGTTCATCTTTAAACCCAGGTTTAAACCATCGACCCTTTTTTGAATTTAGAACTTAATTCCGACATGTTAGGATGTCAGTTTTACATAACTGACAATTTAGTACCGGACTAAGGTGTCAGTTTTGTTTAAAGAACTGTATTTCTATCATGGCTAGGTTCTAATTACATAACTGGCTCGATGGTTTAAACCATGACTGAAGAAAAACCTCGTTTTGTAATAAGACCGTAAAAGCCTAGTACTTGTCCTAGGCTCTCTGGGCTGTGCCCACAATACCACCTTTGCTGGTCTTTGCTGACTGTCTAATTTTGGTCACTAGAGAACCTAGTGTTCTCTATTGATCAAAATTACACTATAAATAAATAAATAAATAAATCTTTATTTTTAGACCAGGAGATCCATACTATGCGAGCAACAATTTGGCACTTATTCTAAAACACTATAATTAGTTATACAATCAAAACTTATCACTAAAAATCACCTGTCATATCTGAATGACGGCCTGTGAGCCGCTATCCAGTGACACATGATTTGGCCATCCACTCTGCCTGCCACAGTAGCTACGAGGCTGTTGGGGCTGTCGCGCACCCGACGCATCAGTAATGCGATTCGCAGACGCAGCAGCGAGCCGAAATCCGGAACGCGTGCATCCGCAAACATCCCCGACGCGCTACAGAAGCGCGGCAGCCCCAGCATTACCCGGAACGCATTATTATATTGGACCCGTAGATCACATGCCTGATGTTACATACACATACTATTTATCATAGTCATATTAAAACTAAAGCAACCGTCATCCGAACCAATCAAACAGATGACAGCACTTGAGCCAATCGATGGCTCCCACGGCCGCGACATGATACAACACGTTTCTGTTGTCGCCGCCGCCATTTGGACTTATTAAGCTGTGCTCGTTGCCCTTTGATAGCGTTGGTTTAGGATGGACGTGGTGGGGAAGGAAATCTGTTCATGTATTGAATGTTATTCTGTTTCTGCGTCTTCCTGCCCTTATTCCATGTTACTTGGGTTCGGCTTTCTGGGGGTCATTATTCTGTTTCAGCCTCAATACCTTCAAATGATTGCCCTCTTCTTCTCTGAGACTTTGCTGTGCTCGACAGGGTCCACAATCATTCACATCATGACTTTTTTTGTTAACCTACCACTCAATTCATATTGTGGATTTCGACTGCAATAAATATATTGAGGTAGGGTCCTTACGGATAAATTCATG
The DNA here is from genome assembly GCA_905163495.3 of Cosmia trapezina. Taxonomy (NCBI): domain Eukaryota; kingdom Metazoa; phylum Arthropoda; class Insecta; order Lepidoptera; family Noctuidae; genus Cosmia; species Cosmia trapezina. The sequence goes on along the minus strand of LR991028.1, from coordinate 27,676,095 downwards.
GGTTCATATGCAGCTGTGTTTCTGAAGGCATGAGGTAAACTGGCCTTCTTCGCAAGAGTTTGATAACTATATGATTTAAAGTGTGTTTAGAGTTAGATTTCCATTATTAATTTCTTTGAGCCACGAATTTTCTGCTCTTACATCGGCTATTGTTGTCTTAGTTAATGAACTAAGCAATCAATGCACATGTAACTTACGTAGTTACCATTTATCACTACGTACTTAGAAGAAGACTGCACAGGTGAATCCCACTGTCTGTTTACTTCATTAATCTTTTCCTCACTGCTAAACATCAACAGAAAACCGAGTAGTACATAGTCTTACATTTATACAGTTTCGCCTTCGCAAATCTCTTAGTCTCCTATACTGCAATCAAAAAACGAGACACAACACCGAATACAACACCAAAATACGAACTGTCGTATCCACACAAATCTACCCGCCATTACTGAAGATTACCGCCGATGCTTTGACAATTGATTTATGTCTGTCAAGACTCGTCACAGCGGCGACTGCGCGGGCGCATCTGTGCGTTCCCATCCCCCTCCCCGCTTCCCCCACTACCTCTACCACGTCTCACAAACATTGGACACAGAGTAGGAGTGAAGATGGGATTTTATTTGTTTTTGAATGCTTTGGGATTGTTTTTAGTTAAGTACATAATTTACCATGTATATTTAAAATAGGACGGGAAAGAATCATAGGGCTTCAGAAGTTTTGAAAGGAATACTTTGCATGGCTGGTGGTTTGAACTGCTTTTATGACATTATTGGTGATTCAGTATGGGTTACATTTCGTCGGATAGGTTGACGTTGATTATCATGAAGCATGCAACAGCGTGCCAGATATGGACCTGGTCAAAACAGTTGGTTGTAGTTAAAAGTAGCCATATATTGCAAAACGTAACAGTTGTCTCTGTCAAAGACGATTGTTGCGTGACCTTCTCTACTGATAAGGAATCGGAAATTTCAATATTAAATAAACATTCATTTGTTTTCTGATGATGACGAGGTGAGACTTCTTGTATGGAATAAAATTTTATGACTAATAATTGGAACAAGACAACTCGTTATTGCCAAAATATTAAGCAGGTGAAAATTTTAGCTAATTAGCAATAATGTAAGCAGGACTTACTGAGAAGAAGAGTCTTGGTGTTATATGGAAAGCCTGATACAAATTGAATTAAAAAGATTGTTAGAATATTTCAAAACAATATTGACATTTTAATTACTCCAAAAGTTAGAATAGATATTCTACCTATTTCCACATCTGTACCGGCTCCCAATCGCTGGAAAGTCGACAATATATCATCAAATCTAAAATAGTCAGGACGCGTTTGCGGGAGTTTGTGGCGAAAAAAGAAGTGCTTTATTTTAATAACTTGCAGCGCTTCAGCTGCGGCCGGGTAGACATGTGTATTGACAGATACATTGATGGGTTTATGTGTTTGTATGTAAATTGAGATTTTATTTAAAGCAATCTTTGACGTTTTATGGGTAATTGTACCTTATTGTACTAGTAGGTACAAGACCATCGGGAGAGGTGGTAGAGACTAACTCCTTGTGTGAAACTGTGAAATGGTTTGTTTTTATAAGTTTTGTACTACAGAGTCCTCTATATAGTTCGATCGGAATTTAGCTGCGAGTGCAGACAGTGCAGGTACAGTCAAGTCGACATTAATGTAGGCTCCATTTAGTATGCTCGATTAAGTTTCTTTTTATTTAAGATTTTTTAAAGATTAGCTTCTTTGTTCGAATCGTACTATACCTGCACTCGCAGCTAAATTCCGAGCCGCCATTAAGGCCGAACTATACGCCAATGACCTTGAGTGGTTAGCTTGCGCATTCTGGCCTGAGCTCACGCAACGCGTCGTACGTCCAGCCCGTAATAGGACTCGCCCATCAAGGAGCGCTGTCCCAAATTAGACGCATTATTAATTTATTATAATAAAAAATATACATGTTTTTAAAAAGTAACAAAACCAAATCATTTTCGTTTGTATTGCAAAGTAGTAGATATTTTTTTATATTCTTTTGATAAAAAATGAAGGAGTAAAATGGTTTCATCTTAACGATTTGGAGGTGATTTGGGGTTTTTTTTTCTTATTATGTGATACCGATAGAAAAATTATGGCTAAACCAAATTACGATTCATATCATGTAGATTACTAACAATTTTTTTCAGATGTAATTTCACTGTAGGTTCCGGCGAAAAACTGCTTCATCTGCACGCTGTTTTTAAGCTTTTTTCGAAAGAGTAGCCTTAAGTTTCAACGAACTGTAAGTACTCTGAATTTGCCTCAGTATCAAAATCACAGTGATCTATATCTTCGTTGCAATAAGGCGTTTGGTGGGTTGCTTTCAGAGGTAAAATAACTGTGCAAGGACTGTAGCATACCTTTTTCTACCGCCAAGCAGCACTGTTAGGTGAGTACACGTGCAGCAGCAGGAAAACGTGAAACTGAACACCATAAGCACCATTATTGCTTGCAGCGCTCGGCCGCTATAGTAACGCTTGCTTACAGATGTGGTCATAGTGCTAATTCTATCTAACTAGCCTGTACCAGGCCGAAGACCTCCCACACAATTCTGTCTTTAGCACCGCCACTCGCATGTCGCATGCATGGCGTCTTTTTCGCCGTCACTAGCATGACGGCGAGACCTTTCGGCAGGAGTGAAGCTCGTCCCACCATCTTCGTCTCGGCCTGCCGCGATGTCGTCGTGCGTTTAGTGGGACCCAATCGGTGGTTCTCTTAGCCCGTTTGTCGTCTGACATGCGGCAGACATGACCAGCCCAGTCCCACTTGAGCATAACGTTTTGGCGCGCAGTATTGTGTTCCCAAAGTTCGCTGGCAAACCACAAGCTTGGACCTCTGCTGAAGTGTCAAAGACCAGGTTTGAGCGCCATTATATTAGAATGGACTTCGTGTGCACGGAATTATGTTTTTACGGTGTTCAGTTTCAGGTTTCTCTGATGGTACCAGATCGAAGTTTCTTGGTGAAAAACCATTCAGGTAAAAGTTTAGGCTTTGTCTCTCTACCTTTGTTGTTTAGTTGGTTGCCAATGCATTGGCAACTGTCTGATCGTTGCAGATGTCTAGGTCTACCCCTTGCCAATTAGCGATTCCATGCAAAGAAGTACCTGAATGAAGTACTCATCTACAAAACAACAGTACCTACTACAATATCTCGAAACCAATCTAAAAAACATCAAGTCACCGATTAATAAATATCAGCTGTACTTGTCAACTCGACGCGTGTAATAAATTGTCACAATCAATTGAGTGAGGATCCTGCGACGATCGCTGACAATAGACCGACGCTGGCGGCGACCGACCTGTTAATACGCACATTGTTAGTACGTATACACGTCTTGATACTCAAGGTTTTATTAATTTATTTAGCAAGGATTGAGGCAGGTTATGGTGATGACACCTGCAGTCTAGGTGATAGTGATGGTACAGATCACACAAGTAAAATACGTGGGTGATCGCACCTTACACATCGAGGACTGTGTGCCTTTTTTTTGTGGACTGGAAATCATCAAATGACTTCTCTTGTTCTGGGCGGAGCAGGAGAGCGTGTCAGACTTTTACTGATTAAGAGGAAATGGGGTCGATCAGACTTTTGAAAATTAGGTATTTTAAGAAGGTATTGCTGTCGCTCTGTGAGCGCTCCGCCCTCGCATTCGTGCGATAAGGACAACTGCAGATCCGACTAAATTGCCTAGGTAAAAAGTCACATTTCGAGGTTTGGCTCTCGCTTATTTCCTCCTCCAATATTGGACCAATTTAAAAGATATTTCATAAACTATGCCCCTATGTTTTTCTTTTTTCGTTAATAGTTGTCAAATTAGTACACTAGGCGTCTGTTGACAGCGGTCTGAATAGGCAATTTTGAGCATTTTTGGAGGGTTCTAGTTCTTATAAAGATAATATATCATCAAAAAGGAAAACATAGGGGCATACAAGTAGCTGTTACTTATATTTCTGTAAAAAATCATTGCTTTATGGTCATTAACCAGAAAGAAAACAGGCGAGAGCGTTTGTATCTGTTTGTATGGAGAAAAGAGCACCCACGTTTCCTCTTAATACCCACCGGTGTTCCTTCAGTTGCCTGTGCCACGGTATCTCTTTCGAATCCATCACTGCTGACATATCTTTGAGGCGCGCGTGGAACACAACGTGAGGACTGTGTGCCTAGGAGTGCGTATTGCGACTGAATATTTACAAACCTGAAGATTCTAACTGCACTAAACAGTTCTGCATGTGTTCAATTGCAGCAGGATTTATTTGACTGCTGTAATTGAACACATGTTTTGATTTTGATGTTTATAATAATTATAAAAATCAAAATGTTCAACTTTAATAACAATACCAGCCTATTAATTTCCAACTGTAGGGGAAATGCCTCTTTTCATACAGATTTTGCATAAACATCAGCACGCTTGCTCAAGGCAGATTGACGATTTCAGACTTATTTATATCAATTACTAGCTGTTGCCCGCGGTTTCGCCGCTTACATGTCAATACTTCCTTATTTTAATCAAAGTTAGTTCACAATTTCATGATTTTTAACCTTTTGTGTGGAACCCTATTACTCAAATTTTCTAAAATAAACGTAGCTTAAGTTACTCCTTATAACATCAGCTATCTGCCAGTGAAAGTCCCGTCATCATCAGTCCAGTCGTTTAGGAGTTTAGCAGGAACAAGAGATAGACAGATAAAAATTTTAATAAAAAATTTGCTTTTTTGTTATTGTTACCGTACTGTTATTTTGACATTAAAAACAGATACTTCAATCGTATTTTATTTGTTTGATTGCAAACCTTAACCTGCGAAGCGAACATTTAGAACTGCTTCAAAATGGCCCATGTCCTATATCCAACAGAAACATGCTGAAAAACCCCACACATCCCACAATCCCTCTTTATTCCCAAATGCTCAAATAAACTAAACTCAACAAACCTAAAACTACATTATCCAAACTAAAAACACGTAACACATCAAGTTACCGTCTAATTAACGAACTGTCTAAACCGCCGGTGGCAGGTAAGTGACGGCCGGGTGACAAGTGACGGGAACTGACGCGAGTTGACGTGACGCGATGTGACGTGACGTGGATCTCGGCGGTAATGAAATTGTGACGTTGACGAGAGGCGCAAGGTAAGAGGGGAGGGCGGACTGTGAGATATATTTGTAGAAATAGGTTATTATTTTGTTATTATGACTATTTTATTACTACAAGTTGTTAGAAGTGAGCTTTAGAAGAACTATGTTTCGAATAGTTCTTAGCCTGTCATAATCAAAAGAGAACGAAGGGCTTGATACGGGAAACCTAAGTGAAGTAAGTACTTGTTAAAGTTTTATACAAAGCGTAGCGAGTGAAACAAAATGATGCATGAAAAATGATCCGACAGAAAATATTATAAGGCGATTTCGGGTGTTCTCATTTGATTTGAAGATCACTGGTGTGTGTTACTTAAAATCAGTAAAGTTCTCTTCATCCTTGTTAGAAACATTAAGACACAGAAAGATCAATAAGATGCGCCCGTGCCCCTGCGTGGGATCATTTCTTCTTGATCAATCTACATTACGGTGTGTGTAAAATTAACTTATATTAAATAAAGAAAAAAAGAAAATACGTTTATTTGCGGTAAACATGACGCAAAATAAAATAATAATTAAAGGAACAAGTCGGGGGAAAATTAATAATTTTTTTCCCAACTTACATCTTTATTACAGGTAAAAAGAAGGAAGAACGAAGAAGGAGGAAGGAAGGTTAAAATATGCGTCCCATCCATGCAAACGGCCATCGCTCAGCATAATGCCGCATAAAAATAAAAGCTGCATAAAAAACCTTAGTTCTTATAACTTGGGCCTCAGCAGAGCTGAGCAGAACAGTCAGTCTGTCTCGAAATCGATATTAATTATTTTCACAAGACGTTTGCTTCGGGATTATATTAACTTTCACGATCCTTTTGCTGTATTCAGAACTTGAAAAGTATTTGTTATTATTTTCTTATTTTGCAAATTAATGTTAATTAATATTTTTGTATTTTTTTTTTTTAATTTTCTTTCAAAATTTAATCAAGAAATATGTGTGGTAAGGGGATAAAGAAAATTTAAGGTGGTTAGGGTTCCAGATTGAGGAATTACCATTGATAGGTAATAAAGTGTTTGTGGAATGAAGTTATCCGGAAAAGAACAGGAGTAACCGACATAGCTAGCAGAATAAGCAAACTGAAGTGGCAGTGGGCTGGCCATGTTTGTTGAAGCACCGATGGCTGGTGGAGCAGACCAGTCCTGGAGTGGAGACCGCGTATCGGTAAGCGTAGTGTGGGACGCCCCCCAGCTAGATGGACCGACAACCTGAAGAAAGTGGCTGGGGCAGACTGGATGCGGAAGGCGGAGGACAGGGTGTTGTGGCGCAGACTGGGAGAGGCCTATGTCTGAATATGTGTATATGGCTGAGTTGATTTTGATTGATTGATTGAAAATGCTTGTATTAGGGTATATGTCTTGGTAACAGACAAGGAAGATTAAGTTTAAACTTTACTTTTCAGCATTCGTTTGTAGCAAAGTAATTTCTAATTAAATCTGATATACTACTAAGTTAAGGTGAAAACATTGCAAGGAAACCTGAACTACTTGGAACCTAGTTTACAATCAGCTACACGCAATGAGCGAGCGCTCAATGTTCGTTCCTGACCTCTGGCCTGCACGAGGACAAATATGTGGGGCAATTAGAGAATGTTAGGTGGATCGATCAGCTCGTGGCTAAGTAATAACAGCCGCACGGGTCAATCCATCAGGTTAAGCTACGCTTGCCGAGGTTGGTCCGTGGATGGGTGACCATCTTTACATACCGAGACTCCTGCCTCGGAAAGCACGTTAAGCCGCTGGTCCCGGCTGTCATTCGTGGATCTTTGACAGTCGTTACGGGTCGTCAGAAGCCCGGAAAGTCCGGCAACCAGTCTTACCAAGGGGTATCGTATTACTCAGTTACTGGGTTGTGGAGGTCAGATAGGCAGTCGCTCCATGTAGAATACTGGTATTCAGCTGCATCCGGTTAGACTGGAAGCCGACCGTAACATAGTTGGGGAAAGGCTAGGCAGATTTAGGTGGATCGGTCAGTGCTTGCAATATCTGTCACTGTACTGTACCTACCAGAATGTAAGTACGTACAATAGTCCAGTCAATGAGTATCTCATTTTTTGGTTTTTTGCTTATATATCGAAAACGGTGTGTCGTACAAAATTTTGTTGTGCTACATAATGAAAGCTGATAAAATTTTCTAAAACTTTAGCTGTCACACTTTTTAACTATCTCCAATCTTTGCCTAGCTATGAGCTTCTAAAAATGGTCGATTTTCAAAAATGTACTTTCTCACTGTGTGTGTCTGTGTATGTATGTGTATGTGTGTGTCTGTGTGTCTCTTACGTTTTCTGTCATACATTGCTTCATAAATTTTCTCAGCTGCGACCATAGATTTGTGCTTTCGACTTTTCCATCCAAAAGTAAGCCAAAAGTATTCATTGCTTATTCGTTGCCTAAGCTATAAAGTGTATAGAGAACCATATTGTCGTACTAGACTTTTGACTTAACATTGCTTTCGTTTTGTCCATAATCCATTACTACCATCTACAAGCCTCTTCAATTTCAAGAAACGTTCGATTCATTCATACGAAGCGTTTGTAATAATGACCTACACACACACGACGCCGCCCACAGTCTCCACGCACAAGGACATAACTGCGAAATTTGCAATAAATCAATTTTATACAAAACTACGAAAAACACAATAAGTGCCTCCGTGCGTCGCCCGCGTGGATTTGCATTAGTGCTTACATTAATCATTTTTATACAATTCGGGTAATAAAAGCCATAAAACTTTGTATGGGCGGCCATTAATTGTCATTGACAGCTGACAGGCGCGAGGGTTGATTGACAAATGTCAGTCGCGCGAGCTGACAAAAGACTTCTTTTGTCAGCATCTGTTGTTTTTTTTTCGTTTCAAATGGTTCAGTAGTGACTTGCTATGTTTATTGATGCTTTTATCGCGTTTTTGGATTCTTGTGGGTCTATTAATATTTTTGGATGTAGGGAGAGGAAGTTTTTGTAATTTTTATGGAATATGAGTTGATGTTAAAAATTAACAAAGATTTTTCGCTGAATCAGCTTTTTAATTTTACTTTTACGTATCTATCTTCAAAATAACGTTTGAGTTTAATTTATTTCACTGTTTGATTTATTACCTGTCTGTCTGTGTGTCCAATAAGTTTTAATATAAAAAAAAGAAAATTAAAAAAAAAATCCCGACAAAGTGCATGGCGGACCATGCACAATGAAGGGTTCCATAGTTGGGAACCTAAGAACAAACCTAACTTTGTAGTTGAAAAACATTTTCTCCCATATTTGCAAATGTTAGTTTTTACTCATAATATTGAGAGATTTACCACCTTATTTTAAGACCAAGAACCATTTTCTGTATTTTTTTTTCAAAATTTTCGGTAGTTTCGGAAATAACGGGGGAATGGTCAATTTTCCTCTATTTTGTTAAATAACTTTAAAACAATTTATTTTAAAATAATAAAAAAATATGTTTGAGACCCTCAGTAAGCCCTTTCATTTAAATTTGTAATATAGTTTGCAAGACTTTTTATTTAATTTTCTTATTCGCTCCTCAAAAGTGACGCCCATATTACAAATTCATTTATTTACTTTGTCCGTCTCTGTTTGGGTCAAGAAGTTCTTATGTATACCAAATTTCAACTTAATCGGTCCATTAGATTCGGAGCAAATTGGCTGTGACAGACGGACAGACAGACAGACAGACACACGAGTGATCCTTGGATTCCGTTTTTTCGTTTTGAGGTACGGCTCAAAAGCCCCTAAAAATCATAATAAATTCGAAATAATTCATAATATATTATCTATTATTATAAAGCTAGCAATGTGAAATAACAACACAAAAACTCAACACCGTACTATGAAACCGAATCCTCTCTAAAAGCTTCACAAAAACAAGGCCCTAAGTACAAAATTGACATTTTATTCAATCGTTCGCGACTTGATTGACGCCCGTCACAGATACAGTCGCCGACAACTGACGAAGGGTCGCCGATCGACTAATAATAAGAAATGCTTGTAATATTTCTTCTGATAATCTATATTTAAAAATGTCTACTATTGAAAAAGCGATTAAATAATATTATTTTAATGATAAAAATTATAAAATAAAAACTAGATTTTTTTTTGACGATTTGCGCGACTATTAGTAATCGAATCTAGGAAATAATTTTATCAAGTCTAACCAGAGTAACTAGTTTTAAATTCGTTTTAAAATAACTTATCTTAAATTATGAATAAATCCTAAGGTTACAAGATTCGCATTAATAAAAGTCATTCAACTATGTAAATGTAGGCCCAGTATTCAAATAGACAGCGGTGTAAGTGGAAAATTGACATTTTATTCAATCGTTTGGTCTGGTTGATTGACGCACGTCAGAGATACAGTCGGGGACAGTGACGACTGACGAAGGATTGTCGATCCACGAGCAGATACGTGAAGTGAGCGACGTGGCACCTGATAGCTGGAGTTTTTAGGGGTTAGCTGGGAATGTGCTGCTGACGCTGGAGTAACAGTGTTGGGAAAAAGTTTCATTTAAAACGTGCGGACTTTACTGATGTCAATACTTGCCTATTCGATTTGAATCGGATTTTGTTCACAATTTCATGGTTTTTTTTTGCGCGGAACCCTAGTTTTTTTTCTAAAATAAAAGTAGACCAAGTTACTAGTTAAAGTTTAACAGCTATATTCGAGTAAAAGTCCCGTCAAAATCGGTCCAGCCGTTTCGGAGATTAGCCGGCCCGGAACAAACAGACAGACAGAAAGACAAAAATTAAAAAAAAAAAATGTTTTAAGGTTGATGCGTCAGGATAGCCCACGAAATTCAAAATTTCTTACGTTTTTTGCAATTTGTAGGTCAGTGTGAGCTTGTATGTTGATTAAAATATGATTCGCGGCCGTAGCTAATATGACTTTACAGAATTATAATCATTAGAATCAGCAATACAACTCCATAAGTTAGCATTTACCTCAAACTGTTTACACTGACCTACAAATTGCAAAAAACGTAAGAAATTTTGAACTTTCATAATTATGCATTTAGTAGCTGTTATTTTGACATTACAAACAGACACTTTAATTTTATTTAGCTGTATACACACAAGCTGTTGTATCAATGCTTTACTACGCATAGGAAAAGTTTTACCTTGAATGAATGAATGAAATGGACCCACCCCAGCGTGGTTTTTCCAGATTCGATTACTGGAATGAACCATTCACACTAGCACAGCTTTTACCTTAGGATATTTATTCTTATGTGATTGTTAGATTACATTTTTGTTCCCCAATGAACACGAGTTGAAGGTAATAATACCTTAACTACTAGGTTCGTGAATCATAATATACTCCTTAGTCAAGTTTCATGAAATATATGATTTATTCGCTATTAAAAGGTACCTTTGTTGTATCAATTCGATCCAAGTATTACCATCAATGATAATATATTATAAAGGAAATGGAAATCGTGGCTAAGTAATAACAGCTGTACGGGTCGATCCATCAGGTTAAGCTGCGCTGGCCGGGTTGGTCCGTGGATGGGTGACCATCTTTACATAGGTACCGAGACTCCTCCGTGCCTCAGAAAGCACGTTAAGCCGTTGGTCCCGGCTGTCATTCGTGGGTCTTTGACAGTCGTTACGGGTCGTCAGAAGCCCGAAAGTCTGACAACCAGTCTTACCAAGGGGTATCGTATTACCCAGTTACTGGGTTGTGGAGGTCAGATAGGCAGTCGTTCCATGTAAAATACTGGTATTCAGCTGCATCCGGTTAGACTGGAAGCTGACCCCAACATAGTTGGGAAAAGGCTAGGCAGACTGATATTATAAAGGAAATATATGCTACGTTCATACTGAGCGGCGTTCGGATATTGTTGCGTTGTATTACAAATGTACTTATTTATTTATTTATTTATAATAGGTAGGTACGCCAATAGCATATACATTGTATTAAAGACTAAAAATTAACAGGTATGGGTTCTTATACAACGTGTAACGTTAAATGCGCAAAACCTCTTAAGGGGTCATTGTACTCATTATTATGAACAACTTTTAGTATGGGACCAAACCTGAAATCGCGAAAAAAAATCAGCTGTTCAGTAGATTTTGACGAATTATGCGAACAGAAATGTACTGAACAGCTGATTTTTTTTTCGCTATTTCAGTTTTGGTCCCATAGTAAAAGTTGTTCATAATGATGAGTACAATGACCCCTTAAGAGGTTTTGCGCATTTAACGTTACACGTTGAATATATACCAATTACAGGTGTACACGACATACACATAATACAAAGCAACCACCGTAAATTATATCAATTAAAATTATTAATTAAAATGAAAATGAAAAACAAAATTATAAACAAAACAGCGAACAAAAACTGACTTACACAATTATACAGGGTGTAAGGGACAGCCCTCCGCAAACTGATAGGGTGAATTCAGTACATCATACTAAGATGACCGGTACATGAATTTTTTTCAGGAACGTTACGGGAATCCAATAAACCTGATTTGTTTGTGTTTTTGTGCACAAATCGGAGCGTCTATTACTGGTTGGGAACTTGGGAGGGGTAGGTAATAGGTATGTGGTGAGTTCGATGAACTCTGTAGCTAGACAGAAAGTGAACAGCTGATTTCACGCGTCATTCGTTAGAATATTTCTGCATCCATTTCTGGTTTTTTGTTTTCAGTTTTGTTTTTTCTGTTTTTTTTTTTTTACATAAATGGAGCGCTGAGAACACACAATGTAATTTTACATTGAAATAAAGAAAATGTAACTGAAAAAAATATTTAAAAATTGAAAATTTTCCTGAGATAATTTCCGGTGGAATATGATTCAAAATGAGGAGCTGAATGCACCCTGTTAGTTTGCGGAGGGCTGTCCCTTACACCCTGTAGATATAAAATATACACTACTAACTAAAATAAAATATTAACTAAAATAAAATAAAATAAGCTAAGTATGACATTGGTTATTTATTGTTTATTTAAATGACTGCGCCAGAGGGTTTTGAATTTCGGCAGGAAACCAAAGAACACACACAAATCAGGTAGTTTTGAGTTGAGTTCGTTGAATTGAATACACATTCTAGATGTTGGTGAATGTCTCCCAATGTTATTTCTACAGGTAGGCGGTTCAAAAAGTCTAGATATTGGCTGTCTAGGAAGGTTATATGGGACTGACAACATGACACGTTCAAGCAATGGGGTTGGCTCCTTAAAACTTTTGGCAGATGACGCTAGCATAGCTTTCACCTGTCACATTTGTTTACTTAATTTGTGTGTTCGTTTTTGTAAATTTTTTCATCAAATACCAGGATGGATGATAAGATAAACATGTACTCAATATGGAGAATAAGCGAGCTAAAGGCTGAACTGAAAAAAACGAGGTGCTTCTTTACAAGGAAGAAAAGCAGACCTTATTGAAAGGTATACTCTTAAAATTATACATCAAGCTATTTTATTTATGAAATAGTTTTGTTTGTGGGAAGTATACATTTCATAATACTTTTCGCCAATATACATTACTACAAAAAGCCGAATTAAACCACTTTTTTTAATTACTTTTTTTAACCACTTTTTTTTAATTCTACAGCTATCGGAAATTGGTGTGCACCTATTTCTTTGCAATAAGGCACTTCACATTTCTTAGGCATTTTGTAAAATCTTAAACAAACAAATACTTCATACAAATGAATATAATTTTGGTTAAAGCTATGCTAGCGCCACTTTGACAGTAGCCAACCACATTGCTCGCATTCTATTTGACCATTTACAATTTTATAAAGAAAAACTAAGTCATGGACCGTACGATGATTCCGAAGCGACTCAATGCGAAAGAAAGCCAAACGTTGTTCGTATGGACATCTGTGGGATATTCCTGAGGACATGTAAGCAATATGCCTAGTAAATGTTAGACATTATTATTCTCAATTTAATAATTATGATTTATGTTTTAAATTTATTAGCTTATTAATTTAAGACAATGTATTAAATTATATTATTATTATTAGGTTGCATGCTAGTTTTAGCGAATTGTATCAGAAACTTTTAAAAACCCGACCATTTATAATGTACTACAATTCTTGCAATTAAAATTTAATTTAATTTAATTTAATTTATTTTTTTTATTATTTTTTATTATTGTTTATTAAATAAGAAACAAAACTGAATTTATACAGAAACATCACAAAGAGGTTTGTCCGGATGTTGAAACACTTTTAAGCAATCTTAATATATGTATATTCAATTTCAAACGCACGCTGGATATTCTCGAGACGCTGCGAATGTACAGCGTCTACTATGTACTACATACGTACTGTGTGTATGTACATATCATAGGTGTATAGTAGTTTTCAACTACGATTGCGATAGATAATACGGATCGTATGATACAGAAAGAGATAGCTTGTCATTTTATTTATATTGTCACGCCACGCACATGCTTTGTTTCGCTCGCTGCTATTAGCCGACTTAATCAAATTACAACAATTGTTTGAATTTGTCTGCAACAATTTGCGCGCGCTAGTGCCATATCTACCTCTTTATTTATATAATATTACAAAACTTTACAGTAGTACTCAACTAATAAGGCGCGTCGTGAATCTTCGTTCTCACAGAAAAGAAAGTATGGCCCCGAAGATTAACGAGAATACTTAAAACTTACAATCAACCTTAGATCACTACTATAAGGTTCATAATACACTGCAGCTGTTAGTTCCGTCTCACTCGCAAGTATGGCGGCTGTCAAGCGGCGCGCTAACATGGCGTCAGCTGCCGACCAATAGCGGTACAGGAAAAAGCGTGGAGCGTGCCGATTGGTCAATAGCATTTCCCGCGCTTTGAAAATTCATCTTCTGCACAGGTACATCGGTAAGCCATATTACTTGGGTACTCCTGTACCTGTCTTATTAAATCTGCATCTAGAAAACTGCCCAAATATCATCCACATATAGAAGACTGCCAAGATATCTTCTCGACTACACCGCCACCCAAACCCAGCACACCACCCGCATCGAAGTAAACAAAACAAAAACCAAAAGAAAATTACGCACAAATCAACCTTCTTTAAGGGATGACCATTTTTCCGAGCTACCCTAGTATGCGCACAATATTTGGACTATTACCTCGCCCTAGTCCATTGATTTATTGGTTATGAATCAACCTGGCCAGTGCACCCCTCCCACGGTCCTCGTTCACCCCCGGCCATTACAGGGGGTGATGTATCGGGCTGATAATGAATCTAGTTGTATTTTTGCTCGCATATGATGGAAATATGACGGGCGGGTGGGGGTGAGTTATGTGTCTGGTGCTGGCGGCTGTTATTTAGTGATTTTTGAGGGTTAGGAAGGTTTGAGCTAATGTTAGGTTACTTGTGAGTGGGTTTGGTAAGGTTGAAGTGTTCTTGGATGAAACTGTAACTTGCAATTATTTTGTTTTGAGGTTTTTGGACTCGAAAGTCTGCTGTGAGTGTAAAGTAATTCTTCTTGGTAATAATGCTAATTAACTGTAACAAATCCTGACTAACATTATACATGTGAAAGTGAGTTTATTTGTTTCGTTTTTCGCTTAAACGGCTGAACGAATTTGTATGAAATTTGGCACATAGGTAGACCTGGATTAGAACAAAGGATACCTACTTTTATAAAACAACATCGAGAACGGGTCTTATCGCGGTATTCATTTTTACGAGGTCAACAGGTACCTACTTGTTTTGACGTTGAATGGCGTTGTTGTTGACGTTGACGTTGTTCGATGTTGTTTTTTAATGTGTACCTACAATTCGCGAAAGTTTAAAAAGTTTAAAGGATACTTTTATTTCGGTACTAGTACCTAAAATCTAGCACCTAAGGCCCTATATTATAATCTGATACTAGTTTTTTTTTTCTATTACTGTACCGTGTTTCTGAACTGAATAAAGTTTTTTTTTACGTTCCTGTGGGGTAATTTGCGACATCCACGCAGGCGAAGCCATCGGGAAAAGCAAGTGTACCTACTAGTAACAACAAAACCAGCCTATATCCCGCTGTAGGGCAAAGGCTTCTTCTCATACAGAGATGGACTCTAAAACTTATCGGAAAATCTTTTTAATTTCAATCATTAAACTAAAAATGGCCTTACTCCTGTAGGTCCATTTTTGTCACTAAACTTGTTCTGAGAGTCGTCACTCTAAAATAGTTCAAAAGTGCATTGTTCGAATTTAGGAATAGCAAACCTCTCAGTAACGGTCAAAGCCATTGGAATATTACATCCTCATTGCCACAAAGATTCAATCAAAATCTACAAAAAAATCCCAACATTTATGTCGAAAAGCGCAAAAATATCCTTGCAAATTTTTCAATAACCAATCAAAAATCAGTCCCCTGAATGATATTAATTTAGCAATAAAGGCCGCATTACACGGCCCATTTTTCACCCCCGCCGAGGGTCGCAGCGTCGGACGTCAGCGTTGCAACGTCAACGTCGGCATTTGTCACGTCAGCGATCTGCAATAACGTTGGGGAAAGAGTTTTTACTGTTTTTTTTTTGAGAATTTTAACTTATTAAGAGAGATTATTGTGATGATGGGGAATTGGAGAGATTATGAGAAATTAGCCGTTAACTTGCCGTTGATACAACATGTTTAGAAAAAGTTTGGAGTCCAAATTCAAATTCAAACATTTTATTTCAAGCGAAGACTGTAAAAGGGTTAGTAACATTGTCTCTTAAGGCGAAAGCGCCAGGTTAGCCCGCGAAATTCAAAATTTTTTACGTTTTTTGCAATTTGTAGGTCAATGTGAGCTTGTATGTTCGCGGCCGTAGGTAATATAGCTTTACAGAATTATAATCATTATAATCATTAGAATCAGCAATACAACTCCATAAGTTAGTATTTACTTCAAACCTCATGATTTCATGAAATCGCTAGATTTGAGATAAATGCTAACTTATGGAGTTGTATTGCTGATTCTAATGATTATAATTCTGTAAAGCCATATTAGCTACGGCCGCGAATCATATTTTAATCAACATAAAAGCTCACACTGACCTACAAATTGCAAAAAACGTAAGAAATTTTGAATTTCGCGGGCTACCCTGGCGCATCAACCTTACTAAGTGTTAGTCAACAGCACGAAACGATGGCACATGTAACTGACAGCAGAGGATTATATACGGACAGTCCACTCTGTCAGCAATCATTTTCAGAACCCTGTCAGGGCTAGCCATGACTCGAGCTACAATCGATGCTGCGCGCTTGCGCATTATTGTGTAAAAACAATCTACACTCGCCGCCGCCGCCAACATCCCTGACGCACTACAACGCCATGGCAGCCCCAACAGTTTTCTGAAGGTGTTGTTAAATTGGACACTAAGGGCTCCATACGATGAAAACCAAGAAGACCAAAACAAAGAGTAAGACCACTATCGACACAAAATTAAGAAGAACGTGATGTTCTTCTTAATTTTGAACCACTTTCAAGGTTAATGTCACGCTTCTGCCCACAACTTCGTCTGCGTGTAAATTTCTTGTTCCCCCGACCCATCGCATCGCATCCGCTTAGCGTTCTCTCTGATTCTTTTTCTTTTTGCTCGGCTCCTAAGTGTTGTAGCGTGATGTTAAATCTTCTTCAAGAATTGAGCTCATCAAATACTAAAATAATTTTTCAAATCAGACTGGTAGTTTCAGAGATTAGCGCGTTCAAACTAACAAACAAAAAAACCAACAGTCTTCAGCTTTAGAATATATGAAGGCAGGATTGAATACAAATACAGTATGTAAGCGTAGGTAGGTTGTATGATTACATAAAATTAGCAAAGGAGTACCTTACATTTGCAAAAGTATGTGTAAGTATCCTATACTAATTCATTATATTTAGTACTTACATTTGCAAAAGTATGGGTAAGTATCCTATACTAATTCATTATATTTAGTACTTACATTTGCAAAAGTATGGGTAAGTATCCTATACTAATTCATTATATTTAGTACTTACATTTGCAAAAGTATGGGTAAGTATCCTATACTAATTCATTATATTTAGTACTTACATTTGCAAAAGTATGGGTAAGTATCCTATACTAATTCATTATATTTAGTACTTACATTTGCAAAAGTATGGGTAAGTATCCTATACTAATTCATTATATTTAGTACTTACATTTGCAAAAGTATGGGTAAGTATCCTATACTAATTCATTATATTTAGTACTTACATTTGCAAAAGTATGGGTAAGTATCCTATACTAATTCATTATATTTCAAGCTCTTTACATAAAAACCGGCCAAGAGCGTGTTGGACCACGCATAGTGAAAGGTAGTTGGGGTGAATTTATCCCAAGAGCAAATTTAACATTGTAGTTGAAAACATGTTCTCCTATACATCGATATATACGTCACTGTCAATTCTACAACTGCCAAAGTTTGAAAACGCAAAAAAAGAGTGATATAACGCAAATTAACGATTCTCGGACTTTTTCCTTTACTTGTGCTGTGGCTGTGAGACCTTGGTTTTTGGCAAATTTCATGATTCTAGGCCAACGGAATATACCCTATAGGTTTTGATACATTTGTGAGCATCAAAATATATCGAGTAGAAAAATACGGCCATACATGGCCGTATCTTTTTATTGCGTTCATTTAGAAGTTTGATTTTTTTAAAGCTCCACGAGACCATCGTAGACCTACGTATATAATATTAATTTCAACTTGATACCTCCACGCGTTCCTAAGAAAAAGGGTCTCGACAGACTGACGGACATACAGACGGACAACGAAGTGATCATAATAATGGTTCGGTTTTTTTCCGTTTCAGTTACGGAACCCTAAAAATAAATAAGTAATATTCCTGTTAATTCAACTACACAACTCTCATAATAAATTCACAGTTCGCTACGATCGCTCAAAGCTTAAAATTTAGCCATTTTAGTGCAACATACCCAGTGAAGTTATTAAACCTGTAAAAACAACATTTTTATAGCTTGCATATTCGTGTATTATACAAAATTCTGTGTGACTGGCACAGAGCGTAATAAAATGAAATGAAACAATCCTATGAGTTATTCATGGACCGCTTTATGCTACTGCTTTTATTTAGGCTACGTTTTGATTTTTGAATTTATGTCCCGATGTATGGTAGAAAATCCTTGCCTCGGAAAACACTTTAAGGCGCAGATTCCCTGAAAACGATCAAAAAGGTGGTGTTTTAAAGCTGTGTATCTCATAAACCGTAAATAATTTTGACATGTAAAAAAAATATGATATTTTCAAGTCCTTTTCGCATAGGTACAGTGATGGAAGCCAAAACATAATTAAACATACTTTAATGCACCAAAAAAATCTTTAAACATACCTCCTAATAATCTTTAAAAGCAGTTTATGCCTTCATTAGCAATTATAATTATAATTAAAAATATACCATGAAATGTCAAATTCCAAACTGCATCCAGTGATGGATTACTTTTTATTAAATAGTTAATTTCTAATTTTAAACGATTTTATTTGCACTTTTACGACATAATTCCGGTGCGCGTGAGAATCTTCTATCTCGTGCGTCAAACTAGACAGCCATAAAGCCATTTCACTTACACACCGAGCTAAACCAAGCTTGGAACCAGGGCCTTAAACATGTCATTATTGTTATAGGTGACAATGGGATGACGAGAATAGTCAGAACGTCTACATTTCTCTTGCAGGTAACTCTCCACTCCCGATCATGGTTATATCCATATTCTGGAGCAAAAGCACATGTGACGCTGTCAAATCATTTTGCGAGGAGCTGCAGGGTGCCAAGAAACAGGAGAAAGAAACAACCACTAGCCGAAGATGCACTGGGTGGATTGAGTGGCTAGTCATCCTCGGCCTCCAAAAGCCTGCGGTGGTGTATTCAAGTGCATTGTATGAACAAATGAACATATACAGGGTGTAAGTGTAAACAGTGGCAATCTTTTAAGGGGTCATTGTACTCATCATTATGAACAACTTTTACTATGGGACCAAACCTGAAATCGCGAAAAAAAAAATCAGCTGTTCCCTAAACTTTGACGAATTATGCGAACATAAATGTACTGAACAGATGTTTTTTTTTGCGATTTCAGGTTTAGTTCCATCGTAAAAATTGTTAATAATGATGAGTACAATGACCCCTTAAAAGATTGCTACTGTTTACACTTACACCCTGTAGTATACAATAAAAAGCCCGGTCAAGAGGAATTGTGGCTATAAGGTCACAACCATTGATACTGTTTTTTATATTTCTATGGTTACAACCGTGCAGAGTAATGAGGGGCAAGCATGCACTTCTGCCACATACTTTGCACCCTGCAGGAACATCTAAAGATTGCGCAATTGCGCAAGCGACTCTTGCTCCCGCGGCTTAAAGGTAGATGAAGTCTAATCGATGTCTTGCATCGATGGGACTTTTGCAAAGCTCCCATGGATAAGCAAGCATCCATGCAAACAAGCATGTAAGCATGACATCCTAAAGAACACAGATTTTAATTTCAGACAGCTCTCTGCATCAACAGGATAAGGTATCACCATAACCTGTTGATGCAGGGGACCTATCAAGTCATCAGCTGTTATATTTTATCTGATTCCACATACAAGAGAACATAGTGAGAACATAAAAGACATCAAACCAAGGAAACACAATCTACGCATGTACACATTATCCCCTTCAATCGGTAAAAAAACTCGTAAAAATTGAAGTCGTTTTATGGCTTTTTTCACCCGACAAAGTCGTAATGTAATTATTTAAATGTTTCGCGTGTTTTATTATAGCCTCCGTACCCCATAAAGAGTTTAGTGGTTCATCTCATTAAAAAGAGACCAAAATCCTCTCGGATGTGATTCCTTTGGTAAAAATTTAGTACGTAATCAAAATATTGTAGGCTGTTTATTGGTGGTCGTAAACGTCCAGGTGAAGGTACAACATAATAATCTTTGTGATCTTAGTTTGGTACTTTCTAGTACTAAATATTATGTTTCGTTGCTTTAAGTAGATACATTGATATGGTCATGGGTCTAGTGGTTACAAGCGCTACTGTTGAGCATCAGGTCCTGGGTTCGATTCCCAATAGGTTCACCTCCTATTACATGGGACTTAAACATAACTGGCAAAATGCGGGTGTACTACACCTCTGCCTAACCCTAGAGGGAAGCAAGGCATGATGGAGCATACAGTGGAGGTCTGCCCGGCTTGGGCGGAGCACCACCCGTGTTCTCGCGGAGGCGATCGACGGCGGCGATCTCTCGCGTCCGAACCCGGGGCCCGGCCCTACTCCCTAAGCACGAAGCCCGTAGTTTCGGCCTTCGTTACGGGCGTTTCCTACTCCGTATCACCTACGGATGGATGATTGGTTCGGGGCCCGAACGAAGTATGAATGACAACATGATTTGCCAGTTGTCCCTACTTCCGATGTGTATTTTCCCGTCCGAAAAATTTAACTTTTACACTTGTCTTGATGGATCGTAATGTCAGACGGACCGATAAACGGACGGACGGAAAGACGGACGGACTTAGGGAGTAGGCCCCCTGGTCCAGGCTATGGTATGGAGTGAGAGTGCATGGGAGGCAGTCTCCTGCTTCTGCGAAGCAGTACTGCTCGCGAAGGAGGAGGCGGAACGCGTGAGGGAGAGGCAACCTCACGCCCTTAGTCGCAGCAGGAGACGCCTTGGACGACGAGAATTCAATAAACCTTAATCGTCTTAGCATGCAACCTTCGCGGTAATTAGATAGATTAAGAGACAAACTTTGATTTAAATATAAAAACCATAGATGTCAGTTAGGCGGCCTCGGCCTAAGTGATAGATAGAAGTACTAAAACTAATATAATATTATAATATCCGAGTTCTATACGTGAATAATCTATTATTTGAACGGTCCCAAGGAAGTGAGGATCCTTCAGACTCTCACATGACAGTATTGCATTACAAATACGCACGTAATCCTGGCAATTCCTTAGTTCCACTGACGATGAGGCCGAAAAGTTCTGGAGTACTAACCATCAAGTACCGGAATGCGCAGCGTAGGTAGGCCTTCCACAAGTTGGAACTGGTGAAGGGCGATGGAATCCGCTGAATGCTAGAAACACATGACCGGTAGTTAAGATGACGCTTGGTCAAGGTTTATGTACTGCAGTGGACACCTTCCGGCTGAGTGATGATGATATGGCCATAAAAGTGCTTTATCTCCGAGTTTTTTTTTAACTCACTATTTTTTGACGGAAATAATGGAATTCTTGTGTTCATCTCACATAAACCATCCAATGTTCGACGCTGTCATTATTTATTTCAGTCAGAGCGACAGACAGATCCTGATCTATGATCTGTCGACATCAAACGGTCAAAGTGTCACTTTGTATTCCAGTTTGTGAACTCACTTTAATGGTACTTTTAGTGCAGCATTATTTAGTTGAATGATAAGTTGAAATTTTGTTTTTCCAAGATTTTACCAAATATTTGTGTTTTTCTTTCCAAGCAGATGACTCTGATGTCTATTAAAGTCAGTACAAATTAAATAATCATCATTTAATTTAGCAGTAGGCTATTAAAAATGAAGGTGTTCATATTGATTTTGTGGAAAAAATTGGACTCCAAAGAACTCCTAAAAACGAATTTTCTCATTACGAATTTCAATCAATCTGCCAGCCTTTCCCAACTATGTTGGTGTCGGCTTCCAATCTAACCAGATGCAGCTGAATACCAGTATTTTACATGGAGCGACTGCCTATCTGACCTCCACAACCCAGTAACTGGCTAACATAATACCCCTTGGTAAGACTGGTTGTCAAACTTTCGGGATGTGACGACTCGTAATGACTGTCAAAGATTCACGAATAACGGCCGGGACCAACGGCTTAACGTGCTTTCTGAGGCACGGAGGAGTCTCAGTATGTAAAGATGGTCACTCATCTACGGAACAACCCTGGCGAGCGTAGCTTAACCTGATGGTACGACTCTTGTGGCTATTATTACTTAGCCACGAGCTCCAAAATTTATAGATTTCAATTAAAGTTATTGTAAAATACACACATAAGTGCACCTCCAAAAGTGCATAATAACTCTTTAGATAGGTAAGTACCTCTTTTAGATACTGTTCCCACCGGAACCGAAACCGTAGCCTTTTCAAAACTCAAACCCATAAACCACTCCCACTGGATCCCAAAACTAATGACTATCTCAAAACCATCGCATTTCTCACAATTTAATCAATTGAAACTATCAATATATCCATCTGAACGATATGTTGTTATTCAATAATAATGATTATTTTCGTTAAATATACCATAGTTACGGTCATTAATCATTGCTGTAGGTAATTAATGAAATTTATGTCCGACATAAATTTCATGTTGCTTATAATATTTTGCCTACACGTTAAGCGAATGAGGTCATTGTTTTTTGGGGTTCCGCTGGTGAAAGGTTCTGTTGGTCAGAAGTGGAAATGGGAGATTTCGAAGAAGGGACAAGGTGGAGATACTTAGTAATATAGGTAATAATATAGCATCTGAGCTCGTCAGGTAAATGGAAGAAAATATTTGAACATTACATTTTTCCAAGATTTATTACAAAGCTCCAAAATATTGTCAATCTTTTAACTCAAAATACTACTGCAGCAGCTTTTCGTCACTAAGGATGATGGCGATGATCTGAAAAATAAGAATAAAATAAATGAATCGGTTAGAATCCCATAGCATCCAACCATACACAATCAATCTGCCTACCCTTTTCCCAACTATGTTGGGGTCGGCTTCCAGTCTAACCGGATGCAGCGGAATACCAGTATTTTACATGGAGCGACTGCCTGTCTGACCTCCACAACCCAGTAACTGGGTAATACGATACCCCTTGGTAAGACTGGTTGTCAGACTTTCGGGCTTCTGACGACCCGTAACGACTGTCAAAGATCCACGAATGACAGCCGGGACCAACGGCTTAACGTGCTTTCCGAGGCACGGAGGAGTCTCGGTATGTAAAGATGGTCACCCATCCACTGACCAACCCCGGCAAGCGTAGCTTAACCTGATGGATCGACCCGTGTGGCTGTTATTACTTAGCCACGAGCTCCGAGCATCCAACCATACACATATAGTTACTATTTAAAATAAATAAATAAATACAACATATCATTTTGCGTCCTCGTCAAATAAAGTGTGTGGTATAGACCATCAAACCGAACAACTTTTTCCATGGCACCAACATCGTAATCGCAAAAAAAAAAAATCAGCCGTCCCATACATTTTCGTCGAGTATAGGTATTGAAGTTTTCTATGGGACAGGTCAAAATTTTTTTGCGATTACGATGTTGGTGCCATGGAGAAAGTTGTTCGGTTTGATGGTCTATACCACACCCTTAAATTTGACTTAAATTTGACGAGCATGCATAACAACACGTTGTATACATACATACAAATATTATAAATGTGAAAGTAACTCTGACCGTCTGTTACATAGAATACTTTTTAAATACCGGTATTATTAGTATGTTCCCCTGGGATAGTTCCCGACCACCCCGCGGGGGAAGCCATGAGTAAAACCTAGTAGTTAATAATGAATACTGTCCCTAAGTCTTTTGTAAACCGCTACTAAGTAAACACCACATGTCATGGCGATACCCCACACTTTGAGGTTATCGATACTTAAAAGCATTTTGTACAAGGAGACATAATTAACAGACAAGTAGATGTATAGTTGACAGGTCCTTAGAGTAGGTAGCCCTTACCTGGATTTCTAAAAGCCTAAGCTAATCTCTGGTTGGTAAATCTGTGAAGGCTTGGTTGACAACATCGAATACCTATGTGGCGGCATTTACATCGCCACATGCAAACTACGCATCACAATGACGTCACGCAAAAATCCTGCATCGCGCAATCAAAGTTTACCGCGTGACTTGCATATTATACAACGTCCCGACATCAATCTTCGGGCAGTTGCCCACCAGACACAACACCCGTCTGGTCGGCGGTCTTCCTCCCTTTGTGATGAGTGAACTTTACACCCTGTTCTTCATACCTCTACGTATAAAAAAAACTAGATTTGACAGATCCACCAAAACTGGTGGTTAGACACGGGCAAGTGCAAAGGCTATCTTTCTTTTGTTTATTGTTTAATTAGGTTTGTACCTAATTAAAAAATAAACGAAAGAAAGATAGACTTAGGCTCGTATTTATAATCAAAATAATTACTTGCTACTAAGTAATTTCATACTTGACGGTAGAATTTTATTCTTAAGTAAAGAAAATGGTGACTAACGTAAACGCACCCATTACCGCCAGTTTAAGCGGAGTTCAGATTGATATCCAAAAAATAAGCACATTCTTAATATGTGGCTTTAATAGAAATAATTTTTCAAGTACTGAAATTATCGATTTTTTTAGTTATGTGTAAGAACAGATAATCAAAGAATTACTTAAAAAATTAAAAATTAAATAAAAGGAAAAGGGTCATGTCCCTATCACCGACTCAAAATATCGGGTGTGTGCCTAATACCGTTTATGTGACACCTAATACCGACCACTAAATAAATGGAACCGTTAAAGTTAAATAAAAATGCTCGTGTATATTGCACTGTTTATATAAATGCTCCAACACAGTACAGAATGCTGTCAACACTTAACAATTATATGTATTCTTATAATAGTATATTCTTAACAGCGTTAAATCAATAAAAAATATCATATTTATACGAATTATGAATTATTAATATATAACCAATGGGGGCAAAATAATGCATAATTAATGCATAATGCATAATTAAATAATTATTATTATATAATTATAATAATTATTTCGTTTATTTATATTTTTTCCTTATAAAATACATTTTTAAATATTTCTTAATAAATAAATAAAAAACATTTAAAAATATAAAAAATAGTGGTCCGCCGGTGTCGGGAGCAGCGTCCAAGCTCCCAAAAAGGGCTCCCATACAACAAACGTGATTTTTTTGCCGTTTTTATAGATACTGGTAGGAACCCTTCGTGCGTGAGTCCGAATCGCACTTGGCTGGTTTTTTCTTTTCATAAGAACCTTCCTAGGACTGCAAGGAATATTTGAAAAAAAAAAAATTGCCGTACTTATTAATGTCATAATTGCGGGACCTCTTCTAAATCCTCTGTAAAAGATTTAGAAGACGTCCAAGAAGAGAAGAGGAGGAAGAAGAGGTTCTCTAAGAGAACCTCTTGTCAAAATGTACTGAACAGCTGATTTTTTTTCGCTATTTCAGGTTTGGTCTCATAGTAAAAGTTGTTTATAATGATGAGTACAATGACCCCTTAAGAGGATAACGGTGATTAAAATTAATATTATAATAAATATTATTATTATGTAATACACAGTAATATATTATTGTAATATATTATTATTATTAATTATTATTGCATAATACTCTTTACTAATAATAAATAATACTTTATGTTTATTTTCTTTTTTATTACCATATGACTTCCACATATAAATGTTAGCTAAGTATTACTATAATATAATAAAGCTTATGTTATTTTAAATCTGTATGTTTATTATGGAATACTATAATGTCTATTAAATAACTTTATGTTCACTTGAAAATAAATACCAAATAAAAAAACATGTAGTATGGGGTCCGTCGTAAATGTACAAGTAGATCGGTAATAGGTTTTCTTAAAGGAAATCGTATAACCTATTACCGACCCAAGGGAATGTGTATGAATTGTGTAAATACATGTGATTTTTTTACATGTATATGATTTTAAGTGGTGCGGTTTCTAAAAACATTTAATAATTATGATATTTCAACTATAAAAATACACTATTTAAAAATTATACCTCCTTTATTCATCAAAATATTTACATAAGAACAAAGTTAGTGTATACGGCTACTAAAGCTCTTGAATATATGGCGTTAATAGCTCAAATATAAGTTAACATACTAAGGAACTGAGTTAGTATAGCCTCCTGTCTATTAATTTATGCATTTTAACAAAAATCATGGCACACAAAAAATACGACAAGTACTTATCAGCGACATATCAGCGACATGGGTCGACAATAGGAATAAAATTGTGATTTTTGTTCCTATTACCGCCTATTTTTAATATTGAATTTTAAGCAAAATAAAATAGTATCTCATTAAAATGAATCATTACTTGTGTTCCTGAAAGTATCAAAAATGCATCAAAAGAACTAGAAGTTACATTAAAATGCTTGACGATATAATCTTCTGCTAAAAAAGAAACAAGAGTACTTATGCCATCGGGAATGCCACACTATGGAAAATGCACTAAGGTCGGCGTCCACGGACGAACTGAGCAATTATTATTTAAATCGTCGAGTTACGCACACAAACAAGAGATGAACATTTGCAATACAAATACATTTACATTTTTCTTAAAGCAACCAATTGTGTAGCTTTAATACATTACATAAAAATGATAGTTTTCTGAATAGGGCGGTAATGAGCGCGGATTTTAACGGGTCGTTATTAGGTGCGTTTATACCTGGATTTCTAAAAGCCTAAGCTAATCTCTGGTTGGTAAATCTGTGAAGGCTTGGTTGACAACATCGAATACCTATGTGGCGGCATTTACATCGCCACATGCAAACTACGCATCACAATGACGTCACGCAAAAATCCTGCATCGCGCAATCAAAGTTTACCGCGTGACTTGCATATTATACAACGTCCCGACATCAATCTTCGGGCAGTTGCCCACCAGACACAACACCCGTCTGGTCGGCGGTCTTCCTCCCTTTGTGATGAGTGAACTTTACACCCTGTTCTTCATACCTCTACGTATAAAAAAAACTAGATTTGACAGATCCACCAAAACTGGTGGTTAGACACGGGCAAGTGCAAAGGCTATCTTTCTTTTGTTTATTGTTTAATTAGGTTTGTACCTAATTAAAAAATAAACGAAAGAAAGATAGACTTAGGCTCGTATTTATAATCAAAATAATTACTTGCTACTAAGTAATTTCATACTTGACGGTAGAATTTTATTCTTAAGTAAAGAAAATGGTGACTATTACTTGGCCAAGAATTCTAAGCTTTGTCAGTTCTAACTTCAAGCAATTACTAAACTATAGAAAGAAAATCATTGCTTGAGCAATTACTTTTACTTAATTACTTTTACTTGACTATAAATACGAGTGTAAATTTTCTGAACGCGTGTGAAGATTATACAAAGACAAAGTTTATCAAACTTCCAGAGACCAGGGGATGTACTTTCACTTATAGATACAGTATCCAATAGCACTGTGGGCTGTATAGTATAACTTACAATTGTTACCCTACGGAACACCACCAAACTAAATCTTCCTACGCTTGTCCAATCTATTGTAATCTGGCTCAACTAACGACTGTATTTTCGTCAAATCAAAGTATTTTATTATGTCCTCTGAGATAATGTCTCACGTCTTTATCTGAGGTGCCCATGGCATGTTTGTTTTGTGGTGGGCAGAGGTTGCACTCAAAAATGTATATTTTGAGAAATATGTCGCGTTATAATGGTTCACGAGCTTTACGGTTCCAGTTTACTGCACTCTGCAACTGCCTAGTTCATGGTCTAGTAGTTTTAGGTGCTACTGCTGAACATGAGGTCCTGGGTTCGAGTCCCAGGTGGGGCTAAGTGATATTGAGTTTTTCTATCCGGAATTTCTTAGTAGTAATCCGGAGTCTAGATTTGTGGCCGGTTGATGACAATAGGCTTGCCTCTTATTACATTAGACTTAAACATAAGTGGCGAAATGTGAGTGTGCTTACTAACACCTTAACAGCTATAACGCCAATGCAATGTTGCTACCAAAAATACAATTAAATACAAGTAAATTCAATTCAAAATACAATCAAAATACAATTGAAATAGGTACAATCAAAAACAATCAAAAATACAATTAAATTAAATTAAAAATACAATTCAAATACAATTAAAAAACAATCAAAAATACAAATTAATTCAATTCAAAATACAATTACAATTCGAGTTATGCAGACTTATTGGATAACCACAGCTTTGCTTAAGCTTTTTGTACCAATTATTACAGATAATGAGTTCCATGTACTAAGAGATAAGTTCTCTGATTAACCGTTGATTTCCTAAGCAGACTTTGATACTGTTCTGACAAGTAATGAAGTACCAGGCCATGACACCGCAGCGGCTTTGATTCTGCAAGATTTCAATACTGAATTAGTTTACATATAAATCATAAAACAAATCATAAAACATGAACCCATAAATATCGTAAAAATAACTTGAAAACAAGTTGACAAACGATTCCAATGACTGCAGACCTACTAACCTATATCCTTACTAACATGGCCATATAATAACTTACTCAGAAATGCGAATGTTGCTATCTTCTCAGAGCATTAAGCATGACTTAAGTATATTATTAAGTTGTGTGTTAACTTAGAATGTCTTCCTTTATTGTGTGAATGATTTAAACGAAAATAAGTACATTCTAAAGTGTGGACTGAATTGCAGGAGTCAGAATTGGAGCGATTGGATTTTGTTTCTAACTTGCATAGTAGGGTTGCGTGGAGTGGCGATGCGTCCAGCTTTTAGAGCTCAAGGTTACTCGTTCGAATCCTTGCAGTTTTATTCATTTAGATCAGAAAATGGCTGGGAATGGAATGGCTGATTTACTGATAATATAGACTGAATATTGAGGAAGAGATACTTATTCTAAATTAAATTGCCTATTGTAAGCCGCCATTCTTGGGTCAGCTAGAGATAGAATATCAAAAGGACCACTTACGTACTTACTTTGTTCTTTCTAGTTGACATTTCAATCAATGTCAATCCTCGACCTTCCATAATTTAACGACAAAAACACCGAAAAAAAATTCAGCCCACCATCATACTATACGAAGAACCAAACCCACCTTCCAAAACTAATAATAAAGTAAATTCAAAAATTATCTCATACGGCACAGCTCCCGAAGGCCCGAGATACGTCTGACATATTTACGACAACGGTTTAGGGCATAAAACTAATCCCTACGACGTAGGGGGACCGGGGGGGGTAAGGGGACGGTCGAAGGGCCCTTTATTTCTAACATTCGTCACATAGTAGCTGTAAATTATCATACTACGCTATGATATGACGGGGGACGCCCATTAAAACGCGCTTGATTTAGATGAGGCCATAAAATTGATTTATGCCTTCACGCCAACAAAACCCGTAGTACTGAAGCAACTATTACATTAACATTTTCGTGGATAACCTTTTTGATTTTGGTCAGTCATATATCATTATTATCTACAAGGGATTCTCAACCTTATACTTAAATGCAACGCTTTAAAATAGCTTGCTGGTCCACCAACAAATTAAGTCTTTTATAATTGAAAAAAACTTATTCAGTCGCGTAGTTGCATTCGTTAGCTACAATACATAAAAGTCACTTTATTTTATACGAAATAAGGTTGATATTGTGGTGTGGTTTCACGTCGATCGGGACATTGTTTTTGGATATCGGGCCCGCGTAATTTGGACCATTTTATGACATTGTACTTCAATATAATATGTTGTGTTAAGTTAGATGACTGTATCTGATATTATGAGCTGGCATTTTGCTATTGAAAATGGTAAAAGATTGCTTATTACATGTTCTCGTATATTTTATAAGGCGTTCCAGCTTGCAATGTTCTACCCATGTTTTATGTGAATGTAAGAAAAACATCAGAATTCTACCTTAAAAGAATCAGTTGGGACTACAAACTTGTACAGTAGTACTCAACTAATAAGGCGCGTCGTGAATCTTCGTTCGCGTAGAAAAGAAAGTATGGCCCCGAAGATTAACGAGATTGCTTAAAACTTACAATCAACCTTAGATCACTACTATAAGGTTCATAATACACTGCAGCTGTTAGTTCCATCTCACTCGCAAGTATGGCGGCTGTCAAGCGGCGCGCGCTTAAATGGCGGCAGCTGCGACCAATAGCGGTACAGGAAAAAGCGTGGAGCGTGCTGATTGGTGAATAGCGTTTCCCGCGCTTTGAAAATTCATCTTCTGCGGAGGTACTACATCGATAAGCCTTATTAGTTGAGTACTACTGTAAGTACTTATCTGTCTATCTAAAATATCACTCTTTTTCAGTAAAAGACTGATTTGGCCATTGTTCCAACTCATATAATTAATAAGGTTTTCCGCCTATACAACTGTCGTTTTGCATCCTCGCCAAATTTCAGGGTGTGAAACAGAACATCAAGCCGAACAACTTTCTCCATGGGACCAACATCGTAATCGCGAAAAAATTGTCAACTGTCCCATAAAAAACCTCAATACCTACTCGACGCAAATGTATGGGATGGCTGATTATTTTTTCGCGATTACGATGTTGGTGCCATGTAAAAAGTTGTTCGGTTTGATGGTCTATACCACACCCTTATATTTGATGAGGATGTAAACGACACGTTGTATATTACAGCTGCAATACCTTGAAGGTAAAATCTACCTTAAACGTGCCAAATGCGAAGTGGGTGATGGCATGGTAAATGGCACGTTTGAGGTAGATTTTACCTTCAAGGTATATAAATTTAGGCATAGGTAAAAAGAAAAAAAGTTTCATGACTGTTCCTTTAATTTGTGTGAAATGTCCAAGGATATTTATTTATTTATTTTATTTATTATTTATTTGAGGATGCCCTTATAGTAAAAATAATACTAGGTTATCAGCAAAATAGCAGAATTTCGTAATGGAATTGATCTCAATAGTATGGTGCAACTTTACTGATTCATCTTAATCATTCTAGTTGATGCGACTTCGACGAAAAGTCATAAAATATTAATATTAAAATACATTTGACATAAAAAAGTACACATTTGCAAGTTGACACTGTTTTAATATAAGCGTGGAAATATCTTGGTACAAAATAAATGACTAATGACCCCCATGCTACGAAAAACCTGTGTTACAGGGGTCAAACTATAATTAAATAAAATTTATTATTTATTAAAAAAGTAACCAATACTAAAATTCATGTTACATTATTAGTAGGTATAATGGCCTATTTGCCTATGTCCAAATAGCCCCTACTATACGGAATAAATAAAAAAATGGACCACATTTTGTATGAAATTATCTGCCAAGTAAGTTTATAGGTAGGTGGTGAAATAGAGAAGAGTAACCAACACATTATATACGTTGATTTTTTATAACAATTACACAACGCGAAACCATTTCCCAACCCCTATTATTGCAACATCGCTTCCATCAAAGAGGGATAAACAGGAACCACGGTCATTTGTCACGCATAACTAATATTTCCCAAACGAATATAATCAAGGAAAAATCAATCTTATGTTAAATGTATAATGTCGCTTTAGAAAAACATTGACAAGACGATGAGTTATGATTACCAGTTGCTATCTGTTGGCATTAAAGAGAATCAAAGATTAATAAATTCAGACAAGACATTTTGATTTTTAAATTAATTAGGTATGAGTGCGTAAATAATTTATAGATTTTTTTGGAGTGAATCAAAATGTACCCGAAAACATTAGAGATCTTAAGCTAACAATGTAGATAAAAATTAACGATTAAACAATTTGTTTTAATTAAAAACAACATAAAATTCGGTCATCAAACGGGCCCGTCCACTCTGGATCTGTAACCGAAGCCAATAAAGACATAATAACAAATAAATATATCTTATCGAGACGTATAAAAAGTCGAAAATCGTTATTTATCTATTTTACGAGACACAACACTCCGGATTGGTGACGTAAGTCTTATGGTCAAAAGCCATAAACCAACTCCAACACGATTGGTCAGTCACCACTAAATCTACCATTTTAGTGTCCAAGAGTTTTATGGTATTTCAAACCATAAAATTTTAGGTGTCAATTGATTTGTAAGTAAAAAAATGTGTAATGTATACAATAAAGTAACGATTTGGTATATAGTGTTAGTAGATAAGGCTTGTCCGTCCGTCACGTATTGATAAAATAATAGTAAAAATATATTTATTGTAAAATCATAAAATTGAAGATGGAGGTTGTATGCTGATCACAATTGTATTGTTTGTCAGTTAAATTAAGAAAGGGCAATGAAACTTTGACGATCTTTTGATTATTTTCACATTTAATTTATTGTAATTACGTAGATGACCCTTGCCTGAAAATTATCTACCCCACGTACGAGTCGTAGACGGAACGCTTAAAATTATTCCATTTTCAGTAGCTAAGTAATAACAGCCGCAGATTGGTGACCATCTTTACGTACCGAGACTCCTTCGTGCATCGGAAAGCACGTTAAGCCGTTCTATTCTATTCTATTTTTATTACATGGCAAGCAAAGCCGATGTCGACTATTCTGCCAATGTCTAAAGTGAGCTAGAGAAACAAGTGTGCACGATATTACAAAAAAAAAAAAAACCAAAAACAAAAAATATTTGGTTGATCCAGTTGATACAACTTGCTGGATTAGTACAGGACTGAAACAAACTAAAAATAGAAATAAATAAATATTATTATTGGTCCCGGCTGTCATTCGTGGATCTTTGACAGTCGTTACGGGTCGTCAGAAGCCCGAAAGTCTGACATTACCCAGTAAGTTAAGTTAAGTTATTACCCAGTAAGTGGGTTGTGGAGATCAGATAGGCAGTCGCTCCATGTAAATACTGGTATTCAGCTGCATGCGGTTCGACTGGAAGCCGACCTCAACATAGTTGGGAAAAGGCTAGGCAGATTGATTGACAGACGCAGATCTCAATTTATGTATGTAGCGCCCAGAACAATATGGAAATTAGTTGAAAATTTAAAGGACACCCAGAGTTTCTCACAATACAATGAACTTTTCATTTATACCAAGCATGTTTGCAGTATTTTTACGAATACACCCTTTAATTTGAAAATACCCTTTTAAAAGTCACGATTAGGTACAAAACGATCTCAACGAGCTCAACCAAAATGTAAAAACATAAAAAGTTCGAAATTTCAAACATGTAACAGCGAGCGATCCGAGTCGGACTTAGCGCAAACTTGCTAGGTTCGTCGCGCTCCCCTCGACGACATAAATCAATTTGTCAGTTACAATGTGACGTAGCTGCGCACACACACGCGAACTTGTGAACGTGTGGGTCGTTTTTATTTTTTTTTTTGTATATTTTTCAGTTTATTTTAGTTTTCTATGGATTGTGTGCAATTATGAGTGATTGATTGGAGCGAGTGGTATGTTGTTGCGAGGGATTTTTATTTAAAAAAATGTGTTTTTTGAAGTAAGTGCTTGGTGTCACGCATTTTGTGGATAGGGTTTGTACCTAATTCTCATGATATTTTCTTTTACTGTCTGTCTGGCTTACCTTATTTTTAATGTGTTCCTCAGTGTTTTTGGAAGGATCGGTAAAAGTAAAGTTGTATTGTATTCCTGAATTGGATGAACTCAATACGCTGCTAGGGTGGACTTGATGCGCAAGGGCGCCGATGAAAGAGAGCCATTACGCAACTTTGAAAATGCTTACCTTGATGTAACTTGAAGTAGACACTGCAACAGAATAAGTTTATGGTAAATATTAGATCCATAGACTTATAAAGGAAGTGATAGGTGAAACCTGTAAGAGCAGAACTGACAATATTTCATAACTTAGGTACAGTAGGCTGCATCAATTGGGTACCCCATTTGTATTCAAATTTTAATACAACTGGGGTACCCAATTGATGCAGCGCACTATACATACAAACCTACCTAATATTGCACATACATCAAAAACTAAATAGGATTTATCGTATAAATTTTCATCTTACCTGCATCAATAATAAATAATTATTTTATTCATATAAATCAAAGTAAATTATGATAATTATGTAACGAGTAGTTAAACTTTTCTATATTATATATATGTCATTAGATGATTTCACTTTCGCAGTTCTATGAGGTGCAAAAAATGAGTGATATAGGACAAAACTTTACTAAATGCTCTATCTTTGGGTATGTTTGTGTGGCTCATTGTCAGTTGTAACATATATCGGTCCCATGTGGTCGCTTAGACTCGCGGGTGTCGTAAAAAGCAACTAAGCGACAGTACCGTTCACTTTCTGTTAATTAATTTCATAAACTTTTTTGTTAACGATCTACTTGGGGTCTGTGGCTAAGTAATAACAGCCGCACGGGTCGATCAGTCAGGTTAAGCTACGCTTACAGTTGTTCCTTGGATGGATGACCATTTTTATACACCAAGACCCCTCCCTGCCTCGGCCATCATTCGTGGATCTTTGACAGCCGTTACGGGTCGTCAGAAGCCAGAAACTCTGACAACCAGTCTCTTATCAAGGGGTATTGTATTACCGAGTAACTGGGTTGTGGAGGCCAGGTCAGATAGGCAGTCGCTTCATGAAAAATACTGATGTTCAGCTGCTGGTTAGTCTGGAAGCTGACCTCGACATATTTGGGAAAAGGCTAGACAGATAATGTTGTACTTTCTTATCTGAAAAAAAAAACGCTGATTATTGCTATTTACCATTTTACCAGTCATTTATATCATTATCGGTTGTTTATTGTTGATACCACATTATCTGGATGACATTATGAATTCATATTTTTCATGGTTCCGTAAGATGAGTAAGTTAAGTAGATGATAATTATCTTTAATGGATATAAATTTCATTAAGTTTATTTACATAATAATAATAAATACTGAGTGCAGTGGTTGATCTTTAATAGACAGATGGACAGTTTCAGCCCCACTGATCGATACTTTTATTTGGTCATAAACTGACAAAATGAACTTCCCACAAATCTTTTGTAAAGATTAGGTTACGTTTCATAGGTGTAAAACTATATTTTTCATATACAAATCCTATTAAAAGAAATTGACACTTTTATATTAGAAAAAATATACGGAGTGATTATTTCTCCCGATGCCCTTGCATTCGTTCAGAATGAAACGATCGCACGATTACGTACGTGTTTACTCTATAATTCGATGCGAGTGACTCGTTAGACCAAGGGAGACGCGGAAGCGAGTTTATAGAATCACATCTGAGTTGTTTATGGTAACTTTGTAATTTTAAAAATTAACACAAACAAAACAGACTGAACATATAATAATTAACATATATAATTGTGTTACTCCTCACTAACACAATTATGGATGTATTTTCTTTGTTTGAAATAAATTTATAATAATAAAATAAATACAGATATTCTCTGGTACGGTCAGGAATGTATTTGCACAACCAATTATCTAAACAATTGACACTGTTATCCTCAAATTAAAATATAATTATTTATTAAAAC
Organism: Cosmia trapezina; assembly: GCA_905163495.3. Classification (NCBI taxonomy): domain Eukaryota; kingdom Metazoa; phylum Arthropoda; class Insecta; order Lepidoptera; family Noctuidae; genus Cosmia; species Cosmia trapezina. The sequence goes on along the minus strand of LR991028.1, from coordinate 27,640,775 downwards.
TAATTATTAGCAACGACCTGAATGGGGACTAATCAAGCACTAGAAACAAAGACGGAGGGTGACACAGATTTTTGTAAGTAGGTATGTAAGAAATATTTTTATTATAGGTAAGTGGGTAATATATATTTGCACACCTGTTAAGGTACGATAAGGTTAGAATTTTTAGGTAGAGAATAAATACCCATTTGTTTTGTTTTTGTTTCTAGACATATCTACTAAGTTATGAAACAATTTCATACCTATACAATTTAATGTGCGTCACTATCTCGTGATTAAACAGTTTTTCTTTCTTTTTCTTTTTTTCTTTTTGTTATACAACGTGTCGATTTGCATCCTCGTCAAATTTAAGGGTGTGGTATAGACCATCAAACCGAACAATTTTCCCATGACACCAACATACCAATAGCGAAAATATAATCAGTCGTATCATACATTTGCGTGCGCGTCGGGTAGGTATTAAAGTTTTCTATGGGACAGTTGAAATTTTATTCGCGATTACGATGTTGGTCCCATGGAGAAAGTTGTTCGGTTTGATGTTCTGTACCACACCCTAAAATTTGACGAATGGATGCAAAACGACACGATGTATTTGTATCACCTGATGTAATCAAGCAATTCAATTTTTTATTTGATTTCAAATTAAACTGAATCACTCTCGTTTGGCTTGCAGAATGTAGAATAGAATAGAATAGAATAGAATAGAATTTTATTTGTATGAATGTAGTTTTACATGGTAGGGTAACAATGTGCGAAAAATTTCAGTTTTGAGGCAATTGCTTGCACCACACACCAGTATCGCTTGCGATCCGGCCGCGACTCGTCATTTCTCGCATTGTCGTAATCCGCTGATTTACTAGCGACATTAATCAGGTTGACGGCCGATAGGGACTAAATCACTACCACGCTGTCTCCTGCCGTCAACGTCGACGTTACGACAACAACATAAGACGCAATTCCCCATAACAACACGCTTTCTTACGCATCCAATATTAACACTACTGCATGTTATTGCTTGTAATTCTTTTTGCGAATTTTGTACACATATATACAACTTTTTTTTGTTTCATACATGTTTTATTTGTCTAGCGCGACGTGTTGCTGATTTATTGGTCGTTTCCTTTTATGCCCGTTTTAGAGGGTTTGACTGTAACGCGAGATTTAAAAAAGCGTGTTGATTTTGAGTGATATATAGTGATAATTTATTTTGTATTGTTGCTATGTTTTCGTGCGGTTTATTGTATGACTGCGAAGGCTGATAGGCATGGAGGCTAACAAGCTTCTGCGGGGATGCATCTGGTGTCTCGTTTCAGTATGTCTAATACTGTATATGAGCACAGCTGTGAATATTTTTATTGCATTTTAAGTATGAAGCTACTAAGTAGGTACGCGGCGGGATCGACTTGTCGAGCTAATTCAGTGTGGGTTGCCGCGCACCGGCCGGCTCATCTGTTCTGTGGTAAAAGAAGACAACCCTAACGAATCAGAAGCTATAACAGCTACCGATAAAAAGAGAGGCAACTTCTAGGTGAATACAAATGTAGGTAATTAACGCTGTACGCCCTGAATTGCACTTTATTGTGTTGTAGCAAGAGTCGATTTATTTAGATGATTTTGCGTCGAGAATCTTTTGTACTTGTACTATTATGTGGCTATACCTCCTTAGAATATACTAGCTTTTTCCCGCGGCATCGTCCGCGTGAAGGTCGGTAACTATACCAGGGGAACCTATCTACTATCGGTACCTATAAAAACTATCTTTTATCCTAACCCAGTTCATGGTCTACCTGTATGACAAATTTCAACGAAATCCTGTTATGCGTTCAGGCGTGAAAAGGTCACAGACAGACAAACCGTCAGTTAGACAGGGTTACTTTCGCATAGTTTTTTTATAATATTACCTAGTATGGATAACTTCCATACCAAAAGCTGCAGCGGCCCGCGAAAGATGGCTCCTCAGCTGAGGCACCATAAATCCACAAGTTTGCCAGTTCGCGACATAAATCACCCTGATGTATTAGTGTTGCGGAATTAAAAATATAAATGTTGCTTTTTATTAGATGCGAGTTGTGTAAGGGGGTAAGCAATAGTGCGAGTGATGGAGAATGATATAAAAAGTATTTATATTGAGAGATAACTGACTGATTTGAAAGCTTTTAATTAGATTTAAAATCAGAATCTGAGATAATTATAAACAACAAACTCAAAAAATATGACAAAATTCAAATTACATTATTGTCAACATTACATTCACTTTTAGGGTTCCGTACCAAAATGGTAAAAAAGGAACCCTTATGGTGTGACTCAGTCTGTCTGTCTGTCACAGCTGGGTATCTCAAGAACTACTAATGCTATCAACTTGAAATTTAGAACAGTTTCAGATGACGTTTACCCAACTATTTTGCAAATAAGAAAGAAATAAAAATATTTATGTTTTTTTTGAAAGGGGGTCTTAAAAATTCAAAGTGAAGCTACTAGGGCATGTGGGGTATCATATGAAAGAGCGCTGTTTGCACGTTCTTGAACATTTTTTAATTTTTTTTAGGCCACATAGTTTTCGACTTTTAATGAAAAATGTAAAAAAAAATACCGTCCCCACCCCTCCTTATCTCCGAAGTTTGCATAGAGAAAAATCTGAAATTATTCTATGTGATAGAAGTTTATGTAAAGATTACAGGAAAAATAAAACGATGTCTCTAAATAGCACACTTTTTCAGAAATCAGAACGGAACCGTCGGTGCGCGAGTCCGACTCGCTCTTGACCGGTTTTTTTAATTGAATATTGTGACTAATTGTAATTTATGATTTATGCATTGACTGTAGAAATTACTCCTTATTAAGACATTTAAAATTTTTGTTTTTATTTATTTATGGTGATTAGCTATTAATTTTGACATTATTACCAAATAATTTGAGTTTACCTCTCGCATGATTATTTTTTTTTTTCTCTTATTTCGCATGCATATTTGTACGCTTCTTGGCTTATCATACCGACCTATGAACTTCAATTTAAGAACTGTATTCAATACCTATGTTACACGAATAAAAAACGAATATGATTATGATAAAATAACAAAAAAAAAATAGGACCTATTTATTACCTACAATAAATCAATAGTCTCCAAAAATCAACATGGAACATAAAGTATTTATGTGTAGAGTTATGAATTCAAATATATAGATATAGTCAACCTCGTAAATGATTTATCACCCTACTAGCTGTTGCCTGCGACTTCGTCTGCGATTCAGGATGAAAAGCAGCTTAAGTCCTTATCCAGGTATAACTGTGTGCCAAAATTCTTTTTTGCGTGATTGAGTCACAAACATCGAAACTTTCACATTTATAAATATTAGTAAGTACCTTCAGTACGACAACGTTCAAAGGTTCCATCGTTTATCGAAAAACCGAACTTTGCCGAATTTGACTGGTGCAATAAGGGAGTGTTGTGTTGTGTTGTGTTCGTCAATCTGAAATAATTTAGGTGGGAATATAAATCAATTTCTGTTGGTCGATAGTCACATTTTATTCGTTATATTTCGGTTTTTCCAAAGATAAACAATGTAACCTATGAAATTTGAACGTTGTCATGTACGTGGTTGAATGTCACTTGCACATAATAGACAACGTCTAATTGTTGTCAAAAATGATAATGTAATTACGAGGTCGAGTATACACATGTACTAACTGGCTTGAATTTGTTTGGAAGGTCACATACTCACCGTCAGATGGGATGATAGGTGTAGGTACTAGAATATTTTACTATACTACGAGTAACGATTACTACAAAAAATATCTTTATATTTTCTCTCCGAGAAAAGCTTGTCAATCAAAATGATCTGAGTCTTCAAATTGGAGCAATGAAAGTTTAAAGTCGGCCCAAAAAGGTGCGGGTAGGGCCCCGAAATAATTATTCATTGCGTTTTTAACAGCCGGGCCAGGCGGCGCGGGATTGAGAGAGGCCAGTACAACGGTGGAGAGAGCCGCGCTGCTGTTGTAAAAAATTGCTCTAGGAAAACTGTGGAGTCGCGACATGAAGATTTCTATTCTGTTTTGTTTTGTCTTCTTTTTTAACTTGTTGTAAAATACAGAAGTTAAGTTATAATTGATGATTGATAGGGTACCTACTAATGTTTGTTTAATATTATTGAAACGATTGTTAAAGTTTTCTCGCGCTATGGTTAATTTGATGTCAATTTTAAGGATTCAAATCTCTATAAATAAAAAGAGAAGTCCTGACTGACCGATTGACTGACTGACTGACTGACATGTAGGTAGACCAGGAATAAGGAAGGAATTCCTAGTAGTACATTCCCGTGGGATACTATCCGACATCTACGCGGTCGAAGCCGCGCGGGAGGTGCTAGTCATGCATAAATATGTAAAAGTAGGTACAGTAATTATTTTAAGCACTTCTTTATTTACTGATCTACATCTGTACCTAAACTTAGTTCCTGAAACTGACTTAAGTTTTATTTCCTGAAAAAACAACCAAGTGTGCTACCTAAGTAGGTACTGGAAATAATTAGGTAGCGTCAGCGAAAGCGTAACCCTTTCATTTTTACCGTAGCAAAAACCCTTCACCCACCGCTCCACTGCACTCCTATTCCTGCAAAACACAACCATCACCTGACTTGTTAATGCCACAGCCTGCCATCTTAGCATATTGCAACTCTCTAAATAACGCCATTATTCCTAAGATCGCGTCCAAACACGAGGTTATCACGAGCAAAGTATTTCATGGGCAGACCTTGCAAATTGAATGTATTATTTAGGTATAATCAGGAGGGCGGACCAGGCTGTGTTGCTAGGGTTGATAAAGGCTTTTGTTTTTTAAGTTCGAATGGGAATTCAAAATTCGAACTTAAGGCTGCTCCTTCCTAAAATACGGCGAAACTAAGTAACTTTGTAACCATCTTTTACAGTAACTATAGCATCTTTCTGATAGGAAAAAATACACAGTAATCTACAAATACATAAGAAGTGATTTCGTGTGTCCCGAAATCTATTTTAGTTTGTAGAACTAAGGAAAAAAAAACCTAAATCCAGGTCTATTTCGGCCTATTTTTTCGAGTTGTTACCATATTACTCCTACAGTTTTCATTAAAAGTGTTCATAAATTTATACAGTTCTTTACAAACTATTAAGGAATGATTTCTTGTCATTACTTTTTTAGTTTAATCAATAGATTTTTTGGAAATCGATAATTATTTCATATTTTGCAAGCGTTGTGTCATCGCGCTTCTCTTTCTTTTCTATGCAGTCCGACAATGACCGCGCTTTTTGCGACGGACAAGCCTTAAAAACACTGGCTTTTCTATTGGATAGGCTATGATTGTCCATAATTACACTTGATGGGATGATTTGGTCGATAATACTGTACACTGCCTAAAGGCTAAAAGTACCGATTTCTTTAGTTGAAACTAATAATTAGTCCATCAGCAAGAATGGACAACTCCAACTCTGCGTGCTTGGAAAATACTGTTAGTGTATCAACATTATTTTGTAAAATTCATCATCTGCCTTTTACCAACTATGTTGGGGTCGGCTTCTAGTCTAACCGAATGCAGGTGAATACCAGTATTTTACATGGAGCGACTGCCTATCAGACCACCACAAACCAGTAATTGGGCAATACGATACCCCTTGGTAGGACTGGTTGTCAGACTTTCGGTCTTCTGACGACCCGTGACGACTGTCAAAGATCCACGAATGACAGCCGGGACCAACGTGCTTTGTTTATTTATTTAAACTTTTCGCATTAAGAGCTGTACAAAGGCGAGGTGCTTCCGAGGCACGGAGGAGTCTCGGTATGTAAAGATGGTCACCCATCGACGGACCAACCCCAGCAAGTGCAGCTCAACCGGATGGATCGACCCGTGCGGCTGTTATTACTTAGCCTCGAGCTAATTTAAAAAATTTATCTTAAATGTTACTGAAAATATTATGTAGGTCGGTTTTTCTACATGATTTGTGCGAGTAATGATTTTTTACCTTTGTAATTGTGGAGTATCATTATTTTTTTTTAAATTGATTCTAATACCTAATAGGTGAAATTATTCTCACTGTGTTTATTAAATTATTTTTGCCCAAGTTCTATTAAGTTTACCGACAAAACTGTTTCACTCTAGCAACACCACGCACAACCATGATGCGGTGTTGCATATTTATGAAAAGCACCATTTGACGAATATGAGAGTGTGAGGGTTAACACAGTTCCACACAACAACAGGTTAGGGACTCCTTCGCGGTGGCAGGATTAAAGTTATTTGTAATAATTCCAACCCCACCGCGAAGGACGAAGAAACTAACGTGAAAAAAACATGGATGGTTTTCGGGGCTGGGTTTTAAGTTGATAGCTTTGCCATTATTATTCCAAAGTTTTCCTCTCAGTAATATCGCATTATATTATTTGGGTCATGGTTTGTTTTTATAAAAAAAAAGTATACCTACTGACTTAATTTCGGCGTGATTATATAAGTAACTAGCTTCTGCCCGCGACTTCGTCCGCGTGAAATTTCTTGTCCCCCCGACCCACCCCGTCACATAGCATCGCCTGCACAAGCTATTACTTCGTTTTCGCTTAGTGTTCTTTATGAATTTCTTTCTTTATCTCGGCTCCTAATGATCCTGCCGTGATGTTAAATAGCCTATAGCCTTCCTCAAGAACTGGGCTATCAAAAATTTCTCAAATCTGACGGTTAGTTACAGAGATTAACGCGTTGAAAAAATTTTTTTTCTTATTTTTTTTATTTTTAAAAGGAATAAATTTTTCCCGTTTTTGCAACATTTTTCATTGATGCTCCGCTCCTATTGGTTGAAGCGTGATGTTATGTAGCCTATAGCCTTTCTCGATAGTGGGCTATCTAACACTAAACAAATTTTTCAGTTCAAACCAACAGTTCCTGAGATTAGCGCGTTCAACCAAACAAACAAACAAACTTTTCAGCTATAATATTATAGAAAGAAAGAAAGAACAATTATTTATTGTTGTAGTATAGAAAGTTACAGGTACCCGCTTCTTTGAAGAAAAATTGTTGTATCGCAACCAAGCCACGAAGCCTGAAAACTGAATAAGTAGGTACTTGTACTTGACCTCACAACCACGTACCTAACTGATAAGCTAATATCCCTCAAATAGTTAAGAACTACCTTCATTTTACTAAATCAACGCCCAAACTGCCGACGACCAAAAAAATCTTCATTTACTTAAATAAAAATATCATCACGCGACCCCTGAAATCAGTAAATAACTCCAAACATACATACCTACTTGAAGTGTACTTGTACAATTTATTGCCCCTTGCTTAACCGACTTGGAAAAAAGCAATGAACAAAGAAAAAAAAAACACAGGATCATTCTAATAGCGGGGCGAAGTGAATCAAATACTTTTCCAACGGGGAAGGGAAATAAAATAAATTTATTTGGCTCTCCGTTCTGTAAGTTTGAGAACTGTTTAATTCTTGAACCTTGTATTGGATTTTTTCGAGGCTTCTGTCGGGAGTTGGATTGGTCCCATTTGGGCGCCAACAGTTTGGCGGAAGTATTTTTGTTTGTATGCAAGATGTTACTATAGTGTGCGCGCAAGTTATAGTTACCGCCTGAATTATGTGAGCGGTGAGATCGGGGAAGGTGCGATTAACAAGATTGGCAGACTGTGTTAGCTTGACTTTTGTCTACCTCCCCCGTCTCACCACTCACATACCGCAGGCGGTGATTAGCACTTGCGCGCACACTATAGTGACGGTTTACTCTTTAGTATAACATGGGTTATAAATACTTACTTACCTTTTAATAAAAACGAACCTTTGAATTGCAGATAGGTACTTACCGAAAGTTTTAAAAGTGTGTGATCATTTCTTCATCATAATTTTGATTTTAATTGTTGTTTGATTTTAATTTTAATTGTATCTTGAGGTTTGTCCTCCCTAAAATACGGCGAAAATAAGTAACTTTGTTTCCATTTTTTACAGTAACCTTTTTGATAGAAAAAAATACACAATAATCTAGAATACATAAGAAGTGATTTCATGTGTCCTGAAATCTATTTTAGTTTGTAGAACTAAAGAAAAAAAGGCTAAACCCAGGTCTGTTTCTGTCTATTTTTTCGAGTTTTTACCATATTACTCCTACAGTTTACATTAAAAGTGTTCTCGTCGCTCGCGCGCGTACGTAGCGTGCGCTCGTGTACCATAGTATCGGTGTCCTTATACGTCACGCGATTAGTGCTGCATTGCGTTAGTGACATAATAATTTTTAGTTTATATAATGGGAAGTGGAGAAGATGATGACTCTAGTGATGAGGAGAGTTTACCTATCAACCAACAACAACAAGTTGAGAAATCGTTGGAGCCAAGTAATTTGCGAAATGATATAACAAGTGAAAGTGAGAAGAGATTACCTGAGAAAAGAAAAGAAAGAGAAGATGAGAATACTGAGGATGATGACTTTATTACTGTTGATAGAAGAAAACCCAAACGTTTAATTCGAGACAATATATCAATGAGGGTAGATGTGGATAAAAATGTGAACTTCGTTGATAAACATGAAGTATGTATTACGTCGGTTGAAAGTATGCCCAAGCAAATGGCATTTGCAAAATTACTAAGATCTGAGAATGTCAAAAACGTTATAAGAATTAAATTCAAAAGTTTTAACAAGGTACTTGTTCAATTTCAAGAAAAGGAAGATGCTGTTAAACTATTAAATTGTATAAAATTGAAGGAAATGGGATGGAGATGCCAATTGATTAATGAGTTGTCAATATCTTATGGTGTGGTAAAAGGGGTTGATCTTGATATAAGCGAGGAGGAGCTCATGGACATTTTTGAATCTAGCACTGAAATAGCGTCTATAAAAAGATTAAAACGAATTGATTCCGAGGGTAAATGGATTGACAGTGAGTCAGTGAGAGTTGGTTTTAAAAGTAAAAATTTACCGCTTCATATCTATGCGTATGAGTGCCGGTTTAAGGTTGAATCTTATGTGTTCCCTGTGACTCAATGCTCGGGATGCTGGCAATTTGGACATGTAATAAAATATTGTCCTACGAAGAAGAAACTGTGCCCAAAATGCGGGGGTGAGCATGTGAATTGTGATCTTAATAATTTCGTATGCCTTAATTGTAAGGGTGATCACCTTGTCATCGACAAAACTTGCCCATTTTTTTTGAAAGAAAAAGAGATTAGAAATGTTATGAGTAGTGAGCAGTTAACATATCGAATGGCACTTCAAAAAGTTATTGAAAAACGGCAAAAGAATCAGTACACATCAAATGATAACTCTAATAACCTTATAAAACCTACAAACATAGATATCCGAGCTGAAAACTACGTAAGTATTGTCTCAAGAAGCAAAACACGATCAATACAAAATCAAGAAGAAATGGAAGTATCACAACAAGAGCAACAACATAGCACAGAAAGTACAATACATACAGTTCAGAAAAATGGAGGTGGAAAAGGAAAAACAAAAATTAGGAAAAGTCAGAATTCTCTAAAACAACCGATCGGAAAAGAAATAAGAAAAAGTCTGAATGAAGAACACAGGGAAAGAAACGAAGAATCACGATATAAGTTTGAACTTAAAAAGTTTATTAATAAGTTTAAAAATATTTACAAGTCAGAAGGTACTATTGAGGATAAAGTAATATTGGGAATTAAAACTATTTATGAAGAAATTAAGGAGATGTTACTAGGTAGGTTCTTAGGTGGAGGGATTTTTGGAAAATTAATAGATATTATAGATGGATAGTACAAGCAAAAGTATAAAAATTAACTTATTTCAATGGAACTCTCAAAGTCTCCGTCCTAAACTCATTTCCTTTTCTGAGCTCCTAAATCAGGAAAATGTCCACATAGCAATTCTGAGTGAAACATGGTTAGATGGTGAAACTGATATTCATATTAGTGGCTACAACATCTATAGATCGGATAGATATGATGCGTATGGAGGCGTGTCAATTTTAGTGCATAAATCCATACGATCTCACTTATGTTCGGTTCGGGTTCGAAATAGTGGAATAGAAATTATTTGCGTTAAATTGATAAATTGTAAAGATATAGAAAATGTTGTAGCTATTTATTGCCCATCTTCTGTTCAAACGCAGTTTTCAGACTGGGAACAGATATTTTCTTTGTTCTCAAAAAATACTTTGATAGCAGGCGATTTCAACGGTCATCACACCAACTGGTCCGTTAAAACGGATACAAGAGGTACGCAAATATTGGACGCGGCGCTTGAAAATTCATTTGTTTCTCTAAATAATTGTGCGGCTACACGGGTTAAATTAGTAAGCGGAAATTTGCAAGAAACTTCACCGGATATTTCATTCGCATCTTTGGACATTGCGATTAAATTTGATTGGCAAGTATTTAACGAGAATTTGGGTAGCGATCACATGATTATTAAAATGTCAATCAGTATAACAGACGATTTTATTGTTAAAAAAAAAAGAAACTATTCCAAAGCTAATTGGAAGGAATACCAGAATTACCTTAAACAAAATTTTAATCCCCCAAGCAACAATGTTCAAGAAATGTACGATTATTTATTATTTCAAATTAATAATACTGCAGATAAACATATTCCGTTTATTAAAAGTAGTTGTCAACCCTGTAGTAATTTTAAACCAAGAAAATACTGGAATCCGGAATTATCTAAAATAGTAGCACAGCGTAGATTATGTTTATCTAATTTTCGACGTAACCCAACCCCTGACAATTTGACCAAACTAGAAGAAAAAACTAGAGAATCTCAAATATTGATTCAAAAAGCAAAATCCGTAGGCTGGCATAGATTATGTGATTCCATCGATGAAGTAACGTCGGTGTCGGAAATGTGGAGACGTATGCGTTGGATAAAGGGCTATAAACAACTTAGAACTTACCCCCCCATTGAGAAACAAAAAGAATTACTGTACGCATTAACACCTGATTATGTTCCAAACCAAGCACCTGTGTTTGTTTCTAACAATGAAGTCTTAGAACGCGAATTCAATATTCAGGAACTTGAAAACTGTCTAAAAAAAAAGGATTCGGCCCCGGGCGAGGATGGTGTATCATATTCTATGATCTTTAATCTACCCGTCTTTATTAAATCGTATCTGCTTGATATATACAACAATATTTTCAAATTTTGTATTGTACCGCAACAGTGGCGTCATATCCAAATAATTCCAATACCTAAAACTAGTAATTCTAATGCTGATCCTAAATTAAGACCTATATCTTTAGTCTCATGTTTATGTAAAATTTTTCATTTAATGATAGTAAAACGTCTAGAATGGTACGCTGAAAGAAAAAAAAATTTATCACCATGTACCGTTGGTTTTAGAAGATCTTATTCATGTCTCGATTCATTAGCCCGTTTGGTCACCTATATCCAAATTGGATTTTCTAGAAATATCCCTACATTAGCATGCTTCTTAGATATTCAAAACGCCTATAATAACGTTTCGATTGACGTAGCAGTTAGTATTCTAGATAAGCTTAAAATTGGATCAAAATTTTGTTATTATTTATGGGCGTTTTTGAGTGAAAGATATTTAAAGATCAAATCTGATAATGGTGATGAGTTATCAGGTAGGTGGACTAATAAAGGTCTGGCTCAAGGAGATCCATTGTCCCCATTACTTTTTAATTTAATAACACACGAACTGTGTCATCTTCCGCTAGATGTAGTTGTTTCTCAATATGCAGACGATTTTGTTCTCTATGTCAAACACAAAGATATTAAAGTATGTGAAGTGTATGTACAAAATGCGTTGAATTCTATTGTAGGGGTTTTGGATAAACTTGGTTTGGAATTATCTTCAAGTAAATCTACTTTTTGTGTGTACAGCAGGGGCAGGCGTAGAATACTTCCTACACTAAAGGTAAATGAGCAAACCTTGGTTTTCTCAGAATGCATTAGATACCTAGGTATGTGGCTAGATAGAGGTCTACGTTGGGGCAAACATATAAATGAAATAGTTAGTAAATGTTTAAAATTTCTAAATCTATTAAAAGTTCTAACGGGTAGCTCATGGGGAATACACACAAAGCATATCCGTAGGTTATACATTTCGCTGATTCGAAGTCGAATTGACTATGGGTGTTTTATCTATGATTGTAGTGCAAAATGTCATGTTTCCAAGCTAGATAAGTTACAGAATCAAGCCCTGAGAATTGTAGGTGGATATATCAGAAGTTCCCCAATCCATGTAATGGAATCTGATTTGATTATTCCCCCTTTATTTTTAAGAAGAGAGTATTTAGCATATAAATATTGTTTAAAAATAATGTCATGGTCAAACAATATGACAGTTAGCTTGATTGCGGATCTGAGTTCCCTTTGTAGTATCAAATATTGGGAAAACAAAAAAGTACCCTTATTAGTTAAAACATATAATGATGTAAAGCACGTAGATGTTCTTTCAACAGATATTCAAAAAATGTATACTTTAGAAACTTGGACCACTGCTATTGAGACTAATAATGTAATTAATGTTAATCTAGAATGTGTAAAGGAACCCAAATCTAATTATAATCCAAATTTATTAGTGTTCGATGTTTTAGCTGAATTAAATTCTTTGTATTGTAATTGGCACAAAATTTTCACAGATGGTTCAAAGGGTACTTCCGGTCTAGGTTCAGGAATATTTGACCAAAGCTTAGGAACTAATCTTGGCTTTAAAGTAAACTGTAATGTATCAATAATGACACTGGAACTCATTGCAATTTATCAAGCGATCTTTTATAGTCGAACTCAGAATTTAAAAAGAGTCGTCATTCTTTCAGACAGTAAAAGCGCACTACAGCATATTGCTCGATGCGCCTCTGGTTTCAGAGGTGCATCGATAGCATATGACATTCTTGAAAATATTATTTTATTAATTAAAAATAATATAGAAATTAAGTTGCAATGGGTTCCAGCTCACATTGGACTACGTGGTAATGAGGAGGCTGACCGATTGTCTAAATTAGCAGCAGTAGAGGGTACAGCAATTGATTACTTACCTGATTATTGGGAATACATGTTTAAATATAAAGTAATTTGTTATAATTCCTGGAAGCAACACTTTGATATTATCAGTCAGAAAAAAGGTATATGGTATAGGAGCATACAAGGCGAGCCTCCTCGTGTGCCTTGGTTCGATGTCGATCAACTTGGTAGAAACTATGTCAAATTAGTTTTAAGACTTCGCTGTGGACACTATCCATCAGCGAAGTTTGCATTCCTTATGAAAAAAACTGATTCACCGAATTGCGGAGAATGTAATCAGATTGAGGACGTGCAGCATTTGCTGATGGATTGTGTCCGCAACAGGCGCGAGAGGGAGTCACTTTTGAGGGAATTAGACTTGAATAGGCTTAACGTGGGATTGATACAATCAATTTTATCCGAACCAACGTCAGAAGGTGCCAAAAAGTTATGCAAGTTGATCACAGTCCTTCATCAGTGACTTCTATATATAAACAAAGTGTTTTATAGATTATTTAATTGTTTATTGTAGTTTGTGTGTTTAGTTTTAATGTTATTATAAGATAAAAGGCACGATGGGGTTGACATATCTGTCTAGATAAAAACCCCAAACTAAATAAAGAGAAAAAAAAAAAAAAAAAAAAAATTAAAAGTGTTCATAAATTTATACATTTACAAAATAATAATTACTTTTTTAGTCCAGTCCCCACTTTTTTTTTAAATCGGTAATTACTTCATATTTTGCAAGCGTTGTATCATCGCGCTTCTCTTTCTTTTCTATGCAGTCTGACAGTGACCGCGCTTTTTACGGAGGACAAGCCTTAATTTAAATTTTTATTTGATTTTATGTAATTTTAATTTTGGCTTAATTTTGATTTTAATTTAGAATTTGGTCGAAAACAGATGCCCGATATCTATCGAGAAATAAGCAATGCATGTTGTGGCTTACCTGTAAGAAATTGGTACACTAGTCTATAAGTATATTGGATGTATCTCATATTATCTTTGTATCAGTGTATTCAATTGTTGGTGTGCCAAATAAATAAAATAAATAACATAACTAAGCAAATTTTTTTCTATGTTGAAAATGTTGCAAGAGACGAATCTCATCTTAGCGCAACGTATTGACATTACTTTAAACAAAATGTCTTAAAGCCCTCTTAAACCACTCAAAACTATGCCGCAGATCTATATACCAAAAAACTTATCAGATCACTTCATAATCAAAACATAAAAGAATAAAATTGCTAAACAAATAGCTGTTTGAGATGCGTGCGCATGTTGACACAGAATGCGCAGGCGCCGCGGTGAGTCGGAAAGAGCTTTGTCAGTAGAAATATGAGGTCAGAAGTTCCATTTGGGAAAGCAGAAACAGCACTGAAGTTCCAACTTTTTTGTATGGCAGTTATTTGTTTATAAATTTCTGACACGAGGCTCCGAGGGTCAGAAGCATCAACAAAAATGTTTCAGACCTTCGGAATAGACTGGTGTTTGGCAGTGAAAGTGCCTTATCATCATCATCATCATCCACAGCCTTACTTCACCCACTGCTGGCATAGGCCTCTGTTTTCATGAGCTAATCCCCACGCTCTTGTGCCAACCTCATCCAGGTTCTTACCTGGTAACAATGTCGTCCGCCACTTCGTCTTCCAGACCTTAGACGTCACTCGGTCACTGCCTTTCTCCACCTGCTATCACAGCACCTTGCCAGGCGTCCTGTCCAACCTCATCTGAGTTTCATAACTCGTTTTTCAATATCAAAAACCTTTGTAAGTCTGCGGATGTTTGGGACTCGGTCTCTATGCTTTATGCCAGTCATGGAACACCTTCATCATAGAAGAATTATTAATTATCAAATTGTAAAAAAAAAACTCCCCTTGACCGAAACCAAGCATAGGTACGCGATTCACTCAAAACTTGTATTACCATCCACCACACGTTCAAAATATACATATTTAATTTTGTATCAAAATTCAAATGCAATGTGTTTTTGTTTTGTTTTTATGTGTTTTATAGGTTTTTGTTTTTTTTTAATATTTTGAATCTTTGCACAAGTCCACTGTGGTAATTTTCAGTGATTTACGCGCATTCCTGAAATGCTCTTTACAACACTACAATCGTCAGTCTCTAATCTCAAAAGAGTTTGAACCTTCTGCACTCCCCTATAAAGTGATAGCGGTAAGTTGAAAAGAGTTTTACTTACAAGTGGCCCCTGAAATGTTTGCGTCGGCAGATAACTTGAAGTTCGGTGTCTTTTGTTATGATTTGTGTGTGTTTTACTAATGAAATGTGTGTCGGTTATTAGCTAGTGTCTCTTTGTACGTGCCGCTTAGAAGTTCTGGCGTGTGGTCTTCTTTTAATGGGTCACTATGTCTGTTTCTGGGCATGTCGAAAGTGACGAAGATGATATAGGACTTAGGAGGTTGCATCTTTTATCTGTGTAGCTTTTATTCAACTATCTTGGGATGGTATTCCGTAGGAATCTTATCTACCATTGCGTAGGAAATGTAGGAATTATTATATGTATATCTGTAATTTACATGGAACGACTACTAGACAATACTTAACCGGGATCTACTGAAATTTTGCACCATTTATCGCCGCTGTTCCAAAAATGGTTTAGGAAAATCGTGACGAAACCAGCCCCTCGTGGTGGACTAAGGCCCATTTTGACTTAGAGTGGAGGCCAATATTGGCCAAAACTTTGCTTCTCCTCCGAAAACACAATTCAATCAAAATCAAAATATTTTATTTCACATAAACCCACAAAGGCATTTATGAAACGTCAGAAGCTAGGTGCACGGTTCCAATTGGTCGAAGTTTCCTAAGGAGAAGAGCCGGCAAGAAACTCCATGGTTACTCTTTTAAAATAATTGGCTTTTGCAGTATCTTAAGAAATAACAGTGTTATTTATTAAGTATAAGTATGGGACGACAGTGTAAGCTAAATAATCCATTGATTCATTTATAGAGCCAATAGTTTACCCGGACACTGAAAAACAGGCCTTCAGCCTCTTCTTGCAAAACTATTTGATATTTCTCATCGCACAAACATACTTAAAGATTAATTTATGAACCCTCTACTCTAATAAGCTCACATACTGCAGTTTCTAATATGGCGAGCAGATGTTCTAAGGCGCATAAATCAGTATAATGACGGATATATGTGACAAGTGTTCGTACATCACACGTCATATAGAGTGATATGTCGCTCATATCATTTGCATGTGTTTATGGCATGTGGTTTAGTAATTATGGGTGTTAATTTATATGTTGGTGTAGGAAAAATGGAGCAAAAGCGCTTACATAGAGTTCCGTAAGCACCGATACAGTATTTTCTTGAATAAACTTATTACTTAATAAAAAAAATATTAGGTATTACAAATATCTTCCCTTCCTTCTTTCCTTTCTTTCTTTCCTTCTTCTACTTTCTTTTTTTTTCTTTCTATTTTCCACTAGCAGGTAGTGCATTGCATCTTTTTTAACTGTGCTTTGTGAATGTAAGTCGGAAAAATAATTAGTTTCAAGCACATTGCAAGTAAAATTTACCCTAGAGCTGCTTAACTTTTTCAATCCTCAACCTCAACCTGCACCTACTTCACACGCTTTTCCTGAAGTCGTATACAGAAGTTATAAATTAAATAATTTATTGACCAAATTAAACGAAAAACCTAACAGTATTCAAATAAACTCATCCACAAAACTGAACCAAGAAACAAGATCATCCAAAAAACTGTAACACTACACACCCTATCCATCAGCGTACATCACAAATCAACAAGACGCATGCTTTCCGCCGGGACTCGAACCCGGGACTAATGGCGCCGCCCGATTTATTAACAACACTACATACACACGCTAATGTAGTTATAGAAGGGGAATAAAAGGTTCTCTCAAAATTATGGCGACCAAAACAATGGATGATGGTTGGCTAGGCTATTTTTACGAAAGAAAATAAAAGCTTGCAGTAAGAATAAACGTGGTTCTCAAAACAACGCTTGTTTTGATCTTTTAAAGATTTTTCTAAATATATCTAGGGATTGATTAGTCAACCATTTACATCGATTTAAGTATGGTCCTTTTGATGGTGTGTTGATTAAGTAAGTAAAGGAATAAGTTAAGTAAGTTAGTAGTAAGTTTGCAAAGTGTGTATTTGTATTCACTTACACCTTTGGCTTGCCCCTTGGAGCGTTTCATAAGTTTCCCGGGTGCTGTTTTATGTGAAATAAAATGCGTTCATTGTCAAAATGTCCAAATCCCAAAAGGTTAAATTCTCAAAATGTCCAATTCTCAAAATTTCCAACTCCCAAAATGTCCAATTCTCAAAATGTCCAATTCTCAAAATGTCCAACTCCCAAAATGTCCAACCCCCAAAATGTCCAATTCTCAAAATGTCTAATTCTCAAAATGTCCAATTCTCAAAATGTCCAACTCCCAAAATGTCCAACTCCCAAAATGTCCAATTCTCATAATGTCCAATTCCCAAAATGTCCAACTCCCTTAATGTCCAATCTCTGAGAATTTGGTAAATGTGTTCAATAACTCATCAAAGCGCTTTTTTAAGACTTATGAATGACAATGCTTTGATGAGTTATTGAGCACGTTTACTACATTCTCAGAGATTGGTCATTTTGGGAGTTGGACATTTTGAGAATTGGACATTTTGAGGATTGGACATTTTAACCCTGAACGATAAAATGTTTTGAATTTGGATAGAGGCGTGCAGTTCTATGCTATGCAAGACTTCAGACTTTTATGACACTTTTAGGCCCTCAGCACACCTCCGCGTCGCGCGAGCAGCGAAACCGCAGTAGCTCAATTCAACTGACTCGCATAAAAAAGAACATCAGCGGAACATGATGCGGATTCTAAGGGCCGGTGTGCTTACCCTTTATCCTTAGACTAGACTAGAGCCTCTGCGCAACTAAATTATGACGGGGAGGGATGTTTTCCAAGATTTCTTATAGGCACAGCTGATATCACTCTCCCATCTCCCATATCATGGTAATTATCCGCCACATTGTAAGCCGAGCTAAGCTTCAAACATCCTTCAAACATACCTATACCACAATCCAATAAATCATTATAATCAAATAATTTATTCATAACTAAAGCGGGACACACACACGGGCGTCGCAACGCCGCCGCCAACGTTTTTTCCTGTGATGTATAGCTTCCTTTATGCGGGATTATCGCCGTGCGTTGAAACGCCAAATGTTTTGCGATCCGTCGACTTGTGCGCACTCTTATAATTGGAGTGTGAAATTGTTCATCAAAAAATACTTGGCCTAATTTGACAGATGTAAATTGTCCGTGGAATCAGTTGGTTGGTTTTTAAGCTTTAGTTAGAGTTAGTAACTACCTAATTAGTAGGTTTTATTTTTAGTGAGCAGCTCGTGGCTAAGTAATATTTAACAGCCGCAAGGGTCGATCCATCAGGTTAAGCTACGCTTGCCGGGGTTGGTCTGTGGATGGGTAACCATCTTTACATACCGAGACTGCGCCGTATCTCGGAAAGCACGTCCCGGCTGTAATTCGTGGATCTTTGACAGTCGTTGGGTCGTCAGAAAGTCTGACAACCAGTTTTACCAAGGGGTATCGTATTACCCAGTTACTGGGTCGTGGAGGTCAGATAGGCAGTCACTCTATGTAAAATAATAGAACCTATTCAACTGCATCCGATTAGAATGGAAGCCGACCCCAACATAGTTGGGAAAAGGGTAGGCAGATTTGATTTTAGTACTTGTAACATATCGCACCTTCATTTTGAAACTAAACAAAAAACTAAATTTTACGGGAGAGCAAATTTACGATTTTTGCATGACTATTTACCTCTTAATAAAATAGTAATGAACACTTATGAGATATTTCTGGAATTATTTGTTAAATTATTGGTTTCTTTTTATGGTGTATATTTTGTATATTTTGCCGATATAAGTAAGATGGCGTTATTATCTCATTTTCGTGTAAATTTCGTTTAGTAACGGTTTCGAAATAATGGTGCGATATATTGTTTCACTCTGCTTATTGTAAAGACCATACAGTTACTAAACTTGGGCCAATTTTTCAATCGTCAGCTAACTTTTACCAAGGGAATAGTTTGACGTTTTGACAGCTTTTGTATAGAAAATATGTCGCCATATTTATTGCTCAGATAAAAGTTATCTGACTATTGAAAAATGTCCCTTAACAAAATAATAAGTAACCTAACACATTTACCAAGCTATACCTAGTTGTTATTTCAGATTCTTACCTGTTTGGGTTTCAGAGGCTTCAAATTTTTTTAACTGTAATTTATTTCAATAAATATGACTGTAATTTATTTTATTTATTTATTTAATGTAGTAAAAGTAAGTGTTTACAAGACGACATAATAACAACAAAATCAGTGCCTACTGGAAATCAGCTGTTAATTCGATTCAAAAATTTGTTTCAACAGATCTGACGCAGAATGTCTCATTCGAAAAATGTCACCGTGAAAACGAATGTCCCATCCTCAAAAGGTCCCATTCTCATAAGGTCCGATTCTCAAAAGGGCTTATACTCAAAAGGTCCCATTCTCATAAGACCCCATTCTCAAAAGGTCCCATTCTCATAAGGTCCGATTCTCAAAAGGGCTCACACTCAAAAGGTCCCATTCTTATAAGGCTCCATTCTCAAAAGGTCCCATTCTCAAAAGGTCCCATTCTCATAAGGTCCCATTCTCAAAAGGTCCCATTCGCATAAACAAGTTTAATGTGCGTCAAATCCAAAGAGTTTATATGTCAAATCCGTCAAAATGTCCGATGTCGACCGATTGGCCTAGTTGGTACTGGTAGTGACCTAGCGTTGCAAAACTATTGATCAGGGGGCCTACTCCCTAAGTCCGTCCGTCTTTCCGTCCGTCCGTTCATCCGTCCGTCTGACATTACGATCCATCAAAACAAGTGTAAAAGTTAAATTTTTCGGACGGACAAAAACAGATCGGGAGTAGAGACAACTGGCAAATCATGTTGTCATTCATACTTCACCGGACCCCGAACCAATCATCCATCCGTAGGTGATACGGAGTAGGAAACGCCCGTAACGAAGGCCGAAACTACGGGCTTCGTGCTTAGGGAGTAGGACCCCTGGACAGTGTTGTCAATCTCGAAAAAACGACTCCATTTTCTTTCAGTTTTCAGGATGTTAACAAACAGTTGGCATAAAGATGTCTTTTAAAATTACAGGTCCCTTATTTCTCGAAACATCTTAGAACTATTCTGCCATCACACACTCAGTTAGATGCCAAGTCTAGTAAATACTCTCCAACACTTCTTTCAAATCCCCCCCCCACGTTCGCCACCAATAATCAGAATGTTACCTAACCCGCAGACTGCCAGCGTCAGTGTAAATAATGTATGTGTGAGCAGCGACGCGAGCGCCACCTATTGACTTAATCAAAGACCGCTAAATGTGCGCGTGATCGCCAGACGTGAGAGGTGTTCTGTACACGCGTACTGGCACGGGGAAAAGTGTTGGGGAAAATAAAAAAACGTGCCAAGTGAAGTGCATGTCAGACCACGCATAATGAAGGTTTCCGTGTTTGAAAAGAAATAATTTATCCCAAAAATAAACTTTACATTGTAATCTCAAAAAATAAAAAAAATGTGATAAAATTACAAATAAACAATTTTCTAACTTTTTCCTTAACTTGTGCTATGAGACCTTGCTTCTTGCCTTTCATGATTCTAGGCCAACGGGAAGTACCCTATTTTGATTTACACCTATTTACTTGCGAGTATCAAAATATGTCGCATAAATGGCCCTATTTTTATAATACGTTGACTTAGAAGCTGAATTTTTATAGAACTTTAAGGGACCATAGACTTACGTATTTGATATTAATTTTAACTTGATACCTCTACGCGTTCCTGGGTAAAATGGTCTTGACAAACAGCATGACAGAGAGACGGACAACAAAGTGATCTTATAAGGGTTCAATTTTTTCCTTTTAAGGTACGAAACCCTAAAAATTAACAGAAAAACGATTGCAGAACATGAAAGGATTGACTTTCGGTGTTTATTACAGGGGTTTCCCTACTGTGTAAACTATTACTATAGTATTCGATGTAAAAAAAAATTAGGCAACCTAGGGAACAGCTTTTGCAACGGTAGTAGCTGGTTACTAACTGTAACTTCTACATAGCAGTGGTATAAATAGTTTCAGGACCTGTAAAATTAGGTACTCACAGTAAGTTTTCAAGTGAGTCTCTTACCTTATGTCATCAATCAATTCTCAACCTTGGTGCTAAATCTGCTCTTGTAGCTATTACGATTGATTGAACAAAATATCAAACAATCTGACACATTAGTTGCAATGGTACTTAATAAAATAACCGTTTTAAAACAATTTTTACAAAAAAAAAAAAAAAAACGCCAGATTTCTCCACAAACTCTTTTCCCCACACCAGTACCGTCGGCGAGTTATCAAAAAGCTGTGCTTATGCATAGTTTGTGTGCTAAGTGCTTATACTTATCTGTGGCGGTGCAAAAGTGGTGTTCGGTGTTTATCTGCCGACCAGCGATGTTGAAACGGTGCTGCCTGATAGTATGCTTCTGTTTCCCGTCGGGCTGTAGACATCGGTATTTAGGGAAGTCGGTGGTTTTGATGTTTGATGACGTAGGAAGAAATGGTTTGTTATTTTTGGGTTAATACGTCACTCAGAATGTTCCGTCTGTACGAATTGGAATTGTTCTACGTATGAGGTATACTCAATTATTTTAGACGACACGATTGGCGCAGTGGTTGAGCGATTGACTGCTGCGCAGCATGTCGCGGGTTCGATTCCCGCACGGAACAAATATTTGTACGACCTACAAGTATTTGTTCCGAGTCTGGGTGTTTTTCTATCTATAATATGTATGTATTTACAACAAAGAAAAAATGTATATAAGTAGTTTATCAGCGATCTCGTTACCATAACACAAGCATTAGGTTGCTTAGCTTGGGACTAGATGGCGTTGTGTGAAATGTTCAAGGATATATTTATTTATTTATTTATTGCATTCCATATGTAAAATAGTTGGTGTAATATACTTAGTAAAACATCAATAATGAAGATAACTGATGAAGTGGTAAAAATCTTAGCTAGACAGCTGTAGGTACCCGAAGCAGGGTGGACTATCCATTTTTCTCCCGATGCACATTATGAGTATAGGTACACATTCTCAAACCTTTTTTTCTTTATATGGCCGCATAGTTTTCGCCTTTTGATGAAATGTTAAAAAAAAATACGCCCCCCCACTCCCCTTATCTCCGAAGGTTTCATGGCAAAATCTGAAATTATTCTATATGTTAGAAGTTTATGTAAAGATTACAGGAAAAATAAAACGATGTCTCTAAATAGCACACTTTTTCAGAAATCGGAACGGAACCCTCGGTGCGCGAGTCCGACTCGCTCTTGACCCGTTTTTATTTTTTTTTTGCTCGGCTCCTAAGAGTCCTAGTGTGGTGTTAATCGCCGTCCTCAAGAATTGGGCTATCAAATGCAAAAATAATAGTCCGACTGGTAGTTCCAGGGTTAGTAGCGCGTTTAAATAAACAAAAAAAAAACCGGCGTGTCGAACTTCGCACATTTAGGGTTCCATACCAAATCTGATTTATCAATACAATGGTATTTGTTAATAAAATATACGTAACAACAATAAATATTATCACCAAAAGGTCAATGGGAAGTTAAAAAATTCTTCGGAACAAAAAAAAAAAATACCTGACTTTGGTAGCTTCTCATTCCATTGGCATTTCATTGGCGTTTCATTGAATTTGTTCTTGATAATTTTAGCTTAAATATTTAAATTTTATGTTTGTGAGGCCTATTTCCAATTACTCATCAACATAGGATAATACTGTGTATTTTGTATTAGATTCACATACTAAGTGCAAAATAAGTGATATTATATCAATGTGAATCGGTGACAGTTGCCGGCACAAGTGAATTTTTGCATTGTCATCTAGTTATCAGGTACAATTTATTCAGTAATTTACTTTATACCATTCCCCCTCTAAAAAGCTTATTTTATTCACTGAAAACAGTGAATAAAAAGCACTTTTACTCACTGTTTTGATGTTTGAAAATGGAACACACCAATGTATTCGACCACAGATTTAAAGAACCTATGCTAGATGCGGCACGTTATTAGATTGTATGAAAACCGAACGTGTCATCTTTTTTATACCTACGATAACTTCACCCCAGCCATTTAGTGATGTGCTCAAAGTAAACAGAATTGTTTCAATCACTAAGCGTCACTGAGCTAACAGACTTTTTTTAGTACGAACCGTCGAACATGCAGGGCACGCTTGGTCGTGGCTTGCCGTATCTAGTGTAAGTGTAATCTGTGTATTCAACCTATATTGATGTGTTCTAAATTCAATTTGATTGGTCGACATTTTCGACAAGGAGTTTAGCATTAGAATAAAAACTGTTTTGTGTTCTTTGCTGTCCTTAGTAAATTGGCGCTATTTTGAATACTGTAAGTTGTACGAACACAAAGTTTAGTGTTACTTTAATCTTTAATTTTGTGTTTGTTTAGTGTTGTTCTAATCGATTAAAAATGCATTCTAGTGATGAAGATGTGTTAACACCTGAGTTTGTGAAAGATATAGTGGAAAGGTCGAAAGCTTGCTACCCAAAAAATCACGGCTGGTTTACATCAAAGCCAATTTAACTTTACTTTTTCTTCATTATATGTATATTTTCACTTAAATCTTTCTTTTTCTCGTAGTCATGGTATAAAGTATAGTATGCAACTCTGGAATAAAACGGATTTATATCGAGGGCCATGAATCGCTCGCGTCGCTCAGGATTCTAACACTTGAATCACTCGCTACGCTCGTGATTCAATCATCATGAATCACTCCCTACGGTCGTGATTCAATCGTTAGAATCCTTCACTAGCTCGTGATTCATCTATGGCCCTCGCTTTAAATCCGTCCTTTATTCACTAATTGCATAATATACTATTATACCATTCCCCCTCTAAAAAGCTTATTTTATTCACTGAAAACAGTGAATAAAAAGCACTTTTACTCACTGTTTTGATGTTTGAAAATGGAACACACCAATGTATTCGACCACAGATTTAAAGAACCTATGCTAGATGCGGCACGTTATTAGATTGTATGAAAACCGAACGTGTCATCTTTTTTATACCTACGATAACTTCACCCCAGCCATTTAGTGATGTGCTCAAAGTAAACAGAATTGTTTCAATCACTAAGCGTCACTGAGCTAACACTTTTTTTAGTACGAACAGTCGAACATGCAGGGCACGCTTGGTCGTGGCTTGCCGTATCTAGTGTAAGTGTAATCTGTGTATTCGACCTATATTGGTGTGTTCTAAATTCAATTTGATTGGTCGACATTTTCGACAAGGAGTTTAGCATTAGAATAAAAACTGTTTTGTGTTCTTTGCTGTCCTTAGTAAATTGGCGCTATTTTGAATACTGTAAGTTGTACGAACACAAAGTTTAGTGTTACTTTAATCTTTAATTTTGTGTTTGTTTAGTGTTGTTCTAATCGATTAAAAATGCATTCTAGTGATGAAGATGTGTTAACACCTGAGTTTGTGAAAGAGAGGGCGGCCGATATAGTGGAAAGCTTGCTACCCAAAAAATCACGGCTGGTTTACATCAAAGCCAATTTAACTTTACTTTTTCTTCATTATATGTATATTTTCACTTAAATCTTTCTTTTTCTCGTAGTCATGGTATAAAGTATAGTATGCAACTCTTGAATAAAACGGATTTATATCGAGGGCCATGAATCGCTCGCGTCGCTCAGGATTCTAACACTTGAATCACTCGCTACGCTCGTGATTCAATCATCATGAATCACTCCCTACGGTCGTGATTCAATCGTTAGAATCCTTCACTAGCTCGTGATTCATCTATGGCCCTCGCTTTAAATCCGTCCTTTATTCACTAATTGCATAATATACTATTCTTTTATTTTGTTTACGTGTTATAACATTACACCAGCAACTTATTTCACTTTTAATACGGTTACTTGTTGATGCCAATGACCTTTGTACGTAAACATAACCCTAATTTGGTTTGGTGACAGAACTCCTTGCTTGTCATCTAATCTAAATTTCGAAATTTCGTTTTCTTTTTAAACTAATCATCTTTTAAACTACTGCCACAACTACCTACTCTCTTCTAATTTGTTTGTCTTTTCCTTATTAATCATGATGACTCGCAGCGCCCGTGCTCGCCATGAAGAGTCCAAACTCAGCCAGGCTTTGAGCGAACTAAAGGCGTCAAAGGAGTACTGTGACCAACTAAATAAGGAAATATATGACAATGAAAGAGTGCTCTTTGATGCCCATGAATTGAATAAGAAGTTAAAAAATGAAATGGCTCAGATACATATTCAATACAATGATGCCATAGAAGCCCGGGATAGACTCCAAATTGTTGTGGACGGGTTCAGCCAATGTAGCATAGAGTATGAACAAGCTCTTAGTCACAAGCATTTACTTCAACAGCAGCTGCATGAGGCTCAAAGTCAGATTACAGAACTTGAGACCACAAATCTTAACATCACTGCCTCGCTGAATCAAAGTCTGTTCAGCGAATTGGTGTCTATTGCCCCGTCAATGGTTTCTGCCATAAACTCCACATGCAATATTGATTTGACAGGTAATGATGAATCAGAATCATGTAATTCAGTAAGGGTAGTCACCAGTAAAAACAAGCTAATAAATACATTAAAATTAATAAATACATTGTAAAAACTCAAAAAATGGTAAAAAAACAAAAATTCTTCACCAAAAATGTTAAACTTCATAGAGATAGATTAAATTTAGTTAAACAATTAGATAACTATTCTTTTAATTTGGAGCAAAGCAATAGGAAATACAACATTGACACACAGGCCTTGCAATCTCAACTTGACCATCTAAAGGAGAAACTTAGTTTAATGACCAACAAGTATAATACCGAGGATCTGATAAGGGAATCTGTGTTGGCTATAAATGAGCTGGTTAACTCACAAACCAACAACTGTGAGTGTTGTCAAACAGCGTCCAATGTAAGTACCTACACCAGACCATTCATCGTCAACATGCAATACCACCTTTCCGCAGCCTTGTGTTGATTTGACAATTCCTGTTATTAATAGTTCCAATAAAAAACATTGTAAACCAATTGTAAATAATGAGATTGTATTATTTTGTGATGAGATTGGAAAGGATTTAGGTCACTTGTTAACACATAATTATCCGGGACACTCAATAATTACTGTATGCCTGGTTGTTCCTTACTTGATATTATGAAAGAAATTATTAAATGTAACTTTAGTCAGGAAACAACATTATTAATTTTTATGGGAAATAGGGGAAATGTGAACAAAGGGGAATTGCTCAAATATCATAAAACATTGTGCAACCTTAGATTAGAAAAAATTGTGTTGTTTACATTCCCTTATAGTAACAGTTTGCCACAGGAAGAAAATAACATAAGATTTGACATTAACATAACTTTGCACAATTTGACATATAATGATAGTCTATTCCATTTAATTGATACTAACAATTATGTTGGTAGTAATTTGTATTTGACAAAAGATAGACATAATATTGTTATGTACTATCTTTCTAATTATCACAAAAGACAGATAGCTGTGTCGCTATCATATTTTTTTTCTATTTCAGCCAAAAATTTGGCTAAACAACTTGCTTCTTTTGAGCAATGCAATGACATTTTAAACAATTCTGCCAATAATTTGGCCACAATTATTAATGACATTGATTTTCATTTAAATTAGAAATTAGGACAAAAGAGGCAACCTCTTGCAAAAATGTAAGGAAGGTAAAATCAAATAAAAGTGTAAAAAATTTAAATAGTATCAACCTGGTGCATCAAAATATTCAAGGTTTTTTGAACAAAGATTTAGAAGTAGAATTATTCCTGAATTGTAACGATATAGACATTCTTTGTTTGACAGAACATTGGCTTAAAAGCCACCAGTTCATGTTCAATTTTAGTAATCACCAGGTTGGTAGTTCGTTCAGCAGAGTAAATGCTATACACGGTGGCTCATTAATTTTAGTAAATAAACAGCTTAAATTTAAAGATCGTAAGGATATTGTGAGCCTATCTGTTGAGCGGACAATTGAATTAGCCTGTATAGAATTGGAGCAGTTCATTATATTAAGTGTGTACAGGCCTCCATCAGGATTGTATGATTGTTTTGAAAAGGTTATGGATGAAGTATTGCACAAAATCTATAATTCTAACAAGTCTATCATCACTTGTGGTGATTTTAATGTTAATTTGTTAGAAAATTCTGGGTCAAGTACTAAAATTATAAGTTTGTTTCAGTCATACAATCTTGCTAACCAATTTTTAGAGCCCACTAGAATAACTCCCACTAGTGCCACATGCCTAGATAACATTTATACAAATATTACACCAACCCACAAAGAAATTATTAATTTATTAGACTCAGATCATTGCGGACAATTGATTACCATTCCAAATCTAATAAAAAAAAATACTAAAAAGGATATCACTGTTAATCCAAAAACAGCTGATCGTTTGGAATCATTTAAAACTAAACTTTTGAGTAAATTACCACTTTTGTCAACTAATGATGACCCTAATGAACAATATAATGATTTTTTTAATATGTATTGCACACAATTTGATAACACTTTCATTCCAAAGGCATTCTCGGTTAATAATAACACTTGCTTCAGTGACTGGGCCACCATTGGTATACATAAAAGTAGAAAACGACTTTATGAGTTGTATGATGAACGGACTTGTATTAACACTGCTGAATTTAATTTATATGTTAAGAATTATTCTAAATTATTTAAAAAAGTTTGTTGTATGGCCAAGTCACGTTACTTGAGTACAAAAATTAAAAATAGTAGTAATGTAATAAAAATGACATGGAATATCATTAATAGCGAAACAGGAAGGTCAAGCAACCGAAGTAGTGACTACAGCCTTGCTATTGATGACAACATAATTAAATCAGATTCCCAAGTCGCCGCGGCCTTTGAAAAGTTCTTCGCTGAGATTCCTGTATCAACTACTAAATCTCTAAGGTCATCACCCACTGCTGCAGAGTCTTTACTTAAAGAAAACGTTTCAGTTTGTGATTCTGAGTTTAATTTCCAATATGTTACCTGTAGAGACATAATTAAAACCTTTCACACATTAAATATTAAAAAGACTGCTGATCTATGGGGTAATTCTGTGGACGTTGCTAAATCAATTATAAACATTGTAGCACCTACTTTAGCAGTTATTTTTAACAATTGTATTGACCGTGGTGAGTTTCCTGATCTTATGAAATATAGTAAAATAATACCGTTGTTTAAATCGGGTAGTACATCTGACCCTACTAATTATAGACCTATTTCAGTGCTACCTACCTTTAGTAAATTTTTTGAAAAAGTTATTTTAGATCAACTGCAAAGATTTTTTAATAAACATAAATTATTACATAACAAACAGTTTGGTTTTACAAGGGGTCGTTCGACTACTGATGCCGGTGTTGAACTTTTAGGTCATGTTTATAATGCATGGGAGGATAAATGCGATGTTTTGGGCATTTTTTGTGATTTGTCCAAGGCATTCGACTGCGTTCTTCATGAAACATTAATCAGGAAACTGCATCACTACGGAATCCGGAACGCCTCTCTGGATCTTCTCACTTCTTACTGAAGTGATAGGATTCAAAGAGTTGATGTTAACGGGAAAAGATCACCCGGATCCGTAGTAACAATGGGGGTCCCCCAAGGCTCAATTCTTGGCCCGTTTTTGTTTCTTATTTATATTAATGACTTGCCTTACCTCATAAAGGATAATCATGATATAGTGTTGTTTGCAGATGACACTTCACTTTTATTTAAACTCAAACGTCAGCAGCTGGTTACTGACAATGTAAATAGCGCCCTCGCAAAAGTAGTTAACTGGTTTAATGTTAATAACCTACTTCTTAACGAGAAAAAAACTAAGTGTATTAAGTTCACTATACCTCATGTTAGACAAGTAAAAACTAGTGTTCTCATAAAGGGTGAAGAGTTGATTCCCGAAGATACCACAGTGTTCTTGGGCATAACTTTGGATGCCAAACTTCAATGGGGCCCCATATAGATAAATTGTCGAAAAAGCTTAGCGCTGCAGCATACGCCGTTAGGAAAATTCGTGATTTAACTTGTTTAGAGACAGCCCGTTTAGTTTACTTTAGTTATTTTCATAGTGTGATGTCGTACGGTATTCTGTTGTGGAGAAATGCCGCCGATATTCAGACAATTTTTGTTTTACAAAAAAGGGCTATTCGTTCAATTTACAAATTAAGTCCCAGACACTCCCTCAGAGATAAATTTAAAGAAATTAATATAATGACTGTGCCTTCTCAGTATATCTATGAAAATCTTTTGTATGCTCATAAAAATATCAATTTGTTTAAAAAATACAGTGACGTCCATAATGTGAATACTAGAAACAAAAACAAATTTGTTGTTCCTACAACCAGGCTTAAGAAAATAAGTGGTTCGTTTAGTTGCCAATGTATACGTTTTTATAATAAACTACCTAGCCACATTCAAGAACTAAGCCTTAATAAATTCAAAAATTGTATAAAGCGGAAACTTTGTCAGAAAGCCTTTTATACTGTCAAAGACTATATTGAGGACAAAAAGGCTTGGGATTGAGCTGCTCCAATAAATTTACACTATTAATGTTGATTTAAATACCTTTTTACATATTCTATACAATGACATGAATATTTACTTTGTAAAGTATTACTTATACTATTTTTAATTATTGTGAATGTGAAGACTACGTGGATCATTGTTTTTTATTTATTTTATCCTTTTCTCAGTTTTAGTTATAGTCTGACAGTTTGAGTAATTTATGCGGCCTACCCAAATGTCTTTTCTTTGGTATTGTTCGTCGAATCGTTAAGCTCCTTAAGTTTTGAGTTGAGCTGCACGATTACTGACAAATGCGTGCACTGACTGGACAGGTCCACTCAATCTGTGTGGTTCTTTCATCAAAAGACCATTTCAGACTGCAATCTACATGGTCTTCACATGATCTGACCAAGATTATGTCTGGACTTTAAAAGAGACTGTGACCTCTGAGTTTGTTTCGGCGTTTCTTCTCAGAGTAGTCAGATAGGAAACGTCGAACTCATCTAGTTTAAAAAAAAATATGTTTGACGTGTAAAAGTGTTTGTACAAACCTACTTACAGAAAATAAATCATTTATCATTTATCATTTATCATTGTTTTCCAATAGTTTTTAAAACAAAAAATAAAGTATTTACCTATTCAACGAATTCTATGCCACATTTGATGAGGTCTAAATTTTTTTCGCGCCCCCTTTAGCTGTATGCCCCTTAAAACAACAAAACAAAAATTTTTGACAATTTGTGTGGCTTTGGGTCAATAAGATGCTTATGCTTATGCTTTCTGATTCTAGTTTCCTCACGATGTTTTCCTTCACCGTTTTGAGAGCAATAGTAATAGCAATAGCAATAGCAATAATTTACAAAAAGTAAAAGCGACTGTCTGGGTTCGAACCTACGACCTACAATTCGTAATTTGCGGCCGTATAATACGAACTGGGCAACCATGCTCACACCACTGTTGTACCAAATAAAAATAATTAACCCAAAAATTTCCTCTCAGCTTCCTATAACGGTTACTGTAAAAATAGGTGTTACAAAAACGATATTTCCAAATTATCAAAACAAAACAAAATACTAATTACCCTTTACCGTGATTTTAATGTTAAATTTATTAAGGTACAATACAGCAGAGTTGAATATCGGGTACCCGCATTAAATATGGGGGTAGTGGGTGGTGAAAACCGTAAAAGGTAGGGGTAAAGGGGGTAAACACCATACCGATATCACCGTATTGGGACATATTTGTTACGGATGGACGACAAAATATAATTATTAGTTATGGACGGTCCGGCTCCGTATTAATAACCTTTGGTGCTGATTTTGCTAAATATTTGGAGAATTTGATGTGTATGTTTTTAGGGGAGAATGTTTCGACGATGATTTTTGGTTGTTAATTAATAAAGGATTTTTTTATCATACAAGCTGCGAGGGACAGTCAGTCATTTACCTTTTCGCTTTTAATTACACAACGTAAGTAAGTACCTACGTATTGAAAAAAGTTCAACCCTGTAATTTAAGTAGTGATATTCTCTTCACGCACCTTGCAGCCCAAAAAAATATTTTTCATTTTTACAAAATAATTCAAAAATAGGCTCTCTTGGAACCAAGTTTAATTGTTCTAAAAGCCTTTACTACTTTGCTTAACAATACAGAGGCATAAAAAGAAAACCGTTAAAGAAAATCGCTTGAAAACCCCAAAAACTGGGCACAAACTACAAAAAACGCCGCAAACCGATCACCGATTGATTCCCATTGTTTAAACAAATGAGAGACAAAGGAGATTCGCTAATGCCATCCGATTTGATCATTCAATTAAACCTGAATAGGAAAGAAAGAGGTTTACAGTCCAAAATCCATATAAATCATGCTCACTGATAATAATTGCTTCGATGATAATCGGCCTTTTTCGCTCGCGTTCGGTTTTAGACGATTATTAATTTTCTATTTCTGAATTGAGTTATTCGATTGTGTGAAAAAATGCTTTTGAGCGGATTTGAATGGGTGAGAATGAAATAAAGATTTGTGTGAAAGAAAGGTGTAAGTATATCATCGTTCACAAAAGGGTTGTGACAGTATGTGTAACATATTTTTTTGTCAACACCTTCTGTTTTTGATTTACACTTTGGTATTTATGACTTCGTAGATAATGTCGTAGGAAGAGATTGTTATCATCATCAAAGTGGATTTAGACACACATGGTAATAATCTTTTACCCCTTAGAGTTTATCTGTACTCTAAGTTTTACCCGTTCTTCATTATGTTAAGGCCCTACATCGAAGCATGGTCTAACTCGGTGTGTAAGTGAAATGGCGTTATGGCTGTCTAGTTTGACGCGCGAAATAGAAGACTCTCACGCGCACCGCAATTTAAACTCACATCGTTTAAATATAGATTTGTGACAAAATGCTATACTTAAATAATGTTTTAGCTTAGTAAGTTCTTAACATACCTTTGATTTAAAGCAAATTTGACTGCACAGTGAGGAACTGTTTATGAATAATAGTACAAACAGAAAATATACAGTGCTAATTTGGAATTTTGTTCTATCGAAAAAATTTCATGTAATCATGTTTCAGTTTTAGTACGGAAGTAGACAATTTATTCAAATAACACGTATGGAAAATCCAAATGATTTAATAACTATAATAATATACATTTGGTTTTATATGAATTTTAAATAAAATTACCAACGTAATATCCTCTTAATAAAAAGCGTGAGACATAGTATGATAGAATATGTGGGGAAAGTTCAGTTGAGTTTTTTATTTAGCGAAATCTCGTTAATGGGGAATAGCTAGGTATACTACAATTGAAAAAGAAGGAGAAAAGGAAAGGAGTGTGTCATGTAAGGATCGTATAGCAGGTGGCGTTCTGTAGTTCTGCCTATCCCCATGGATAAAAAGCGTGAGTATATAAATGTGTTATTTCTACTATAATAGAACAACAATAAAACAAAACACTGGAAACTTACATGGCACACAATTTTGCCATGCATAAAATGATAAAGAATTCTCAAACAAGGAATGGACAGCAAATTGACCAGCACACAGCATTGAACAACAGAATTATCAAACAACAACCTTCATTTATAAAACAGACCATACTATCAGAAAAGAAAACCACAGTCAAAACCTGTCAGCATTTGATATTCAATCTCGAAAGTCAAAAATTCAAAAACCAAACCCGATCTCTAATGAATTAAGGGCAGCGTAGTTTACGTCCCCCAGTGGCAGGGGGACGGGGGGAGCCCGTTCGGCAATTTTATCATGTTATAAATTTGAATTTGTATAATACTCTGGCATTAACGCATGATTTATACAACTTGACTCCGCTAAGATTTCAAAGATGAAAAATAATAAATTATGTAACCGTAACTATTGCGTTTAATGGCGACGGAGGGGTTGGCGTTGTGTGGATGTGGCGTATTGTGCTTTATTGTGTTGGTATCAATGGAAATATTTTTGACAGAAAGGTTTTATCACTGCTTCGTGTAGAAGTGTTTGGATTGAATAAATAGATTTAATTAAATTCAAGTGTATTTTGTAAAGTAAGTGACTATTGAGATTGTTATTTTATTTCTGTTTCCCCAGCAGTTTGTTTTGACTTTTTAAATTATTTTTGTCTCTTCTATATTATTCCTAAAAAAAAAACTAAAAACAAAACGAAAGGGAAATGTGGGTGTGGGGCAGGTATACCTCTGCCTAACCCTTCGGGGAAGCAATTAAGGCGTGATGTTATGATATTATGTTTAATAAGTCTATAGTATTTTAAGAAATATAAGAACGTAATTTGTGGTGATAAATAAACATACTTTTTTTAATTTTTTTTATTTTATTTATTCCGCAATGTGTTGTCCAATCAACTAATAATAATATTTGTACGCAAAAGTTCTCTTAGAATTTTCACTTGAGCCACTATGTAATTATTGTTTCATAATAATAACATTGCCAACAAAACTAGAGATAACAACAAAAACATTTAGTGATAAAATAAATATAAGGCACTTTGAATAGGTTCCCATTCGTCGTATCCTCGCTAACCTTACCCCCAAGAGTTGACGACTTTTTACTTGACCGAATTTATGCGACACATTTAGGAGGAGCTCGTCGTATACAAGTCAGTTAAATATTTAGCTTTCATCCAAATTTATACGGTTTATAGTGGAAAAAGCAAGCTTCGGTTCCGCGCCGTAAATTCTCGTGATTGATAATTTCTATTGTGAACTAAAAAGGTCTGCTTTTTGGTAGTATTGCATGTTACGGATAGTAGATCGTATTGTTGTTTCGTTCTGTTTTAACTGTGTGTTAGGGGTTAGTATAGGAACTGGTTTTAATTAATTTTATTCGGTAATTCGTTTGTATTTATTATGCTCCGTAATTTTTATTGGACTAGTCTTTTGTGTGATAGTGACGTGTGCTCTGTGCTATCTGCTATCAGAATTACTATTGTGCTTTTATAGCACAAATAAAAATCGTAATTAAATTGAATATTTATTTATTTAATATGTAAGTACAGCAGTATTTATAATAAAAGTCAATCAATCTGCCTAGCCTTTTCCCAACTGTGTTGGGGTCGGCTTCCAATCTAACCGGATGCAGCTGAATACCAGAATTTTACATGGAGCGACTGCCTATCTGACCTCCACAACCCAGTAACTGGGTAATACGATACCCCTTGGTAAGACTGGTTGTCAGACTTTCGGGCTTCTGACGACCCGTAACGACTCTCAAAGAGCCACGATTGACAGCCGAGATCAATGGCTTTCCGAGGCACGGAGGAGACTCGGTATGTAAAGATGGTCACCCATCCATGGACCAACCCCGGCAAGCATAGCTTAACCTGATGGATCGACCCGTGCGGCTGTTATTACTTAGCCACGAGCTCCTCTTATTAAAAATACTGGTATGTATGCCATAGTATGCACAAAACCACAACGTAAATAACTTAAAAAAAAACTTATGATAACTTATAATAAAATACAATTACAATTCAAAATTGGACAATCTCGAGATTGACCATGAAACCATGTTATGGCTAGCACGAGATTCGAATAAGTTAAATAATACGTGTATCAAAACTATTCCATATCGTGGCCCAGACATTGATGATTTTACGACTTTTGTTCAAAACAGAATTCCTGCATTTTCAACCCTCATATATACTTACATTAAAAAGTCGTAATAAAAATACCTCAATTTACAACTAAAATATTTGAAAATATACAAAACAAAATCCTTGTACATACTTATTTATACAAAGTGATCCACATGATGAGATCAATATACGGTCAGAATGTATACATACTTACTTTTGATATATTTATTGATAAATTTATTTCAAGATGGCCGACTTTTATAGTCGTATAAAGATGACTATTTAGTGGTGTTTATAAGGTTTTATGTAGTGGTTGGTTTGTACGGAAAAGGCGTTTGTTTTTATGATGACTTAAGTAAAGTTATCAATTTTATAATTCTTTTATCTCTGGAATAGTAAACACAGTAAAATTATCTAAAAAATACACTTGAGAGCAATAAAATCGCACACCTTGACTTTTTTCAGTTAAGACTGTTTTTTTTTCAAAATGTTGATTAAAAATTAAAAAAATGTATTGTTAATTAAAGTTTATTTCAGTACCTTTCTAATGATGTCAAAAAACAGTATAGAAAATACCTATAACGGGTTTTAGGGAACAAAACCCAAAATACACGTAACATTACAAAGAAAAGAAAATCAAACATAAAATTAAGGAGTATTCCTCCCCTCGCCTTAATTACAGCTTATAATCTGTTTTTCATGGACCGTATTAATTTTACCACGAAATCTGGAGGTATAGCGTTCCACTCCTCTTCAATGGCAAGTTGAAGCTCTTGGAGCGGGGCTTCTTGCCCGAACTCTTCTTTAAAGCTCGTCCCAGACATTCTCGATTGGATCGAGGTCAGGACTCCGAGTTGGCCACTCCATCGCGGCGATTCCGACATCTTCCATGTAGTCCCGAACTCTTTCGGCGATATGCGGCCTGGCGTTGTCGTGCATAAGGAGAAACTCTTCTCCTATAAGCCACGCTAGCGGCCTCATATGTTCTTGGAGCACTTCTTCGACGTATCTTTCAGCTATCAGTCCGTGCGATCTCGAACTGGTATTCGCCCCAGTGACGAATATGATGTCCGTTTTGGTGTCTAGCATTATGCTACCCCAAAACATACACGATCCAGCACGGCAATCCGACACCGAGAGAGAGAGAGAGAGATCAGGCGCAGGGCTAATGGCGCCACATCTGCTATACAGGGTGTCTCAGGAAGATGTGGCGTAAATTAAGCGTGTGGTGCAGACCATCCATGGGACCAACAATCATCAATCGTCTCCTACAGTTGGGTCGACAACTGATTTTTTTTTTTCACGATTAGGATGTTGGTCCCATGGAGAAATCAATCAAAAGTCATTTATTCAAATTAGGCTGAGAATCAGCACTTTTAGGGTTGCGTACCTCAAAAGGAAAAAACGGAACCCTTATAGGATCACTCGTGTGTCTGTCTGTCTGTCTGTCCGTCTGTCACAGCCAATTTGCTCCGAATCTAATGGACCGATTAAGTTTAAATTTGGTACACATATGGATTTCTGTGACCCGAACACATACGGCTAAAGTAAATAAATGAATTTTGAATATGTGGGTCACTTTTAGGGGGCAAATAAGAAAATTTAAAAAAAAGTTTTGCAAACTGTACCGTGTGACATATCAAATGAAAGGGCTTACTATGAGGGTCTCAAATATATTTTAAAATAAATAGTTTTAAAGTTATTTAAGAAAATAGACGAAAATTGACCATTCCCCCCCTTATCTTCGAAACTACTGATCCTAAAATTTTGAAAAAAATACAGAAAATAGTTCTATACCTGTAGATTACAGGAAAACCTATAAGAACTTTGTGGTCTTAACGTAACATGGTAAATCTCTCAATATTGTGAGTACAAACTTACATTTACTGTTGGAATGTATGGGTGAACATGTTTTTCAACTATAATGTTTGTTCTTGGGATAATTTCATCCCAACTACGGAAGCGGAACCCTTCATCGTGCGTTGTCCGACACGCACTTGGCCGGTTTTTCGAACGTCGAAATTACAGTAAGACAGTCCCCACAAAACGCTCGCCTTTCACCACTTCCTAGTGCTTTAGCTGGGAAGAAGAAGTAGCGGAACAAACTCCCCAGCAGCACAGCTGTCTGTTCAGTTAGAAGAACTAGATTCTATACAATAGTACCTATGCAAAATAATTTACGCAACACAATACATTAAATTATATTTTTGTCAAATTGTTGTGTTGAAAGTTGTTCAGTGTGATAGTAATTATCGCCACACCTTTCTGCGTCTTGTTATTACTAGCAAATCTCTATTAAATGCATAATATTCTAGTATAAAATCAAAGCTTAGGTGTTAGGATTTTTAGCAATAAAACTTGGCACTGGATGCGTCGACGTCACACCGGTAGTTTATATCTGCCGTGACTGATAACGCCATCTATGTTGTGAGTGCATTTCTAACAATTTGTTTGATTTATTATTTCCAGTGCGTTATGTTATGTAGCAGGGAAGTGTTTAAATCAGTCATGTATTTAACGTACGCATTATTTTATTGAATATAGATTAGGATTAGGTAAGTACTTATTATACACTAAATGAACATTATAGTAGGTACCTATTATTTTCTTATTTTTAGGGTTCCGTACCCAAAGAGTAAAACGGTGGGACCCTATTACTAAAACTCCGCTGTCCGTCCGTCTGTCACCAGGCTGTATCAAATGAACCGTGATAGTTAGACAGTTTAAATTTTGACAGATGATGTATTTCTGTTGCCGTTATAACAACAAATATTAAAAAAACAGAATAAAAAAATCTTTAAGGGGGCTCCCATACAACAAACGTGATTTTTCTGCTCTATATTGATAACGGCAAACTAAATATTCTGTGAATATTTAGTTACTTATACACCGCTATTTTTTAATTAGTACAAAAAAAAATGGGGCTCTATCCGTACCCGTTACTGATCATATTTGTGTAGTCAAAAGTAAAAAAAACGAAAAACCAAAATTGTCCTCGAAAATTTGTCATAATTGGTAAATTCATGATTATGATACGATAACAGCTGTTAGAGGCGGGGAAAGTTCGAGCGAGAGCACGCGAATGCTAGAGCGAGAGAATGAATACAACTATGAATAGCCTGTACAATATTTCCATAAATTGAGTGACATTTTGGGATATAAACAAACGCCAATAACTTTGCTGTTTATGAATATTATTTATTGAGACTTTACACATATAATAACAAGACCTCCTCTAATAAGCCCTTTAAGTATTTGTACTAATTAAAAATTAGTGGTGTATATTTACTTTAAAAATAAATAATTAAATTAAAATAAAACAAATATTAAAGGAGTTCCCACATAACAAACGTGACGTTTTTTTGCCGTTTTTATAAATAATGGTACGGAAGCCTTCGTGCGAGATTTCAACTCGCACTTGGCCGGTTTTTTTTTAAATCTCGGCATTTAAAAAAAACGGTATTTTTTTATCTGTTATTCGATTCAAAGGATTACCTCTCTTAAACAAACTACATCTACATTTTGATGAGACTTCTCAAGTTGTTCGTAAAAATACCCTGTCCTCGGCCTTCCGCATCCAGTCTGTCCCAGCCACCTTTTTAAGGTCGTCAGTCCATATAGCTGGGGCCCAACAGTTTTGACATTAGTTGGTATTATTTAAGCTATCACTAATGTCATCAAATGCCTGCAACGTACACGCATATCGTGTGCCAAAGTATTTGACGATGACTGACATTTAATTAACCCTCTCTAATATCAATGAAATATAAACAGTATGACACTTATTATTTATAACGCTTCCTCTAATTAATATGAATAATTCAAGTGGTAATTTATATATTTTTCAGTTGTTAACTGTTATCTGGCTTAACTTTGTTGAGCTTCTATGGGCAAGCATACACTTTTTTTTTGCGAACAATTTTGCTCGAACAGATTAAAAAAAAAACGAATTATTCAGTTTTGGAGCTATCCAAAGACGTACCACGAGATTTTTCGAGATAATACATAAACTCACGACTTCTCATGGTGGCAGTAACAACAGAATGCCACCTGCTACGAGATTGCTATTTTTCGAGTTTTGCTACGAGATTTCTATTTTTTGAGTTTTGCTACGAGATTTCTATTTTTTGAGTTTTGCTATGAGATTTCTATTTTTCGAGTTTTGCTACGAGATTCCTATTTCTCGAGTTTCTGATTTTGCCCAGATGTCCCATCAAAAAAATTAATTCTATAGAGTAGCGATTGGGTTATCACATTAATTGAAACCACGTATTCAGTAGGTATCCGGGGTAGGGATTCCGGATCCCTATGCATTGAAAAATATCACCGGTTATTTTAAAAAAATCTGCTGTTTTCTACAAATACCTAAGCGGTCAAAATGTATGGAACAGCTGATTTTTTTTTGTGGTTTCACCACGTATTCAATAAAAAAAAATGTCCCTCGTTTAACCTAATATCTAGTATATTTGTCTGTGTGCGGGTACAGTCAGCAACAAAAGTCGATTAACACTGTGTTTTCTAAATCTTAATTATTGAGAAAAGACTTAATATTAAAATCGGTACGTATGTAAATTTTAAAGAAAATTAATTCTTATCCACTAAATGAAATGCTAAAAAGCAGGTTATCGTATCATTTTGTGTTAATTTAGATGATGTCACAAAGTGTTAACAGACTTCTGTGGTGATCGTACATAAACTGTTAAATAAAAAAATAAATAGAATACAAAAATTAAACATGAAATAATAAGCTCCTACTCCACTCTACGTTAGCAAGGTGCTTCGTCTCTGACTCTCGACTCACTCACAGCAGCTAAGCATGATTTTCATTTTAAATTTACACGCAATAGACGTTTTTATACATTTCATTTTGGGTAATAACTTCGAAAGTTATCGCGAATTTATAGTTTTATTTAATTACTATTAGTAAGTTAATATCTTTATTTTTATATAGAAAAATTTCGAGTAAATTATGATAAAAGAAAAAAAAACAAGAACTAAGTCGTTAACTTTATAAATAAATTTTCTTGCTGCAACTGTAAAGTCTGAAAATAAAGGCAGAAAGTTCCCATTTAGTTTAATAGCTGACCCTGTAGAAGTTGAATTGTCAAAATTTCAATTATTCACACAAAAATCCCTTAAAGAGAAAGGACGATTCTCCAATTTTCCGGACAACTTTTTCAATTTTTCCTTCGATAAAAACCTAATTCGGACCATTACGGACATTTTAAAATAAAAATAACTAAATCGGTCCAGCCTCTCTCAAGTGATGCACTTAATACCAACGAACAGCATTCCGTTTTAATTTATACAGGTTTTAATTTTAATCATCTTTATTCTCTTAAGGGGTCATTGTACCTACTCATAATTATGAACAACTTTCACTGAGGACCAAATCTAAAATCGCGAAAAAAATTCAGCTGACCCTACATTTTGACGAGTTATGCGAACATAAATGTAGGGATCAACTGATTTTTTTCGCGATGTCTGGTTTGGTCCCATAATAAAAGTTGTTCATAATGAGTACAATGACAGCCTATTAGAATGGACCTTAATATTGACACGATCAAGTCATCATTTAGACTCATTTAATCTCATTCTGATGCTAATTTAGACTTTCAAAATGCCTTTTCTTAAAATTAAATTAACATATTTCAGGATTTTTAAACTTGGAATAAATGTCCCCCTAAACTAATCACGGTCGTTAACATCATCGCTGTTTAATTTTCAACAATGGTTATGTTATAATAATTGAATACTGCTAATATCAGGAACTTTATTCACAACTCCAACTAAACTTCTTCTGCGCTCTAGGTGACTATATACAGTATGTTAACTAACAGAGGGCGTTCCCGTTAACCCCTCAAGTGTCTGAGTTTTGCTAATTTTAGACCCAAAACCCCAGCGAGTGGGGAGGGTTGGGGGTTAGTTGCGAACCCCATAGGTTCACAACTACTGATGATGATATGTTTTCCATCGAATGATGTTTTTTCACGTTTATATATATGTGATCTAAGCTTATATAGGTACCTATTATGTAAAGTTTTGTCCTTTTGCACACTTGGGGTGCATTTGACACGCGGGGGGGGGGAGGGGGTGTTAGCTGCGAACTTCATATGTTGACAACTAATGATGATGATTGGTTTTCCATCGGATGATGTTTTTTTACATTTATATACATGTGATATAAGCTTATATACCTAACAAAAAAAGGATTTTTCTTATGCACACATTGGGTGCATTCGACACTTGAGGGGTTAACCCGCAATAGTATAGCATCCATACATGCTAAAAAAAATATTACCATTCGAAAATAAAATGTTTTTATTTTTTTTTAATATTAAAATATTCACTAAAAATGTTAAATTGATGCGTAAAAGTAACACTCTGTACACGCGTACTTGAAGGACGGCAACTTTTATAATGGCGAAGTTGCCGTCCATAATATTTTAATATTAAAAAAAATAAAAACATTTTATTTTCGAATGGTAATATTTTTTTTAGCATGTATGGATGCTATACTATTGCGGGTTAACGGGAACGCTCTCTGTTAGTTAACATACTGTAAAGTAGATAACACATTGGTATCCTATCTCACAAAATAATTATACACTTGACAATATTCTTTTACAAAATAAGAACATCAGACTTTAAGTTTCCCAAGGAAGGAACAAGTTTCAAAGTCCTCACCGACAGCGGTCAAGCAAAGACAGACAAGCCCGATCCCATATATCGACAATAAAGCCACAATTCCTATATCTAACCGGTTACTTTACGAGTAACGAGTGGTAAACACACGTTAATAAATTAAAGAAACCCACACGTTGGTCGCACGACGAGTACGACGAGCGACGAATCGTAGGCGAGTTACCAGTAAGTGTCACATAACTTCACTGTTTTTATTTACTTGCTGATCTGCTGCTAAAAGTGGCTTAGTTGTTAGATTGGATCGAAATGTATGAGGGAGGTATATGATCTACATTTTTATTATGGTCCTCAATTTAATAGGCGAGATCCTTATAATTGAATTTCTATTTTCAGAAGCTGATTAAGCTATATAGCTCGCATGGGCTGTATTTTCCATTAGCCACTCTGGACAAGTGCCTAAGGCCCCGTGATCTATAGGGAGCCCTAGTTCCTGCCATTGTTGTAGCTAGAGACTGTCAAAAGAAAACCTTATTTATCCCGCACAGGGTGCTATTCATTTTGAGCTCGCTACGCTCGTTCTTGCATCCATCATAGAGATTTCCATTGGACTCTCATCATCCTAAAGTGCCCAGGTTCTCCTATAGGTTAAAGACGCCCTGACTTGTAGATCCCTAAAAAATGGTTGAGCTGGATGGTATTGATCCACGTGTCATGTTCTTGAACGGGCGCCGTCAGTTGAGACTGGTCATCTCTTATCTACCAGGGCTACTTTTTAAATCTTATATTTTGAATTGTTTTTAAGATTTTTTTTTTTTTTACATTATTCTCACATGTAGAAGCAACAAGAATAGTGTACCCAGAATGTTGAATTTACTTGTCTTGATTTAAAAGAGTGTCCGTGGAGTTTTTTGCCCGTTGTTCTCCATAGAGATCTACGTTTTGGAACTGGGAAACTAGCTTCAACTTTCTGACTAACTGACCGACTCTTTGACAATTCAAAAGTGCCTGTAATTGCTTTGAGTTTGAGTTTGATTTTTAGTTTGATGACAGGGCCATGATGTCTGCCATGAGTCATAGCTCAAGCGAGGCATTGGACAAATTGTAAACGAGGAAAGAGACTATCGCAGTCTATCGGACAAATACAAGAGAAAATTTATCTACAAAACTTTTTGGTCTGAAACTATTTGGCATTGTGATCCATTGGCACAGTGCAAAGATAGCCTAAATAATTTTAACTGGCAAGCTATACGAGTACTTAGGTACGTCTAATGTTAGAATCCCACACGACCTAAGAATTTAACAAGGATATTGAGCTTAGTTGCACCTGTAAACAGGAATACTAGTCATGTGCAAGGTGCAATGCGTATTGTTGATAAACCAATATTTTATTACACAAATTTTATTCGTCCACAATTAGTACTTAATACTATTACAACAGTAATTTAAGTATTTTAATAAAATACTTAAAATACTGTTTCAAACATCTACATACCTAAGTATATAAAATAAAAAATAAATAAAATAAAAATTATTTATTGAGACTAATAAGTTTTGTTACAAACAAATATTCATAGGTAACAGTGGGCTATTATAAAACAATACATAATGGGAGCACATGCAGCCGAACTAGGTGTAAACCTGTATCTCGGCATACAGCGCCAATCCTCTCAGATATTTATATAAATAAAAATTAAGCCAACAAGTACAATTTTGCTTCAAACCTAATGTCTTAGGGACTATTTTAATACAATAAAAACTAAAAATAACAAGGAAGAAAAACAATGTGTTGGAGAGTGTAGGTGTGTGAGTAAAGTTTTTGTAAGTGTGGATGTGGTGTGTGTGGATGTGTGGGTGCTTAGATGTGTGAGTGGATGTATGGGAGTTTGGAAGTGTGAGAGTGAATTAAATATATCAAAGTAATATCTGTCTCTGTTACCTTTTCATGCCTAAAACAATGAACCAATCGTTATATTTAGAATAGAATACTCTGTAACACTTTGAGCGGAGCGACGTTATAATACGTAAAATTTGACACAACGTTTAATCACGTCAGCAAAAAATATGTCTTTCTTTAAAGAACGTGTATAAACGGCTGCGGCCTATACCAATTCCTTCAAGCTACGTCATCGCGCCGTATCACTTTAAATTTTCGGACTGCTAGCGCCACTCCACGTTAGTTTTGTTGTACACTTTTTAAGGCTACTCACACACATACATTCTAATTACGCGACATTCGCAACGTCGACGTGTAGTAACGGTTGTGTCACATTTCATATTATCTTTGCTTGTATGAAAAA
The DNA here is from genome assembly GCA_905163495.3 of Cosmia trapezina. Taxonomy (NCBI): domain Eukaryota; kingdom Metazoa; phylum Arthropoda; class Insecta; order Lepidoptera; family Noctuidae; genus Cosmia; species Cosmia trapezina. The sequence goes on along the minus strand of LR991028.1, from coordinate 27,597,105 downwards.
CCAGAACGTCACTAATCGTCATATATTTTGTATGAAAAAATAGTGTGCCGCGCAACAAACATTTGAATTCCCAGATGCTCAGCTGAAAGTGTTAATATGCACACCATTAAAATTACTGTGAAAAATGATAAAAATGATAAAATGCATATTTGACAGATCTATACGCAAAATACGCGCTTATACGTGGAATTGCGGATACCAGCCTTATTACCTATTACCACAGATTAATACAGTTAGTCTATTAAAAAAAAAAATTAAGACTTGCGATTTGTTCTATTGAACCCGTACTTATATCGTACTTATCTATAAGATATCTTCGCAACCACCTGTGACATATCTTTCTCGTCTACGCTGAAACTGCACTACCTTAATAATCACATTCATACCTCTCAAATTATTTCGGTCACAAACACGGCTATTAGAATTAGTTCCGTAGAAACGCAGGCAGAGACAAACACACACGTCACTTTGATGGGCGAGTCTGTCTGTTTGTTGATGTATGGTTGTCATCCATCCTGTGATGATAAAAATAGACAGACGAATATAAGCTGCTGTACAATATGTATTTAGTTACTGAGGAATTTTGTCTTAATCATTCATTAGTGTCTAAACACAGAAAGATTATGCCAAAATTCCTATCAAAAGATTTTAATAGTTTCTAGACATTACGACGACGACGTTACTAAGTTAACGATAAACAATTTCATGTATACAATGTGCGTCACTTTCTCGTAATTAAACAGTTTTTCTTTCTTTCTTTCAAATTCAAATTTTTTATTGCGAACTAAGTGTAGAATTTTGAAGTTGTTAACAAATATATAGATAGGTTCTTAGAACTTAGTTGCCTATAAGGGCATTGCAATTTAAATTGTTATAAATAAACAAGAATATAATTTAAAAAACTGTAACCCAACTACGGAAAAATAAAATTGATCTAAAAAGTTCAAAATATTTATTTACTTAAACAATAATGACATAGGTATATACATATTTGTAATGTGCTCATCAAGACCTTTCTTTTGATACCAAACATGTCATGATTATCTCAATTTAATTTTTTTCGAGGTCAGAAATTTACGGGTAAAGTCCACCATATTAAATTTATGAAGAATTTATGTAGCCTATGTCACCCGGACCATTATTACAAATCTATCGATACCTTATTCATCAAAATCCGTTCAGTACTTTAGGCGCTACGATGGAACGTTCAGTACTTTTAGGCGCTACGATGGAACACACGTAAATAAATACTTATATACTTACATACGTATATACTTACATACATACATAGACTGCTATAATCATAACCCTTCCTTTTGGCTTTGCCGTAGTCGGGTAAAAAATATTGGTACATACTCAATATTACAATTAAACAATTTACATTAGATTATATTAATTATCATTATACATTTTATATTATATCAGACTATTCTTACAATTTTTGTTTCTATCCGCGATGGAAGTTCGGCATGTTTACGCCTGCAATGGTATTTGAATTACTGTCGACACATTACGACCGAAATTACGTTGCCAAATTACGTTGTTGTTGAATCAGCCGCGGAACTTCGGTTGCGGATCTTCCGCATGTGTGTTTAGATACTAAATGTGCTTTCGGAGCTAGGATTAAAGAAAGTGCCTCGTTACTGCAGTGTGGTCCCAAGCGCGGTTATTGAGCGCGGGGAGCTGGATTCGATCCCCAGGTATGGCAAAGTTCTATTGGTGATTTTTTTAAGAATAAGTACTAGGTAGCCCGGAGTCTGAAAATTGTATACTTGAAAAGAGGAAGATTATTCAGAAATGTTGCTGGACAATAACAGCCGTACGGGTCGATCGATCAGGTTAAGCTACGCTTGCGTCGCTGTTGATTCGGTTTGGTGACCATCTTTACATACCCAGACCCCTCCGTGCCTTGGAAATCACGTAAGGCGTTGTCCCGGCTGTTATTCGTGAATCTTTGACAGTCATTACTTGTCGTCAGAAGCCTGAAAGTCTGACAACCCGTCTTAAAAAGGTGTAACTTTTTTTCTTTCTTTATCGTATTACCCAGTGGGTATTGAACGTCAGATATGCAGTAGCTCCATGTAAAATATTGATATTCAGCTGCATTCGATTAGACTGGAAGCCGACCACAACATAGTTGGGAAATAGATCTAGGCAGATAAAATTATGAAGAGGACTAGTTATTAAAACATCTAGAGATAATTTTTATTCGGAAGCGGAGAATTCTCAAGTTCAGCTATGGAGTGCTGCTTAAACCATTAAGCAATAACTTATCAATAAAAAAATATGGTCATGGTGAAATCCGGTCTCTGGTGATAAGTAATTATGCACCATCAGGACGGTAAAGGTGCAGCGGCAGTGGTGGCCCAGTGGTAAACGGCTGCGACTTTACAAGTTGTAGGTCGTAGGTTCGGACCCAAACAGGCGCTTTAATTTGTGTAAATAATTTCATCACCACTGCTCTGAAAACGGTGAAGGAAAACATCGTGAGGAAACCGGCATGTCCTAGAACCAAAAATTCGAAGACATGTGACATCTACCAACCCGCACTGGGACCGCGTGGTGGATTACGGCCCACTCCGTCTCACAGAGAGGAGGCCTGTATCCCAGCAATGGTAACATTATAGACTGATTATGCATGTTATGCAAGTCGGTAAATACCTACTGATCATAATACAGCACTTCAAAGAACGGTTATGTATGAATATCGTCAATTCACCAAATCATCAAATGTACAGCTAACAAGAGGATGCCGAGGCCCCCCATCTTGAATAATTCTATAACAATGATATATTTACCCAATTATTTATGTGCTACATGAAACGAGACAGAAGCACAAGATTGGAAGTCTTTGAAGTGTAAGACGGACGCAGACGAACATGATTTACAGTTGACAAGCCACTAATAATAACTGTTGTCTGTAGTTCGACTTGAATAAATTTTTCACATCATTTTGTCAAGTACACAATTAAGTACAATCCAAAAATGTCTGCTTGTAAGTATGTAAGTAAGACATACTTATATGCAAAAATTGTTGGATTTTACATAATTATGAAAGTGGAAATCATCATCATACGGTTGGCGCAGTGGTTGAGCGATTGACTGCTGCGCAGCATGTCGCGGGTTCGATTCCCGCACGGAACAAATATTTGTACGACCTACAAGTATTTGTTCCGAGTCTGGGTGTTTTTCTATCTATAATATGTATATATTTACAAAAAAAAAATATATATATGTAGTTTATCAGCCATCTCGTTACCATAACACAAGCATTAGGTTGCTTAGCTTGGGACTAGATGGCGTTGTGTGAAATGTCCAAGGATATTTATTATTATTATTATTTATTATTATCATCTTCCTAGGTAGTCGGCATTTGATTTTTAAGAATCCAAATGTCCTTCATATTGTTGTGTTTTTCAACACGATGTGAATGTGAACTTCAAGAATTCTAATGAGCACTAGATGGTGGCTCGAACTCGTTGGTGGCGTGGCTAATATGCATGCTATTTAGTTTATTTGTTTAGTTTTATTTACTTAGTGAAATAGACGATGATTTATAACAAAAACGAGCGCGTAAAATTTCATGAACGGACCTGTGAGCGTATAGAATAGATATTATGAAAAAGCTACCTACTGTATTTATTCAAATCTTGATAAAATATGTAAATTTCGATGCTCATAGTCATAATTTACAAACCAATTTTTTTTTCTAATTCTGCTTCCATACAGGAACTAGATAATGACGAACCAAATAGATACAATTTTTACACCGTTAAACAGACGAGTAATCACCGTAATACGTTTGATGTAGGGAAGAATGACCGACCAAGATAATTAAGGTTTCTTTCTTTTCACGGATTCCAACTTCAAGATAATTAAAACAGCCACAAGATTGAGAATTGGACAGGCATACCCTTTTGATCAAGTCAAGTTCATGCAGTTTGCAAATGAAGACCTTTGCCATAACACAAATTAGTTTGACACAGAAATCAATTATAAATAACTTAAACTTAACTCTGTTAATCATGCACTCAGATCGTTATTTTAACCAACAATTCCGCGTTACCCATCACAAGAAGGCTGCACCTAATTCCATGTAACACACCATCAAATAAATACACTAGTACAAATCGATTGGAATCTGCGCCTAGTAAATTGCTTGGCAGCACTTTATAATAACAATTAACAATAAATAATAATGGCGTAATCTCATTAACCTGTGTGCCGGTTATCGGCGATGCCAGTGCTTAATTGAAATATTGATGTTACATGACTAAGGTTTTTCTGTCGTTGGTTATGATAAATTTTGTATAAATTTCACGAATAACCCCGATTCTACACTTACCTACTAAACTAAAATGAACTTGTGTTTAGATTTTTTCAGATGAAAAATGATACAGGATGAAAAATACCTGCTGCAGAATAAAAGGAAAGGTTTTTTGGTGATAAAGGTAAGTTGGTGATATTTTTTTTTTAAACTTATCCTAAAATCACTGGCAACGCACAGTAATGAGACAGAGAAAGCGAGTTGCTGCTAGAGTGAGGAAAATAGAGATACGTCACTCGTTTCGTTCAACCGCCCTAATAAGTTCTAATGCAACTTTTTGTTGATGTCTGAATGACATCTTACTTCTTGACACTTACCTATATAACCAAACAACCTTCCTATAAGTGTCTTCCTTTTTTTTCATGTTAAGAAAGTTTATTTTATCTATCGAAAAAGCCTATCTAAGTTCTTAGATTACTATCCTAATCTATTTAGTACTGAAGTAAGTTCAGGTTCAGTTTTTCAGGCTCTATTGACGTCTTTTCTATTTCCAGTTGTCATATTAATGTGGTTGGAACCTTAGATTATGAAATGTCCAGATTCCTAGTAGGCTACCGTAAATTGATTCCAAATTTTAGTAACCAATATTAGTGACTAGTTCGATCCCCGCGCCAGACGTCAAGGAACGTTCGCCCCGCAAACGTCACGAGCCGGGTGTTTTAATTTTTAAAAAAATGTCAGTCTGTGCTGTGAAATCGTGCAAAAATTACACTACAAAAAAAGAAAAGCGCACTAATATCTCATTTCATACGTAACTATTCAATTTCACCGTGTATTTCATAGTTAATTTCGAAAACGAAAAAATAAGAATGTGACATTGAAATTGACACAATAACTGTTAAGTGTTGTCTAGGGCATGAAAAAATTTACCCAAATTTTCAACACCTCACGAAAAAAACGAGGGATGACTAAGGAGTTTCATTAACATGGACGATGATTTTTTTTGTGAGTGTTAGTTTGTTTCTTCAACCGTATAGTTCGGAGGCGCTCCCAATTGGACCCAAACACACGAACCTCCGTCAACTCATTAGTGGAGTCGACATACAACACCCTAAATTGATTATGTAAAATGTACCCATCAAATCTTTTTAACGTGGGTTAATTAAGAGAGTTGCTTAAAAACTCATTTCTTAACTGCATTGAATCTGTCTTTAGCACACAAGTTTATTAATTTACCTATATAAAATCCAAGTCTGTAAATGCGATAATAGTGTGTTTTAACATTTTTACTTTTTACAAATATCACACACATAGGTACTCGAGTACTTAATAAGACAAATGTCAGAAATCGATACTTAGAAATTGAAATAAAATTGTTTTATCCTTTAAAATGTAATAAGCATTGTTTTTTTTAAATAGCAATTTACACTTTTCTATTGCAAGTTTAACCTTTTTAGGATATTATATTAAAACCAAGTCAACTGACAGGACCTATTGCCACTGGTACCTCATTTATTGAATTTCACGCTGAGTTCTTTCTATAATTGAATTTAAATTTGGAATGCGCTCGCTCTTCAAAATTATTTTAATTTATTGGACAATTATTTATTGTGGATTTTATTTTTGATAGGCACTTTCTGATAGTTTGCTACAGAATGCCCAGTATACATTTTTAGGTAGGCTTTTAGTGTTTGGGAATTGGATGAAATGGGAGTAAGTCGGACCAAAACGGAGTATCTGTTTTGTGATTTCGGGTCCTGTGCCCATGTCTCTTGCCGGAACGCCCTTACCGATCTGCTCCGCTTTTCGGTACCTCGGGTCGCTTGTCCAAGGGGATGGCGAAGTAGACCGAGACGTAACGCACCGGATCAACTCAGGATGGATGAAATGGCGACAGGTTACAGGAACAACTTGCGACCCACGGATGCCCCTCAAGTTAAAGGGAACAATTTACAAGTCCGTGATAAGGCCTGTCGCACGTTATGGATCGAAATGCTGGGCATTGAAGAAGACGGATGAAAAAAGATTGCATGCAGCGGAGATGAGAATGTTGAGATGGATGTGTGGAGTGACGAGCATGGATAAAGTAAGAAATGAGTAGGTATATAAGAGGAAGTTTGAAAGTGGCGCCAGTGACAGAAAAGTTAAAAGGAAATCGTTTGGGTTGGTATGGGCATGTGATGAGGAGAGACGAAACGCATGTGACTAAAAGAGTGATGAATATATATGTTGATGGATGGAGAGGCAGAGGAAGGCCAAATAAAAGATGGATGGATTGTGTGAGGAATGATATGTAAGAGAAGGAAGTGAATGATAGCGTGACGGTTGACAGGGGAGAATGGAAGAAGAAAACGTGTTGCGCCGACCCCAAGTAACATGGGATAAGGGCAGGAAGATGATGATGATTAGTGTTTGGGAATTAATGATGATTAGAGATCGGATAACCAGATGCATACAGGGTGTATGGGACAGCCCTCCGCAAACTAACAGGGTGCATTCAGCTCCTCATTTTGAATCAAATTCCACCGGAAATTTTCTCAGGAAAATTTTCATTTTTTCAAAAAAAAATTCAGTTACATTTTCATTATTTCAATGTAAAATTGCATTGTGTGTTCGTAGCACTCCATTTATGTAAAAAAAACTGCAAAAAAAAAACAGCAAAAAAAAAACCAGCAATGGATGTTGAAATACTCTAACCAACGACGCGTGAAATCAGCTGTTCACTTTCTGTCTAGCTACAGAGTTCATCGAACTCACCGCATACCTATTACCTACCCCTCCGAACCAGTAATAGACGCTCCGATTTGTGCACAAAAAGACAAACAAATCAGGTTTATTGGATTCCCTTAACGTTCCTGAAAAAATTTCAAGTACCGGTCATCTTAGTATGACATACTGAATTCACCCTATCAGTTTGCGGAGGGCTGTCCCTTACACCCTGTATATACCTTAAGTTAATATTTGGCTAACAAACTGTGGAAGCAGCTTCTTAGTATTTTTTTTCTTAATATAAATCCCGGGATTCCAGAAAATGCGGGAATGCACAATTAATCAGATACATGGTATGGAAACGACTTCTTATATTATGTGGTTTTATTAATTTTGATCCGTGGATGGTTGAACATCTTTACATACCGGGTCTTCTCCGTGCCTCGGACGTTAAGCCCCCGGACATGGTTAAGTATATCGGTGGGGTTGTTTTCATGGGTTTCGAGGGTGTTAAAGCCGATAGTGACGTTAAAATGTTAATCCCAGATGGCGGCTGCAATCATTTTCAAATTTTTCGTTATCGTCGGCTTTCACACCCTAGAAAAGCATGAAAACGACACCCATGACGAAAAATTTGAGAATTTTCGAAGCCGCCATCTTGGATTTTAATTTTGACCAAATTCACACTTTTTTCTTTTATTTTTTAAGTTCCTTTTCAATGTTCCTTTTATATTTAAATTTTCCCACTATTTTAGGGTAATCTCTATGCGCTGGTATTACTCGCATGTTGCACACATACGCAAATGCGTTATGTAGTACACGGTGCTCACTCACACACGTATAAAAATTGGCTTCACGTTTTATGTTACGTTTTGTACTGAACACGGAATCTGGACATTTCATAATCTAAGGTTGGAACCTTGGAAGCCTGACTGCATGCATTTGGACTATCCATATTCTGTTACAGGAACTTACCTAAGTTACAGGAACTTACACCTAGTTTAGGAGTCAGAGTATTTATAATATATTGAACTATGTATTAAGTTTTAATTTAATAAGTGTTTCTCATAAGGATATTGTATGAGCTCTTGGTGAAATAAAGAATTTATTTATTTTATTTATTTATACATATCATAGGTAGTTCGGGAGTTTCTTGCCCATTCTTCTCCATAAGTACCTACTACGCTTTGTAAAGGGCAACTAGCTTCATCTTTCTGACCGACCGACCCCTTGATAATTCAAAAGGGCCTGAAATAAATGCTATGAGTTTGAGCATCAATCTGAAACATTTCAACTCTGCGAACTCTGCTTTTGAAGACTTAAACACTAGGTACATAATTAGACTAATCTAATACAGAAGACCACAAAGCACAGCATTCTATCTGGACGACTATGACCAAAAAAACACGCTTATTTTTTTCATTTACACGAAAAATTCGTATTGTAATGTGTGGAAGTGTCATCATATTTCATTTTGTGTCGGATCACTTAGCTTGGCACTGTTTTCATTGGCACACGACACGATTATTATAAACATGACGTAGTGTTAGTGTCACATACATTTTTAATCTCGTTAGTTTCTTTTGATGTGTGTTTTTTGAGTTTTGTTTGAAGGAGTAGAAAGAGATTTTTTTTAGAGATGCAATTATTCAATTTAAAACTAAAATGATTTATTTTATTGCGCCAATAATAACAACCCTGGGTCACTTCGGTGTTAAAATCAACTTATTTTTATTACAAAAATAATAAACTCAGATAATATATTGCACCATCTCACTGTACCATATTTTGCAGATATTGATGAAACGGAATCCTCATATCAGCTAAGGAGGCTAACCCAAAAAAGTTTTATTTTTCAATTCTCCTATCCTATATTTTTCTATTATGCATGACTGTCATGTGGCAAAACATACAAAAAAAAACCGGTCAAGAGCGAGTCGGACTCGCGCACCGAGGGTTCCGTTCCGATTTCTGAAAAAGTGTGCTATTTAGAGACATCGTTTTATTTTTCCTGTAATCTTTACATAAACTTCTATCACATAGAATAATTTCAGATTTTTCGCTTTGCAAACTTCGGAGATAAGGAGGGGGGGACGGTATTTTTTTTTACATTTTTCATCAAAAGTCGAAAACTATGCGAGCTAAAAAAATAAAAAAAAATGTTTGAGAATGTGCAAACAGCGTTCTTTTATATGATACTCCACATGCACTAGTAGCCCCACTTTGAATTTTTAAGACCCCTTTCAATCCCTATTGCAAAAAAAAATATAAATATTTTAATTTCTTTCTGATTTACAAAATAGTTGTATAAACGTCATCTAAAACTGTTCCAAATTTCAAGTTGATAGCATCAGTAGTTCTTGAGATATCCAGCTGTGACAGACAGACAGACAGACAGACTGAGTCACACCATAAGGGTTCCTTTTTTACCATTTTGGTACGGAACCCTAATTATACGAATATAGGACTAACTAGAACTGCGCACACTTGCTTAGACCTACTAATCTGTCACGTCAAACCGCACGCCGTACAACAATGGACACACACCGAACACTAGTGGCCACAGTCCGGCCTGCAGTGTCCAGATAGTGGCCAATGATTTAACGCTCAACTTTTGACACAACTAAGCTTTTTGGACACGGCCGCCTCCGCCTATAAATAACCTCTTACGTGAACTTGAGAATATGGCGTGAAATACGAGTGGGCGGCGATTAGGAGGTTTTTTTATATATCTTGAGGGTAAAAGACCTCCTGTTAGGTGCAAAGAATCTAGAAAGCTGTACGATGAAAATCAGTTCAACGCGATATCTGTAATCAGTTACAACACAAATTACTACATAAATTAATTTAAGATTATTCTAACAGTACGTTTGTGGCGGCATCTACATCGCCACATATGGACTACGCATCACAATGACATGACGTCACGCAACCTGCATCGCGCAATCAGAGTTTACCGCGCGACTAGCATAATACAACGTCCCGACATCAACCGTCGGGCAGTTGCCCACCAGACACAACACCCGTCTGGTCGGAGGATCCTCCCTTTTCAATAGAGGATGAGTGAACTTTACACTGTTCCTCATGCTTCTAAACTTGACTGATTTATTCAAGAAATATCGAAATTATCGAGTGAGTTGATATGATCATTGCTCTGTATATACCGTAAAGATAAGTTCCACTATAACTGTGTAGCTTCATACCTACCTAATAGTATTTGAGCTACGTGCAGTAAACTTGTGAAATTCAAAATCAGGATTGCACTAGGTCAAAAGATGTATGTAACTTGTCCAATTCTATCAGCTTTTGTCTACGAAGAAAATTAACCCCAACGCAACAACTTTCCTCTTTTCAGTTACTCAAAGCTCCCAAGAACTCCTCACGTCTAATAAGTAACATTTTCACTTGGCCCACAACAAGTATGTTTTGGGTGGTCGTGATAAAGGAGACTGTTCATATTTCACACATTTGTTTGAGGGCTACTCCTTATGATTTGTTGTGTCCACCGATGCCTGTGCTGACCCTTTTTTCCTTTAGCTACTTTTATGTTTAATGGCCTGCTTACAGATCTTAGATATTTGTGACTACATCCTGAAGAAACTTGCTATCATTGTATGATCGAGAGTTTTTCAATTTTCAGTTTTTATCTTGGAAGGAACAGCAAATTGTGTACAGTTCTATAGATTATATTTAGGGTACCTATCTGACCAAAAGTTAAAATTAAGGACACTGATTTACTTAGAAATTGATTGAAACTGCTTCAATGATCATAAAATGAGCAGAGTAGATAATAATTATCTACTTTTTATTATAATATGTTAAGTATATGTATTTCATCATCATCATTGATTCAACTGAATTCAATTTTGAATTTTGTTTCAAGTAATTGTTATAATAATATAACTTCCAACGTAGTACCTACTTTATCCGACCAACATAAGGACTAATAATAATGAACGAACGACATTTTAGCATAAAGTCACTGTTGAAAACGTGCCTCCTTGTAAACCGCAAGATCGACGAACATTATGTAATAAAAAAGAATATTGTATAATATTTCGTAACACCACAAAATCTGAATGATAAAAATCCAAATACAGTTAACTTAGAACCTCCCAATTTCCACGAATCCATCTCCAAATTCCGTACCTTCAAGCAACCGAATCACGATTTTTCGAAGAACATTTAAAAATAATATAATTCCATCTTTACGACTACACTTCCTCTACCAAAGATGCAAAGATTGACCTCCAAACGTTTCAGAACACGATTAAGTGACGAGGTTGTAAACTTTTACAAGTTTTGTGAATTGTACGTCGTACTGCCGAATGTCCATCTCCGTTTTATTGTAATACATGTTTTTATTATAATAATATATGCTTTTATTGTGTCTAAAGTGGTCATCAGCGCGTGAAGGGTGGCCGAAGAAAGTTCTGATATGATCGGAGCAAAGAACCTGGTTTATTTGGACGAGGCATATTAGCGGGGTTTACATGTACACTTCGGACTGCTGGAAACACAACGCGCCATTCCAAAATGTCGTTTCGGAACGAACGAATAGCGGGGTGTACACATACAGTTTGGACCACGGATCTGTGGACTGCGTTCCAAACCGCGGATGGGGTGTGTGCGGTTTTGACTGCGGATCAAACTGTCGTTTCATTTATACTGTGACCTTCCATGTTTAAAAGGACAAAACTTTTAAAAACGATCACGATCCAGTCGAAACTCTCAAAAATCATTTACAAGCACAGTTCAGACCGTATGCCTCCAACATGTAAGATTTGCCCGCGTTCAAAACCGGGGACACAATTTTAATCTTAATTAGCACGACTGTTTGACAGTCGCAGTCCAAACCGCACAGATCCATCCGTGGTTTGGAACGCAGTCCACAGATCCGTGGTCCGAACTGTACGTATAAACCCCGCTATTTATTTATTTAACAATTTATGTACACACAAATAAACAGCCAAACAGAAATGAACAGAAAAATACGTACTAAGGTGATGCTTATTTCAAAAGAAATTCATCATTTATCATCCTATTTCCTAACGCAGGTATCTTCCAGCATACCTGCGTTAGGAAATAGGATAAAAAGAGATTATGTATTTTTGTTGGAAAGATACAAAGAGGTAGGACTAGCAGCCAAACTAAAACAAATAGAATAAGAAAGCCAAAAGATGTCGATGAATGATGATATTGAATTCATTATTGGAAACTCAACATGGATACGTACCAATACCCACACAATTGAAAATACCCACAGAAGCGGCTATCATAATTACACTCTATAGCTCTGTAAATTGCCAAATACCAAAAGGACCTTAGTCCTTTGTCTCTCTATATAGGGTGACTGGTAATTAGTGACCGATACTTAAACACATGATTGTGCTCATGATAACAAACAACTTTTACTATGGGACCAAACCTGAAATCGCGAAAAAAATATCAGCTGCCCCATACATTCATGTTTGCATAACTGGCCAAAATGTAGGGAGCAGCTGATTTTTTTTTCGCGATTTCAGGTTTGGTCCCATAGTAAAAGTTGTTTGTTATCATGAGCACAATCATGTGTTTAGGTATCGGTCACTAATTACCAGTCACCCTATATATATAGATGGCAAAAAATATAACGCACTGAAAAACTTCATAAACCGTTAGAGTAAGAACAAAAAAAAAGTACAGAAGAATTTTCATTTCTAACATCATAAACAAGATCTGAAATCTTTCATTCTTACATCCTTGTGCCCCAGCAATAAATGGAAAACAGTGTCCATCGGATGTTTCAGCGTTGCCTTTAACAAAAAATAAAGGAGATGGGCATTATTCAGAATCGCCGCGCATCAAAGTATGTTCGTTATATTTTTATGGTAGAGCCAACAGTAAACTTTGATAACAATGTAGATTTGATTCCTTTTTGTTTTAGATGTCGTCTCTGATGGGGTGAAGTGTCCCCAATTTAAGTTTAAAGAGCAGTGGAGATATTTTGTTGGTTTGAGATGATTTGGATCAAGATAAGGATTCTGAGGCTGATTTTAATGAAAGTAACTGTGCATATAGAACAGTTAGCTTTATTTATTTATTTAAGAATAAGAGCTCTTTTATTATCACACACACACACACACACACACACCCCCACACACACAAGACATACATTACACTATACAAAGTTTTCTTTTTTTTTTTTGTTCTTAATTTTGAATTATTATTATTCTGTTTTTCTTTTTTCTTTTGTGGTTATTTAATTTAAACATGTCTGTTTTTTTTTTCTTTACTCTAGACAAATTGATTATTGCTGAAGGGTCAGCAATAATCAATTTGTCTAGAGTATTAGAATAGTTTGCCTTATTATTAGATTAAATTCGGGGTGAGGGCCTGGTGATCTGTCACACAGGGTATCCTAGTATGGACGCCAGTCTCTCACAAAGGATCATATTTTTGATTTTGTAATGTTATAATTAATTATGTTTATTTTGTTAATTTATAGAATAGACTAAGTGAACCTTTGTGAAGAGAGAATTAAATAAAGATTACTATTACTATTACTATTATCTACGAAATAACCTATGAATCATTCAATAAAAAAAAAATACTGGCCTATGGCTCTGATATTCGTCTTGAGGAATATTGATAAGACTGAAAGTTGTGAATGTTTCAATGATTGAAAATTACTGTTGCCTTAATTCTCTTCAGCATGTCTACAACATAATAATTTTCAGTAATTTTAATAAATACTGCCGAAACATTACCTTCCTTTTCATCGTAGTCTGTTAGTATGCACATTTTCATATCAATAACTACATGACCAGCAATACATGTTTAAATTACAATAAAGTTAATGAGCGATATAGCTATTATTTTTATACAGTTTTTAAATAACGGGGTTTTCAGATCCGTGACTGCAACATCAGTAAGATCCTGGTTTACAGTGTCCTTTATATTTATTGGTTATTTGTAAATAACAGGATTTAAAAGTAAAGTGTAATCGCGGGTTAATCCATTGTGTTACAGATCTGTATCAGTGTTGTACTTCATAAAGTGATTTTCCGCCATCGCCGATCGGTCAGTAGGTACTTATGGGTTGATCTTGCAAAAATTATCGTGACTTTGTAATTCAAGAGCAGTTTTTCAAAGTGAATCAAAGTATGATTCAAATTAATTAGTCTGATTAAAATTCATAAGTCATAATTATAACTGTCCATCTTAATAAAACTACATATCATCACGTTTGTATTAACCGAAGGGTTGGGCAGAGGTGTACCTATAGTACACCCTTTAGTAAACCCATGTAGTAGGAGGCTATCCTATTGCCCTCAACCGGACACAAAACCAAACTCCGGGTGGCTACTGAGACATTCCTGATGAAGAAACACAACAACATTCCACCTGACCTGGAAATCGGACCCAGGACCAATATTTGTCATCTGACTACTGTCAGTTATCTATAGGATTTCACTCCCATCAATATTTTAGAAACAGCGGGATAGTTGCGTAACATATTTACAATGCCAATGCAATTCATTTTTAACTGACTTCAAAAAGGAGGAGTTTTTCAATTCGTGGGAACCTTTTTTATTTTTTTTTAATGTAGGTTCCCCAATTACTCGAAAATAGCTGGACTGATTTGGATTTATTTTTCGTTTGAAAGGGTCTCCTTCCCAGGTGGTCCCATGGTCATCGAGTCAGGATCTAATGATGGGATCCTGGAGAAATAGAGAGAACTCTTCAAATTTTATAGGCACACTTGAAGCGATTTGGGTAGTTTTTGAAAGAGTACTTTCTCGGAGTGGTTACATTTACAATTGGTGAAGATCTAGTGAAGAACTTCGGAGAGAGGCAACGGAACTCCTCAATAAATGATAGCAAATGCACTGGGATTGTTGAAATCTCGTGTCTGTCTGTTGTTTACACCAGTTCATAACATAACATCACGCCGCGCCGGTACGCTATGAAGGGGTAAGCACATGTGAACCACTAAAAAGTGAAAAAAAAAACAAATACAGATCCAAAGACCCCGACTTCCGAAATTAAAGTTAATTTTCACTTTGTAGTGTTTTTTTTTGGAAGTCGGCTGTTTTTTTGTTGGTATAAAAGATTTTTTGACACTCCAAATATACATTGCGTTATTAACGTTATTGAGCTGACGAATTTTTCAAACATAAGGAGCATTGGATTAGGATTGTCTTTCAAAATCCTTAAGATTGTACTAGCATCACAACAAACCCATGTCCCTAGCCTACCTACCTACATCATAAACATCATCTCCTCTCAACAAAGTTAAACATGTCATACTGATCCGTAAAGAAATGCTGCAGTTGATAAGAGATAAGTCCCATTTGACAGGCGGCCATGACAGGTGCCTGTTTGAACGGGATGATCACCGTTATCAGTGAATTATGATTACATGACGTTGTAAATATTAGGAAATTGGATAGATTTATTATTAGGGTTGATTTGTTGAAGTATAAAAAGTGTTTGGAGAAAATTGGGACAGTGATGGCTTGGCTTGACATAAGGACTACCCACCTTGTGTGGATCTGCCTTCACTATTACTGCATAGTGTAAAACAAAGTCGCTTCCCGCTGTCTGTCCCTATGTATGCTTAGATTTTTAAAACTACGCAACGGATTTTGACACGGTTTTTTTAGGGTTCCGTACCAAAATGGTAAAAAAGGAACCCTTATGGTGTGACTCTGTCTGTCTGTCTGTCTGTCACAACTGGATATCCCAAGAACTACTAATGCTATCAACTTGAAATTTGGAACTGTTTTAGATGACGTTTACCCAATTATTTTTCAAATAAGAAAGAAATAAAAATATAGATATTTTTTTTGCAACAGGGACTGAAAGGGGGTCTTAAAAATTCAATGTAGGGCTACTAGGGCATGTGGGGTATCATATGAAAGAACGCTGTTTGCACATTCTCAAACATTTTTTAATTTTTTTTTAGGCCGCATAGTTTTCGACTTTTGATGAAAAATGAAAAAAAAAAAATACCGTTATCTGAAAATATTCTATGTGATAGAAGTTTATGTAAAAATTACAGGATAAATAAAACGATGTCTCTAAATAGCATACTTTCTCAGAAATCGGTACGGAACCCTCGGTGCGCGAGACCGACTCGCTCTTGACCGGTTTTTTAATAGATAGAGTGATTTAAGAGGAAGGTTTATATGTATAATACATGCCCGGGAGAAGCCGCGGGCAAATGCTAGTCATTTATAAATGGTTTGTTTTTAGAAAAAAAAAAAATACGTTTGTCAGATTTAGTGTTCACTGTCAAACTTAGAGACCGATCAGTGGTCATAACTAAATGTTAACGATGTATAAATTTGTTTTCTAAAATCTCTAAGGTATCCGAGGAATATTGGAGACATTGGATAATTTTCGTGAAGCTCGTGGCTAAGTAATAACAGCCGCGCGGGTCAATCCGTCAGGTTAAGCTACGCTTGCCGGGGTTGGTCAGTGGATGGGTGACCATCTTTACATACCGAGATACCTCCGTGCCTCGGAAAGCACGTTAAGCCGTTGGTCCCGGCTGTCATTCGTGGATCTTTGACAGTCGTTACGGGTCGACAGAAGCCCGAAAGTCTGACAACCAGTCTTACCAAGGGGTATCGTATTACCCAGTAACTGGGTTGTGGAGGTCAGATAGGCAGTCGCTCCATGTAAAATACTGGTATTCAGCTGCATCCGGTGAGACTGGAAGCCGACCCCAACATAGTTGGGAAAATTTAAGGCTAGGCAGATTGATTGATTGGATAACTTCTTCCAGCAATTTATATTTTGAGCTAAAATGTGGCGTTGTCCATTCTCATCGCAATTCTTCATTCTTGAAAGTATTTATCCAGTATTGAACTTATCTTCATTCAGCATCATAATGATATGACTATATTTATGTATATGCTATACTATACTACAGTCTTACCAAGGGGTATCGTATTGCCCAGTTACTGGGTTGTGGAGGTCAGATAGGCAGTCGCTCCATGTAAAATACTGGTATTCAGCTGTATACGGTTAGACTGGAAGCCGACCCCAACGTAGTTGGGTAAAGGCTAGACAGATTGATTGATTGATGATATGACTATATTATATTATTAAATTTTATGTTTTTAAATAGTAAAAAGTAGATGCAAGCGATACTGATTTCCCATGAGGGTTGCCTTTGAGCTGATAATTAAGTTCGATACAATTAAGTAAATACTTATTACCGTAAATACAATATACAAGGTGTACCTAATTTAAATAATGCACAACCAGTCATTTTACTTCATTATGAACAACTTTTACTATGGGACGAAACAACATATTTATGTTCGCATAACTCGTCAAAATGTAGGGAACAGCTGATTTTTTTTCGCGATTTCAAGTTTTGGTCCCATACTAAAAGTTTTTCATAAAGATGAGTACAAAGAAAGAGTTTGTGCGTTATTTAAATTACACCTCGTTTAACAAAACTATCTACTTAATACCGTGTCTATCTACCGGCCTGTCTTTTCCCAACTAAGTTGGGGTCAGCTTCCAGTCTAACCGGATGCAGCTGAATCCAGTATTTTACATGGAGCGACTACCTATCTCACCTCCACAACCCAGCAACTGGATAATACGACACCCTTTGGTAAGACTGGTGGTCAGATTTTCGGTCTTCTGAGGACACGTAACGACTGTCAAAGACCCACGAATGGCAGCCGGGACCAATTCCGAGGCACGGAGGAGTATCGATATGTAAAGATGGTCATCCATCCATGGACCAACCCCGAAAAGCGTAGCTTAACCTGATGGATCAACCCGTGTGGCTGTTATTACTTAGCCACGAGCATGTAAAGGTACTTAAATACAGTTTGAAACTAATTAAGTATATCTCTGTAGCGAAACAGTTACAAATAATTTCACTTCGACAACTTTTTATAGTTTTTTGATTATTTTCCCGAAAGTGACAGAGTTTTACGATGCGATCTGCAGTTAACTCCTCGATCATAAATTGCAATTTAGGAATAAAGTTAGTACCCTCACGGATGAGTCGTGAATATATCTTGCTGAATTTACGATTAATAAAAACGTGATCAGTAGCGAATATTACTGGATACGGGTTTTTGTAATGAGAAGTTTTTGTGAAATTTGATTTTTTTGATACAA
This sequence comes from Cosmia trapezina, assembly GCA_905163495.3. Classification (NCBI taxonomy): domain Eukaryota; kingdom Metazoa; phylum Arthropoda; class Insecta; order Lepidoptera; family Noctuidae; genus Cosmia; species Cosmia trapezina. The sequence goes on along the minus strand of LR991028.1, from coordinate 27,578,993 downwards.
AGTTGTACATCAGTATTCTTAAAAGCTCAATGCATTTTGTATTTAGTTGATAAACTTTACAGGCATCGATAAATTCAAATTTCAAAATTCAAATTCAAATTTTTATTTCGGAAGATATTTCTATATCAAGTTAGTATTAACACTTACAAACACTATGTTAGTAACTTAGCTCAGATCTAAAATCTAAAAGAAAACCAAAATTAAAATCAAAATAATACTTAACCCCTCAAGTGTCTGAGTTTGGCTGATTTTAGACCCATAACCCCTGCGAGTGGGGAGGGTTGGGGGTTAGTTGCGAACCCCATAGGTTCACAACTACTGATAATGATATGTCTTCCATCGGATGATGTTTTTTTACGTTTATATATACGTGATCTAAGCTTATATACATATTATGTAAAGTTTTGTCCTTTTGCACACTTGGGGTGCATTTGACACGCGGGGGGGGAGGGGAGGTTAGCTGCGAACTCCATAAGTTCACAACTAATGGTTTGATTGGTTTTCCATCGGATGATGTTTTTTTACATTTATATATACTTATGTGATATAAGCTTATGTACCGAACAAAAAAAGTGTTTTTCTTATGCACACATGGGGTGCATTCGACACTTGAGGGGTTAATCAGAATCATAATTAAAATCAAAATAATAATCAAAATCAAAATTAAAATTAATCTCAAAATCATAGTTAAAAATTAAAAAATAATAAAAAACAAAATAAAATTAGAAAACAAAATTACAATCGGAAATAAAAAAAATAACCAAAACAATATTAAGTAACATTAAATGAAAAATTAAATCTGAAAACCAGTATCCAGGTCTAATTTTTAAAGACAACAGACGATACAAAACATGTGTCTCTTTGAGAACACTTTATCTGGAAGTTATACCTACTTATTAAGGTGATTATATTATTTTTTTTAATATGTACTAAAATCAACATCTGCCCACGACTTCGTCCGCGTGGATTTCAACTATATATCATAAAACATGCCAATGACACCCAGCAATAGTGTAGCGTTCTATCAGTGAAATAATTAGGGTATCTTACCAAAATGGTAAAAAGGAAACCATATGGTGCGACTCAGTCTGACTGTCTGTCTGTCCGTCTGTCATAGCTGGATATCTCAGGAACTAGTCATCTAAAACTGTTCCAAATTTCAAGAACTATCATTACTATCAACTTGAAATTTGGAACAGTTTTGGATGACTTTGTCCAACTATTTTCTATGAAAGAAATACATTTTTTTTTGCAACATCTGAAAAGGGGTCTTAAAAATTCGAAGTAGGGCGTGAGCATGTGGGGTATCATATGAAAGAACGTTGTTTGCACATTCTCAAACATTTTTTTTTTAGGCAGCATTGTTTTCGACTTTTGATGAAATATGTAAAAAAGATACCGTTCTCACCCTTATCTCCAAAGTTTGCATAAAGAAAAATCTGAAATTATTCTAAGTGATAGAAGTCTATGTAAATATTACAGGAAAAATAAAACGATGTCTCTAATAGCACACTTTTTAAGAAATCGGAACGGAACCCTTTTAGAGAATACTTCTTACAAACAAACAGACATATTTAGCTGTAAATAATACTAGTTCAGAAAAACTCTACTAGTAGCAACCTCCATCTAAGCATCGCTAACAGCTATTATTTATGTGCTCTATTATTAAACAACCAACATCATTAAAACAAACTAAGTTAACAACCTTCAAGAATCACTTATCGTAACCAATATCAATAAGTTAAATAATTAAATTCGTAGAACGATGTCCCCTCACTTAGCGGGCGCCATTATAAAAATAATGCGCGTGCGCAGCTCTCCTTTCACGCGCACCGACGATTATCGTAAACGCGACGTGACGCAATTGTATCGATATTTGATGCGCGTGAGACTGTTAGCTGAATTTGTGCGAGTTTTCATTTTGTAACGAAAACTTTACGTAGTTCGTATTTTTCGTATGAAATTAAGAAAAGATAATTATTAAAAATTATGAACTCGTGGCTTAGTAATAACAGCCGCACGGGTCGATCCATTGGGTTAAGTTACGCTTGCCGGGGTTGGTCAGTGGATGGGTGTCCATCTTTACATACCGAGATTCCTCCGTGCCTCGGAAAGCACGTTAAGCCGTTGGTCCCGGCTGTCATTCATGTATTTTTGACAGTCGTTACGGGTCGTCAGAAGCCCGAAAGTCTGACAGCCAGTCTTACCAAGGTATATCGTATAACCCAGTTACTGGGTTGTGGAGATCAGATAGGCAGTCGCTCTATGTAAAATACTGATATTCAGCTGCATCCGGTTATACTGGAAGCCGACTCCAACATAGTTGGGAAAAGGCTAGGCAGATTGATTGTAGGAAATTATGAAAAGTTAGAGCTAAGAAAATATAGGTATCCGAATAAGACAAATCTGAAATTAATCGAACATGATTAGTAAAAAAGTCTGCCTGTATGTATCTTTTTACTTGTGATTCGTTCATCAAAATATCTGCGTCAACCTGCCAATACAGTTTCCATTAAAACTCGTCATCGATTTACCAATAACTTCATAGGTTTGGTAGGTTCATAGGTCTCTAAAAACCAAGTGAGCATCTGGGTATTCAAATGTTTGTTGCGCGGCACACTATTTTCTCATCCAAAATATATGACGATTAGTGACGTTCTGGTTTTTCATACAAGCAAAGATAATATGAAATGTGACACAACCGTTACTACACGTCGACGTTGCGAATGTCGCGTAATTAGAATGTATGTGTGTGAGTAGCCTTAAAAAGTGTACAACAAAACTAACGTGGAGTGGCGCTAGCAGTCCGAAAATTTAAAGTGATACGGCGCGATGACGTAGCTTGAAGGAATTGGTATAGGCCGCAGCCGTTTATACACGTTCTTTAAAGAAAGACATATTTTTTGCTGACGTGATTAAACGTTGTGTCAAATAGCGTTTATCAAATTTTACGTATTATAATGTCGCTCCGCTCAAAGTGTTAAAATCTATCATTTCTAGAATCCACACACAAATTAATGTTACTAATGCTGTTTGAAATAACGATAGAACGAACGATTAAAAACCGGCCAAGTGCGTGTTGGACCACGCACAATGAAGAGTTCCGTAGTTGAAAAGAATTTATCCCAAAACCCAACATAACATTGTAATCTCAATTTTTTATATGTGATATAATTACAAATAAATAATTATATTTTAATTTTAATATAAATTGTGCTGTGAGACCTTCTTGTCAAATTTCTTGAGTCTAGGTTAGAGGGAAGTATCCCATAGGTTTTGATTTATTTGCGAGTATCAAAATATGTCGCATAAATGGCCGTATTTTTGTATTAAGTTGACATAGAAGCTTGATTTTTTTAGAGCCTCAAAGGACTATGTACAGTCAACGGCCACAAGTCCACTTACACCGCAATGACCAGTATCGCCTGCGCTATACGGGAAGCGGCGCTTATACCTATACGGGCTGCGGCGCCGAAGAAGGTCTTATGTAAACTAATATTGCTATTCCATAGTTTTGTGAGATTGCTAGTCGACTTCTGGCTGCTACTGTACCTACGTATATGATATGAATTTCAACTGGTACACCTTTACGCGTTCCTGAGAAAAAGGGTCTTGTCAGACAGGTAGACAGACAGACGGACAACCAAGTGATCCTAAAACGGTTTCGTTTTTTCCTTTTCAAGTACGGAACCCTGAAAAACAAATAAATAACACTAGTTAAGGTAATAAAAAGAGAATGCCACAATACCTGACGCAATACAATCACTTTTTACAAATTCCCGCAAACAAATGGAAACGTGCAAAAATCAGGTCAGATCCGAGCGTGTCAAAAGTCGAAAGGATCGCTGTTCTCAACGTCAATTTAAAAGTCGTAAAATGTTTTTATTGTGTAAATAACCACTGAAACATTATATTTTGTATGAAAGTCATCGGATAGTCGCCAAATCCTCGTTGATAATCAGTTGTAATATTACGTATGTAGGTTAGTATCTGTTTAAAATTAAAATTAATAAGTCCCAAGGTGATACGGTATTCGCATCGTAAAAATATTTGGGCAATTTAAGTTGGTGAGAAAACAATTTATTTGGTAATGTTGCTTTTCGGTTACTTTTCAATCTGTTGGTGGAACGATATTTGATTTTGTCGATGATCAAGCCTATAAGTGCTCAACTTTCAGTGAAGGATACCTATTAATATCAATATCATTTCGATTATTATTTTGCAAGTATTCGATTGATGATTTTCCAACAGTTTTTATATGAAAGGAGACAAATGGAGCTCGTGGCTAAGTAAAAACAGCCACACGGCTCGATCCATCAGGTTAAGCTATGCTTGCCGGGGTTGGTTCGTGGCTGGTTGACCAACTTTACATACCAATACTACTACGTGCCTCAGAAAGCACGTTAAACGGTTGGTCCCGGCTGTTATTCGTGGATCTTTGACAGTCGTTACGGGTCGTCAGAAGCACGAAAGTCTGACAACCAGTCATACCAAGGGGTATCTATACATTACAGTTACTGGGTTGCGGAGGTCAGGTAGGCAGTCACTCCATGTAAAATACTACGGTTAGACTGGAAGCCGACCCCAACATAGTTGGGAAAAGCCTAGGCAGATTGAGTGATTGATTATGAAAGGAGATAAAATTATGCTCTCCGATCAGCAAAATATTTTTGTGGATCACGTAATTGTAGGTAGATTCCTATACTCTTACGTAATTTAATGACATAAATCACCAAAAACAATGGACACATTAATCACCGCTCACTTCCATTGCTGGTGATAGTAACAAAACGGTTACAAATCATCACAATGATAGTGTTGCCGAAAAGTTCTCTGTTTACAACAATTAAAGGTAGAGGTCGTCCCTGTCACTCGCTCAACCGAGTCGTGATGCATGGGTTCATCATACTAGCTGGGTTTTTAAAATACATGACTTCTTCGGCTGAGAGAGCCTTCGTGTGATCGTGGTTTCGGTCAGTGTTATGGCTAGTGTAGTAAGAAACTCGAGTCTTGGAGTCTTATTATTTTAATAAAACTTGAGCTGTTTTTGAAGACTCGAGTTTTATAAATAAAACTTAGAGCTCAAGTCCTTCAGAATTTGGAGTCTTTTGTAAAAAGACTTGAGTCCTGCCAAAAAGAACTCAAAGTGTCTAAACACGCTATGCCGAAGTTACGCGACCGAAGTTCGGCACGATTACGCCTGCAATGCTATTTGAATTACTGACGACACACTATGCCGAAATTACGTTGCGTTCTAGCGTACAGCCGAACTTCGGTCGGGCGTAAGTTCAGCGGTAATTCGGCGGCAACGTACACATTAAACGCGACCGAAGTTCGGTTCGATTGCCGAAGAAGATCCGGGGCGGGGAGCAGCGGGAGGCAGGCACACAAAGTTGCGCAACTGAAGTTCCGCCGCGTAAGTTCGGCACATATGGTGTGTCATATCGGCCGAACACGTCGGAACGTAACATCAGCCGCGGAACTTCGGTCGCGTAACTTCGGCATAGTGTGTTTAGACACAAAGACTGAGTCTTCTTTTGATTATGTTATTTGCGTTGAATGCAATTTAATTGTTACAAATTTTTATTGTGCGATTTATTTTCAATCAGTACTTAAATAAATATGGGTGACGATATAAAATATCACCCAGTATTACTTATTATAATAATACACCAACTCGAGTTCATGACTCAGTCTAGCTCAAAGAAATTAAAATACTCGAAAGGACTCAGAAGACTCAAAGGACTCGGACTCATGTGACTAACGAGACCTACACTCGTATTTATAGTTCAAGCATTGATTATTACCAATGACGATTGGTAAGTATTAGGAATCGGGATTATTTCAACCAAACATAACATCTAATTCTAACTAATATTATTTATTGTTCCGTTAATTGGTAAGTCCCGATACCCAGAATAGTAACCGACACACTCTGACGTAAGGGAGCAGGTTGCCTTTGATTTACGTGTCTCTTGCTCCTCCCAGATCAAGTAGACTTTAAGTTCGAGGTACTTATGTATCTAGTTATCTACTTTTGATGTTAAACTACAGACTGATCTAGAAGACGGAGAACCTTTTCTGTTGGCTACTGTCTGGTAAGAAGAAACTGCCAGCACTTTGCTTTTTAGGGTTCCGTACCTCAAAAGAAAAAAACTGAACCCTTATAGGATCACTTTGATGTTGGTCTGTCTGTCTGAGACTCTGTCAAGACCCTTTTTCCCAGGAACGCGTAGAGGTATCAAGTTGAAATTAATATCAAATACGTAGGTCTGTAGTTCGTTGGAGCTCTAAAAAATCAAGCTTCTAAGTCAACGCAATAAAAAGATACAGCTATTTATGTGACATATTTTGATACTCACAAGTAAATGAAAACCTATAGGGTAGATTGACCTAGAATCATGAAATTTGGCAAGAAGAAAGTTCTCACAAGAAAAGTCAAGGAAAAAGACCAAAAATCCTTAATTTGTTATTTATTTTTGTTGCCAAATGTGCCAGCTCTTAGTGACTCTTAATCATAATAGAAAACCTAATGATGGTTGCTGCTAAATCCACGTCAATCTAATTGCTAATTGGAATAAAATCTATCTTTCAACGTCTAGTGCTGTTATCTTTAGTCGTCCATATGCTATTCCATCTTAAGATTAAAAATAAAATATTTTACAAATAAAATAAAAGGCTGAAAACTTCTGAAGGATGAAACTGACTCTCGTACCCATCCCCAAGTTAAAACACAAAAATCAACAGTCTTACACAAATATCCCAGATCGAAAACTTTCAGGAAGTCTATTGACCTACAAACTTTTCGATTTGAATCTAAAATACTGTCAATTTAGATCTAAAGTCTTTAAGTTTCGGTACCAAAAGTTTTCAATTTAGTTTCTTAGGAAATTATAAGTTTTGTTAATGTTTGAGATGGTTCCAAAACAAATATTTGCGTCTGATACAGTCTGGTAGAACTCCAAAATATTCAGATTTAACAGGCAGGTTCAATGTCCATGAAGAAGGATAGTAACATGTGTACACGGTGTAAGTGTAAACAGTGGCAATCATTTAAGGGGTCATTGTACTCATCATTATGAACAACTTTTAGTATGGGACCAAACCTGAAATCGCGAAAAAATTCTGCTGTTCAGTACAATTCATAATTCGTCAAAAATGTAGGGAACAGCTGATTTTTTTTTGCGATTTCATATTTTGGTCCCATAGTAAAAGTTATTCATAATGATGAGTACAATGATCCCTTAAAAGATTCGAACTGTTTACACTTACACCCTGATGGATATTGCATTAAATATGCAATTAATTATAAATCATTGCTCATACTTTTAGCACTGCTTAAAAGATATTGCAAATGTTTAATACGTTTGTGTTTTTAAATTTTCTGAAGTTAAGTAACTTAAAATCAGTTAAAATCTTGTTTAGATTTACAAAAATAAAAGTCATTAGTATAATATTACATTAATTTTAATTATTTTAATACAACTGTGAACTAAGTTTTTGGTAGAAAGCGGCGGATTAAGAGCGTTGTTGCATTTTTCATACGTAAATCGAGAACTTGGGAGATTTTGAAGTGATTTTGGTCACATAATTTATTTTTTTAGCTTCTTTTGACTTCAATCATCGTAATTATCATATATTTTTATTTAAAGTCTATTAAAAAAAACTTGTTCAAATTGAATTATTGACTACGAAAACAGTCGATTTCGAAGGCGCGATTTCCAGATGACGCGCGAAGGCTCAACTTTGAAGTAATCTTACACCAATTATTACTACTAATTAAGAAGGTAAAGTGGTATTCATTCGAAGAGGCATATCCTGAAATTTAAAATGCATTGAGAAAAGTTTGATTTTTAATTCATTAACTTGTATTTTAATCACGTCTAAGATAATCAAAAATCGAGAAATCGACTACAAAAAAACACGTCATTTCTCAGAATCTAAAATTCATTTGGCAACACAAATCATTTTATACGTAAGAAGAAAGATTGTAGTATATATGTGTAAAAAATAAAATATATCTGTCTTCAATCATTTACGAAAATAATTTTTTAAAGTGAGTATAAAATCGGGTGCATCGAACGGCCTAAGTCAGTCGCGCTCTGGCGCTCGTCGACGCAGGACCTATGTCGGTTGACCTCCCGCCGCCGCGCATGCGCCTCGCGTGATATATAGTAAATTGTAGCGCGACTAAATATTTTTAATCCTTTCATTTAAGTAATATTTTAAGAAGCTAACGTGGTAGGCACACTTACTTTAGGAGAATTATGTTACAATTCTTGAATTATGTTGTATTACTTGTAATATTGATATTGTAATTACAATATCAATAATACAATATAATTTGGTCAAAATGTAAATCGCAGATGGTGGCTGCGAAAATTTTTAAATTTTTCGTCATGGGGATCGTTCCCATTGTTCTCGAGGATGCTAAAGCAGATAGTGACGTTAAAATGTAAATCCAAGATGGCGGCTGCGAACATTTTAAAATTTTTCATCATGGGTATCGTTTTCATGGTTCTTGTGGGTGCTAACGTCGATAGTGTAGTCAAAATGTAAATCCAAGATGGCTACAAGAATTTTGGATGATGAATATGGAGAAAAAATTTATATCAGATTTTTATTTGAAATCTCTACTGCCACAATCTCTATTGTGGATCCGTGACAAAGGAGACGGAAACCATGTCGTATAAACTTGGGCCTGGGCCTGGGTTGTAAAAAGATGAAATTGGTGTCAATTTATAGCTACTATATTATCAAACCATCACTGAACATTTTGCGGATTTTTGCGGTCTGAGTTCCGAGTTAAAAGAGATGTAATAAAAGTGAGGTTACATACCGATCTACATATAGGTACTTAACAGCTGATTTTTGAAGTTCTTCAGCTCGACGACCACGTAAACTACAGCCTCTAGTCACTTTGCCACAATTTACACAACGATCCATGGTGCCAATATGAAATCGGTAGGCTGGTCGTAATATACAAAATAACAAGTTCAAGTCCAACGTTTATGCGGGGTTCTCCGTACCGTGTCCGGTGTGGTAGCAAGGTTCGTACAAGAAGCAAGATCAGAAGTCCACAGAAAGAAAACAGGGGTCGAGGAAAACATCAATAAAACTATGGGAAATACACTCAAATCGCGACCGCACTAAACGATACTAAACGAGTGAGGCATAGATAAAGGCACTATATAAAGGTGTGTCCAAATATAGGGCGGCATTTGAGCGCGGCTGCCACGCGCGGCTAGCCGCGCTCTGATCGGACAAGGGCCGCGCGGGGCGGTGTTGAGCGTAGTATATCTTCTCATCTCACATCAGTGATGACCTCTGGCACTGAAACGTGCTCGCTCACAACATAATGGGTCTCAATCATAATCAGCCTATAATGTTCCCACTGCTGGGACACAGGGCTCCTCTCGGTGAGAGGGAGTGGGCCGTAATACACCACGAGGACCCAGTGCGGGTTGGTAGATGTCACATGTCTTCGAATTTTTGGTTCTAGGCGGTTTCCTCACGATATTTTCCTTCACTGTTTTGAGAGTAGTGGTGATGAAATTATTTACACAAAGTGCCTGCCTGAGTTCGAAACCATGACCTACTCGTATGTCGGGATCGTTACCATTGGGCCACCATTGCATTGCTCTCATGGGCCGCATAGTGCAGTCAATCATCCCTTCTACGATGATTGATTCACTATCGGCTTCATCCTCGAGAACTATGAAAACGACATCCATGACGAAAAATTTTAAAATCTTCGCAGCCGCCATCTTGGATTTTAATTTTGACTTCACTATTGGCTATAGTCGAAATCGAAAACTATGAAAACGATACCTATACAAATCCTTATCACTTACCACTGACGTGCGACGTGTGGTCGACTGTATAGTCATTAGGTCGACTGGGCACGTACAATACCTGCCTAAACCTAGGCTAATAAACATTATAAAACCAACCCCACACGAACGCAGCAGTACTATTATTTATTCTGTGGCAGCGGGTTGACCTATCTATTTGAAATTTGAAAACAGTAAACCAATCATTTGCGCATGAGGCGGCTTTATGTATTTATGTATTATTGTTGGTTCAAATTCAACTGTTTTATGAACTTGATGCGGTTGCTAAACCTATAATGCCGCAAGAAAAATAAAAAATTATAGCTAGCGCGTGGCGTCTTTATCTACATTGAAATAGGGCTTAAATTCAACTGTTTTACACAAAAAAACAATGATTTTGGTCAAAAGATGGTTCCGCTGTTAACAAAATTTTATTCTGATTGTGTTCTCCCAGAAATTATAGATCCAAGGAAAAGTCGATCGATCTCCTTAGACAAATACTTTTATAAAACTTCAATTACTTATTAGTATACAAATACACATAAACAAATAAGTAAAATGAGTTTAGTTTTTATAAGTACCTACATAATATTATTTTTTCATCCATATTTGTCTTTTGTATAAATTTAATTAAAATACACTAATAACGTATTGTGGACAGTCTTTTTATTTTCTCCGTAAACCTCTAGCTTTTACTAAGACTGTGACTAATTTGGAAAATGCCTACGAACACCTTGTGAATACGGATGCGTCTTTTTTGAATACGTACAGGGACCCAAACCTGCTGGCGGACGCGATGATAGCTATGATTAGGGCTTCGCTCCTCCAAAATACTAAGATTGTCTCGCTCTCTAGCTCTAAGCGTACTCTGAAGCCCTGGATAACCATGGGAGCCCTAAGATGTATTAGGTTTAGAAATAAATTGCAGCTCCAGTCGAGGAGAGACCCTTTTAATGTTATCTTGATCATAACATATAAGCGTTACCGTACTTTTTGTACTAATCTTATTAAAAAACTCAAAAGGCAATATCATAAGAACCAAATTTCAATATCTGCGAAAAATCCTAAGAAACTTTGGAGTAAGATAAATGAAATAACCCATTACAAAAAACCTAAGACATCTAGTGTAAACCTACTTCAAATCACACCGTATCCTCTCGACTCGTTAAACCGTGTGAACCACTTCTTTGTTACTATCGGGAAAACACTGGCGGAAGAAATCTTGACTCTAACTGGGCAAGGGTACAGACCCGCTTCTAGCACTTTAAATACACCAACTCAAGCCAACTCATTTGTGCTATTGGAGACTGATCCGGCAGAAGTTGACGGTACACTCATGGCACTCGACTCAGCAAGTGCTTCGGGTTGGGATGGTATATCTGTGAGTTTCCTTAAGTTGTCTCGACACTTTGTAGTTCCTCTCATTTGTAAGCTAACCAACCTGTGTTTTGAAACGGGCATATTTTGTGATGCGTTGAAACGATCTATCATCACGCCTGTGCACAAGGGTGGGGACAAGAATGATGTAAACAATTACCGACCGATTTCTGTCTTACCGTCCCTTTCAAAAATAATAGAAAAAATATTAAATAAAAGGCTTACAAATTACTTAAATAAATATAACATTCTGTAACTTGTTTGTTCTTTTGTAACTTATTATACAATAAATTATTCTTATTCTTATTCTTATTCTTATTCTTTCCGACTCACAATATGGTTTTAGACAGGGGCGGTCAACTCAGGATGCTGTAATTGCGTTAACGTCTGAAATCACAGCTAAGGTAGACAAGGGATACAAATGCATTACGGTGTTTCTAGACCTGAAAAAGGCTTTTGACACTGTATCTGTTCCCATCCTTGTGCAGAGACTTGAGGCTATAGGGATCAGAGGCAAGGCTCTTTCGTTATTTGACAGTTATCTCCGGGGAAGGAAACAACAGGTTAAGGTGAGTCAGTCGTATAGCAATGAGGAAAATGTTGTTTTTGGCGTTCCGCAGGGCTCCGTGCTCGGCCCGCCACTGTTTCTGGTGTATATTAACGAGCTTTGTAAACTACGAAACAGTGGCGGGAAAATTTTCTCTTATGCGGACGATACGGCTATTGTATACTTTGGCGACACTTGGGAGGAGGTACGTAGTAAGGCCGAACAAGGGTTAGTTGTCATAGATAGGTGGCTCAAAGAAAACTTGTTAACCCTTAATATTTCTAAAACAAATTACATCTGTTTCTCTCCAAGTGCAAGGTCTAAAGCACGTACTAATCTCAACATTCGTATCCATATGTGTGCAAAGAGCTTGGATCAGGTTTGTGACTGCATTCCCATCAAACAATTACCGTCTGTAAGATACTTGGGAGTTATAGTCGACGAGTGTCTAACGTGGCACTCGCATGTCGAGGTTATTATGTCGCGTGTTAAAAAATTTATTTGGATTTTTAAAAATCTACGACATGTGATGCCTCAAAAGACGCTCAACAACATTTACATAGCACTCGCGCAGTCTGTAATCACATACTGCATACCTGTTTGGGGTGGGGCTACAAAAACTAAGTTTCTGGAGTTAGAAAGAGCCCAAAGATCACTATTAAAAGTAATGTATTTAAAGCCATATAGATATCCCACAATTGATCTTTATAGAGTTTGTGGCCAACTATCGGTCAGGAAACTATACCTCTTAAATATTATTCTATTTTTGCATAAATACCTTCCAGTTAACCAAGAGAGACAGGCTAGGAGAAGAAATGATATTGTGGCGTACTCTCCGGGGGTACGCACGGCTTTTGCGAGACGTCAGTATGTTTGTCAATCAGCATACTTATACAATAAAGTTAACTTAAAATTACAGTTCCACCAAGAGGTCTCGCATCAATGCAAAAAAGTTATAACCGATTGGCTTAATACTCTAACTTATGAGGAGACAGAGCAACTTTTGGTCAGAATTGTATGAGATGCTTGGATTCTTTACCATAATGTAACACTTTGTGTTTACAGGAAACACGAAAACTCAAATATAATACACACTAACGCACTCACGCATACACAAACATAAACACACCCTCACACAACCTCGCACTCACACACTCACACACACACACACACACACACCCACACACACACACACCCACACACACACAAAATCGTACACAATTTTATTTCACATATCACATACAATTAAACACTACACAGAGCTAATAGCTAACTATTTTTCTAGGACATTGTTTCTTTTTATTGTTTAAATCAGTACCTTCTTTAATTTTATGTTTTTAAACTTTTTAAATTTTTGTTTTGTTTTATATAGTCTCAATTCCGTCTAACATCCTGGGAAGGAGCGAGACAGCCCCAACACGAGTATTCATAATAACTTACTGGGGCTGTTTCATTTAAAATTCCGAAATGTAACCGTTTGAGACCAAATAAACCATTTTTTTTTTTTTTTTTTTTTTACGCCATAGCTACAGATCAAGATCGTTTAATCGTCGTAGCTTCGCAACTGTGTGCCGTACATGAGGAAAAACGCACACACGCGCACTCGCTACGCGGCGTCGAGCGTCAGATGTTTAAAATCCGAGTGCGAAAATAGGGAACCACACTCTTAACGGTATTTCAATATGCACAAACGAAACTGCATGACATTTAATGTATTAGGCACTCAAAAAGTGAAAATTGAAAATTTTGTAGTTAGTAGAAATTGTGAATTAAGGCAACGTATTATTCGTACGTATTATATTTATTTTTGGCTAGATAAAGAATAGATTCACGTAGGTCAAAGGCCATTTTTATACGAAAGTCAGTCAAAACTAACCACAAAATCTCCTAATATTACATCACATAACTAACAATGACCGAACAGTCACTTTCTACCATATTTTATGAAGAGGCGTTGATATTGCGTATCTGGCCTATTGTTTCATAAGTTATTACTTTCGTATACCGTAAGATAAAGTTGTATGTGGTTACGTATTTCATCGGCGTATTAAATAGAAAACGTAAAAATGTACGTTATGTAATCTGGGAGGAATTGATGGAACATAGGTTTCCTAAGACTGAGGAAATGAAATCAGGGAATGCTATACAATGTCAAAGTAAAGTAGATAGCAAAACTCAACATACGTGACGGGTATCGATAGGTAAACGAGATAAAACAAAAAAAAACCGGTCAAGAGCGAGTCGGACTCGCGCACCGAGGGTTCCGTTCCGATTTCTGAAAAAGTGTGCTATTTAGAGACATCGTTTTATTTTTCCTGTAATCTTTACATAAAATTCTATCACATAGAATATTTTCAGATTTTTCTCTGTGCAAACTTCGGAGATAAGGGGGCCCCCCCCCCCTCTCGGTATTTTTTTTACATTTTTCATCAAAAGTCGAAAACTATGCGGCCTAAAAATAAATAAAAAAATGTTTGAGAATGTGCAAACAGCGTTCTTTCATATGATATCCCACATGCCCTAGTAGCCCCACTTTGAATTTTTAAGACCCCCTTTCAGTACCTGTTACAAAAAAAGTATAAATATTTATACTTCGTTCTTATTTGCAAAATAGTTAGGTAAACGTCATCTAAAACCGTTCCAAATTTCAAGTTGATAGCATTAGTAGTTCTTGAGATATCCAGCTGTGACAGACAGACAGACAGACAGACAGACAGACAGACTGAGTCACACCATAAGGGTTCCTTTTTTACCATTTTGGTACGGAACCCTAAAAACAAAGTGATTTGATGATTTTTAGGGTTCCGTACCAAAATGGTAAAAAAGGAACCCTTATGGTGTGACTCAGTCTGTCTGTCCGTCTGTCCGTCTGTCTGTCTGTCTGTCTATCTATCTGTCTGTCTGTCTGTCTGTCACAGCTGGTTATCTCAAGAACTACTAATGCTATCAACTTGAAATTTAGAACAGTTTTAGATGACGTTTACCCAACTATTTTGCAAATAAGAAAGAAATAAAAATGTTTATATATTTTGTTCAACAGGGACTGAAAGGGTCTTGAAAATTTAAAGTGGAGCAACTATCTATATGTGGTATATATATATGTGGGGTATCATATGAAAGAACGCTGTTTACACATTCTGAAACCATTTTTTATTTTTTTTTTAGGCCGCATTATTTTCGAGTTTTGATGAAAAATGTAAAAAAAAATACCGTTCCCCCCCCTTATCTCCGAAGTTTGCAAAGAGAAAAATCTGAAATAATTTTATGTCATAGAAGTTTATGGAAACATTACAGGAAAAATAAAACGATGTCTCTAAATAGCACACTTTTTCAGAAATCGGAACGGAACCCTCGGTGCGCGAGTCCGACTCGCTCTTGACCGGTTTTTTTTTTCGGCGTCGTTTGGAAAATCGGTTTTATTTTATCGTTTTTAGATGTCGATAGGTATAGATGGATGAGGAGCTTGTGGCTAAGTAATAACAGCCATACGGGTCGATCCAACAGGTTAAGCTACGCTTGCCGGGGTTGGTCTGTGGATGGGTGACCATCTTTACATACTCCTCCGTGTCTCGGAAATCACGCTAAGCCGTTAGTCCCGGCTGTCATTTGAGGGTCTTTGACAGTCGTTACGGGTCGTTAGAAGACCGAAAGTCTGACAGTCTTACCAAGGGGTATCGTATTAAACAGTTACTGGGTTGCGGGGGTCAGATAGGTAGTCGCTCCATGTAAAATACTGGTATTCAGCTGCATCCGGTTAGACTGGAAGCCGACCCCAACATGGTTGGGAAAAGGCTAGGCAGATTGATTGAGATGTCGATAGGTACCTACTCACCACGTTTGTGAAGTTTACACAAATAAAAACAGATTTTTATTGAACTGATATTTCAAGTTGATTATTATACTGCCTGTTAGGTATGTGGACTTTCACTAGGTAGTAAATTTAATTTTATCTGGTATACCAAGCTTGAAACTTCAGGCTAGTGATAGAAAGCCATGAAATGTCAATTAGTACCTATACTTAAATAACAAGGGTCCTTCAAATATTTTTTTTTAGTAGCCATAATTTCCCCACAGTTGGGCAAAGGCGGCGTTTTAGTAATAATAACAAAAAATAAAAAAAAAGTATTACGAAGTATAATTTTAAATATGTTAAGTAAGTACTAATTTTATATTCATAAACAATCATGTCTTCAAAGAAAACATTTTTTTTTTCTTTTTTTTCTTCTTGTACCCCTGTGGTGTAGTGTATTAGTGTACCTATGTGTAGTCTAAGCACATTTATTCATGTATTAGTATTAAGTTAGAGTCGCAATAAACCTCTCGTCGAGTATACACGTGTTTGATTGTATCCCGGTCACCCACACACTTCACTACTCTCTTTCCACCTCTCTCTGTCCAGAGCTGATTATGACCAATCTTTATTAAAGGAGTCCAGCTCTTCCCGCCATCTCCGTCTTCAAAATTTATCCCATAAGGATCAACTAAACTAGTCAATCAAAATGAAGTCGATTAAAATAGTACCTATAACCAAAATAACATGTTGCTATGATTAAAAGTACGCGATAAATCCAATGCTAGCTGAGTTGCTTAAAAAAATAAATGATTGCTCTGAACCATTTGGTTCCCAACAAGATCTCGTCAATCGATAACAATTTTGATAATTGACCCGATGATAAATACTTTAATATAAATATATTGATCTCATATATTAACATCACGCCTCCAAAATAATAATATATCTATCCCTAATCACTAGTATACATCAAAAACTTACAATTAATTAAAACAATAGCCAGCCCCTATTGCAAAGAGCTTAAAGTTTAAAATAAATCATTACTAAACTATTCAGAGAAAAGCTTCAGGCGCAAACGCACCGATTTATTCTACAATAATCCTAATCACATCTAAACCACACTTTAATACCTTATAAATAAAGATCAAAATCATTCACCTGTGTAATAGTTGAAACTTACCTTGCAGGTTAGAAATGTAACAAGCAATATCACACTCTAAATTCGACCTAAAACAATTGAAAATCGCTTGCACCACTTTCTAAGACCGATACCGTTCCAATGACAAGCTGAAAGCAACTCTATTTTTGAATAGCTAAGGTATATTTTTTCATGTAAAAAGTGATTTATACATGAAGCACATAATATCAATCACAAATCAACATTGACACGGGCCTGCCCAGTCGGTATAGAAGTTAATTGTTGGCTGTGCACATTATCATTAGTTCGTAGCATCGTGCTGCGCCTGCGCAACCAGATAATATCTGCCGATTATAAATTTTAAGATGGTCAGTCGTATGATTGTGGTTGGGATCGGTATACATTCGATACGTGAGATGGGCAGTTTAATCAGGTATTGACTGTAGTTTAATTTCTGAGATGGGAGTATGGTTGAAGATGTATGGTCTCTTGGTCTATACAGCTGCGATCCTTTTATGGTTTTCTATTTTATTGTCATGAGCTAAGTATTGGGTATATCGACTAATTTGAGAAGATAGTTTAGCTAGATCGAAGAAAAGAGCATTTTGTTGTGGTACTTAGTAAAGGCCTTGATATGTTGTTTTCATTAATAAAATTTTAGTTTAATACTTGCGGGACACTAAACGCGTCGTCGCGTTGTGTCGTGTCGTTCAGTATTCTTGATTAAAATCCATAATTTTTTTAATACATCGATATAATTTTTCATATTTTATTTATGCAGATACCTACACTGGTAGAGACTTAACAGTGTACTTGGACTGCACTGTTCCTTAGGTATACGCAACAGTGCAGTCCAAGTACATTGTATTTACGCCTACTTCAGGTGTAGTAGGCATACATACCAGCACTTTTATTCATCTGGTGAATGCTGCGTATACCTGTAATAGGCACACATACCAGCACTTTTATTCATCTAGTGAATGCTGCGTATACCTGTAATAGGCATACATACCAGCACTTTTATTCATCTAGTGAATGCTGCGTATACCTGTAATAGGCATACATACCAGCACTTTTATTCATCTAGTGAATGCTGCGTATACCTGTAATAGGCATACATACCAGCACTTTTATTCATCTGGTGAATGCTGCGTATACCTGTAATAGGCATACATACCAGCACTTTTATTCATCTAGTGAATGCTGCGTATACCTGTAATAGGCATACATACCAGCACTTTTATTCATATGGTGAATGCTGCGTATACCTGTAATAGGCATACATACCAGCACTTTTATTCATCTAGTGAATGCTGCGTATACCTGTAATAGGCATACATACCAGCACTTTTATTCATCTGGTGAATGCTGCGTATACCTGTAATAGGCATACATACCAGCACTTTTATTCATCTGGTGAATGCTGCGTATACCTGTAATAGGCATACATACCAGCACTTTTATTCATCATAGTGAATGCTGCGTATTCTTGTAATAGGCATAAGTACGTATACCAGCACTTTTTCATCTAGTGAATACCAGCACTTTTATTTGTCTTGTTTTCTATTAATTCCTTATATATACCAAACTAGCTTCTGCCCGCGACTTCGTCCGCGTAAAATTTATTTTTTGCTCGACCCACCCCGTCGCATCGCATTGCCTACCCGCGCTATTACTTCGTTTTCACTTAGCGTTCTTTCAGACTTTTTTTCTTTTTGCTCGGCACCTAAGGGTCCTAGAGTGATGTTAAATATGCCTTCTATAAGATTTGGGCTATCATTAATGCAAAAAGATTTTTTAAAGTCCGACTGGTAGGATAGTTCCAGAGTTTAGCTCGTTTCTTCACCACATCCCCTTCCGCTACCTCTCCCTCCCCCTCTCACTCACTCTCACACCCCCTTCACCACTTCCCCTTCGCTCTCTCTCTCACCACCCCGTCCCCTCCCTCTCCCCTCTCCTCCACCTCAGGCTCACCAACCCCTCCCCACCCCTCAGCCTTCACCATGTCTTTCTCCTCTCCTCACCAATTCCTGCCCTTTCTCCCTGCGTCCATCATCCTCCCCCTCACACTCCTCACCACCCCTCCCTTGCCCCTCCCCCTCTAACCCTCCCGTAAGTTTTAAAAACTAATAATGACAAACTTAGGCAAATATTTGTGCCAAGTTTCAAGTCAATTAAAACCAAATGAATAACATTTTTCATGTAAATTGTATTCCCTGTTTTCACCCCCACAGGGGTGGAATTTAAAAAAATGGTTTGAGATATTTCCATAGCTTGACTCAAAGATTATTTACACCAATTTTCGAGTTAATCAAGCCACGCAGTAAAATCCTCCCCAGTGAAATTGACTACCCCTTTTCACACCTACCTTACCTTTTTCAGGTAGATTTTCGAAAAACCCTGACACACATTATTCTTTATTTTTGGTTTTAAGTATAAATACTGAGTTTTGAGTTAATCGGATTGCACGTTAAAATTTTTCCATACAAACTTTGAGACCCCCCAATTCCCCTTCAGGGGGTAGTTTAGAAAAACTAAAAATCACAAAAATCATAATTTAATTAGATAAATATTCGTGCCAAGTTTCAAGTTTATTAACTGAAGGAATAAGATTTTTCATACAAACAATATCCCCCCTTTTTACCCCCTTTAAGGTCGAATTTCCAAAAACCTTTTCTTAGCGGATGCCTAGGTCATAATAGCTACCTGTGTTCCAAATTTCAGCCCAATCCGTTCAGTGGTTTCAGCTGTATGTTGATAGATCCGTCAGTCAGTCAGTCAGTAAGTAAGTCAGTCAGTCAGTAACGCTTTCCTTTTATAGATATAGATAAATAAATTGAATCTATATATTCTGTTAATCTATTTTTAGGGCTGAGCTACCTAGCCTATACTGACGGAACTTACAACTTAGAAATACCCATACCAAATGAAGGAAGGTTTTCCTCCCGGTAAATTAAAGTCCTCGACAGCCAGGCAAGACACCAGGCGCACCCAGTACTCAAATAAATCATAGGTAGGTACATCTTGGAGTTTTCCTATAGCAGCCGTCAGCTTGCACTGACGGGCCGGTCCATATCCATTTGAATTTTGATGAGACACATTGCCATGACGGTTTCGGAATGATTTATTTTATCTATATTCTGTTCGGATTGATTTATTGTTATAGACTTTATTATTGTTCTTAGAAAAATCGGTATTTTTGTGGTAATTTTGCAGTTGAAGGAAAATATTTAAGATTCTTCACGAGAATTATAAGTCATCCTTTCAATGGGCTATTTTGTTAGTAATTAAAGATTTTTTAATAGTATTTGGAACAGAAGTCTCTATTTAGACTCGCTGTCTACCTATATTCTTCAGAAATTATGTGTCACATGATACATTTCTGAGGTCGGTTTTTACGTGTGGTTGGCGATCTTCGTGGTTGCCATCGGCTGAAGTCATCAGTGTGTTTAATTAGGTACCTAAATGTGAGCATATTCCTGTCACATGTGTCCGGTCTCTTAAGGTAGAACTAGTCGATATTTTTTCCATACAGAATTCTCCACTCCACTGTATTACATTGTGCATCCAAAGTTAAACATGATATCGTTTTGTCTCATTATCTATTTTGTCTGTATGGAAACAGAATAGTAAAATAAAAAGCCATTAAAAAGTTATGAACAAACAAAGATTCGTTTTTCTTCCTAATTTAACGCAACTTTGACTAGATAAGTAATAAAAGAAATATAAAATCTGCAAAACAAAGTCAGCGCCGACAAAGCTCAATTATCAAAGAGTCCAAAAAGTTTTATTTTTTAAGTTTTTTTTTTATTTGTACCTAATTGATTTATGCAGTGATTTTTTCATAAAACTCTATTTTCCATAGGACTTTTCGTAAATTTTTACGCGCTTGTTTTACTAGTTTTACTTTACCACTACTAACTTTTTATTTATTATTTTAGTAACATCTAAGTGCTCATCACTGATACCACTATCTCTGTCGGGTACGATGCCAGATGAGACAGCGTGCTTTTTGGTCAAGCCCACCAGTGAGTTCAAGCCCGCGTCTAGTTCAACCTTAAGGTAAATTTTTTATTTTTTGCCAGAGAAACTTTGCCTCCTCGTGGTTTCTGTGACTTTCCTTTATTTAATTTCATACCAATTTTCCAAATACCACGACCACAGGAGTCCACTAATACTCGTAACTCTAATGTGTACACTCAGACTCAATGAAGTTCAATCCCATCGTCCTCTTATCCAAATCACTGACCACAACAAACTTAGGTACCCTCAAATCAGAACAAAGGGCAGCAGCGGCCACCCATCCATCCGTCATACCTCGCCCGAGGTAAGGCAACGTTTTTGCGACCAGCCTTCTGACTGATCTATCTTTTTCCTACTCTCAGAAATCGTACCGATCGAATAAGAAGCAATTCAACATAATACTCCTAATATCCAAATTATTGACCACAACAAACCCAGGTACCTGCAGCCCATAACAAAGTGCAGCAGCGGGCACCCATCCATCCGTCATACCTCGCCCGAGGTAAGGCAACGTTTTTGCGACCGTCTGAATTGATGGCTGCACGTTATTGGAGGTGGGACTGAGATGTACAGCCGACTCGACTCGATATCAACTGATATAAGGCTAGCTTGTGATACCAGAGGTGCGGGCAGTTTTGATACTTGAATGGCTACTTCTACTAAATTTTGAACTAAAATATTTAGTTAAGATTTCAAGAGTGGTGGATCTAAGCGTGGTGTACATTTTTCTGGTAAACCCTGGATAGTCAACCGAGCTACCAATTTTTGACCACCAGACTTAGGCAACATTAGCTGAAGAACACACGATGAAGAAGCAGAATTTCAATCCCATCCAAATAACATAACCGGTGACTAGTTATAGCTTAGGTGGTGTTTACTTCTGTTCACATCGGGCGATTTTAACCTATTCCTGGCTGTTACATTTAAAGAGTTTTCTGAATTATTTGTCAAATTCGTAAGTAGTAATTTTTTTATGAGAGGTCAGCTTTTCAGTTCATAGGTACCCGTCAAACGTTATTTATATACTTATGAACTCCATAGGTTCATGTCAATGTGGGTTCGGTTGACATTTGTCCACGGAACCCCATTAGGATCACAACTACTGTAAGCCCACGGTCGCGATTGACTGATGGTATTTTACGTTTAATAAAATGACTAGCTTTTTCCCGCGTGGAAGTTTCAAGTCTATTAAATCAAGAAATACCAAAAAAAAACCAGCTGAAAACCAGCGCTGGGGCTCCATTTCGCATGGGGTCGCGGCATTATGCTGAGCGGTGGCCGTTTTGCGTAAATGTGACGCATATTTTCCCCCATATTGTATTTAAATAGTTATTTTATTTTATTGTAGTTTGTGTCATGTTTACCGCAAATAAACGTTTTTTCTTTCTTTCTTTCTTTCTAAATAAGATTTTTCATACAAACTTAAAAACATCTTAAAGTATCAAACCCCCTTGCGCGTACTATGCCGCGCAGACGGCACTACACTCGTATTACTACAAATCATTCAACCGGAGCCAGTCCTGAAATGTTTCCATTCTTTTATTGATTTATTCAGCATTATTATTAATTTTTACAAATAAATATAAAAATCCAATATGGCGGCTGCTTATGTTATTTATTAAAACGTTAAACTTACACGCCCAATCTGATAAGTATTTTATATTTATAGCTCATATTTTTGTTTCAATTTCGTTTTTTGTGTGTTTCAAGGTTGTTGAGGATGCTCTGTTGGTTAATTTAATGCTGATTTTGGAATAAAAAGAAACATGATAGATGTAAAATAAGGGGAAATGTACGAACCTAACATAGAGTGACTAATAATAATTTATTGTGATTCAACCGAAATTAGTTTTTATGCAAATTAATTAGGAATAAATGCTGCTTGTGATCCATTAAAAGAGGTCATCGTTTTAATGTCAAATTTATTAGGTACCATTTGGCTACCGATACAATTTTGTAAGTCAGTATTCTATACCTAACTCCAAACAAGAGGAATACACCTGATTTTACTAGACTAAACTGATAAAACAATTGATTATTAAGTTAAAAAGGTTAGACAGCAGTTGTTTCTTAAAACTTAAACATACAAAAATCAATCTGCCTAGCCTTTTCCCAGCTATGTTGGGGTGGGCTTCCAGTCTAACCGGATGCAGCTGAATACCAGTATTTTATATGGAGTGAGTGCCTATCCCAATTACTGGGTAATATTATACCCCTTGGTAAGACTGGTTGTCAGACTTTCGGGCTTCTGACGACCCGTAACGACTACCAAAGATCCACGAATGACAGCCGGGACCAACGGGTTAACGTACTTTCCAAGGCACGGAGGAGTCTCCATATGTAAAGATGGTCACCCATCCACGGACAACCCCGGCAAGCGTAGCTTAATCTGATGGATCGACCCTTATGGCTGTTATTACTTAGCCACGAGCTCCTTTAAAACTTAAACATACAAAGGAATCAATATAGCAAGAAGATACTGTTGCAAGAAGAAGCCCATTCAGAATTAAAAGCTGTAGTATGTGTAGATCGAACAGAATCAAATACTACAGTCTTCATACATTTCAAGCATACAAGTCTAAAGGTAAAATTTATAAAAGCCGAACCAATCGACAAACGCCATTCAAGTGTCGTGAATAATGTATTCCATATTGTTAAGACAATTTTCAGAGAGCGCCAAACTGAACAGAGATCACTATACAACCGAATAAAACACGCGTCTAAACAATATGTAGTTGTCACCGGTTGATAGGACCTGTCTTTCAAACTATCTAGTTTACTCTCCCATTTAAAAAATCATATCAACCAACCCTACTAAACGAAAAACACACTCTAACTTAGATATGGCAGAGCTCAATTCTAAACGACAAAGAACATTGACTTTCGTAGATGGAACAGCGTGTATAGGCGCAACCATATCCCGATACTTCCGATTAGCAATACCTTCGCATTCTACAGCATCCAATGCGCGTTTTCTATACTAGCTTTCAAGAAGTTTAGAATCAGAATCAGCAATGTATGTTGTGTTAGTAGAGGTGATAGTTTCGAAAACGTTGTTGATGTAATACAGTTCTGGTTTGACGTCTCAGGGGAGACGGCAGCTAGGTGTTGAGGTGATCCTGGGCTGGATAGATCAATGATATGTCAAAATCGTGTTATACTTGTGGGATTTATGCAGACTAGTTTTGGTAAGCAATCAGGACAGTGATAGATTCGTACCGAGGTGTTACGTCGGGAGCATTTCCCCCGTGGCTATTGCATTCGATTCGGTTTTGATATCTCGTTAGTGCATACGTTTTGAGAAACGTTTACGGTTAGATGTTTTGTGATTCTTCTCTGCGTTTTATTTGAGTTTTGCTTGTGTAAGGGCAGTTAACTAGACTTACACATGTACCCCGGAACCATCAGACGATTATGGCAATAAATAAATAACCTAACTTATATCAAATAATTGCTTGACTTACGATAAAACAGTTTCCATTAAAAATTTGTTCTGTGATGTTCTTTGAGAGCGTTGTTTGCAAGAAATGAGGGTGATTGAAAATGATGAAAGGGTCAATCCATCCCATTTGTTTATCCAATTTTCTACCAATATAAAATTTGGATTGATTGTGTCACAACAAAAAGTATACCCGATACTCAGTCGGTCTGTCTGTCCATCTGTCACAGCTGGATATCTCAAGAACTACTAATGCTTGAATTTGGAACAGTTTTAGGTGACGTTTGCCCAACTATTTTGCAAATAACAAAGATTTTTTTTTTCGCAACAGACTGAGACCGAATCTTCAAATTTTGAATTTGAGTCTTCAAATTTTGAAGTGGGGCTACTAGGACATGTTGGGTATCATATGAAAGGGCGCTATTGGCACATTCTCAAACATTTTATTTTCTTTTTTTTAGGTCGCATATTTTTCGACTTTTGATAAAAAATTTAAAAGAGACATTATTCTCCCCTTATAGCTGAAGTTTGCATAGAGAAAAATCTGAAAGTATTCTACGTGATAGATGTATGAATGACATGAATGCAATAAAGAGATTTGATATGATTTGATTTTTATGAGTGAAGATCACAGGAAAAATAAAACGATGTTTCTAAATAGCACACTTTTTCAGAAATCGGAACGGAACTCTCGGTGCACGAGCTTGACTCGCTTTTGACCGGTTTTTTTAAAATTGGACACTATTCGCAGCGGACTATATAAAACTTGATGGGCTTTACAACTTATAATTATTATAGTGCCTGACTTAATCCAAGGCACACCCAATTTTACCCAAAAAGTCGTAGGATAAAAAACACCCGTAACTTTCATGCATCTATTTCTAATTTACACGCGAAAAATATTCCACAACATTTTCCCTGCAAGGCGAAGTCTGATGGAGATGAGTTGCTTTATAATTCATGGCGAATGGGCCTGCAACCTGTCACGTATCACGGCGACACGTGGTGTGTTCACCATGCTTAGTAACGGCATTGTGTACACCTACTGAAAAAATAAACATCTGAAAAAAATGTTGAGAGATGGAGCGATGTGTGAAATGGTTTGCTAAGGTCTTGGCATTCTACATTTTCTACAGCGGATTGACAAATTCTCAGCGTACTAAGTTACCTAATTAATACACTGAGAATTTGTCATCCACCAACATCACTTTAATTACTTAGTGATGAAAAGATTTTGATTATAATGTTAACTGGAAATATCCTTTAGGCAAGGAGGTTGTCTCCAAACCCAATAGATAGATTAGGTTAGTGCAAACGTCGTTCTCAGATATAAAATTGCAATACTTTTTGAACCGTTTTAAAAAACACGTTGACTGTAAAAAGTAAAAAAAAAACCGGTCATTAGCGAGTCGGACTCGCGCACTGAGGGTTCCGTACCATTGACGATTTCTAAAAAAGTGTGCTATTTAGAGACATCGTTTAATTTTTGCTGTAATATTAACATAAACTTCTATTACATAGAATAAATTCCGATTTTCTTCTGTGTAAACTTCGGAGGTACGGAACGGTATTTTTTTTACATTTTTCATCAAA
This sequence comes from Cosmia trapezina, assembly GCA_905163495.3. Lineage (NCBI taxonomy): Eukaryota > Metazoa > Arthropoda > Insecta > Lepidoptera > Noctuidae > Cosmia > Cosmia trapezina. Next base: position 27,553,250 of record LR991028.1, on the reverse strand, counting down.
AGTCGAAAACTATGCGGCCTAAAAAATATAAAAAAATGTTTGAGAATTTGCAAATACCTCTCTCTTATATTATGATACCCCACATGCCCTAAAAGCCCCCTTCGAATTTTTAAGACCCCCTTTCAGTCCCTGTTGCAAAAAAAAATATATTTATTTATTTCTTATTTGCAAAATAGTCGAGCAAACGTCATCTAAAACTGTTCCAAATTTCAAGCTGATAGCATTAGCAGTTCTTGAGATATCGAGCTTTGAAAGACGGACAGACAGACAGACTGAGTCACACAATAAGGGTTCCTTTTTACCATTTTGATACGAAACCCTAAAAATCGATTATCTGAATAATGAACTGTTCAACCCATGATTGTTGGATGGTTAGGCAAAGTAAAAGAGTCACAGTGATAACAGTATGTCATTAAGTGACCTCAATTTATGACAGCTCTATTTCAGCCCCTACTCCTACGCTTCGGGGGTAACGAGAAACAATTCAATACCAACCCAACCCCGCCATATTTAATCCACACATCCAAACTACGCAACACACACCTCTCAGAAAGGCATTAAATTAACTCTTATTGTCTCAAAACTTCTATCGGTACGGGATCGAATCGCACAAAACATCGTACCTGAATAACCCAATAATTGTGTACATAAATCATTTGAACGACTCCTGATAATTCGCCCTCCGAACTAAGGATGGGTCGCAAGTTGTGAGAGAGTGGGGTGTGTGGTGATGAGGGCGTTTGAAGGTGAGTTATAGAGGTATGAGGAACAGGGTGTAAAGTTCACTCATCCTCTATAGAAAAGGGAGGTTCCTCCGACCAGATGGTTGTTGTATCTGGTGGGCAACTTACCCGATGGTTGATGTCGGTATGTTGTATACAAGGTGTACAGTAGTACACAACCTCTTAAGGGGTCACAGTACACCATTATGAACAACTTTTACTATGGGACCAAATCTACAATCGCGAAAAAAAATCAGCAGCTCAACATTTTGACGAGTTTGATGTAGATAAATGTACTCGTCAGCTGATTTTTTTTCGCGATTAAAAGTTGTTCATCATTATGATGAGTACAATAACCCCTTTAGAGGTTGTACATTATTTATGTTACACCTAGTATACATATGCTAGTCGCGCGGTAAACTCTGCTTGCGCAATGCAGGATTTGTGTGACGTTAGTGTGATGTTCGCATATGGCGATGTAGATGCCACATGGTAATTGCGCTCTTTCTTTTATAGAAATTAAAAAAGGGAGCGCAATTACCACAACACTAAAACCTTACTCCTTGACTTTCTAAGAAGTAAAGTTTTAGCTTCTTGTACAGCTTTATGAAGCGAAAGTTTTAGGGTTACAATTAATTCGATTTAAAAATCTGACCAATTTGAAAACAAAATCCTGTGCACACGATGACCATAACTGTCAGCAAAGCGGCCGAGCGCTGCAAGCAAAAATTATCCTTACAGTGGGTGTACAGGTGTAAGTTTCCTCGATTGTACATCCCTACGTCATCGTTGTCGTTGTCTTGTTTTTTATTATGCTAAAATAATGTAGTGAAAAGAAAAACTGAAATATTTATTAGAATAGTATTGAATACTAGGAACAGGAACTACTAGAAAGAACATACTCGTACTACATACGTTAGTTATTTAATATTATTTTATTATAAAAGTTTTAAAAACTGCATGTTTATGACTAAGTGCCTCATCCTATTTCTTTTTGTTCTTTTAGCGATTTGCAAGTAATTTTTCATGTATTGTTCTGAAATCGCTATCGCTTATAACATAAACAGAAGTATAATTCTCCCTCCAAACGTAAGGGTTTGAACAGACCGACGATAACAGCGATACGTGCGAAATGCGACTTTTCAACCTTTTGTGGGCCACAGACGCGATAATGTTTCTAATGTATGCGCTATGTTGTGATATTTTTGAGTTTGTCACGCTACTGATACTTGTACCAGCATTGTGTCCCGGGGTTTATATTTTATCTTTCTTTGAAGTTATGGCTTTGAAGATATTCAAGCTTGAAGGCTGTTGTTTTTCTGTCCGGCATTTTAATGATAACAATCATGCCATGTTTCCCCAGAGGGTTAAGCAGAGGTATACTTATAGTACACCCACATTGCGTCAGTCCCATGTAATAGGTGGCGAGCCTATTGCCACCATCGATAGGACACAAATTCCCGACTCGGGACTGAGAAATATTAATGATGTTAAATCAGGACGAAACGATCACACATATTTCATATTCACCTTGGATTGATAACTGTTTTGTTACCCGGGAGGACTTAACCATATTATTAAGGCTTCGTTCAGGACATATGCCTCTCAATAAATTCGGTTTTATGATGAAAAAGTTAACATCACCCGTTTGCAATACGTGTAACGAAGATGAGGACACGTGTCATATTTTGATGAGATGTGTCCGGAATCAATCGCTCAGAACACACATTGGCGCGCATAACATAAATGTATCAATCCCGTTTTCGGATAATATAATTCCCATAATAAATATGGTTAAGTTCGCTTTGAAGAACAGACCCAGAACCTAGCTGTAAAATGTTCTAATTTTAATTAAGTACTAACCTTTTGTATACCTACAGAGTGTCATATTCGCATTTAGCGAAAAAGCTCTTTAAATAAAGAAAAAAAAAAATATTGCAACTGGACCAAAGACACTAAATTAAGGGTGGACTATTCTGAGGATGGGTGGAGAGTATTTGTTGCAATACCTCCTGAAACACAAAGAAGACAGAAAATCCTAGGGCAGATATGAAATGTGTGAAACAAAAATCATGACGTAACATACTTACAAGAGTTTTATTCATGAGGAAGATAAATGAAGATATCACAGGGGTGCTTTTAATTCATCACAGTCATTATTATCATTTCAGCTGAAAGACGTCCACAGTTGGACAAAGGCCTCGCCAAGCAGGTCCAGGTGCTTATAATTAAATATGTTTAGCTTAATTTGTAAATTAAACATTCGATTTTTTTTTAGTCCATATGTAAAGTAAAAGTTACGTTAAGAGGAGCTCGTGGCTAAGTAATAACAGCCGCACGGGTCGATCCGTCAGGTTAAGCTATGCTTGCCGGGGTTGGTCAGTGGATAGATGACCATCTTCACATACCGAGATTCCTCCGTGCCTCGGAAAGCACGTTAAGCCGTTGATCCCGGCTGTTATTCGTGGATCTTTGACAGTCGTTACGGGTCGTCAGAAGCCCGAAAGTCTGACAACCAGTCTTACCAAGGGGTATCGTATTACCCAGTAACTGGGTTGTGGAGGTCAGATAGGCAGTCGCTTCATGTAAAATACTGGTATTCAGCTGCATCCGGTTAGACTGGAAGCCGACCCCAACATAGTTGGGAAAAGGCTAGGCAGATTGATGTAAAGTAAAAGTTACATTATTGCAAGTTTTGAAAAATCAATATCTCGTTCTCTTTTGAGAGTTTCGTCAAATATCAGAGCAAGACACATCAAAAACATTAAGTACTATTAAGTAGAGTACGGCCAGCAACAATAGTCATTATCACTGTCACTTTTATAAATCATCAAAGTCAAAATAATTATTTTTAGCTTTTGATTTTTAGCTCAGAGAGAATCAATAAGCTTTAAATTTTACTTCTGTTCTGATTTTAATTAAGTAGGTACCTGTTGCTCATAAAAAACCGATTTTTTAAAAACTTGTATTGTGACTTGACTTTTGTTGCATATCTTTCAAACACACACAACACATACCTACCTAGCATGGCAGTAATACAATTTCAAACTATTTACAGGTCAAGTCAAAAGACTTGAAGTCTTGAAATTTGAAGTCTCCTATGGGTAAGAACGGGACAGACACTCCAAGGTTACTTTTTAAGGGGGGACCAACAATGTACCTATCCCGCGAAGTACAAAATTTCTCACGTAAAATAGCCTCATTTCCAGCAAATAGGTACCTATAATTTCAAGAGCTCTATTTATTTTTTTAATAATTATAATTTAGTAATTATTTTATCATTTATTATTGCCGTGAATTTTGGTTGCAATTTGCAGAAAAAAAACGTTAGAAATTATGAATTTCGCGGGCTGCGGTGAAGGAATCACGGAAGTTGGCATACATCCTCAATATTCCCCGTGAAGGCATCACAAAGTGAACTGCAAAGGGTAACGTAATTTAGTTAGCGGGACCACCTGTCATCGCTTATTAGGAGCATCGATGCACCTCATATTATACACTCTTAGACCTATCATAACTTAGTTAGGGAGGGAGACAATATGTCGTGGGTGATTTTTATTGAATTTTGTTTGTAATGTCCACTAAGCAGTTTTGTATTGTGGGATAGTTGCTGTAAATGATTTTAATGTGAAATGTGATTGGGAGACTCAGTTACTTATTGAATGACTTCGTTTTTCATGGGACTTTCAGCACATTGTATTAAAATGTAGTTACCTTTCTTTCAATAATCATTAAGGTCATTATGTAATATTTTTCTATCACGTTTCTATTCTATTCAGTAACTGGGTTGTGTAAGTTAGACTGGAAGCCGACCCCAATATCGTAACGTAAAAGAAAAACGTAAAGATTTTAGAGAAGTAAAGAGATTTACTTCTTCTTTTTAGAGATTTTAGAGATGAGTCGAATGCTGGAATTGGCTGGAATGATAAACATGCATAGACTTTCTTTAAGTAGAGTTTAATCTTCAGCAAATTCATGAATGACAACACGTAATCTATGACGTCATCAATCCATTCCCAACACGAAACATATAGGTAACGTCATCAATCCTTTCCTACCAAGATAGTGTACTAATATTCGGTTCCTGAGGTTATTAAACGGAGTTTATCCATTTGATAGTGATGTGTTTCTGCTTTCTGAACACTTCATTAAGGAAGAATAAAAATTAGCTTAGAAGTCGAGTGAATTACTAACGAGGGATTATCTGAGGACCTCAAAATCCAAACCTATGGAATGAATTCGCTTAAAATAGATAATTTTGTCGAATCAATAGCTAAAAACCCAAAAAAAAAAATCTGCTGTTCAGTACATTTATGTTCGTATAATTCGTCAAAATGTAGGGAACAGCTGATTTTTTTTTCGCGATTTCAGGTTTGGTCCCATAGTAAAAGTTGTTCATAATGATGAGTACAATGACCCCTTAAAAGATTGCCACTGTTTACAATTACACCCTGTACATTTACCTCAACCTCAGAATACACTATCTATAGTTACCTCTCAATCTAATTAATGAAATTCCATTCACTACAGATCTCCTAGATCGGCAACCAGATAGGTGCACAATCACTAGTTTCAATACAGTTGGTAGACAGGTATTGTTCCGAACTTATAATTTGATGACAATCGCGGCATGGAACACTGGAAGTATGGATCCAGGCAATCCTTCCAACTTCCTTTACAAGGAGTTTAAATTTAATTGAAGGTAGGTAATTAGGTAGGTACATGGCTTGTTTATCTTTCACTAGCTTTTGCTAGCGGCTTCGCCCGCGCGGATGTCGGAAATTATTCCACGGAAACAGTAAATTTTTCCGGGATAAAAACAACCTATGTGCTATTAGACTATAATCTATCTCTGTGAAATTTCATCCAGATCCGTTCAGCCGTTCTGGCGTGATTACTTATTTAAAACTAGCACTTCCCGCACGGCTTCGCCCGCGTGGATGTCGGAAAATATCCCACGGGAACATGCTACCGGGAAATCCTTCCTTATTCCTTGTCTACATTATTAAGGGAAACGCTATGCAAAATTTCAGCTTTCTAGGTCCAAGGGTTTGGTCTGGGCGTTGATGAGTCAGTCAATCAGTCAGTTAGTCAGGACTTCTCTTTTTATTTATATAGATTATCGTGATTGTTTTCAGGCATAAGACAGGTCAAGTTCTGTAAGTATTCAAATTGTACCAATATTATATAGAAAAGATCTCGAAGGCATCTATGGCAAGGGAAATAAGTTCTTATGGACTTAGAAAGCGCTTGTAGACTTTAAGCAAGGAATCAAATTGTTATCAAACGGTAAGTTTGATTAGGATTAGTTACAATCTTTATTGTGGGGTACAGGTGATCGGTTATGTTTCATTTATAATAAAATAAAAAAAAAGTCTTTGTTCGCTGACCAAATGAATACAGTTATATAAATTTAATTTTAAATCTAGTTTAATAAAGAAAATAATTCGAGTAGTTAAGTAAATACTTAATCTTCAGCAAGCAGTTTGTTGGTCAGGTTGTGCTTTGACATAAAGCCTCCTCTAGTTAGGTACCTACTGTAAGGTTAATTAGCCAAGATGTGTTGCATTAGTGTGCAACCATGCATACAATGTATTAATGTTAAATTTAGTAAATATTAGAATAGTAGTTATTATTACTGTCAAATATTAAATCGACTATTTAATCACAGTTAATGGCAACACTTGGTATGACAATTTTGACGTGGGAAGCAAGGTGGATTTTGATTCGTTCGTTGTTCGACGGCAAAACCGAACACTTTTGAGAAAATAAATCAGCTTATATCAATATAATCATCGTTTAATTTGAGAGATAAAGAATAGATCCTTTACTACCTATACAGGGTGGCCGGAACATTGACGTCCAAAAATAAAATTTCGGTCCCTCGTATCGTGGGGTATTCGAATCACCCCCATGTATGTTCCGCGACTTTTCATAGTTTTCGAGTTATGAATTTTTTTCTGAATGTTTGAAAATTTTCGACCTGACCAACCTAAAAAAATTCTAAAAAAAGAAGTAGAGGGTTTTATCGAGTTTCTTTTTTTGCAACTGAATTTTCATAAGTACCTAGTACTTTTATGCATAAAATAATCAGCTTCGTAACTGTGATGAAAGTTATGAAAATGTTGATCTAAAGTGAAAAATTTACGTTCGGTAAATTATGACTTAAATTTTCAACTTCAAATTAAAAATCTTAACAGGTGACTTCATGGTTCTCAAGTAGGCTTCAAGAATGCGCCAGACTCTCAGCTTTCATAATCATTAAAAAACTTAGGACTTAATGGGGCTAACTTTGGCCTTAATCGGCCTTCAAAGACTGCGAGGTGGAAAATTCTTAAAATTAGCTATCTGATTAATTTTTTTTTTTCCATTTTCTCGCTCCTAAGGTTATTTAGTTTGCTAACCAAAAATGACTGCAGGAAAGCTAAGATTTAAACACGGAGATTTTTTTAAATGTTAGTTTAATGAATTTTGCGCGATCCGTTCTCGTGGACTATGGGTTGTAAACGAGGGTGCAACTCTTTTACCTGCAATAACAATCCACTCGAAGTGAGAGCTTCGACATTTCAACATCGCTTCAGCGTTAACTTGTGGTCTGGTATCCTCAATGGCGAACTAATTGGTCCGTTTGAACTGCCGTCCAGACTTGATGGAGAAACATACAAAAACTTTTTGGAAAATGAACTTCCATTGTTGCTGGCAGATGTGAATCTCGAACTCAGACGAACCATGGTGTTGCAAAATGACGGCGCCCGTGTCACTATGCAACCCAGGTCCGAAATTACTTAGATGAAACATACCCCAACAGATGGATCGGACGCAGCGGACCAATTAGGTGGCCTCCACGCTCACCTGATCTCAACCCCATCGATTTCTTTATTTGGGGCTATTACAAGGAAATAGCATACGCCCGAGACTGTTCAAGTGAACAAGAGCTGAGGCAGTTGATTGCAGAAGCTGAACGTGTTGTGAGAGAGAACAGAGACGCTTTTAGACGATTGCCAGACAATTTCTTACGTAGGTGTAGAATGTGTATTGCTGCTGGTGGTGGCCACTTTGAAAACCTTTTGTAAATGTTAAAAATAAATTAAGTACTTTTTTCACATTATCATCTGTGTTTTATTCAAAACCACTTTTTACGTAAAACTTTTCTTACCCAACTCTGAAACTATTTGTTGGTTAGTTTTCAGTATTCTTATCATTAATTAACCTTAGGAACGAGAAAATAGCCAAAAAAAAATAATTACTCAGATGGGTAATTTTAAGAATTTTTCCACCTCGCTGTCTTTGAAGGCCGATTTTAAACAAAGTAGCCCTATTAAGTACTTAATTTTTTTTATGATTATGAAAGCTGAGAGTCTGGCGCATTCTTGAAGCCTACTTAGGAATTATGAAGTCACCTGTTAAGATTTTTAATTTAAAGTTGAATATTTGAGTCATAATTTACCGAACGTAAATTTTTCACTTTAGATCAACATTTTCATAACTTTCATCACAGTTACGAAGCTGATTATTTTATGCATAAAAGTACTACTTATGAAAATTCAGTTGCAAAAAAAGAAACTCGATAAAACCCTCTACTTCTTTTTTAGAATTTTTTTAGGTTGGTCAGGTCGAAAATTTTCAAACATTCAGAAAAAAATTCATAACTCGAAAACTATGAAAAGTCGCGGAACATACATGGGGGTGATTCGAATACCCCACGATACGAGGGACCGAAATTTTATTTTTGGACGTCAATGTTCCGGCCACCCTGTATAGTATTATCAGACTTTAAGTCAAGAATTAGTTCAATTCTCTAGGTATGTGGAATATTGTCAGGTTAACATTTGTAGATTTCGATCTAAGAAGGTAATTAGATCGAAATCTAGGACTTGCTCGTCTGGGTTACTTGCATGTTGTTGCGTAGATTTGTGTCGTACGTTAAAGTTAAACAGAAACTTCCACATTCACAGACCACACAAAAACGCCATAAAACACACAAAAAAAAAGAGATTAAAAACACCACAACGAGACTCCCAAAACATTCGCTCTAATAGATTCCCCACTAAGTGCTCTTAGAATTTCATAAAGAATAAAAAAACTTTGGGCAGCTCTCCCGCCATTCATTAAGACTCACGTACACGGTCCACGTCATGTGATGATTTAAGGGTCCATGCGGTAATGGTGCGATAAATAATGCGGTCACAGCTACCCCAGTACTTAAAGTACGCGAAAATGGCTCCACTTAGCTACCGCCATCTAGCGGCCAGCAAATAAAACGTATAAATCAACCTCTGTTGTTGTTGATTAGTCTGTGTAATTTCGTGTTCGAATTTTGAATGTTTTTTTTTTCGTTATGTTGTATTATCAGAAATAGTTTTTACTTTTATTGCCAAGTCCATAACGCGTAGTTCTCAAGTTTTTAGTCCTTCCCTGACTTAAACTCACCTGAAACCTTTCTGATCCTGCTCATTTTAAGAAATAATTATCTACATAATCAAGCAAACATTCAAAACAATTTAATCAATTCTTGGCTATGTTGGTACTTTGAGCAATACAACATATTGAGCTAAGTTATTTTAAGTTAGGCAAAAAAAATAACGACGAGACTCATCACCCTATACAATCGCTGTAGTCTTTTTGATGCCATGAACTTTAGATAGAGGGCGCTATTTTTATGGTCATTGACCATATTAATTTGTAGACGTTTATTTAGGTAAACCTGACATAAAACAATGATTGCTGTTTTGCGATAAACTGTTTAAAAACCATTCTTCGGATAATTAAATGTAAAAGTTAAATTATAAAACTTTTTAAAACTAGGTACTTTTCAAAATCACTACGTTTAGGTATCGATCTACCTGAGAGAATCAAACATGAAATCATAGAGGGCGCTACTGATATGGTCAATGACCACAACTACCTAACTACATTACGTTTAAGTTCAACCATGAATGTTCAAGATGGCGCCACTTTTGTTGTTTAGTAAAAAAATCCATTTTGACTGATTGATTTAAGTTTAACAACACAGGATGCTTTTAATTATATAGTTTTTACCTAGGTACTTTTAAAGACTTCATTAGCACACGTTGACAGAGAAATCTTTCTTTAATGAGCTGTTGAGTGAGAAGATTCATCAATTTTTCTTGGTGATCCGTCTGTCTAGTCCGCACACTAACTTTATGTACCCACTGTAGAGGTTAATTTGTTGCATAAGTTAACCTAAGTATTATGTTACTGGCAGACATTCCAACATTCATTAGGTTGCTTAGCTTGGGACTAGATGGCGTTGTGTGAAATGTCCAAGGATATTTATTTATTTATTTATTTATCTAACTACTATTGAAGAACAGCGAATCTTGCTTTTATTCAAGGGTGGTGTCAGATTCTATCAAGGGTTCCGCTAGGACAGTGATATATTTTAAGTTGAACTTGAAACTCAGTATAATTTAATAAACCAGCGGCTCTCGACCCCCTCTTACCTCCCGTCTACCTCTTTGATGTTTATGTAGCTATCCCATGTGAGGTGCGTCTCCTCACAGTAGGTACCTACCTATTAAAAATGTTTCAGGAGAATGTTCAGCAATGGCTAAACTTTTTTTATTAGATAGAAATGTAATTATTCAGATATAGGTCATTTCAAATGAATCATCCCAAAATCGAACCACCAGTTTACCGATTCACCCCATTATCAAAAACACCTTGACACAACAATTTCCTTGAACGATCTTCCATAACTGATGAGCTTAATGCCTAAATAGCCGATCGGCAAGATTTACCGGCTTCCGTGCCGGTATCGGGTCGTTGCCGTGTCGGAGCCATATCGGCACCGTGCCGGAACCACGGAAGGGTCCTTATCGGGTCCTCACATCGCACGTCTCAAACGGTAACTCGTTAATTTCTGTAGATGTCACAAGCCGTGGCCTATAAGATGAGTCTGGTGGCACAATGAGAGCATTGTTCTTGTAACTTTGACACTATCAATATTTTAGAATCTTTGGGAATCTTTAATTCCATAAACTAAAAATTCAGAAGTTTCAGAATTATCAATACTCAATACCTACTCAATTTTTTATTGCATTCCATATGTGAAGAAAGAAAGAAATACGTTTATTTGCGGTAAACATGACGGAAAGCACAACAAAATAACATAACAATTTGTAAAACAAGTTTGGGGAAAATATGCGTCACATCTACGCAAAACGGCTACCGCTCAGTATAATGCCGCGACCCCATGCGAAACGGAGCCCCAGCGCTGGTTTTCAGCGATAGCCGGAGTTGACGCGATGACGTCAACCGGTGCAGCATGTAACAAATAATATGAAATTAAAAATAAATAAAAATATAAAGTTAATTCTAAAAGTATAGATAAAATATACAGAAAATTACAATATTCCCGCATTCCGTTCCGCGACAGCACCGACTCCCACGCCGCAGAATGCGTTATCTGTGCGCGCAGCTGTCAGCGGAAATATTAGAACATAAAATATGTATTAAATAGATGGTGTAATAAAGTAAAACATCAATATTAAAGTAAATTCCAAAGCAATATAAGAACATAGTAAAGGAACTGGGTTTGATTGTAACAATAATCAAATTTTCCAACCGGGGTTTTCCTTGGGTGCATTGCATGGTGCCTCATTTCATTGAAAGTGCCTCTGCGAGTTGGCTTCGGCCTTGCACCTTGGCGGAGTTGGTACGCCTTCCAAAGGTCCGGAACCCAAAAGTCCCGAGATATACAGGATCATTTTTAATCACTAGCTAAATGTTCACAGGGTGTTTTACCCATGAATATGAACAACGTTCACTATGGGACCAACAATGAAATCATAAATAAAAAAATCACCAGCTGTTTCATAAATTTTGGTCGAGTAGGTATTAAACTTTTGTATGAAACAGCAGATTTTTTTTTCGTGATTTCAGAGTTGGTCCCATAGTGAAAATGTTCATGTTCATAGGTGAACCCTGTGAAAATTTAACTAGTGATTCAAAAATTGCCCTGTATGTTAGAGACACAATTAAACCTTTAATTTTTTTTAAACTTCGTTTGCTTGAACAAGAGACCTAATTACTACCCCTATTCTAAATATCAACAATTGTACAGATCTCTAAAAAAAAAGATTACGTACGTATGACATTTTTCAGACTACTGCAGAAGGTCCTTCCTGAAAACATTCGTCTGCATTGATATAAAAAGTAATATATAAGGTCCCATTAAAATAGGTGGACATAATTTCACAGGATTCCCAAAAAACTTCAAAAAACCTACACAAATTCTTTACAAAATGTACGGGAAAAGTTTTTTGCAATTTGTGACTTTTTGAGTACCTACTCCAACGATGGTTGGTCCCATAAAAGTTTTTGATCAGTATTAGAAACAGGATCGATTGGCATCAAAAAAGGTTTTTGTGTAAAATGGCTATTTTCTTCCTAACTGTAATTTTTTTTGAAAATCTGTGAATGGGAATCAAAATTCCATAAAAAATTATGGATAGTCTCCAAAACCATTTTCGTGTAGCTGCAACGGATAAGGTACTTCCCCTTACTGCCCCGCTGAAAGTTTCCACCCTGTATAATGTCAATGTTCATCTGTCAGTTTCCCCGCCCGGGCGAGCTGTCCCGCGCCCAGTGTGCCCCAGTCCCGATACTACCCGAAGTTAATGCGACGAAGTTGGTGCCCAAATTTTAATAATAATATATCTTTGTAATTTATTTGATTCGCGACGCAAGCGCCGTTTGTTCGGAGACTCGGGGTATCATTTTTCTGTGAAATAAATCTGCTGAGATTATGTTTTTATTTTTTTATTTAGTGCATGGAATTCTGAAGGAGCTTACATTAAAAGTTATTTATGAAACAAAAAATATTATCCTATTTTATAAACCTTTAGAAAATATGATTTACATGTTTGATTACTGATTTCAACTGGATATTTTGAAATACTTATGGAAAAATATGTCTGTCGGAAATTCTTGACCAACTTGACTCAGTCAGTGGTAAAAGATCTCGCTTAAAAAAACATTTACAGGTAATTTATTGTGACCCTTATAAATTACATCTTAACCAAATCCTTAACAAAACAAAAATTGCGGTAATGACAGCATTTTAACTACGGAACATTACACACACCTCCTAAACTCAACCCTGCGCTCGCTATGGGGAAAAACGCCCCCGATCGGGCCGCAGGCGAGTCAAACCGACCCATAAATAATAAATACTAGCACGGTGCGTCTGTAGATAATGGTAATTTACGATTCGCTACCATTGACGTCAAATCTTTGGCAGCAGCGGGACGGTTAGATCGACGCTCGGCGTTTTTCGGGTGGACTCGGATGTTTTCGGCGTTTGTTTTGAAATTCGAAGTGTTCGTTTGTTTGGTGTGTGATGGGTTGTTTGCTTGTGAATAAATTCTGCACATCAGAGGGTTCGTGTGCTTTGCACTCAAACTTCAAGTACATTGGTGGTGATTAATTTACCAAGTATTTTCGGACTCCTCCGTGCCTCGGAAAGCACGTTAAGCCTTTGGTCCCGGCTGTCATTCGTGGATCTTTGACAGTCGTTACGGGTCGTCAGAAGCCAAAAAGTCGAAACAACCAGTCTTACCAAAGGGAAGACTGGACTGACTGGACTGGACTGGACTGGAGGGGGAGGGGGTGTTACGGAGTTATGGAGGTCAGATGGGCAGTCGCTCCATATAAAATTCTGGTATTCAGCTGCATCCGGTTAGACTGGAAGCCGACCCCAACATATTTGGGAAAAGGCTAGGCAGATGATGATGATAATCGCTACTTAATAGGTCTCATATGAACAGTATTGAGAACACTGCTTTGTTCTGACAATCAGGATCAAGGGCCTTCCTTGCAAGTGTCATCATGGGCAAATTCAAAACAACGCTGTGTACCTGACCAAAAACTTATTTGTTTAAACCTGCTGCTCATCTGCAAATTGCCGACACATTTCTATCAGGCAATCGCAAAAATCCAAAAAAAACAAAATCGACCTTGATTTTACATACACGATCTTCGCGTTTCTTTTCTGACCATACCAAAACTCAAAATTAAAGTAATACCGTGACTTGCCACCACAAATCAATACCCAAAATCCTTACCATGCTTCAACGTCTCACAAATGGCTAATTAATAAAACTTAAGCTATAAATATCGCCGGGCGTCGTAGGTAGCTGTTAGCAAAAACTGTTAGGATCATAAAGCTGTCGTGAGATGAGAGAGTGCCTTTGTTGCTGTTTCGTTGGCGGACGATAAATCTAATGCGAGAACAATTTGGTCGTGGTCGCGAGACGGCGTGATGGCCGCGGATGGTCGCGAGTTTTATGCGGATAATGTGGTGAGGTTGGTGAGGGTTAAGATGTTGGTTACCTCTATACATACCTATTTGTTAGAATGTTTAGTATACAGCGAGAGACAAGTAATGGTAGGTACCTTAAATACAGTAACCCGTGTAGGTATATTATTATGATACTCTTCTAAGTTGATTGTAAGTTTAATAAGTTATACTGAAATTAAAAAGTTGTAAGTTGTTTAACTTCACGCCTGTTTACCCAAGGGGTTAGGCAAAAGTGTAGGTACACCTTGTACACACGGCTACACATCAAGCTATACATTTCCAGTTTACACAGACCTCTCACTATAAGGAAATTCTATACAATGCGAGATCAGCTTATGCTGGAAATGTATAGTTGGATGTGTAGCCGTGTGTAACACATTTTTTTTAGGGTTCCGTACCAAAATGGTAAAAAAGGAACCCTTATGGTGTGACTCAGTCTGTCTGTCTGTCTGTCTGTCACAGCTGGATATCTCAAGAACTACTAATGCTATCAACTTGAAATTTGGAAGAGTTTTAGATAACGTTTACCCAACTATTTTTCAAATAAGAAAGAAATAAAAATATTTATGTTTTTTTTGCAACAGGGACTGAAAGGGTGTCTCAAAAATTCAAAGTAAAGATACTAGGGCATGTGGGGTATCATATGAAAGAGCGCTGTTTGCACATTCTCAAAATTTTTTTCCTTTTTTTTAGGCGGCATAGTTTTCGACTTTTGATGAAAAATGAGAAAAAAATACGGTTCCCCCCCCCCCTTATCTCCGAAGTTTGCAAAGCGAAAAATATGAAATTATTCTATGTGATAGAAGTTTATGTAAAGTTTACAGGAAAAATAAAACGATGTCTTTAAATAGCACACTTCTTCAGAACTCGGAACGGAACCCTCAGTGCGCGAGTCCGACTCGCTCTTGACCGGTTTATTTTTTTGTTTTGTTTTGCGCCCGGGCTTTTGGGAAAAAACCGGGGGGAGTGGATTTTTACCTCACTAAAACCACCCCAGTGGTCATCACGGGACATTGCCTATCTACGCCTTGTTTCAATGAGCAGATAAGTCTATAGTTGGTTTAGTATCTTTTATTCGAAGTTCAGTTATGGAAGAGGCCGAATACTTGCCTTCTCCTGGTCTTAGTTATTCGTAGCTCCACGTTTAATTGTAATATTAACGACTCGGCAAATAGGCGGCGAGCAGTATGAAAAGTAGCGACGTTACAAGCAACACTTTACTAACTAATTAATAAAAGTGCAAAATTTTCTCACAGCAAAGGTTACACACTAACACTTGGATTTTATTATTGCTGCATAATTTCAAAACTTGGATAACATTTTTATAGTCAAAAGTGAAATATACAGCGTAATTTTAATCACCTTTATCGTCATTGTACTCAAGGGTCATTGTACTCATCATTATGAACAACTTTTACTGTAGGACCAAGCCTGAAATCGCAAGAAAAAACCGGGCAAGAGCGAGTCGGACTCGCGCACCGAGGGTTCCGTTCCGATTTCTGAAAAAGTGTGCTATTTAGAGACATCGTTTTATTTTTCCTGTAATCTTTACATAAACTTCTATCACATACATATATTTTTATTTCTTTCTTATTTGCAAAATAGTTGGGTAAACGTCATCTAAAACTGTTCCAAATTTCAAGTTGATAGCACTAGTAGTTCTTGAGATATCCAGCTGTGACAGACAGACAGACAGACAGACAGACTGAGTCATACCATAAGGGTTCCTTTTTTACCATTTTGGTACGGAACGCTAAAAATCAGCTATTCCCTACATTTATTTTCATAAGACTGGTCAAAATGTAGGGAACATCCGATTTTTTTTTCGCGATTTCAGGTTTGGTCCCATAATAAAAGTTGTTCATAATGATAAGTACAATGATCCATGAAGAGGATAACGGTGGTTAAAATTACACCTAGTAATTAGGCAGTCAATTTTTTCTCACTCATTTATTAGCTTTATAGACCACATTGGTCCCTTGTAAAATTTTAAATCGCCCTTATAAAAGCGTTTAACCACGAACGGCACGTGTAGTCTCTGAATTCCGGGAATCTAGAAAATTCTCATAACAGAACACCTAGAAAACGATCTTATTTATTCTCTCAATAAATCTTCCTAAATCTCATCAGACGATAAACTCAAATCTAGAGCATTCCGAAAGCCCATCCATCTCACCTGCACAAATACATCGATACATTATAAATTAAAAAAGAAAACACCCCATGACTCACAGCCCACGGGAAAAAACTCCGTATAATGTTATTACAAGGCATCAAACGCAGTATAAAACCGTCAACAGTTCGATAAATCTATCAACAAGTGCTGCCATCTATCAAAGAGTGTGCGCAACGAGTAAACGTGTAATGTTCCGCGGTGATTGATAGATGGCGCTGCCGTGTTAGTGCGCAAGCGCACGGTAAAAGTGTTTCTGATTTGATTTAGATTGTTTATTGTATACCTGGATGTTTTTAATGGAAAGGTCGTTCGGCTATGCTCTGGGAATTTTTGGTGGTTCATTTCTGGAGTGATTGTTTTATGCAGTAGGTATAATGTTCATTATTTACTTAAAAGATGTGGTAAAAGAAAGACTGTTTAACAATTTCTTTCTTAACATTCGCCTAAATACCTATGTTCTAGTTGTAGTGGCTCGTGGCGCTGGCAAAATATGGACCAAGATTGAAACAGATCAAGAAGAGCCACCTCAGTAAATGCTGAACTGGAATAGAACAAATGGGATAGGTACAGACAACAAAAGAGATATCTAGGCAGGGCATACTAACATATTTGTATGTGTATTGCTTCATGTTCAATTTCGTGACAATATACAATTTTGTGTTAGTGTGTTACAATGTAGGAAAAAAAAGTAAAGGGTGACTGGTAACTAGTGACCGATATCTAAACGCATGATTGTACTCATGATAACAAACAACTTTTACTATGGGACCAAACCTGAAATCGCGAAAATAAATCAGCTGCTCCCTACAGTTTCACGAGTTTGATGTAGGTACATAAATGTACTGAACAGCTGCTTTTTTTCGCGATTTCAGGTTTGGTCCTATAGTAAAAGTTGTTCATAGTGATGAGCATAATGACCCTTTAAGACATTGCTGGTGTTTAACCAATAACCCTGCATAAAATTGATCATGAAGCAATACACATACAAATATGTTAGTGTGTCCTGCCTAGATATCCCTTTTGTTGTCTTTACATGAGGTTTACCAAAGGAGAAGTCGGGAGGACCTAAGGTCTATTCCAAAACTATGTGATGAACGTGTTGGTTCTGGTTCGTGGTCCTCATTTGTCAAATGACAGGTACGTAGGTACCTGTGCTTGCTTTTATTATTTTAACCCGAAATTCTAATTTCAAATCACCATAAAATTGTTTTTCATTTGACAAATGAGGATAATTTTCCTACCTACCTCAATTTTCGTCGAACTCGATGATTTTTCAATCACATTTTATTAATGTTATTCAAACAATATTGGAAAACTTGGTGAAGATGTAAAGTTGAACCATCTAAGTACAGATGAATGTGGTGCTGATTCCCTATTATAGTGAGTGATTGCTTAGAATTTAACCTGAACAGAATTTGTAAGTTTACACTTTCATTAAATATTTTTGGAGCAGACATTAGTAAGTAAGTACGAATCTCAACATCCATCACTAAACACTCATTATTTTATCAGAGAAATAAATTAACACGAAAAGTAGTAGTAGTTTTTACTAATTTAAAACTAGCAATTATTTTATATAAGTACTTACTTAATTAAAAATTTTATTTGTCTAAATAAACCTACGAATAAGTAAAAATAATCAAATTAAAATAAAATAAAATTTAAAAAAAGAAAAAGAACGCTATATCGCGCAGTTCACATTTTCTTTCACCTCCACAAACTACAGCACATAATTTCAATAAGGGCGACATTAGCGACACCTAGTGACGAATAGCCGCCATTAGTTTTTTGACCCGCCCAGCCTTGTCTTACTTTTATAATTAACGACATCACGCCAGCGATTTATTGTCGCTCGCCAGACACTTTTAAGGTTATGGTGGCTTTATTATTTATTTTATGGGGGATTTGAAGTATGCTAAGGCTGATACACTGAAATTCAGGAGTGTTTGCAGAAGTGGCCATGAGGAGGCAGGGATCTAAGACTTAGTTTGTGATATTTTCATTTTGATAGTGATAATGTTTATGTTAAAAACAAAAAAAAAAAAGTAGAAACAGAATTAGTCAAACCCGAATTTATACACCAACAGGAGAACTTTTCCCATGAAATCTAATAAATAAAATTGAAGTGTCCGTTTGCTGAACCGATTTTGACGGAACTTTCACTGGTTAACTGGTGGTTGATGACTTTAGCTGATGTTATAAGGAGTTTCGAAAAAGAATTAGGGTTCCGCGCAAAAAATTTAAATCCATGAATTGTGAATAAAATCCGATTCAAATATGTAGATGTCTTTTGATGTCTTTTGATGTCTTTTGATGTCTTTTGATGTCTTTTGATGTCTTTCTCTTCTTCTTCTTCTTTTGATGTTTTTCTTTTGTGTTTTTGTCTTTTGATGTTCGATGTCTTTTGGGTTGTCTTACCCCGTGGACCCCGTGGTTACAACAAAGTTTATAACATGTAACTAAATGTTGTTTCTACTGTTTTCTTTTATCGTTTACACCTAAATCCAAGTTGTAACGGCTAGTTGTACTTGTAAGTATATAAAACTTGTAGAAAACATAAATTGTCATAAAGGTGAACAAAAATAGATAACAAAACATGTTAAAGACAACTCCAATATATGTGTGGTACATGTTTTATACACAAAATGTTTTTGACAAGAACTCTTTTACAAGACTTCTTCTTAGAGAGTTATCACAACTTATGTATGGGTGTAGACGTGGGCTACACGTGACAATCCAGTTTCATATAAACTCCAAAACTAACTTCACATTCAAACATCTACCTAAAATCTTTCTAAAATAAATGTTAGCCCTTTAAAAGGTAATAAACCCCAACCTCAGTGCTGCATCCCTGTGAGCCCTGACGAAAGGCCCCCGCGGGCCTTCCCTAATCACTCACTCTCCCTCCGAGGTGAGAGGCGAACGGACAAGCCCTGATTCGATTCCCGGACGTGTTGTCCAACTTTTATTTATGAACGCAAAGTTTTTGGATTTATTATGTCTTGTCATTTAATTAATAATTAAATTAATTTGTGTTTTGCCAGCCGTCAAAGTGTACTAAAGTTGATCGTCTTTACCCGTGGGTATTTGAAGTGGATAATGAGGGGTCACATTTGATGGATAGGCCTGGACATCCATCTCTGTTCTAAACTTGGATTCCCTTGGGTTGCTCCAAATTGAAATACAAACCTAAGGACAGCACACACGGGTAGGTAGGTTTTGATCAAAGACTTTTTAACAAAATGATAATATGCAGGATTTTTGTATATTCCACAAAGAATTGTATAGTCCAAAAATGCTTTATTTCATGCTACTCTTATGAAATGAAATAATCAAAATCAAAATCAAAAGTCCTTTATTCAAATTAGGCTGAGAATCAGCACTTTTTGAACGTCAAAATTACAGTAAGACAGTCCCCACAAAACGCCCGCCCTTCACCACTTCCTAGTGCTTTAGCTGGGAAGAAGAAGTAGCGGAACAAACTCCCCAGCAGCACAGCTGTCTGTTCAGTTAGAAGAACTAGATTCTATACAATAGTACCTATGCAAAATAATTTACGCAACACAATACATTAAATTATATTTTTGTCAAATAAAATAAACAATTTTAGTACTTAACTCATGTAACCTGTCATTATGTAAGCTGATCCTGGAGAAAGAACATAACATAAACATTGTCTTGAGTTAATCACAGCGACCAACTATTCTTATCGTTTAAGTAATCGTTGATAGAATAGTATGCCTTTGAACAAAGATTGGATTTAACTTTAATTTTAAACGCATTAAAAGGCAAATCTAGCAAAGAAGAAGGTAGCTTGTTATAAAAAGCTATACCAAGACCAACAAATGAGTTATGAACCTTATGAAGCCGATGAAATGGAGCACGTAATTTGTCCTTATTTCTGGTGTTAATATTGTGAATATCACTGTTTTTACTGTACAAATGTATATTTTGCCTAATGTATAAGATGTTGGCGAAGATGAACTGTGATGCCACCGTGAGAATACCAATATCCTTAAAAAATTCTCTCAGAGAAACTCTAGCTCCTAGCTGGTAAATTGCTCGAACAGCTCGTTTTTGAAGAACAAAAATATTTTGAATATCAGCCGCTTTGCCCCATAGCAGAATACCGTAGGATATAACGCTATGGAAATAACTAAAATAGACTAACCGAGCTGTATCAACGTCAGTGTATTGTCTTACTTTCCTGACGGCGTAGGCGGCTGAACTGAGCCTTCCCGCTAGGCTTGATATATGTGGGCCCCACTGAAGTTTAGCATCTACTGTTATAATGAGTGCGGTTGCCATGAAGTCATGAAGACTTGCCTACATATAGGTATAGGGTGACTGGTAATTAGTGACCGACACATGAACTCATGATAACAAACAACTTTTACTATGGGGCCAAACCTGAAATCGCGAAAAAAAAATCAGCTGCCCCATACATTAATGTTCGCATAACTCGTCAAAATGTAGGGAGCAGCTGATTTTTTTTTCGCGATTGCAGGTTTGATCCCATAGTAAAAGTTGTTTGTTATCTCGAGCACAACCATGTGTTTAGCTATCGGTCACTAATTACCAGTCACTCACCCTATATACAATCGCATCATTTTAAGACAAACACTGATAATCTTTCTTCATCACAACCAGCTATATTTATTTATTTTTCTTTTCAGCATCATCAACAACCTGCACACGTGAGGATCTAATGGCTGCGTCAGCGAACGGTATTCGCGTTGCTGAATTTTGGGCCAAACTTTAAAAACTGCATAATAAACAGGGTGTAATTTTGATCACCGTTATCCTCTTAAGGGGTCATTGTACTCATCATTATGAACAACTTTTACTATGGGACCAAATCTGAAATCGCGAAAAAAAAATCAGCTGTTCACTACATTTATGTTCGCATAATTCGTCAAAATGTACTGAACAGCAGATTTTTTTTTCGCGATTTCAGGTTTGGTCCCATAGTAAAAGTTGTTCATAATGATGGGTACAATGACCCCTTAAAAGGATAACGGTGATTAAAATTACACCCAGTATGTATTTTTTATTTTTCGTAGTTATTTTTGTTATCGACACGCTAAGAAAAATATCAACACTGTCTCATTACCAGACCTCAGAAACAACCATTCATATTATAACATGAAATAAGACCAAGTTAGCTGAATCAAGGAAAACTTAAAACTGGGTCAAGGAAGGCAGATTCACAGATGACACCGCCCTGGAGTGTGAACGACGGGATACTTAATATCGTGTCCAGCGTGTCCTGTTGCCTGCACGTTGCAGGAGCTGATGGACACTACCTACTGAAGGTGCCAAGCTCGTAGCCAAATTCTGGGCGAACTCAATTTAGATTGCTATCGACACTTACTATATCGATCTGGAGTGCCCCCGCCAAGACGAGCCAAGCGAAGTGCAAGGGCACTACCTACCTTTTCTCGAAGCACTTCGTCGTATTTTTGAACCTTCTTAACTTGGGTTTGGATTATACCAGATAAACAAAATTTTCGTGATATGATGTCAGTGGTTGACTTATTAAACCTATAAAGTTTCAATTGCATAGCTCTTATACTTTAGATTTTATTGTTATCTAAAATACCCCAATTTCGTCACTGACTCACTGAGTCACTGACTCACTGATGATCATAAAAATTCTTAGGGTACTTTCTGAAGTCCTAGTAAGCTGAAATTTGGTATGTGAGGTAGTATTTATTTATTTATTTATTTAAAGGCACTCCTACGACTTATTCACTAATACATATTACATAAAAAAAAACTTATAAGTATATCTAATATTAGGGTGAATTTGTCACTTAAAGAAGACAGCTTAATATGTAAATATGTTACTTAGCAAATATACACAAATTATTTAAAAAAAGTTTAAAATCATTACAGAAAAAAAAACAAACCTATTTTTTTGCTACACTGGAAGACAAATTAAGAGCTATTTTAACATAGGAAGTATATGTATTTTAATTACAACATCAGATTTACTTAATTAATTAGTACCTAAATAATAGATTCCCAGTCCAACCCCGGTGCGACCATTATACGTAACTTACGCACAATAATCACCCCAAAATTAAACTGAGAATCCATATAACGTAATACGACTGCAATAATCGTGATCAAATGTTATGAATGGTTGGGGATCATAAGTTTTTTACGGAATTGGGAAAAAGTGTCGGCAAAGATGTCAATGTTGCTGCTGTTGTGGATTATATTATAATTAGCCATAAGTCGGTTCATAGGAGCATTGCGACCAAGGTTTGTTCTTGATGGGGACATAGTAAGAATATCTGATTTACGTACAGATCTAGTTATAGTGCGCCTAGGAACAGTGATGTTAAGTTCAGATAATAGCTCTGGAACATCGGATCGATTACGGATAATTTTATACAGAAATATCTGATCGGAGAGACTTCTACGTTGTTCCAGAGATATCATATTGAAATGGTTGAGTCTTTGAGCATAACTAGTATTAGTACACAAACAACAAAAAAATCTAAAACTTGGAACTTTTACCCCCCAACCCCTTAAACTAGGGAATGGAAATTTGTATAAAACTTCCGCAAATAATAAGTACTTATACTTACGAATAATATTAATACACTTGTATATACTTCGATAAGTGTTTATTAATCTCCTACCTATCAACCTATACATATCATAAACAACTTACAAAAAGAAATGAAATCCCACCAAAAACATTTTCATGTAAAATGTTGCCAAGACGAGACCACATATAGCTCGCACTGACAAAAAGCTATCAGATCTCATGTAGAGCCAAGCTTCTAACTCTACACGCCCTAACTCTCCAAGCCCTAACTTTACAAACTCTACACCTTAGTCAAAATATGTGGCTTGGCCGTTTCGCTACCATCACATGGGCGCAAGGTGAAAAATGTATTCACTGTTCATTACTTTTCTGTTATACAATAGTTCTTGTAGTAACGAAACGGCCAAGCATCATATTTTGACTATGGTGTAGAGTTTGTGAAGTTAGGGCTTGGAGAGTTAGGGCGTGTAGAGTTAGAAGCTTGGCTCTACATGAGATCTGAGGGCCAATTCTCGTACCTAAAAACGTTCAAATTCTAGTCGCAATCTCATGCCAGCGACAATCAACTGTCAAAAATGTAGGTAAACGCTATACAATTTTTGACGTATTGAGACTGAGATGAGATTGCGAACGTTGTTAAAAGTACGGGAATTGCCCCTCTGATAGCTTTTTGTCAGTACGAGCCTCAGGTACGAGCTATATGTGGTCTCGTCTTAGCAACATTTTACATGAAAATGTTTTTGGTGGGATTGCTATTGACATAAAGATCTCTTCTTCTTCGCAATAGTTTTTCAAAAACTGGTAGCCTGCAGTCATGGGCAGTTCCAAGTTCTCCTATCCTGCTCTCTGTGTCCCAAAACATGTAGTCAAAGTGACCGCTGCGGTGACGACGCCGTGGAAGTGGCACAAGATTTGAAATAGTCTCGTACCAGCGACACGAAGAAGTCTTCGAGTGTTTTCTAAGTCTAATCTCCAATTACCTAACCAAACTGATACACCATCAATAATATCCATATAAATATCGACGTCAGAAGGAAATATGAAGTGGTGGTAACCTACATAAGAGCGAAACCTCTCGTGATGCGCACAAATAAATTATCTATGAACGAGATTGGCTAGTTGCTACTGAGACGGACTGGAGAGTGCTCTGTTTCGTAATATTTAATAGTAAGTGTACTTTGTGACGTTGGTTTAGAGTAAGCGGTTCGTCTGTTACATTAAATAAAATGTAAGCACAATTTAATCAAGCCGGAGCCGGATACTTTATTTTGAAAGTCATATCTTGAATTAGAATTAGTTTTGAAATAATTATACCATGTGTACAAACAAAATATTTTTGTACAAAAAAAAGGTCGATTCAAGAACTTTCTGCAGTCAATCAACAATCATCACAAATGTAGAGTGTAGTGTAAACAATATCAACTAGTATTGCATCTATTGAATCATCATCTACCTAGCCTTTTCCCAACTATGTTGGGGTCGGCTTCCAGTCTAACCGGATGCAGCTGAATACCAGTATTTAATTACCAGTGTTTAATTTTTTTTTTTTTATATATATAATTTTTTTTTTTTTTTTTGTTTATAACTTTTATCATTGTGTTGTTTTTGATGAGTTTGGTGATCTTCCTGTGCGAGTCGCAAAAAACATATTTTCTTTCTTTCTTTAATTTACACGGAGCGACTGCCTATCTGACTTCCACAACCCAGTTGCTGGGTAATATACCTACCCCTTATTGAATAATTCTTTAAAATTATCTCCAAAAAAAGCGCTTAGCTGTAAAAATAACAAAAAAAAATCTAATAAGTACCGTAAACCGGGGTTACTTTGATAGTACGGGATTACTTTGATAACAACTTTCGCCTTATGAAAAAAATCTCTAGGTATAGTTTTTGGAAGAGTCAAAAGTTTTTGTTCCCTTAAAAATACTCAGTAACCGGTGCACCATCAAAACCTTATTCACACATCGAATAAAATTAGTTTTTATAAGTCAAAAGTAGTTATCAAAGTAAACCCGTAGTGTCAAAGTAACCCCGGTTTACCGGTAATTAACTAAAACGTACAGGACAGCGGATTTTTACTATAATCGAGAGACGTACTACCAGACAAGCGAAGGAAGAAATACAAAAATTAAAAAAAAATTCAAGAAAGATAAAGTAGAGCATCTTACCTCTCACATCCTCCAAGAGTTAAGCTCTCGATAATTTTCAAGGGGCAGGAATCTTACAGCAGACTGAAATATCGGAGCGATCACTATATCGGAGCAAGGTATTTATCATTCACCATGCTATGATGGCCAGATTTATGGGAAATAATCTTTGCCTAACGCGGTCAGGAGTTTAAGACTTGAAAATGTAGGAAAATATCTGGCTGAGGTAAGAAAATGTTGGTAAGATATTGACTATCTTGGTCGGTAAGTGATGAACCACAGAGAATCTATTTATAGCAGGAGATCATAATTAAATGAATACGGGTGTGGATAAATTGCAGACCATGGTATAGTAGAAGCCAGCCAAATAAATATCTCATATATCAAGAGACACAGAAAGGATTTGGTTTCCAATTCTTTTTTATATTGCATGTAAGTATGCTCTTCATGAGATTGGCAAAGATCGTCACTCACTGGATGCCTGAAGGAGGACATCGCCGTGGAGGCAGGCCACGGCGAAGATGGTGTGACGATCTGAAAAGGATGCAGGGCCAACATGGCCAGAGATCGTACTAGACAGGTGGTTTGGAAAGAAATAGGGAAAGCCTTTGCCCAGCATTGGGACACAATATAGGCTAACAAAAAAAAAGTAAGTGCAGCCAACCAATCGCACGTTGTCGTCGGTAACATTTTGACCTTGACCATTGTATGGTGTTTCAATAGAACAAGAGGTAGTTAGATACTGGTTTTATTGACAATGCTGTGCGGTTTACTGTACCTTTTCCTCATAATCATAGATAGATAGATAAATAGAATACTCTTTATTATTATTTTTTTCTTTTTTTTTATCATAATCACATCCGTAATTTTACCAACACGTTCGTCAATACAGCTTGCCGTCAAGACGACATAACTTGTTTGTTTTAATACCACAGTAATTATATGTATTGCTGCGCAGTCGCAGTACAGTTTAGAAATCGTTTCCTTCGGTTGTCTTTTACGAGTTGTTAGTTAACTTCTTATTTTATTCACCAAAACCTTCACTATCCACTTAACTTGGGTTGGGTTCACTTTGCCTGATTATAATCATAAAAATCATCAATACAACCAAGTATCTAAGTTCATAATACCCTATTGAATGACTATTTCATGAAATCATGAGAATGGAGCCCAATAATTCTAACTTATGGAGTTGTATTGCTGATTCTAATGATTATAATTCTGTAAAGCCTTATTAGTTAGGCCGCGAATCATATTTTAACAACATACAACCTGACACTGACCTGCAAATTGCAAAAAACGTAAGAAAATTTCATTTAATAAGAGCAGCTAAGTTGACCCGACTCCCATAGTGTCAGGGCACACTTACATTTTTTGGCCAACTAGTATTCCCAGGATTGATAATGTTGGTGCAACGCTTTGTCTTCCGAGAGAAGATCGCAGACAACTGCTCACCCTTCTATCCCCTGCCACTTTCGCAGCAGAGCTGCTGAAGTGACAGCTTCATCAGGCCACAGCCGTGTTTTCATTAGTTGGTAACGTATGACGCGGTGCGGGACTAAATCTTCATTTTTGACGTCCCATGGGTCACTACAGGGATGGTGACTTGTGAGAACTACTGGATGCGACAGTGTATTTTACTGTATTATGAAACTGGGGTTTATAGTAAAATATATGCTCTCACTTAACCAATCCTAGATAGATTTTATGTTGAGAAATTTATTTCTATCCTCACTTTCAGATGTGAAATAAAGTTAAACTAAAGTAAAGTAGCCTTACTGGTAACGGCCCCAACTTACGACTTTTAAATCATGGGTTCGAACCCAGACAGGCACTTTGTGTAAATAATTTCATCACCACTGCTCTCAAAACAGTGAAGAAAACATCGTGAGGAAACCGACATGTCCTAGAACCAAACATTTGAAGACATGTGACATCTACCAACCCGCACTGGGCCCGGGTGGTGGATTACTGTCCACTCTCTCTCGAAGACAGCAGGCCTGTGTCCCAGCAGTGGGGACATTATAGACTGATTATGTTTCAGAGCTAGCAAAATTGGTCAAGAGTGTCAGTTATGTAGTAGTGATAGTGGATAATAATAAAGAGCGAAGTGCGTGGACAAAGGGGATAATTCAGGCAGTGTACCACGGTAATGACGGAATCATCCGTGTAGTAGATATTAAGACTACAAATGGGGTCCTGCGTCGGCCCGTAGCAAAGATTATTGTGCTTCCCACAGACCAAGATTGTAATACGGCTGAACCCTTTTACAGGGGGTGGAATGTAGGCGAAGCACAGTAATGTGAGCCTTACTTTTAGGAATAGTTATATTAGGTAGAAGTATATAGCTATAAGTATAATCTAGATGCAACTATCTAAATAGTCGTCCATATAGTGCTTGGCCCTTATGGCTTCAACAGCTTCGGGAAATACATCACCAACCACGGCAATCTATATACTGAATAAAAATGCCAGTGAATGGATTGATGTATTTCCCGAAGCTGTTGAGCCTACACCGCCTTTAAACACTAGTTCACACTCACAGTACAGCCGAAGGTTGCTAATTTAGGGACTATGTTGTATGTGTTGGATCATTCGGTTCCCTTCAAAATGGCTGAGTTAAATGTTGCTGATCCATGCGTCAGGTTTGTGAACGGGCGTCGTCAGTGATCATCTCTTAGCTGGCACGACTTATTTTTATTTATTTCTGTTTGCTACTCTGGATGCTTTTAACGTGTGTTTTTAAGGTTCCGTACCAAAATGGTAAAAAAGGAACCCTTATGTTGTGACTCAGTCTGTCTGTCTGTCTGTCACAGCTGGATATCTCAAGAACTACTAATGCTATCAACTTGAAATTTGGAATAGTTTTAGATGACGTTTACCCAAATATTTTGCAAATAAGAAAGAAATAAAAATATTTTAATTTTTTTTGCAACAGGGACTGAAAGGGGGTCTTAAAAATTCAAAGTGGGGCTACTAGGGCATGTAGGGTAGGGTATCAAATGAAAGAACGCTATTTGCACATTCTCAAACATTTTTTTTATTTTTTTTAGGCCGCACAGTTTTCGACTTTTGATGAAAAATGTAAAAAAAATACCGTTCCCCCCCTTATCTCCGAAGTTTGCAAAGCGAAAAATCTCAAATTATTATATGTGATAGAAGTTGATGTGAAGATTACAGGAAAAATAAAACGATGTCTTTAAATAGCACAGTTTTTCAGAAATCATCAACAAAAAATACATATAAATTATGGTACGGAACCCTCGGTGCGCGAGTCCGACTCGCTCTTGACCGGTTTTTTTTTAACATCGTTCTCACATTTAATTATAAAATCTATTCCGTAGGCTTAGGCAAAAAAGTGGTTACGATACCAGCTGTTTACTGCAGCTGCCATAAGTTATGTCACTAACGCAATAGAAGTGAAAATCGGTTGAACGGACTGTAAAAAAGGTATGTGTAATCTTATTGTAAACTAGCTTTTGCCCGCGACTTCGTCCGCGTTTCCGTCGTTTTTCGTAAAAAAGTACCATATGTCCTTCCTCACGGTGCAGTGGTTTTGATGTAACATACAGATTAACTTTCGTATTTTAGTAGGGGGGGGGGGGGAACTTTCGTGTTTCAGTATTGTGGATATGTCAATCCACAATACTGTTGAAAAATATCGCAATAAGGAACCGCAGAATATTATTATTAATAGCTGTGCCCGCGACTCCGTCAGCGTGTAACTCCTTGTATGTTATTAAGTTAATGTATTGGACTGCTAAGCTATCGGGAGTTACACGTGTTATTGTGAGTCAACCATAAAAGATAGACATATGCTGTTGCGGGATATTTTTTAGATAATTTTATGTAGAACATTTCCGTCATAAATGATTTGTATGTAGCTTTAACCATTAAGGCTGCACACGCGACGGAAGCTTAAAAAATGGAGCAACTTCTCCCGTTTTCCCAACATTTCCCTTCACTGCTCTGCTCCTATTGATTGTAGCGTGATGAAAAGTATACTATAACCTCCCCAGGAGTATGAAGAATAATTGTACCAAGTTTCGTTAAAATCCGTCGAGTAGTTTTTGTTTCTATAAGGAACATACAGACAGACAGACAGACAGACAGACAGACAGACAGACAAAAATTTTACTGATTGCATTTTTGGCATCAGTATCGATCACTAATTACCCCCTGATAGTTATTTTGAAAATATATATCATGTACAGAATTGACCTCTCTACAGATTTATTATAAGTATAGAAGATGAAGTATAATTGAAAATCTACAAGTAAGTATCCGTGTCTGTGTCGCCATCAGTATGCATGTGGTAGCTTAAACTGACGTGGTAGAAAAAGTACCACCATGTATTTCCTGGACCAGCTATTTTTTTTTAAGTCATAGAACTATCACGATAGACCTGAAAACTCAGGAATATCGCTGAGAGCCAGGTGAAACGTAAATTTTGACGCAGCCACTTCCAGTTCCCAACATGCTCCAACATGTCCCTCTCACGGACTAGACGGGGGACGTACTAATGTTGATATATCGGCCGCCGGCCCGACGGACAGACGCGTACACACATCTTAAATAATAAGGATGCTGTACCACCTGTATCATCGTTTATTTATGGCTGGTTACCCTAGTTTTTTGCGGTTTTTATGCGGTATTTTTTTAGTTAGCTGATGTTAGGGAAGGTGGACATTGTGCTTAAGTTCTTCTTATTTCTGCTACTTTTTATAAAAATTAGTTACGCTTTTTAATGCGAAAGCGCCAGGGTAGTCTGTGATGAGTATCAGGTTGTATGTTGATAAAAAAATAATATTTATTAGGGATGATACGTCAGTCAGATACCTACTAAAAAAATATTAGACAGGTATTTTTTGTATTTTTCTCTTCTTTTTTCATATTAATAAAAAAACCGGCCACGCACTATGAAGGGTTCCGTAGTTGAAAATAATTTATGCCAAAAACAAACAACAATTACAAATTAACAATTTTCGGACTTTTTCATTTACTTGTGCTGTGAGAAAAAATATGTGTCCAATATTTTTTAATAATCTACATGTTGGATAAAGAAAAGATTTAGTCATCATCCCTATTCGTTAGCGATAGCAGCTCATCAATCCCAAACTCAAAGCATTTATTTCAATTAACATTTACAGGCACTTTTGAATTGTTAAGGAACCGGCCAGTTAGTCAGAAAGTTGAAGATAGTTGCCCATTCCAAAACGTAGATGTCTGTGGTGAAGAACGGTCAAGAAACTCCACGGACACGATTTTAAATCAAGTTTGATACTTTTTACAAAAATCTGGGTGCATCTTGCTGCTGCTAGGTATGTGTCATCATCGCTACTTTAGGCCAAAATCATCCCCTCGTCGCGGGTTGTTTGAAGAAGATACCGCGGCCCTGGCATAGGCAACTGAAGGAACACGGGTGGGTTTTAGTCGGTAAAAGTCTGACACGCCCTTTCGCTCCACCCAGAGCGGGAGAAGTTACTTGATGATTTCCCACCCTCAAAAAAAAAAAAAAAAAAAAACTTCCTCAGCTGATCACTGGGTCCACCAATTGCCATGCAGGCGGGACACTACCGCTGCCCATCCTTTTAAAAATAAAGTGTTCAAAGGTCATGGTCAAAATTTTAGAAGGTTGATTGCACCTAATTGGCACCTAGGTACTGGTTGTGGTTTTTGTTAATAAAGTGGCGGAGTAATCCATCATCTTATGAGTAATCGTGATAGCCCCAGGCTATGGTCGCCATAAGTTGAAGACACCTGGTAAAGATATTTTTTTAAATTATTATTATTATTTATTCATCATCAAGTAACAATAGCCTCATTATTTACACAATTACAATAACAAATACTTACAGAAAAATAAATTAAATCAAAGATAAATCAAAATGTTTCTTTTTTTTTACTAGCCATAACTGCGCTGTTGCCAAAATAAAATTAATTAAATCAAAATTAAATTCAAATTAAATCAAAATTGTATCAAATTTAAATCAAATTACTGGTCATAAAAAAAACACTAATTATAATTTTCTAAACGGCATTGGAACAGCCACATGTCCGGCCACGGCCATGCCGGACATAAGTACAGTCCAGATTGAAATGTCCAGATGATTTTTTTTGCGATTTCAGGTTTGGTCCCTTAGTAAAAGTTGTTCATATTCATGGGTAGAACACCCTGTGATTTATCCTTCTATTTTAAAGGGACCCTAAATACGTCAACCGCCTGCGAGATTGTTAAGAAATAAATAAGGCCGAAGGAAGCAATGAAGAGCTTCAACCATCTCCGTAAAGCATGCCTTAAGAGCTGTTCAAACATTTTGAACTCTAAGCCAATCTAAATACGCTGTACAATGCCAAAATCACTTCAAATATACTTATACCAACCCAACCCCACCAGCAAACACTTGCAACTCGAACTCAAAACCGCAAAACTATCGCATCCACAATTTTTCGCCATCTTCCTTCATAAACAGGGATCATGAGCCTTACCCTTTTGCCATAAATCTAGCCCCCCCTCCCTCCCGTACCCCCGCACTCCGCCCCCCCTCAGGCCGCGAGGTGGTTTTGAATGGAGATTGAGCCAATTAAAGTAATCGCCGTAACAGTCGACGCTGCCTTGGATTAGTTCTGCGGAGATGAGAACTGTGGAGTCGCTGTTTAGTTGAGAAGATTTTTGTAAAAAAAAAGATTATTGATATTTTTGTGAGGGTACGAGAGGCACATACCCGCACTTTACGAAGACGTCGCTGAGCTGTCATCAGTCTTCCCGTGACCACGAAACGTCGCGCGTCGGGAAACAAGTAGGTACCTGTTTATCTCGTAAAAAAGGAATATCACGATAAGACCCGTTCTCGATGTCGTTTTATGAAGATTTTTGTAAGATTGTAGGATTCTAATTTTTGTCTTATTACATCTGTTTTGTGATTGTTAGAATTGATTTACCTAGCGTTAGTAAAATAATTGTATTGCAGGTTTTACTGCGAGTTTTTTTGACTGAACAAAAGTTGGTACTATCATCAAATAGAAGTTTATCAATCGCTCTATATTTATATTATACAATGTGTAACAAAAACCCTGTTCGGTCCAATAAGCAGTCGGGGTGGATGTACCTACTCATCATTATGAACAACTTTTACCATGGGATCGAAAATCTAAAAAAAAATCAGCTATTCCCTACATTTGACGAGTTATGCGAACATAAATTTAGGGAATAGATGAATTTTTTTTCGCGATTTTAAGTTTGGTCCATAGTAAAAGTTGTTCATAATGATGAGTACAATGACCGATTATCGGATCCAACAGGGTTTTTTTTTACATATTGTATAGTTGTGTGGAACTAATACCTATTTACTCAATTACTTCATTTATTTCCTATTTTATATCACCAACAACTTTTTGACTACTATTAATTTCAGCATTGATAACAGTGCCATAATTATCATCTAGTTTTAAGTCTACTGCAAAACGTGCAAACTTCTTCTCCTCAAAACACAATTTCAAATCGTTCTCTCTTTTTAAACCGTCAAAATCTACCCCAAAAATATTTGTCGGCGCAACATCGTCTCCACCGCACCCAGTCCCGCAGGATTAGTATCATACAATACAAGCAACAACTGAATCCTTTTATTTATTGCTATTTATTGTTATTGCATTTTCTCTCATTTCTCTACTCTAATATTGTCTTGGCATAAATTTCGCTTAGCGTTTGGGAACGTTGTTTTAAATATTATTGCTAATTAGAGTTAGCTCTGCATTTCTTTAAGCTTGTATATTATGATGAGTTTTTGTGTGATGAGTTCTGAGTACTGCTTGCTTGTGGCTAAGTAATAACAGCCACACGGGTTGATCTATCGGGTTAAGCTACGCTTGTTGAGATTGGTCCGTGAATGGGTGACCATCTTTACATACCGAGACTCCTCCGTGCCTCGGATAGCATGTTAAGCCGTTGGTCCCGACTGTCATTCTTCACATCTTTGACGGTCAGAAGCCCGAAAGTTTGAAAACCAGTCTTACCAAGAGGTGTCGTATTACCCAGTAACTGGGTTGTGGAGTTCAGATAGGCAGTCGCTCCATGTAAAATACTGGTATTCTGCATCTGGTTAGCAATGGAAGCCGACCCCAACATAGTTGGGAAAAGTTTAGGCAGATTGGAAAGTTATTATTTATTTATTTATTTATTACAGACATACATACAGCTATCATTAAATAACGATAATTACAAATACATTTCAACAGTTAACTTTTTATTCCCGATTGACAACTTGGATGTCTTCCTTTGGAAAAAGTGCAGAACAATACTTTTTAAGGTTCCGTACCAAAATGGTAAAAAAGGAAACCTTATGGTGTGACTCAGTCTGTATGTCACAACTGTATATCTCAAGAACTACTAATGCTATCAACTTGAAATTTAGAACACTTTAGATGACGTTTACCCAACTATTTTGCAAATAAGAAAGAAGTACAAATATTTATATTTTTTTTTGTAACAGGTCTTAAAAATTCAAAGTGGGGCTACTACGGCATTTGGGGTACCATATGAAAGAACGCTGTTTGCACATTCTCAAACATTTTTTTATTTTTTTTTAGGCCACTTAGTTTTCGACTTTTGATGAAAAATGTAAAAAAAAATACCGTTCCCCCCCCTTATCTCCGAAGTTTGCAAAGATAAAAATCTGAAATTATTCTATGTGATAGAGGTTTATGTAAAAACAGGAACAGGAAAAATAATACGATGTCTCTAAATAGCACACTTTTTCAGGAATCCGTGCGCGAGTCCGACTCGCTCTTGACCGGTTTTTGTAATATAGTTCTGTTACTTTTAACCATCCACGAGTGCAAAGATGATAGAATATTTGGTTTGGTATTTTTCCCAGGACTACCAAGTAAGATTTCTACTAGAACATATCAATTCCTCAAGCAATCTCATCAGACATAGAGTCTTATATCTGTCCGACTCTACACCGTGGCGTATTAAACGCCGCTCTACGGTAGAGTATTTCAAATGATTAGGCAGATTTATGCGGGGTAGCGCCCGCTATCGGCTCTCCGTAAAGTCTGTCTCAGGATATCACAAATTAGATTTTGTAGAGTTTTATTTGAAGGTTACATAAGTCAGTTTATAGTGTGTAAAAAGATGTAGGTCTGTATGTAAAGTTTTGACTTTTACCTGGTAAGTAATTCGTGAAATAAAGCAGACTATGTTAATTACATACAGTTCACCGAGTGAGGGATGTAATTAATTATGATAATGTTTAATTTTCTTAGTTGTTTACATCATTTTGAACAGTCTGTTCATCCCGATATTTTTGACGCTGACTAAAAACCGGTGTAAAAAGTATTCTAGATGCCTTTGACTAAAACCCGGGGTAAAAAGTAGTATATGTCCTAAACCAGTACCCTAATTGCGTAACACATTATCAATCGGAGTTTGAATCATTTTGAAACAAATTGCTAATCCATTGTTTCTTATGTTCGAAAAATGTGTCTGCTCGACAACGTAAATAACGCAATGAATGTTGTTGAACTGTCAAAATGAAACCAACTCCGATTGATAATGTGCTACGCAATTAGGGTGCAGGTCATGGTCCACCCATGTGCTAAATTTCATCCAAATCAAACAACCAACAAAGAAACAAGCAAACTCACTAAAGCATTTATTTATAATTAGATTTTGCCCGTGGCTTCGCCCGCGTGGATGTCGGAAAATATCCCACGGGAACATACTACCGGGAAATCCTTCCTTATTCCTTGTCTACATTATAAAGGGAACCTCTGTGCAAAATTTCAGCTTTCTAGGTCCAAGGGTTTGGGCTGGGCGTTGATGAGTCAGTCAATCATTGAAATCAGTCAGTCAGGACTTCTCTTTTTATTTATATAGATAGTAGTTAGGTTCAGGGCCTATTTAACGATGTTCGAGTAGATACTACTACTTACCAAATAAATTCAAAAATGGAAGAGAATTTGTATGAAATTATCTGCCAAGTAAGTTAGTAGGAACTTAATCATAAGTGGTGAAATAGGTCCTTAGGATTTAAACCAATTGACTGGTACCTACTTTCAGTGAACTCAAATTACGCCTGTAAAAATACCTGTAAGCACAGTAAAGCCTTCGCTGTACATAATCTCACATAGCACAAGATATCTACCTGCTACAAATTACACACTGTAACCATTTTACCTCAATCGCTCTATGTCGGAGTATTTCAAATAGATTTATACGCTAGAGCGGGGACGTTATCGACGCGACTCTAGCTAGAGAACGACTCTACGTAGAGCTGTCTCTGGGATATCATGGAGAGTGTTTTATTTGGTGATTATCGAGCTCGGGGGTTGAGGTGGAAGGAAGAAAGAAAGAAATGTTGAAGGTGAACGTTGTACCGGTGAAATCGTCGTACCTAATCGATGTGTATTTCGTTACTATGATTTTTAAAAGTCGATAGTCCACCAGACCCCGCCGTGCCTCGGAAAGCACATTAAGCCGTAGGTACGGCTGTCACTCGTGCATCTTTGACGGTTTGCTTATTCTGCAAGCTACGAGTGTGTCCGTTACTCCGGTTCTTTTCCGGATAACTTCATTCCTGATCTCCTTCAAAGAAACGCCGAGCATAGCCCGCTCCATAGCGCGCTGAGCGACCTTGAATTTGTGGACCAGCCCGACTGTCAGTGTCCACGTTTCAGCACCGTATGTCATAACGGGCAGGACACACTGGTTGAAAACCTTGGTTTTCTAACATTGCGGGATGGTTGACGAAAAGACTTGACGAAGTTTCCCAAACGTATTTTGTTTGGGTGGCTTACAGCTATCAATACAAAAGTAACAGCGAGGTTATTCACGTCAAGCCATTTACAAGCCTCCACAGTTAGCAGTGAAGTAATGTTGTAGAATTTTTATGATCGATTAACTAATCATTAAGCATAATAACAACTAAGTAAAGCACTAACTTAACAATTATATTAAGGACCTGCATAGGCAAGAATACATGCGCAACCACTATTAGGATGCATTAGAGATATTACAGTTTTTAGTTAAAACAGTACTGATGGACGCTAAGCTGCTTGCAAACAGATCGATTGAGGGGTGTTCATTCCTTACAATTCGGTTTTTAGGGTTCCGTACCAAAATGGTAAAAAAGGAACCCTTATAGTGTGACTCAGTCTGTCTGTCTGTCTGTCTGTCCGTCTGTCTGTCTGTCTGTCTGTCTGTCTGCCTGTCTGTCTGTCTGTCACAGCTGGATATCTCAAGAACTACTAATGCTATCAATTTGAAATTTGGAACAGTTTTAGGTGACGTTTACCCAACTATTTTGCAAATAAGAAAGAAATAAAAATATTTATCCTTTTTTTGCAACAGGGACTGAATGGGGCTCTTAAAAATTAAAAGTGGAGCAACTAAGGCATGTGGGGTATCATATGAAAGAGCGCTATTTGCACATTCTTAAACATTTTTTATTTTTTTAGGCCGCATAGTTTTTGACTTTTGATGAAAAATGTAAAAAAAAATACCGTTCAGATTTTTCCCTTTGCAAACTTCGGAGATAAGGGGTGGGCCCTTATCTCCGAAGTTTGCAAAGGGAAAAATCTGAAATTATTCTATATGATAGAAGTTTATGTAAAGATTACAGGAAAAATAAAACGATGTCTTTAAATAGCACACTTTTTCAGAAATCGGAACGGAACCCTCAGTGCGCGAGTCCGACTCGCTCCTGACCGGTTTTTTTTTATATAGATCTAATATATAGGGTGACTGGTAATTAGTGACCGATACTTAAACACATGATTGTGCTCATGATAACAAACAACTTTTACTATGGGACCAAACCTGAAATCGCGAAAAAAAAATCCGCTGCTCCCTACATTTTGACGAGATATGCGAACATGAATGTATGGGGTAGCTGATTTTTTTTCGCGATTTCAGGTTTGGTCCCATAGTAAAAGTTGTTTGTTATCATGAGTACAATCATTTGTTTAAGTATCGGTCACTAATTACCAGTCACCCAATATATCCTTTTATGGCGACCACAAAATAAGCAAAAACAAATTCGTCGGCATTTTAATATACACTCGATAGAGTTGTTTGAATTTGGCATAATGAATAGGCATATTGAACAGAATGATGAGCATAGCCTGCGGCGACCACCATGAATAATTTATGCCTGGTAAAATAATCACAACAATTTTGACATCTTGAACCCATTCGTGCTATGTTAAAGTGACAGGCATTACGCCATTGTTTTATTAATTTATTTAAATATTTGCTGAGTAATAATTAGTGTTATTAATTTGGTGTTTTGTCCTACAATGACTGATGGCTTTTGATGGTTCAATGATCATTCGTGATAACAATAGATTATTCATTGATGTTGTAGAGAACACAATTGGACACCATAAGAGAATGTTTTTCGTAAAAATTGTTTATTATTTATGAAGATTAAGATACTTTAATTACTTCAACACTCTTAGTGTCGTTTTGGTCTGGCTCTTTAAACGCGTCTTCGTGTTCTGCGTGGTGACTAAGAGAAAACCTATATAGCTGGGCTTAGAGGATGCATCTTTCTATCCTATTACTATCAGAATTTTATTTTAGTCTTGATGGCAAGCGAGGTGATTTCGACAATACATTATATGACAGGTCATCAAAGCTCTAATAGTTTACTAATACCTGTCAAAACTGACTCGTCAAAACACTGAGGATCTTCTTTTAGGCCATCTACCATAAAATTGTATGACTTTTATTTCAAACTAGCTTTTGCCCGCGGCTTCGCCCGCGTGGATGTCGGAAAATATCCCACGGGAACGAAAATCCTTCCTTATTCCTTGTCTACATTATAAACGGAACCTCTGACCCCTTGACCCCAACTCTCACCCCACCTGCTCTCCTTCTAAACCGCCTCTCCGCCCCACCCCTTCTCAGGCTAAACCCCTCTCACCCTACCTCTCATCCCTTCCTCAGTCCCCCTAACCCCGTCTCACCCCTCCCCCTCGCCACACTCTCCTATCCCTCTTCGCCCTCACCAACCCCTCCCCCTCCCCACTTACCCCCTCCCCCCTCGCCACACTCTCCTATGCCTCTTCGCCCTCACCAACCCCTCCCCCTCCCTCCATCACCCTCCACTTCCCCTTTCCCTCTTCACCACACCGTCCCCTTTCTCCCTCCCTCTCTACCTTTCCCTCCGGGGTAGTTTCGAAAAATTATTAAAGACAAACTTTATTAAGTACTTACTTAGGCAAGTATTTGTGCCAAGTTTCAAGTTAATTAACCAAATGAATAAGATTTTTCATACAAACTATATTCCCTGTTTTCACATCCACGGGGGTGGAATTTTAAAAAATCGTGTAGGATATTTCCGTAACTTGACTGAAAGATTATTTACACCAATTAAAAAAAAAGCCCCGCCGTAAAATTATGCCCTGTAAAATTTACTACCCCTTTTCACCCCTTTAAGCATAGATTTTCGAAAAACTCTGATACACATTATTCTTTATTTTTAATCTCAAGTATAAATGCTGAGTTTCAAATTAATCGGACCGCGCGTTAAAAGTCCTCCATACAAACTTTAGTTAGTACAAACGGTAGTTTTTTTTTTTTTTTTTTTTTTTTTTTTTTTGAAAAACACCCTAAGACGAGAAGAGGAGAAGGAGAGGAGTGATGCGGGGTCGGAGTCCGACGCCGCATCGGGAGCGAAGGGCGCGAAGGGCTCTTTTAAGAGACCGGAGTGCGTATTGGTGGCGGCCGCTGGTAGGAGTGCCTTCCTGAAGCGGAATGTGGAGCTGAATCCGGGGGATGGCCAGGGGTCTTCCTCGGATGGCGGAAAGGGCTCGGCCCCTAAGTATGCTCGCCGGGGCCTAGGATGGACCCGGAAAAAGAGCAAGGGCCGGGCAAATACCGTACCGGTGGACGGCTCAGTCGCGTCGGCCGAGGGGAGCGCCATCGAGGCGTCTGGCGATGAGTCGGACGCCACTGGGGGCTCTAACTCGGAGCGGGCCAGGTTCGAGGAGGTCGTGGCCGCGGCAGTAAAGGGTGTGGCTTTGAAGAAGAAGCAGTCTTCTAAAGACAAGGCCATACCCGTAGCCAAGGCCTCCATTATGGCGGCAGCGGAGGCTCTGCTTCAAGGGCCTCCGTCGGACGGCATGTCTGAAATGCGGGCGGAGGTCGCCCGCTTGACAGCCGCCATGGAGCTTCTCCGAAAGGAGAACGAGGAGCTCCGAGCGGACCTGGCCAGGCTCCGCGATGCCGGCCCTCAGAAGGCGCCGCAAGAGGGGGCGCAGCAGGGGCAGAGCGGGCTTGGGCCCGCAGAGGAGAGGCTACTGACCCTGGTGCGGAAGGAGCTGGCTGCTTTTAACAGCCGGTTCTCCGTCCTGGAGGGCATTGTCCTCCGGCCCCCGCTAGCGGCGAGCCGGCAGGCCTCGGGCCAGCCAGAGGCGGCATCGTACGCCGCCACGGCTGCCACGCCCAAACCTGGGTCGGCGGGGCAGGCGAAGGGCGGGGCCGCTGCTGCAAGGGCGCCTGCGAAGACGCCTGCGAAGGCGCCTGCTAAGGCGCCTGAGAAGGCCCCGGCTGTGGCGGCGACGACGACGCGGCCGCCCCCGCCTTCTAAATCTCCTCCGGCTGACGCCGAATGGCAGGTAGCCGGGGAGAAGAAGAAGGAGGGCAAGGCGGCAAGGGCGGCCAAGCGTAAGGAGAGGCGGCGTCGGCGCAAGGAGCGAAGCGTCGCGGCGAGGTTGCGCGCCCCAAAGTCCGCAGCTGTAGTGATCACACTACAGCCGGAAGCGGAAAAGAAGGGCGTGTCACCAAGTGAACCTGGAGGAGGTCGGAGTCACGAAGGGCATGCGAGTTAGGGTCACGGCGACCGGGGCTCGTATGCTCGAGATTCCCGGTGCGGCCAGTGGCCCGACCGCTGACGCTCTGGCCGAAAAGCTTAGGGCGTCCTTAAATGCGGACGAAGCCCGAGTGTCCAGACCCGCCAAGTGCGCTGACATGCGCATCCTGGGTCTGGACGACTCCGTGACTGAGGGGGAAGTTGTGGCCGCCGTGGTCAAGACTGGGGGGTGCGCTATCGAGCAGGTGAAGGTAGGCACCATCCGTCCAGACTCCACGGGGTTGCGAGCCGTTACGGTGAGCTGCCCCGTATCGGCGGCCAACAAAATCATTGGGGAGGGCCCAAGACTCCAGGTGGGCTGGGATTCCACGCGGGTAAAACTGCTGGAACCCAGACCTCTGAGGTGCTTCCGTTGCCAAGTGGGCAACCACGTGGGAGCTAAATGCACCTCGGAGGTGGACCGCAGCAGTAATTGCTTCCGTTGTGGTCAGCCCGGTCACAAGGCCGGCTCGTGCAATGCCACGCCGCACTGCTACCTATGTGCGGCAGCTGGCAAGCCGGCCGATCACCGGGCTGGAAGCAAGGGCTGTGGTCGACCCACGAAAGCCCGGGGCAAGGGCAAGCCCTCCGCCCCCTCTACCGCCGTCACCGCCGCAGCCGTCGCCACAGGCGCCGTCGCTGCCGCCCCCACTGCCGTCACCGCCGTAGCCACTGCGGCGGAGCCCTCACAGGGGGCTCAGGAGGGGGCTGAAATGGAATGCCAGTAGTGGCCCCATTACGCCTCCTCCAGGCGAACATCAACCACTGCGCCGCCGCTCAGGATCTGTTGCTCCAGAGCATGGCGCAGTGGTCGATTAACATCGCCGTGGTCGCTGAGCCGTACTTTGTCCCGCCCAGTGATTACTGGGTGGAGGACCTGAGCGGCTCAGTGACCCTCATTTCGTCGGCCGCCGCCGGTACCCTGTCCCTTGAAGCCGTCAGGAGGGGACAGGGTTGCGTTGCAGCACGGTTCGGGGGGATTGTCGTGGTGGGGACATACTTCTCCCCGAACCGAACTCTCGCCGAGTTCCACAACTCCCTTGCGGAGTTGAAAACTGTCGTCGTCGGGTATCGTTCCCTTCCCGTGCTTGTTCTCGGGGACTTCAACGCCAAGAATGTGGCTTGGGGTTCCCGGTATACGGACACACGGGGCAGGATGGTGGAGGACTGGGCTCTGGAGACAGGCCTGGTCATCCTAAACCGGGGTTCTGTCCCCACATGTGTGCGGATGCGGGGCGAATCAGTGGTGGACATTTCGTTCGCCAGCCCCGCTCTGTTGCCGCACGTTGTTGACTGGCGCGTTATGGAGGGGGTGGAGACCTATTCCGATCACCGGTACATCCGGTTTGATGTCTCCGCCCACACCTCAAGTGCGCCGGTACGACAGACCCCGAGTGGTCCGCGGTGGGCGCTGAGGAAGCTGGACCGGGAGCTTCTCCTGGAAGCCTCAATCGTGCAGGCCTGGGTGTCACCACC
This sequence comes from Cosmia trapezina, assembly GCA_905163495.3. Lineage (NCBI taxonomy): Eukaryota > Metazoa > Arthropoda > Insecta > Lepidoptera > Noctuidae > Cosmia > Cosmia trapezina. The sequence continues at coordinate 27,511,988 of LR991028.1, read as the reverse complement.
GGACAGGCCTGCCGATATCAATGACGAGGCGGAGTGGTTTCGGGAGGCCATGTCCGAAATATGTGACGTGGCAATGCCCCGGGTCCAGCCCGGTCGCGCCTGGCGCCAGGTGTACTGGTGGTCGCCGGAGCTGACGGCTCTGCGCGAGGCGTGCGTTGCTGCGCGGCACCGGTACACCAGGCACCGCAGGCTCCGTATCCGCCCTCCGGATACGGAAGCCATTCAGGCGGAGCTGTACGAGGGGTACAGAGCGGCGAAGACCGCCTTCCGAGCAGAGATCTTGCGGGCCAGGGATCTGGGTCGCGAGGAGTCGCTGGAGACTCTGAACAGAGATCCATGGGGGCGCCCCTATAAGATGGTGCGGGAGAAACTCCGCCCATGGGCGCCCCCGCTAACGCAGAGTCTCCGGCCCCAGCTCGTGGAGGACGTGGTGAGCGCTCTGTTCCCTTCGCGAGGGGAACATACTCCCCCGCCTATGGCTCCGCTTCATGCGGTGCCCGTTGCGGACCACAACACCGACGACGGCGACGATGCTCCGGAAGTGACCGAGGTAGAGTTGAGAGCGGCGGTACGTAGGCTGAGTGCCAAAAATACCGCCCCAGGACCCGACGGCTTACCTGGAAGAGCCTGGGTTCTGGCCTTTGGGGCTCTCGGGCCTCGACTAGGGGGGCTCCTAAGCGCATGCTTGGAGAGGGGCCAGTTCCCACTTCGTTGGAAGACGGGGAAACTGGTCCTCATTAAGAAGCCGGGGCGCCCTGCGGACTCTCCGTCCGCTTACCGACCCATCGTGCTGCTCGACGAGGTAGGCAAGCTCTTTGAAAGAGTTATTGCAGACCGCCTCGTCGGGTGGCTGGTGCAGGAGGGGCCGGATTTGGCGGAGGGCCAGTTTGGTTTCCGCAAGGGGCGCTCAACGGTGGACGCCATCATGCGCGTGCGAGCCCTCACGACGGGGGATGCGGTGGCCCGGGGTGGGGTCGTCTTGGCGGTGTCCCTAGACATCGCCAACGCCTTCAATACCCTGCCCTGGAGTTGCATCAGGGAGGCACTCCGGTATCACCGGATGCCGACCTACCTCTGTCGAGTGGTCGAGGCCTATCTGACGGACAGGGCCGTCATCTACCCCGGTCATCAAGGAGAGTGGAACCGGCGAGAGATGTCGTGCGGTGTCCCACAGGGATCGGTCCTGGGGCCGCATTTGTGGGACATCGGGTACGACTGGGTGCTGCGCGCCGACCTCCCTAGCGGCGTCAGCGTGGTATGTTACGCTGACGACACGCTGGTCCTGGCGCAGGGGAGGTCGCACCAGGCGGCGGCTGATTTAGCGACACGCGGGGTTGCGATAGTCGTGGAGAGGATCCGGCAGTTGGGACTCGAGGTGGCCCTGCACAAGTCCGAGGCCATGTGTTTTCATGGTCCTCGGAATGCGCCACCGTCGGGTTCAAAATAACAATACACTAAGCAATTGCTTAAAATGGAAGCGTCTAAACAAGTTCCGAACCGTAGTCCGAGGGACCATATTCCTTTCGCTCGATCGATCAATGTGATACCATCATACATAATATACACATTTACATGTTCAATATATTATGTACGTGCAATAGCAAATGTCTTGTTTCCGAGACCGATCTTGGGTAACTCGATTTCACTGTTGTTTGGTCATAGGGTATATAATGTCGTCTAGTTTGTTTATAAGAATACTAGCTGCGACCCGCGGTTTCACCCTCGTAGCCCGGGATAAAAAGTAGCCTATGTGTTAATCCAAGCTATTCGACGACACGGTTGGCGCAGTGGTTGAGCGATTGACTGCTGCTTTGTCTACATCTCTTTTTATCCTCTGTCCTATCGCAGGTATGCTGGAAGAGATTTCTTTTGAAATAAGCATCACCTTTGTACGTATTTTCTGTTCCTTTATGTTTGTCTGTTTATTTGTGTGTACATAAATTGTTAAATAAATAAATAAATAAAAACACTTCTCAATATTTCCAATGCACTTCAGTGCTACTCCTGCGAACTTCACCAGGCTGCAGTGAAATATGTCTATGTCATTTAAAATAACATTTAACATTTTTTTAATCTTGGCCTACATACTGATCAAATGTAAGTTTCAGGTGTCTTTCCAGCCGCAGGAGATGCCCTGGGTGTCGGAAATTGATAGCCGATTCCCGGACCGGACGGCAAGCGATGGGTAGCTCACTGTCCGGTAAGGACCTGGGGGCCTACTCCCTAAGTCCGTCCGTTCATCCGCCCGTCCGTTTATCCGTCCGTCTGACTTAAGAGGAAATGTGGGTGCTCTTTTCTCCATACAAAAAGATACAAACGCTCTCGCCTGTTTTCTTTCTGGTTAATGACCATAAAGCAATGATTTTTTACAGAAACATAAATATCAGTTACTTGTATGCCCCTATGTTTTCCTTTTTGATGATAATTATATTATTTTTATAGGAACTAGAACCCTCCAAAAATGCTCAAAATTGCCTATTCAGACCGCTGTCAACAGACGCCTAGTGCACCAATTTGACAACTATTATCGAAAAAAGAAAACCATAGGGGCATAGTATATATCCTTCTTATTCAGTTTATGAAATATCTTTTAAATTGGTCCAATATTGGAGGAGGAAATAGGCGAGAGCCAAACCTCGAAATGTGACTTTTTACATAGGCTATTTAGTCGGATCTGCAGTTGTCCTTATCGCACGAATTCGAGGGCGGAGCGCTACTACCTTATTTGAGTGCATTCTACGTAACCAAACCTATAACCTTATTCAAAGTATGTTCTTCCTATACACAAATACTCAGTTCTACATAATAATCTGTGAACGTCGTCCATTTCCTGAGATATGGCGTGAGACACATACAAACATAATTACTTCTCATTTCATAAACCCATTCTCTTGGTACACCACAATGAGAACTAATAGGTCTAATTGGACCACCATAAGTACGTCAGATTTCACTGAAGTTACGTAAAGAAATGGGTCATGGGAGCTTGGTATCCGTGGTGGAGCCTAAAGGCTGTCTTAAAGAACTAATTTTAGTTTTAATTTAAAGTATATGACCCGGTGACCTGCGTACCACGTGGGACAAAATTTTGATTTTTTCGATTTTTCTTTTATTGAGGCGAACAAAAAAAATCGGTCGAGCCATTTTCGAGTTTCTGCGACACTAATGCACGGCAATTGATTTTTATTTAAAAGAAGATAGCACGTTTCTCTATCTCGAAAAATGCAATATTACATGAAGCGATTTATAAAGTTTAAAAAAAAAAAAACAAATTATTAATGTGTTTTTACGTTGAATGATTTATTCAAAGATCCACGAATGACAGCCGGGACCAAAGGCTTAAAATGCTTTCCGAGGCACGGAGGAGTCTCAGTATGTGATGGTCATCCATCTACTAGCTTAACCTGATGATCGACCCGTGCGGCTGTTATTACTTAGCTACGAGCTCCTTGAAGCTCCATAACTTTACTTTTATAGGGCTGCGACTACTATATTAACAAGCACTAAGACTACACATTTATTGTTTTCATTTTTCCATAACACATACATACTAATTTTATTGCTCTCAATTGTCACTCCATTCTGTGAATCCTGACATTGAGTTAATTTCGCAAGAAAACCAAAATATCTGTATTCTGTAGCCTATCAAATTCAATTGCTAATAGTGCCCTCCAAAACGGGAGGACATGCCCTCAATCCCTATATTACACAACTGGGTCAGAGATAACAAAAAGGTGCTAACTAAAGTACATACATTTATTATAAACAATAGCCCGCCCACTGCTGATCACCGTTGCGTCACAATGCGCAATGATAATAAAACCATTGCATGGACACCGTACAAATAGTTCATGTGTGAATAAGATTGTCCACTTTAAGGATATGATGGAATGTGATGCAATTATTTTGTTCCACTTTTTAGATCAACTTTTTTGATCAATGGCAACACAGGTCAAACAAATAATTCGTCTAACCAACCATATGTCAAAAAATAACATACGTACAACAGTACTGTGAGAGGGATCTAAGAAAGTGTTGTTAATATTTTTAATTTTTAAACCTGTACCTTATAATTTTATGCTTATTTTACCTTTTTTTTGTATTTATTTACTGTAATTGGCTTTAACCGTGTTAATTTAAGTTTAAGTAAAATAAATAAAAATAAGACTTTGGAATCCAAATAACATGATAATTCAGTTTTTTGGGCTTTAAACCAAGATAATCTAACTGTTTTCAATGTTCTTCTAAGTTACGGAGAAGGAAAACATCATAATGATCAATAACGATAAGCTTTTAAGCGAGGAAAAATGCATTTATTTCTCAATTCTTTCTCAATTCTTTATTGCGTTCCATAATGTTATAATAACAGTTGGTAAGCTTAAAAATAATGTCACAATTATGGACCCTGTCGGGCACAGCATAGTAGGAGAGAGGAGGAAGAGCGCTTATTATTTATTTACTTATAAATGTATTTTGATTTAATGAAATACTATTTTTCCTTTTATTATTTAATTTATTTAAGCAGTTATTTCAATAAATATATATAATATTATTTCCTTAATTACTAAATATAGTTGGTTACTGCAGGTACTCAGTCTATTGCACGATTATTTATTTGTTAAATGACTAGAATTTATTATTATATTTGGTTACTGTAGATACTCAGTCTATTGCACGATTATTATTGTAATTTATTTTTCACACTAAAGTTAGTAAGCAGTATTAAGCGAGGAAAAATGGATTTATTTTTCACACTAAAGTTAGTGAGCAGTATTAAGCGAGGAAAAATGGATTTATTTTTCACACTAAAGTTAGTGAGCAGTATTAAGCGAGGAAAAATGGATTTATTTTTCACACTAAAGTTAGTAAGCAGTATTAAGCGAGGAAAAATGGATTTATTTTTCACACTAAAGTTAGTAAGCAGTATTAAGCGAGGAAAAATGGATTTATTTTTCACACTAAAGTTAGTAAGCAGTATTAAGCGAGGAAAAATGGATTTATTTTTCACACTAAAGTTAGTAAGCAGTATTAAGCGAGGAAAAATGGATTTATTTTTCACACTAAAGTTAGTAAGCAGTATTAAGCGAGGAAAAATGGATTTATTTTTCACACTAAAGTTAGTAAGCAGAATTAAGCGAGGATAAATGGATTTATTTTTCACACTAAAGTTAGTAAGCAGTATTAAGCGAAGAAAAATTGATTTATTTTTCACACTAAAGTTAGTAAGCAGTATTAAGCGAGGAAAAATGGATTTATTTTTCACACTAAAGTTAATAAGCAGTATTAAGCAAGGAAAAATGGATTTATTTTTCACACTAAAGTCAGTAAGCAGGATTAATCGAGGAAAAATGGATTTATTTTTCAGAAATCGTCAATCACATTATGCAATGTAGGGAGAACTTGCAAAGCAATTATTTGGATTTAAGCAATTACAGGCACTTTTGAATAGTCAAGGACAAGAATTTTAAGCTAGTTGCCCATGCCAAAACGTATATGTCTATGGAAAAGACCGGGCAAGAGACAATATAAGGTGAGGTCCTGCCCATTACTTGTATGTATTTATAGTAAACATGAAAGTGCATTAGCAGTACATATTAGTACGTCTTTACGACGTTTGCAGTTCTTTACCTATTAACACCATTATGTAAGTACATTAGCACTAGAAGTACTCATTGCCCTTATAAGACTAACTCTTTTGGTATAGAATTTAAATGAATGTTCACTTTTAAACTGCAAAGCGCAACTTGTTTCGGTTGAAATTTATATTTATTATTTATTTAGTTATTTATTTATTTGTTTACAGTTAATTAAAACGGCACAACACCAATTACATTAATAAAAAAATAAAAAAAATACATTTTATTTTTTTATATTATTTTTTAAAATTTATCTCTTATTAATGCAACTTTTTACTATAATGTCACTGTGACTAAGAATTTGCAAGTCAAATCCTGTTGATAGATTTCATGCCCATTTTCACCAACCCTAAGTAATACTTAAATGAATCCCTAAACATTAGCCTGGCATTGAAAATGCAACAGTGCACTTTTATTTAGGAATTCATTTAAGTGTCACTTACTTAGGGTTGGTGAAAACGGGCATCAGTATCCGATAAATTAATAATAATAATAATATCCTTGGACATTTCACACAACGCCATCTAGTCCCAAGCTAAGCAACCTAATGCTTGTGTTATGGTAACGAGATGGCTGATAAACTACTTACATACATTTTTTTTTTTAAATACATACTATTAACCGAACTTATTGCGGGTAGTGATGGTACCCACCGACTTCTATAAAAGCAAGCGCTCGATCAAGTGCGGTCCTTTTTGCTACTCAGCCGTCGAATGGTAAGGGTGTCGGTACCTACATTACTCTGCAGTAAGTTCGTTCCATATTTTATTTTAGTGTTTTCTCGTTTGTTTTGGTTCTGAATATTAACGGTTGTTTGTGATTCCTCGAATTTCGATGATTAATTGAGTTTTATTGTTAAAATTAAGTGTGTTTTGTAGTAAATTAAATCTCAGGTAGTTTGAAGTTGTTTTTTTTATTTGTTTTTCCCTTCTGATCGCTAAGATCAGAAGTGGGACTGAACTTTATTGCTCACAATTACTAGCCTTTGATACTTACACAAACAGCCGTTGATTTCAGATAAGAATGCCACGACCACCAAGGTCACGTGAAAAGTTAATTAGGACGCCACCACCTCGCTCTGGGGCCGGGTGTAGCAGTCGCAGTGAAACGAGACAAGACCGTAGGCGTGGTTCGCGATCGCCTCACGATAGAAAACGTTCGCGTCATGATAGAACTCGTTCGCGTTCGCGTCGTGACAGGACTCGCTCACGTTCGCGTCCTGACAGGACTCGCTCGCGTTCACGTAACGATAGAACTCGTTCACGATCACGTCGTCGCAGTGAAAATCGTTCTCGTAATGATGACAATCGTGGTTCGCGTGAAAGATCTAGGTCACGCACGGTTAATTTACAGCGTCAGCGTAGTAAATCTCGATCCTACCCTCATGATGTTTCCGTGAAAAATGTGTTGGGCACGATTATGTCGCGACTGACTGCTATTGAAGAGAACACTTCTAATGGTTCGCGTGTTACGCCGTCAACTCGTGACAACACACTTCCATTGGACAAAAATAATGTTTCCACGACCGAAGCGCTTGTTCATGCGTTAGATGCGTTAACAAAAAATAAATCTACAAATTATTATGTATCAAACTTTGACCCAGCTATAAATAATTTTGAGGTGTGGTGTAACGAAGTTGACAGAGCTAGCCACGTGAACCATTGGGACGATCTGGAGTGTTTTTCGCGTGTGGCACACTGTTTGAAGGGTGACGCAAAAACCTGGATAAATGAGTGGGCTACAAATGATCGCTCGTGGTCCAATTTCGTGAAGGAATTTAAGTCGTTGTGTCCGCAAAGGATTAACTATGCCCAAACTCTTCACGAGGTTATAAACACCACGTCCGACAAGTTCTTGTCATACGCAGAATACGCGCGTCGCTCATTATTAAGATTACGTGTAATACAAGGGTTAAGCGAAGAACTTATGGTTCAGATAGTGATTCACGGTATCAGTGATGTACAGGTACGCGCAGCAGCTACCAATGCTGACCTAACGGCAGAAAACCTAGTTTCCTTTCTAGCCACTTACGTAAAGCCTATTCGTAAATTTGATAATCGCAACTCCGATAAATCTGGGTCATCCAGTAATACGACTAAAAGGCGTAATTTTAACGGTCCTAGTAGATCTGAAAATAAATGTTTTCATTGCGGACAAACAGGGCATTATAAAGATAAGTGCCCCAAGAAGCGTAATGTTAATGATAAACCCGATAGTAATAGTAATGGCAAACCCGTCTGTTCTTTCTGTAAGAAGGTAGGACATAAAGAGAGTGACTGCTTTACTAAGGCTCGATCCGAGTCTCAGAGTAACAATAGTAGTCAACGTAAAGTTAACTTGTGTAACGAACTCTCAAATGTGAAGGATAACAACGATATAAGTACAGCCGTGATACAGGGTATACCGGTTGACATTCTTATAGATAGTGGTGCACTCAACGTATCCTTGATATCGTCAGCGGTGGTAAATCACTTTTCCGGTTTGCGTAAACAAATTAAATGTTCTTTGAAAGGAATAAGCAATAAGGAGATTGTTGCTCGCGAATACATCACTTTAACTGTCGAATTTAGTAATATCGCGCTTGAAGTAGATTTTATCGTAGTACCAGCGTCATGTATGAATACGCCCATTATCATAGGGACTGACGTACTAAATCGCGATGGTGTCACGTTTATTCGCACAAAACACGGACAGTACCTGACTCATACACCGGATAGGGTACTGAAAGCAAACGCGGTGACTGTTAGTGAGCTTGACAAAATAAATACGCCCCTCGAAGGTGCGGAACTTGCTAAGTTGATGGCTGTGATAAATGAATTCTCTCCGTTTTTAATATCTGGTACAGCCACCACTACCGTGAATACTGGCAAAATGCGCATCAGCTTAACAAGTGACATACCTGTGGCATACCATCCGTATCGTTTGTCATATCAAGAGAAACTTAAGGTTCGCGAGATATGTCAGGATTTATTAGACAAAAAGATTATTAGGGAGTCAAATTCCGAGTACGCAAGCCCGGTCATTTTGGTCAAGAAAAAGGATGGGTCAGACAGAATGTGCGTAGACTTTCGTGCACTAAATCGTATTACTGTCAAGGATAGGTACCCTCTACCCTTGATTGATGACCACATTGACCGGCTTGGGGGTTCGAAATTCTTCACGTCTTTAGACATGGCGTCAGGATTCCTTCAAATTCCTCTGGATGAGGACTCAATCCATAAAACAGGCTTCGTAACTACGGAAGCTCACTATGAATACTTAAAAATGCCGTATGGCTTATGTAATTCTCCCACGGTGTATCAACGTATCATCAATAATACCTTGCGTAAATTTATAGAAGCAGGTAGTGTCCTGGTGTATATTGATGACGTGTTGATCCTGAGTTTAACAATCGATGATGGCATCACTTTGTTACGTGATGTCATGGGGACTTTGACTAAGGCCGGGTTCTCAATTAACGTGCGCAAATGTTTCTTTCTTACAACCAAAGTAGAGTACCTAGGTCGCGTTATTAGTCACGGTCAGGTTAGGCCGAGTCCTCACAAAATCGAGGCACTAGTTAACGCACCTATACCTAGTAACGTCAAACAAGTACGCCAGTTCCTAGGCCTTGCGGGTTATTTTCGGCGTTATATCGAAGGTTACGCGACAAAAACCGCATGTATCTCGCGTCTTACAAAAAAAAGACGTAAAATTTGTGTGGGGACCTGAACAAGATCAAGTTCGGCAAGATCTTATAAAACGGTTAACTAGCGAGCCCATACTTGCGATTTTTGACTTGACCCTTCCTACGGAGCTGCACACTGACGCCAGCAGTGCAGGATACGGTGCTGTACTTATGCAAGTACATGCAGACGGTGGTAAACGGGTGATAGCCTATTTTAGTAAAGTCACTCAGGGTGCGGAGCCAAAATACCATTCGTATGAACTGGAAACGTTGGCGGTCGTCAAAGCACTGCAACATTTCCGTCATTATTTGATCGGGATAACTTTTAAAATCGTAACCGATTGCAATGCTTTGAAGGCTACCGAACGTAAGAAGGATCTCCTTCCACGGGTTGCACGTTGGTGGATTTATCTACAGGATTTCAATTTTGAGATTGAATATCGAAAGGGCGTGATGATGGGTCACGCGGATTATTTAAGCAGAAACCCACCAACGTTGCAGGTCAATAACATTGATAGACCATTGAATTGGGCGCAAATGGCCCAGTCGGCTGATTCTGAGACTGTCGATCTCATCCAAAAATTGAGAGATGGTCTCTTGGACTCTAGTCGCTACGTGTGTCAGAACGATGTGCTCTATTATCGCTATTCACCTGTTGGTGAGGAGACGCGCTTATTATGTTATATCCCCAAAGGGCACCGGCTCAGTTTATTACGCGTTTTTCACGACGAGCACGAGCACATCGGAGCTGATAAAACTTATGACCTTATTCTAAAACATTTCTGGTTCCCTGGTCTGAAACAATTTGTTAGAAAGTATACTTCCCATTGCCTAATTTGCATCTCCAAGAAACGTGTTCCAAGAGCCCCTCGTCAGCCTATTACGTCATGGGAAAAATCAGATATTCCCTTTAACACGGTTCATGTTGATGCATTAGGTCCTTTACCAGAGTCCAACGGATATAAGTTTGTATTTGTTTTAGTCGATTCTTTTACCAAATTTTGTTTACTCTATCCTATCTACAGACAAGATGCAAGCGAATTGAAACGAGTTTTCAATAGCGCTATATCTTTATTTGGAACACCCAAACTGATAGTTTGTGACCGTGGTCGCATGTTTGAGGCGTCAGTTTTTACCAGTTGGGTATCTGAAATGGGTTGTGAAATCCATTACATAACGCCCGAAATGCATCATTCCAATGGGCAAGTCGAGCGTTATGTAAGGACCGTCCTTAATATGATTCGTGTCGAGAGTAATAATAAAAATTCCACCTGGTCTGATAATTTATGTAAAATTCAGTTAGTTTTGAATGTTACAAAGCAGAAAACCACGCAGTACTCAGCTTTGTACCTGTTAATCGGTACAAATGCGACCACTCCTGTGATTCGTGCGCTGATCCGTGACGTTGCCGTCGAGAACTCCAGTCCAAATCGAGAAGCTATGAGGGAACTCAGCAGGAGCTCCGCTAAAGAATCTCTTGACAAAAATCAAGATAGCCAAGACGTTCGGGTAAATCGTCAAAGACACCCGCCAAGAGTTTTCCAGGTTAATGATCAGGTATTCGTGATAAAGTATTCTCAGTCCGTGGGGAAGCTTGACCCTGGCATGAGGGGTCCATACCGCGTGACTAAAGTGTTACCAAGTGATCGTTACGAGCTGAAATTGATAAGTGGAGCTAGAGGCAAGACAACTCAAGCCGCAGCTCAGTATATGATACCCTGGAAAGGCGAGTGGTGTCCTGAGAGCTGTGCTGCATTTTTTGAAAGTAAGTTTCAACTGAACCTATTAATGTTTTCTTTTTATGTTCAAGTAGCACGTGCGTGGTGTATGCCTGCGCGTGAGTAGCAGGCATGTTTGCCTTGCTGGTTGGAACGGGTGGCTGATGCAGCCCAGATGCAGCGTGCTCCTAAGGCTAGCCCCTAGAGTGCCTTGTCCCGGAAGACGTGTACTGTGTATGCGCATCGGGTGTTGTCCCGGAAGACGCGTACTGTGTATGCGCATCGGGTGTTGTCCCGGAAGACGCGTACTGTGTATGCGCATCGGGTGTTGTCTCGGAAGTCGTGTTCTCGGAACACACATCAGGTGTTGCCCTGGCAGGCGCAGTCCTGGTTGACTCGTTTTAACGAGTGAACTTGTACAAGTTCAAGTATGAGTATGAGTGAGATATGATGTGTGAAGACGTATACATACTTTTGAAAGCGAAGTGCTTTATTTCGCGTGGTGAAAATGTATTTTTGTATGAGGGCCTTGAAAGCGTGATTAATGACAGAAATAGGCAAAGGTGTATGACATCATCACGTATAATTAACCACTTGTTTCTCACACAGATTGCAATGACGACAACCCTGACGATGCTGGTGAGCCCTCAGGTGCTTCTGCTGGTCCTCCTGGTGCTTCGACTGCAGACTGGACTAATTCAGATGAAGACGGCGAACAAACCCTCGTCGTACCTCCCAGTGCTTCGGAGGAAGGTCTCCCTGGTGCAGCCGAGGACGGCGCACGATCAGGAGAGGCCGTATTAACCGAACTTATTGCGGGTAGTGATGGTACCCACCGACTTCTATAAAAGCAAGCGCTCGATCAAGTGCGGTCCTTTTTGCTACTCAGCCGTCGAATGGTAAGGGTGTCGGTACCTACATTACTCTGCAGTAAGTTCGTTCCATATTTTATTTTAGTGTTTTCTCGTTTGTTTTGGTTCTGAATATTAACGGTTGTTTGTGATTCCTCGAATTTCGATGATTAATTGAGTTTTATTGTTAAAATTAAGTGTGTTTTGTAGTAAATTAAATCTCAGGTAGTTTGAAGTTGTTTTTTTTATTTGTTTTTCCCTTCTGATCGCTAAGAATACATATTATAGATATAAATTAAATTACTTATTAACTGTAAGTAATTCATCAGACACTAATGCCCGTTTGGTTACTTAACAGTTCGAACCTACCATTGATAAGCAACACAACCAAACAGTCACTATTATAATATAGAGCGATTTTATATTAGTTTTCTTTATAATATACAAAAAAAAAAAAAAAAACACATAAACCTACATGGGCACTTTATGAAACGTCAGAAGCTAGGTGCACGGTTCCAAATTGGTCGTTTCTTATGGAGAAGAGCCGGCAAGAAACTGCATGGTTACTCTTTTAAAAATAATTGGTTTCTACAATATTTTCACATAACAGTTACTAAGTATGGGAGGACAATGTAAGCCTTAGCTAGGTGCACGGTCGTTTCCTATGGAGAAGAGCCGACAAGAAACTGCATGGTTACTCTTTTAAAAATAATTGGCTTCTACAATATTTTCACATAACAGTTACTAAGTATGGTAAGCCTTTTGAAATTCGATTAGGAAGCCTTTTGTAACCGTCACATTAGTCTAAAAAAGACCACCGTAACACTAAGGATAAGGTGCAGAATGCGTTGAACTCTTTTCTATACAGCCTTCGTTACGTACTTGCGTCTCGTCCATTATCGTAGCAGGAATGTCGTAGAAATAATGGGGCTTATACAATAGTGAACCTTAATTGCGTAATACATTCTTTCAATCACATTCCGAATGATTTTGAAGGCTAATCCATTGCTTCGATGTTAAAATAAAATTATTATCATATTTTTTGTTCATTAACTTTACTTAGGTCAATACATTTTTTGGGGTTCCGTAGCTCAAAAGGGAAAAATGGAACATATACAGGATTATTTCGTTCTCCGTCAGTCTGTCTGTCTGTCTGCCAGTTTGTCAAGACCCTTTGTCTCAGGAACGTGTATCAAGTTGAAATTAATGTCAAATATGTAGGTTTATGGTCCCAACGCAATAAAAAAATACGGCCATTTATTCGACTTATTTTGATACACGCAAGTAAATCGAAACCTATTGGGTACTTCCCGTTGACCTAGAATCATAAATCATAAAAAAAACTAAAAATAACCAAAGTGTATCTTCAACGATGAGAAATATAAAACTTTGAAGGGTGTTTTTTTTTTGGCAAATATGTGTTTGAGCCGATATAACAAAACCAAGCTCATTATTTTTTCATGTTCTCAAACATATTATAATCAAACCAGTAATTAACTAGCAGTTTGCTTGAACAAAACTCTCTAAAGTCTCTGTAAATTGAAAATTGTCTTTGGTCTCATATCAATCAATGAAAAAATATTTGCCAACTTAGATATGAGGCTTTGGCTTACATTGCTTTCTGAGTGTACTTTGTGTTTTTTTTTTCTAATGTGCGTTTTATTTGTGTCGAATAAACAAGTTTTCTTTCTTTCTCTCTTTCTAAAGAAGTTAGAGGGTTTAGTCACTTTTCATTACTTTGGAGGACAATTTCTTCCAATAGGTTGAGATTGGGGCAGCTAAAAAAACCCGTGTTTGTTATTTTAGACTACTCTTTAACATATCAAAATAAATCAAATGGGAGCTGGACAATTGGGTACCTTTCCTTGTAACTGGAAGTATTCAACTACATCTTTAGCAACAAATCTCTCTTGTACGCCTATGCAATCTCTCATACAAAAAGTGCCTCAGTTTATTAGCCACTTACGTTGTAAAGTAGAAAATGAAGCATAATTAGTGGCAGATTGCTCTGAGATCGCACGCGCAGCGCAGGTATTGCAGTAGTACATTTCCTTAATCTTACACTACTGGGAGGTATTAACTCGATAGATAATAATAACTATTACAAAAAAAAACCTCAGTGTGTTTCCAGTCAAAGTTAGGTCATCCCTTTCTCTATCAACGTTCATCTCTAGTACAGGGTAAACAACTTTCCTCTTGGACTATTGTTACATTGAACAATGGTTAATCCATAATAGAATATGTCAACAAATCTTCAAAAAACCGGCCAAGTGTGCGGACCACGCACAATTAAGGGTCCCGTAGATGAAAAGAATTTATCCCTGTTGTTGAGAAACATGTTCACCCTACATTGATATAGTCACGGTCAATTCTCCAACTGCAAATTTAAGTTTGTAATCGTCAAAAACATTTTTTTACGTGACAACACAAACAACCACACAACAAACAACAGTTTTCGGACTTTTTCCTTTACTTGTGCTGTGAGACTTTGCTTCTTGACAAACATGATTCTAGGACAACGGGAAGTAGGTACCCTATAGGTTTTGATTTACTTGCCAGTATCAAAATATGTCGCATAAATGGCCGTATTTTTATTGAGTTGCCCTTTTAGCTTGATTTTTTAGAGCTTCAAGGGACCATGTAACTACGTTTAAGATATAAATTTCAAGTTGACAGACAGACAGACGGACAACGTCACTTCGTTGTCCGTCTGTCCTATAACGGTTCCGTTTTTTCCTCTTAAGGTACGGAATCCTAAAAATCGTATTAAGCATATTACTTATCACCTTATCTAAATACCAAAGTCATACCTACTTCTTAAAATACGAAAAAATAAAACTTTGTTCACTTACTAAACCATCCATACTTGAAAGCCTACTTAAAAGTAAGTAGTAATGAGATATGCATGCGCGTGATTCACTAAAAGCAAATTAATTAAAGGGAATTATTTTATTTTGGCAGATTTATTAAAAGGCTAGAGATTATTATTTTTTTTTTCTGTGATTTTGAACTTTTTATTTACAGAATTTTATTTGTGGAAAAGATCAGGGAAAGTGAACCGATGATCTGGTGCAGAAGGTCGTGGCAATCCAGAGGATGCCAGAACCATAGGCCGGTAGATGTGGTGACGCTTGAGGGAGTCCTACGTCCAGCAGTGGACATTTATCGGCTGACATGATGATGATGATGATTCCTGGAAACCTTATCAATTCTCTGATGAGTTGCCACTTAAGATTACTTGACAAAAATAATATATTAGGTATTATTAAGTTCAAGATTTAGATGCGTTCTTTTCAAGGCTTATCATATTCAGCTTATATAACATTCCCACTGCTGGGACACAGGCTTCCTCTATATGAAAGGGAATGGGGCGGAGTCCACCACGCGGGCCCAGTGCGGGTTGTTAGATGTCACATCATGTCTTTAAATTTTTGGTTCTAGGACATGCCGGTTTTCTCATCGTTGTTTTCCTTCACCGTTTTGGGAGCTGCGGTTATGAAATAATTTACACAAAGTAAAGCGCCTGTCAGGGTTCGAACCCACATCCTACAACTTGTAAGTCGCGTTACCACCCACTATTCTGGGCTTAGTACCTGTGCTATTTCAAAACTGTTTCCATATCTTTGTGTTCCCATAAGGAAGTAGAATATTAACACCTGAATCTGGTCATGGCAAGAAGATCGAAGGCAAAACACTTTGGAAAGTGCTTTCACCTTTCTGTACTGCCCTTTCTTAACTTTTTACTTTAAAAGCTTCATAAATACGCCACAATCTGTTAAAACAGTTAGTACGGTACGGTGCTTATACGGTAGTTCTCAGGTGTTCGCTTGTGTAACGTCCATAATACTCATGAGGAAGCAGGTGGACGTGATGTGTATTGAGGTCACCAGAGCCACTGCTGGGGTCAATGTCGATGTATGGGCAAATTGCACCATGGGTTTTGTTGTAAATACACCATTGTTTGTTTTTTAATGGGTGCAAAGTGACGAAGTAACGCGGCATGGTTCCAAATGAAATACACTTTGGAAATACCCAAAAAAAATAACACTAAGGTCGACTAGTAGTTTTTGTTTAAATTACATTTAAAATGTTTTTCTTTTGTCGCGGCAGAGTGTAATTTAATTATACAGGATGTTTGGGGGGTAGACACCATTTAGAGTACATTGAGCCATACTCGACGAAGTATGTTTTTTTTAATTTGAACAGCAAACTTTTAGTAAAAAATAACATACCAACTTAACTAGGGCAAAAATAAAAAAGCACACTTCGTCAAAGACATGTATGGCTCAAAATGCTTTAAATGGTGTCAGCTGAACTATCACCCCCTTAAGAGCGTAGACGGGCTGCATTTTTCCATACAAATGTATTCCCCTATTCTCTTCCTGGATAATGCCTCTAGAGTAATCGTTTTTATTTATAAAAATCCAGGTCTATTGAAGGCATGCCCCTGTCATTTTTTTTTTTCAAAAAATTTATTACAAAAATAAATATGACTTACCAAAAACCTAAAAAAATACCCCGTTTTTACCTACGTAATCAGACGACTACCAAAGAAAATTGAAAAGTTTTTAAAATAAAAACAAGTAATAGGGGCATAGATCTATTCTTCCTTTAAATTTTGATACCAAATATAATTTAATTGGCTTAGGTTTCGAGGAGAAAACAGGAGAATACGAAACGTCGATCGGTCAAGGTTTTTTATAGGTAAAATCGTTCTGAGCTGCAGTTGTCTCTATCGCACTCTACGGGGGGAGACGAGAGGTGAAGGAGGGTTAGACTAATACGTACACAATTAGGGAAGTGACTAGTGTCGAAGTTTATATCGAAATCATTTTTCAATTCCCGCGCAGCCCGTCTACGCTCTTAACCCCGCTTCCAAACAGCTTGTATATTGTGGTCGCAGTAAGGCAGCCATTTATGAGAGTGTTTTTTAGGGTTCCGTAGCAAAACGGAACCCTTATAGATTCGTCAGGTCTGTCTGTCTGTCCGTCCGTATGTCACAGCCACTTTTTTCCGAAACTATAAGAACTATACTGTTGAAACTTGGTAAGTAGATGTATTCTGTGAACCGCATTAAGATTTTCACATAAAAATAGAAAAAAAACAATAAATTTTGGGGGTCCCCATACTTAGAACTGAAACTCAAAAAAAAATTTTTCATCAAACCCGTAAGTGTGGGGTGTTTATGGATAGGTCTTCAAAAATGATATTGAGGTTTCTAATATATTTTTTTTTTCTAAACTGAATAGTTTGCGCGAGAGACACTTCCAAAGTGGTAAAATGTGTACCCCCCCCCACACCCCCTCCTGTAACTTCTAAAATAAGAGAATGATAAAACTAAAAAAAATATATGATGTACCATGTAAACTTCCACCGAAAATTAGTTTGAACGATCTATTAGGTATTTTTTTTTTTAATACGTCATAAATCGTAAACCGCAATTTACCTTTCATACAATCAACTCAAATATAAAAATTAAAAAAAAACATTTAATTTCATAAACATAAACCACCGTGAACCATTATTTTCTAATAATAAATCTGTAACAGGAGTGTTTATGGTACGGCCGGTTTTTTTCTGCATAATGCACATTTGAATTAGTATCTTCTAATCTAGGATCATCTCAATTTTATGCTTATTCATGTTCAGAGTAATTATCGATAAAAGGTACCCACTGAAAAAAACTCAACACTAGTCACATTTGAGTAAAACTGAACATACTTACCTATTGTACATTTTTACTTCCTTGAGTTATGACAAAACTAAACTGTACTGTTTTACCTTATAAGCAAAACCTACGTAAAAGCCTTTTACCATTACGCCCTATTACCAATATTTAAAACAGCACACAATTTCCCTATTACATACAAGATCTTGATTTGGGAAGACCACTCATACTTAAACACGTAACGCATACCCACAAATGAGTCACAAAGCCATCTTTGTGGGGTACATGCTCTGCATAATATCAGCATATGATCAGCATGCTATGAATGTACCTATGACCTAGATTCTGTATGTCACGCACTTTCCTCCTTTAAGAGAATTCAGCTTTTATTTCGTTTTATGTGAGGTATGCTTACTTCCTGATTCTGGAGATCCTTATACACACTCACCCCACACTCACACAAAATTTTAAATGAGAATAATATAAATATTTTATTAAATGTAAGGGTTTTTATTAAGTAGGTATTGTTTTTTTATTTTTCTCTTTATTTAAATATGTAAAGAAATACTTTGTACCAATGAGTTACAAATATTGGCTAGTGACTTTGCTGCGGAGGGACACTGATCTCTAAGATACAGGGATACCCCTAGTTTGGAGATCAGGGTTTCAATTGATTGTGCATAGCATATAGCCACCTAGTTATAAATATAACATTGTTTTAGTGAGAACTCATTTTGGCTTTTCTTCAGTAAAAATATGTGCTGGACGGATACCGCGTGTAGTCTGGAGATTCTTGACATACCTCTCCAGCTTTTTCAGAGTAGAAGGTAACTTTGAGAATTTCCACGTGAAAATAGGTAATAGTCATTGACTTGAAAGACTAATTCTGCAGGTGTTTGAAAGCTCAATTTTTAGTAAGGTCTAGAAACAAAGAGTGATCAGTCATCTTTTGGGCACGCATTCTATTTTAGACCAGATGCATCTTCAAGCAAAATCGTAGTCAAAAGCAGGCCCAACTCAACAAGAAAAAAATAAAATTGGTGCGCCTTGTAATCACCGAAAAATTGTATACTTTTATTTTTGTAGTTATTAGTTTTTCCTGCGGCTTCGTCCGCGTGGATGTCGGAAAATATCCCACGGGAACGTGCTACCGGGAAATCCTTCGTTATTCCTTGTCTACATTATAAAAGGAACCTCTGTGCGAAATTTCAGCTTTCTAGGTTCAAGGGTTAGGGCTGGGCGTTGATGAGTCAGTCAGTCAGTTAGGACTTCTCTTTTTATTTATATAGATAGATAGGTAACATATCCTATTCGCGATTCGGTTTTCTCCCAATTCGGATACCAACCTGCCAAATTATTACCTCAAAACCTCTCGTTCAATGTTACTTGTTTATTTTCTTTACATAACAAATTGGAGATACATTTCGTGAAATTTTAAAACCATTACGCAAAGGAGCAATAAAAATGTTTTATTTACTGTCGTCGATTTGCCTTCCGAAATCTTGACTTTGCGAAATCGTGAAAACTTGAAGAATTCATAAGAAGAAATAATGATACATTAGCAACCTACTGGCTCAAAATGGGCCTTAGAATGCTAAAAGTCATACAAAGGATGCTTGGAGTTTCCCTACGTTATAGTATCAGAAATAAAGAAATTCGCAGGAGAACCAAGGTAACCGACATAGCCCGTAGAATTGCTAAACGTAAGTAGCAGTGTGCAGGGCACATTGCTCGCAGAAAAGATGGCCGATGGGTCCAAAAGGTTCTGTAGTGGCGACTGCGTACTGGAAGACGTATCGCTGGAAAGCTTCTCACAAGGTACACCGATGATCTTGTGAGGGCCGCAGGAATCTGCTGGATGCAGGAAGCACAGAACAGGTCGAAGTGGCGGTACTTGGGGGAGGCCTATGTCCAGCTGAAATGATGTTGATGAACTGGAAACTGACTGTTTGGAGAGGCACGAAGCGTAACATGGGAGAACCCCATAACTAGCTACATGTAGGCTAAGATTATGTAGGTTGAGTGGAACAGTTGAATAGCTGTTATAACTATACAGGATAAAATGTTAATCAAAACATTCGCAACGTAGACTTGCACATGACATTACACACATGATAGACTTGAATATCAGTCAGAGATGAAAACCAGTCCGTGACAGCAATGGCGGAAGAATCTCTCGCTTTACCTGTTTTAGATGTTCTCTTTTTAACTGCATCTGTAATATAATAATATTATATCACCAACTAAGTACGGAACGAATTTTAGCAATGTATTCTCTCATCTCAACATTCAGAAATGACGTGTAACCAATCAAAATTCTGTGGTTTGTTAGCCAAGTAATGTTGATTAGTGAATGTGTATTATGTAAGTCTCGAGATTGTAGATTAAACCATAGGTGAGATGAGTTTGGTTGTGTCCGGTACATGTAGGAGTAGGTACATTAGTCAGTCTGAGTATTAGTCTAAATAAGTATGTTATGTGGAGCCTGAAGAGACAAAACTACACTTTTATCAGCATCGATAAAGGATTATTAATGTCCATTAAACAATTAGGCAAAAATGATTATTCTATCGTTGACAACTTTGGCGTCGTCTTGTAATTTTTGTACAAATTTAAAGTGTCGTC
This sequence comes from Cosmia trapezina, assembly GCA_905163495.3. NCBI lineage: Eukaryota > Metazoa > Arthropoda > Insecta > Lepidoptera > Noctuidae > Cosmia > Cosmia trapezina. Next base: position 27,491,823 of record LR991028.1, on the reverse strand, counting down.
AGTAAATATAGTGTTACAGAAATCAGATTATTTCTCTAGAATAAGAAATAAAATGAAGTAAAGTAAAATAAAGAGGTTTTCGACTGGCTATCCTATAGATACCTAAGGCTTCCAGCCAGGGCAAAAAACGGCGCGTTGTGTTCCACGCGCGCCTCAAAAAGATGTCAGCAGTAATGGGGTCCGATAAGGCCGATGCCGCCGGGGTCGCGGGTTGTTCGAAAGAGATACCGTGGCCCTGGCACAGGCAACTGAAGGAACACGGGTGGGCTTTAGTCAGTAAAAGTCTGACAGTCCTCCCGCTCCACCCAGAGCGGTTGAAGGCATTTGATGATTTCCCACCCAGAAAAAAAAACCAGGGCATAAAACTTATAAACTAAGCGACTATATGCGAAGCCTCGGACCTCAGACCACGGCTTACGGCGTCGCTGGGGGAGGACAGCAAGGTACAGGCTGAATCGAATCATACAATTACACTTCATCGTCAAAAATATAACTTGCTCTTGCCCCAGTTACCCGCAATCATTCCTCAATAAATAAATCGTAATAATTTATAGTAACATTCACTTACTACGTACAGAGTAGTATAAAATACTGCGCCACTATAAGACTGGTCAAGATAGCTCAGTCATTCACATAGAACTAGACAATATTACTTTCACTGGCTATCTCGAGCTATTGAAAGTGATCGGTAATTTATGATGGACAGGTTATATGTTACTAAGGAAGAATGTACAAGGAACTCTATGGTTAATTTAATAAATCAAATTAAATAGTTAACTTATAATAAAAAAAACAAAATTAGAAATATTTGTATCGTCGTAACAGATTTTGAGTATTTTGAGTACTTCATGCTTGCAAACAGAAATACTAAAATCTGTAATTTAATTGAATAGGCAATTAAAATGTTGTGTCATATAAGTCTCTTCATTTCCACACTGACGATCATGTACCTTTCAAAAATTTCTCCTATGAAGTTTAAACATATCAACATAACATGATTTCCTAGTAAAGAATTCACCAGCACCTTGAATTGCCACTCAATTTGACAAAACTAACAAGCCGATGCGTTTAAACACTCTAACGACCGCAAAATGACACATCATTATACTCTACAAGAACATATAATGGACTGTATTGCTGTGGCCAATGGCCAGTGACACATTACAGTTAACTCTAGAAGTTCTACGTATTCTCACATTGGCAAAGCAGTGTTGTGATATTTTTTTGATATTATTTTACTTAATCAATCTCAGATACCCGAAGTTAAAACTAGTAATGGATCTGAGGCCTTAGTGCGAGTTTTTATACTTACTCGATCACGTTAACGTAAACTTCAATTTGTACTGGAAGGGAATAAGCGCCGTCTGGTGACTATAATGAGAATCACAATTATTCCATACAAATTGACTTATGGTAACGATAACGTAAACGCGATCGAGTAAGTATAAAAACTCGCACTAAGCCCACAGGGCGCAAATTCCATAAGGTATAAGCTCGCAAGCATTTAATAATACGGCTTGATTACAGTCGTCATTTTTGGGATTGTCACCACAGTTTACAAAAGGATACTGATCACAGTACTTATAAATGCCAAAACGCACAAAATGCCGGTTTATCATGTGGTAGCCAGCAGGCTAGATTGTGCGTTTGTGAACCACTGCTGCAAGGTATCGGCTGGGACTGTCACCTTGCATCTTGCACCTTGATGTCAAAAGTTGTTGCTATGTTAATGTTTTACTAGCTTTGTTTGTAAGTATATTGTTACTAACACTGTAAATGTAACAACTTGATAATTAAATTACCTAAATATAGTTTACGAGTGTAATCTTCAAAATCTGTTTTATCAGCGAGTCTGTCATCATGTTTTGTTCTTAGTGAGCCTTCTTTACTTCATTATTTTGTCTTGGAGTCTTGGTACAAGTGAGAGTCGTCAGGTGGGTCAGCTCAGTTCCGATACTTATCCCCGCTGATTTCGCTGATTAGATTATAAAAACTGTACGCACATCGTGAATGTAGTCTTGAGTTATGGAGTATGCAATTTATTTTTATTTAGTGAAGTTTTTATTTAGTTACATTTATGTACCTATTTAAAATCGACACATTATTATCATATTTAATTATTTATGTTAATGTTAAAAAAATTGCATCATTTTAGGGACTAGGTGTCTTGGCGTGGGTCAAACCTCTACGGAATATTTCCGATTTCTAATAAGTTGAATAGCAAAAGTAGGATTTTCCACCCACAATACATCATCATACAGTCCATTAGCTGCCTTTGAGAATTTATTTAGAAAAAATTATAATGAAAGAACTAACCAACTTTTGCATAACAACCTTCACTTCTGCCTATACTGTACCGATAATAATCACGGTTTACCATAGATCGCTATCTCCGCCGCCCGTTTGTCTCTTGCGCACTGCGGACATCATTCCAACTGCGCCCGCGCAAGATTGATCGTACACCTATCACAGAAACACGAAGATATAGAGTATAGACAGATCTTTTGCATAAAAACTCTTGAACTAAATTGTTCATACTAAATGTATGAATAAATAAAAAAAAATAGGATATGATGATGACTAAAAGTTAAATAATTTAGTTCACATCATAACTTAAACTTGAAATTCTTTTATAGACCATAGACCATGACCTGGAGAAGGACATAGGTTACTTTTATCGCGGGCGACGTCGCGGGCGGAAGCTAGTAGTTAATATTGGCATTTAGGGAAGGACTTGGTCCGACACCCAAGGACTTTATCAAACTAAATTCAAGCAATAATGCAATGCTCCCTACATTTTCACGAGTTTGGTGTAGATAAATGTACTGAACAGCTAATTTTTTTTCGCGATTTCAGAGTTAGTCCCATAGTGAAAGTTGTTCATATTCATAGGTAGAACACTCTGTGAAAAGTCCATCTATTTTAATGGGACCTTATACAGGGTGTAAGTGTAAACAGTGGCAATCTTTTAAGGGGATATTGTACTCATCATTATGAACAACTTTTACTATGGGACCAAACCTAAAATCGCGAAAAAAATATCTGCTGTTCAGTACATTTATGTTCGCATAATTCGTCAAAATGTAGGGAAAGCTGATTTTTTTTCGCGATTTCATGTTTGGTCCCATAGTAAAAGTGTATGTGTGTGTGTATGTCTCCATGTCTAATAGGCTCTATGCACTATTCAGGAAGTGCATCGGTCATAACACTCAAGAATCTCGGTAGAAGTATGTGAACACATAAAAGATTAGCGATTCCACACAATACCCGGGCAAACTGCCCTCGTGATGAAAATTTACAATTCGTTACAATCTGTTCAGTTACGTCATTAATCTTAAGATCGCTTTCTCTTGTGTATCCTGACATGCATAAAAATTTGTTTATCTTGCTGTGTTTAGATATTCTAAGTTAGTTGGCAGTAAAATGATAATGTGGGTTGGTACATAAGTAACTAAATAAAAGTGTGGATGGAGGAGAATAAAACTTCCAGAATGCAGTGCAAGAGCTGGTCGATTCTGTCAGGGTTTTTTATTTATTATTTATTTATTTATTAGGCACAACAACAGCAGTACATATATATAAAATAAAACAGAGTACAAGATAATGAAATTACCGGTATGTATGCCTATTACAGGTATACAGGGTTCAAGCGGAAACCGTTGAAACGGAATCATTATTGTGGTGCTTGGGAGCAGCCTATGTCCAGCAGTGGGCTGCTAAGGCTGATTTGGTAGATTGATGCTGGGACTCCGGTGACTGCCAAGGAAGGGGACGATGTTGTTAATCTGTCTATTGCTCAGGGGCTTGTCAGAAAATAGTAAGAATATACCAAACAGTAGCCGTAGCACAAGCTCTTGCGAAAGAAGTTGTTCTTCAACATAATTATGCATGCATGCTACTATGTCTAGGGCACTACTTAAGTAGTGCCCTAGACATAGTAGCATGTCACTGGTTTAAAGTATTTTTCTGGTTATAGAATGTTTACCCGTTGGAACTACAAGTTTATTTAAGTAGGTACTAGCTGACCCGACAGACGTTGTCCTGTTCCAATTTCAATAATTCAAAATTCCCATAGAAAATCCACTTTCAGTTTTCCCGAATTTTCCAATTTTCCCGGCAACTTTTCCAATTTTTTTCTACGTAAAAACCTTCTCCTGACAATAATAAACACAACAAAAAAAGAATTAGCGAAATTGTTCCATCCGTTCACGCGTGATGCGATGACCAAGGGAAACAGGGATTCATTTTTATTTATATACGAGTAGATAGAATTTGAATAAAGAGTATAAGTAATTAAGTTAAATATATAATATCCTAACCTAACTAAAACTATTAAAAAACTAAAATATGGCGTCGAAAAATTCCTCCGCATCGCTATCGACTGGTAGAGTACCCAAGAGACTGACGGCATTGCCACGTTGTATGGCAATGCTAAGCCTCTGGCCAAAGTAAAAGCCACGGGAAGTGGTAACGAGCCGTTTAGAGATTTCTTTGAACAAACTATGAGCACTTGGACTAGGACCCCATGGTCAAAGAAAGAAAGAGATTTTCTGTAAATTCTAGAATATTCTATAAGACAGATGACCTAACCAGACTTTGCAAAAATTTCTCAAGATTATTTGCAACCACAGGCGCCAACCAAACATTAATTCATTTCACTATTTATATGTAAATATATTAAATGCAACAACATTATATAATTGCAGCGTTTCGTTACGTACATTTCATTAGAATTCGGGCATTTAATTACCATAAATTATTTAAATTTTATACAAGCATTGTTGTCGCCGGCGAAATGCTTAGTTCCGTGTATTATTTTTTAGTGATTCTCATCAAAATACCTATTGTTTTTTATAGGAACTAGTACTCAACTTTCTGATTAAAATTTTGCTAGAATTTTGATGGCAGTTTGACGTAAGGAAAGTCTTTTGTCTATATTCCCGGCAAATAAAATAATGATGGTTCTTGACTAACGAGTCGAATACCGTAATTACAGACACAATTAAAAAGCCATTGTGTCTCGCGTGGATCCACGATCGATACGAAGGTTAAAGATTTTTCTAATCGCCCAACTGGGATTCTTTGGCATAAAGGTGGCGATTAACATCTAAATTATTGGCAATATTTTTCTATTCAGAATCGAACCAGTGACCTATAAAAATGCCGATATTGATATGGTCTGAACTAGTTTCTTATTCTGCGGATTCTAGAGCTATTGTATCATCAATATTATTTGTCCTATTAGCCAAAAAATAAACAATCGGAAATGTTGGTCTTTTTTTTTTTGTATGTTTGTTACCTCAGTACTCCGTCATTTATGAACCGATTCGGAAAATTCTTTTTTTATTTGAAAGGGTATACTTCCAGATTGGTCCCATTTTTATCAAAATCCAGTTGTGATGATGGGATCCATGAGGAATCGAGGGAACTCCTCAAATATTATAGGCATACATATAGCTATTTTGGTATTTTCATCAACAAATCAAGCGTTTGCATTCAGAAAGTATCATCTGGTGAAGTGGAACTGAGGAAGAAGACCACAGAAAGCCACGGGAACTCCTCAACGATGATAAGTATTTCACGGGTGGCGATAAGATATCTCGATTAATAGTTAAGCGACTATGGCGAAGCTTTAAATAAATGGTTCTGATGAAAATGGTACCATCGAACCGATCTGATGAAGGAGCCGGAAGGTAGGCATCGGAACTAATTAAATTTTTATCTTATTTTAATTTATGAATGAAAATTATGATCTATTAATTGTTCTCACCCTAACCGGTATTATACCATTATGACAGTTAGCATGTTACAATTAGTATTAAGTACAGAGGTTTGTTTATTATTGTGAAACTGTAGCATAACAACCTGTTTATATTGCTGTGCCCTAGCAGGGTTCATGTATGAAACTATAAATACTTGTAACAACTTTATACTACATGAATGCAATAAATGATTATGATTATGAACTCAGTAATAAAACAATGTATCCTAGCCGTGTTTGGGCTTATTGGAATTGTCATGAGGTGCACTCTGGCTATAAATGATTTAATGCTTACTATATGGCGCTTCAAATTGCGCTAGTTACTTGAGTTGTTTTAGTCTATGTGGATGATGCTCCTCTAATGTATATTGCAGAGTGGTATTCACATTTGTGTGGGGTAGGCACCACTAAAAAGTGAAAAATAAAAACTTTTTACAAAAAAAAACAACCGACTTCCAAAAAAACACTACAAAGTGAAAAATAACTTTAATTTCGGAAGTCGGTGGCAAAAAAAACCGAAAGTAAATAAAAAGCCAAAGACACCGACTTCCGAATTTAAAGTTATTTTTCACTTTGTAGTGTTTTTTTCGAAGTCGATTGTTTTTTTTTGTAAAAAGTTTTTATACTGTCCCCTTTGCCAAAACTTTAGGTAGCTTAGTCTACTATTGACATGCATACACATTTAAACTCACGCCTTCTTCACATGGGGCTAGACAGAAACAACAGAACGACACCTGCTAGATCCTTACATACTCCCTTTGCCTCGTTTACGTTCATACGTCTGCTCATACCCTCACGCCGGTTGCGAGTACTACGCACCTGACCTTTCTGAAGAACATCACCAATAATGTCACTATAATTATGTCTTCCTAGGTCGTAATCTTCCGGCGTTTCCACTCACATCTACCATGTAAATACATTGTGTTACTTGCCTTTCATTCATACTCTCAACATGACCAAACCATTATAAGCAAGCATACTCTTTTTAATTTTTTCACTAAGTACGCACGGCTACAGATCAAGCTATACATTTCCAGTTGACCTTTCTGAAGAACATCATCTACAGGGTGAAATTGAATAGATGCGACAAAATTTAAGGGGGTGTTCTACGCATCAATATGAACAACTTTTACTAGGGGACCAAACCTGAAATCGCGAAAAAAAATCAGCTGTTCAACATTAAATGTACTGAACAGCTGAATTTTTTTTCGCGATTTCAGGTTTGGTCCCATAGTAAAAGTTGTTCATATTGATGCGTAGAACACCCCCTTAAATTTTGTCGCATCTATTCAATTTCACCCTGTATAACGTCAGTACATGTCTTCCTAGGGCGTCCGCTACCGGCGTTTCCACTCACTTCTACCTTTTAAATACATTTTATTAGTCGCCTTTCATTCATGCTCTCAACATAACCAAACCCTTATAAGCAAGCATACTCTTTTTAATGTTTTCACTAAGTACGCACGGCTTCAGATCAAGCTATACATTTCCAGTATAAGCTGATCTCGCATTGTATAGTATTTCCTTACAATGAGGTCAGTGTAAACTGGAAATGTATAGCTTGATCTGTAGCCATGTGTACATCTTCTTTTCTCAACTATTGAATCAACAAAAATACATTAATTTACGTACTACGTCAGATGGTCATCGAAAACAATGGAACACAGTCCAAGATGAACTTTCTCCTTCCATGTTTGGGTGACCTATTCAATGCAAATTATTTCGAGACTTAATGTAATATGGGAGTAAACTTGCCTTTGTTTACGAGTGTAGCACTGTTAATGTGCGGTTAAGAATCGCCTCGCTATTTACATAGTGTGAATACGTAATTACAAAATAAAAATAGGTAGGTACTTACCTAAGTACTCATTTTATAAGTTCTAGTATTTTTCTGTTGCGCACTTTCGTGTTAGTGACCTCATACACGGAGTACAGCAAGCATCATATTATTTGCTCTGATTGGTAATCTTGATGTAAACGTCGAGTCATCCGATTGACATTATCTTTAGTTATACAAATAAATAAAATTGAAGTGTCTGTTTGTAATGTCAAAGTTACAGCTTTTTACTTAATGCATATCAATCAATCTGCCTAGCCTTTTCCCAACTATGTTGGGGTCGCCTTCCAGTCTAACCGCATGCAGCTGAATACCAGTCGACTGCCTAGCTGACTATTTTACTATATAAATAGGTACCTAAGTATAGATAGTGCAATCCATGAAGACGCGCCCCACTACTCCTCCTAACCGTTTATAGTATACTAGCTTTTCCCACGGCTCCACCCGCGTGGTTGTCGGAAAATATCCCACGGGAATATACTACCGGGAATTCCTTCCTTATTCCTTGTCAACATTATAAAGGGAACCTCTGTACAAAATTTCAGCTTTCTAGGTCCAAGGGTTTGGGCTGGGCGTTGATGACGAGTCAGTCAATCAGTCAGTCAGTCAGGACTTCTCTTTTTATTTATATAGAAGATGTGTGTATCGGTTAGGAGAAGTAGATGATATGATGATAAACAACTTTTACTATGGGACCAAAACTGAAATCGCGAAAAAAAAATCAGCTGTAACCTGCATTTTGACGAGTTATGCGTATATAATGTAGGGAAGAGCTGATTTTTTTTTTGCGAAAGGTCGCTACATAGCCTAGAGTTTTCATCACGTCGAAGAGTATCCGTGAAGATTTCTCAGCCTAGTAGAAACGTAGTGTTATCAGTAACCATATTCGATGGGCCATACACCATAATATAGTCACATACACTCACACAATAGGCATAACGGACAGTCCTGTGAGCGGGGCTTGCCTAGAAGCTGAGGAAACCGTTGCGCACGTGCTCTTTGAATGCACAGGCGTTACCCAGCTTAGAACAGAAACCCTCAGGGCACCCAGATTTTTCATAGATGTTCTTAATAGACCAGGAGACGTCATCAACTTCTGGAGAGAGGTGGACTGGTTGGAATAACGACCGACGGCCGATGGCCGTTGGCCCACGCATAATGGTCCATTTGAAGGACTAAGTGCGGAAACCCAACCCTTTAAAAAAGAACATAATGACATAGTCACAGGAATTAATGAGTGAATGATACCGTGACAGTTGACAGGAGAGAATGGAAGAAAAAAACGTGTTGCGCCAGCCCCACGTACTATGGGACAAGGGCAGGAAGCAGTACCAAGCATTCTTGTTGACCACAACTTCCATTTATCTGTCGTCGAATCGTATGAATAAGGCAAGGCAATCATTCCGTTACGGGCAATTGATTCTACAAGTTTCTTTTATTTACCTATCATAGCACATTATTTGTTTTATTTTATTAAAACACGATATAACTCAGGTTCATTGTCTTAATAATTGGCGTGGCAAATGGACAATGCAGCTAAGATTTTTATTCTCTAATGTTGATAATCGATTAAATTAAATTGGTATCGGCTCATTTCAAGCGAATAAACGTGCTTTTTTTTCTTCTTTCGTTTGATCGAGAGAATACTTAGATGTGTTGTGTTAAATATGTTATGAATACAAGGTGTAACATAAATAACCCACAACCTCTTAAGGGGTCATTGTAATCATCATTATAAACAACTTTTACTATGGGACCAAACCTGGAATCGCGAAAAAAAAATCAGCTGCTCCCTACATTTTGACGAGTTTGATGTAGATAAATGATCAGCTGATTTTTTTTCGCGATTTCAGGTTTGGTCCCATAGTAAAAGTTGTTCATAATGATGAGTAAAATGACCCCTTAAGAGGTTGTGGGTTATTTATGTTACACCTTGTATAAATTACTAGCTTTTGCCAGCGGCTTGCCCGCGTGGATGTCGGAAAATATCCCACGGGATCGTTCTACCGAGAATTCCTTCCTTTTTCCTTGTCCACATTATAAAGGGAACTTCTGTGCAAAATTTCAGCTTTCTATGTCAAAGGGTTTGGGCTGGGCGTTGATGAGTCAGTCAATCAGTCAGTCAGTCAGGACTTCTCTCTTTATTTATATAGATAATCTGAAATTGAGGATTATCAGCACGTTCAGCACTAGATTAGACATAATTATCTTGTTCTATACGAAGTGACCTCTGATCATTTTTGACATCGCGCCATAAAAATCCTTCTAGAATCTGTCATTTTGTCTTTCGTAGCTTCCGCTACATTCCGCTCCCACGGTGGTGGTCATCATGTCAAGAGACAAACATCAGGATGTCTTGTAGTCAATTTTTGAGTTTATATTATATTTATTAATTTATTAAAACTTTATGCACATGTAAAAAAACACTGCACAAAGGCGGACTTAATGCCTGAGGCATTTTCTACCAGTCAACCTTACGGTGATGCAGAGACAAAACATGGTAGGTGCAACATGAGGGATAGAAACTCGAAAAAGAATAAATACTAATACACTATATATAGGTATATATACTTTATTGTACACCATAAAAGTACATAACAAAAAAAAAACATATAGGTACACTACAAAACATAAAATGGGCGACCTTATCACCTTATCGCTTTCTGCGATATCTCGATGAGTTTGCAAGGTGTGCAGTTATATTTTCAAAATTGGGGCTGGACTGATTTCAGCATACTGACTAGAGCTCTTCTTTGACTGAGTTCATTTGTTTTGATAACTCCATTAACCAAGTTTTCTACAGAAAAAGTAAAAACCCAATCGCACTTTTGTCCTATATTTAAAATGTAACTCAAGACCTTGACACTAAAAAACCAATACGGTACTAAACTATTAAGTCACGTATGTAGTTAAATTAAAACAATACAATCCTCAGTCCACACCATTGTCTGAGCTATATTAACCATATTGACAAACGCGCACGCGTATATCATAATAAAGTATAAACTTATGTATGTTTGTCGTTATACAATAGTCTCAAAAACCAGTGTTACTACTATCTAAAGCGACGGAGCGTTAGTCTTCGGTTACTCTGTACATAATAATACGTTACAACTGTGAGATTTTGTTACACATTTTATTAATAGTAACTATTGTGTAATTTGGGCAGTCGGAAATGAAGAGATGGCTTAGTGTTAGTGGTCGACAACTTACGGTTCTGACAATGAACAACATTTGGGTTATTTATCCTGATAGTTTAATGTAGGTAATTTAAATCGAAGTTTGTTTTTAGGGTTCCGTACCTCAAAAGGAAAAAACGGAACCCTTATAGGATCACTTTGTTGTCCGTCTGTCTGTCTGTCAGTCTGTCAATACCATTTTTCTCAAGAACACGTAAAGGTATCAAGTTGAAATTATTACCAAATACGGAAGTCTATAGTCTCTTGGAGATCTAAAAAAATCAAGCTTCTATGTCAATGCAATAAAAAAATACGGCCATTTAAGCGACATGGTTTGATAGTTTGATACTCGCAAGTAAATCAAAACCTATAGGGTACTTCCCGTCGACCTAGAATAATGAAATTTGGCAAGAAGCAAGGTCTCACAGTATAAGTAAAGGAAAAAGTCCGAAAATTGTTAATTTATAATTTGATCACATAAAAGAAAAATGTTTTTAATAAATAAATAAAAAAAAAAAATAAAAAAAAATTTTTTTATTTTATTTTATTATTATTATTTTTTTTTATTTATTTATTTATTTCATATTTTTTAATAAAAATATTATGGATCAAAAGTAGCCTACTTATATTATGACCTTCTCGTCCCAAACTACCCATTTGTCTTTCATAATGATCGGTTCAGTAGTTTAGACATGTAAGTTACTTAACAGACAAACAGGCAGAATTACTTTCGCATTTATATTACTGTATTATTAGTATTGATGGATTTCAGTGATTGGAAAAATATATATTTACACTGAGTTTTTGTGATTAATAAGCAGTAGGTACCTAATTACATCAGCAGATGATTAAATATTATCTTGATCGTTTACAAGTCCACTACGAGGCCTCTCCCAGCCTGCGCCACAACACCCTGTCCTCCGCCTTCCGCATCCAGTCTGTCCCAGCCACCTTTTTAAGATCGTCGGTCCATCTAGATTCCCGCACTACGCTTGCCGATTCGCGGTTTCCTCTCCAGGACTCGTCTGAATCGTTTACATGACTAAGTAAATTACGGAAATGTATGAGAACGTTTTAGGTATTTAATTATTTGGAAGCTTTGATGTCAAAAACCTTTGGGCTGTTTTGACCATGGACCATCCTAGCTTTTTTTTACGATTTTCCTGTCCAAATTTCATGTTAATGATTGAACGAAAATAATAATAAATGTTCTGCCTTTTCTGTGAGCTTAGTAACTTATTCTACTAATAAATCGCTGTCGACTGGTAATGAGTACCCAAGAGACTGGCGGCATTGCCACGTTGTATGGCAATGCTTCGCCTCTGGCCAAGGTAAAAGCCAGCCCTTGGGTCACGGGAAGTGTCAACCAGCCGATTGGAAATATCCTTAGAGAGACCAATTGTGGAGTTTTATTTTATAGATAACAATGCGTAAATTAAGTACAATCACATTAGCCTTTGGCTTCAGAAACCATATTACAATAACTTGTTGCAAGATGCGAGAAAGTGAAAAGAACAAAAAATTATTATTCAGGAGCTCAATTTTCGCATCGCTCGTAAAAAAGTCATTACTCACTTTTCGGTGAAATCATACCCAAAATACGAGACGAACCGAGTAAAGAACTTAATAAAACAAATTGATAAAATGGGAGTCGATGATTATGAACATGGTAATTATTATCGTGTTCGAAAATCAAAACAACAAAAAAAAAAGTATAAGTACGTAAGTCTTAAATATCTCGCAACCTCAGACTCTGCTAATTAACAGAATAGCGTTAAGTAACCGGATAATTTGATGTACCTAAACAAGATCCTTCAGATGGATACGACCAGATCATTCGCAGCCTCTTATGCGTTAATTATATAACCATTCGAGATTCGGAACACCCGAGGTTGCACGGAGAAAGTGCATGGTGCATTCGGATTAACAACTCGAGCGAAATTATTTGCTAATTCCGCGAAAATGGCCGCTCTGACGCAACACACGAGACGGCTCGCATTATAGCCAATTTCGAAATTTTTATCTAATCCTCGAAAGTGCGATCTGGTATTCCGAACCGTAATTTCTAATTCTTCATTGGTTTTAAGGTTACTGCGTTCACGTATCTCGGTCAGCGGGTTGCGAAATTAAGAGTGATTCATTTTGTGAGGTGCTAAGTATGTAACTTTATATGTTGAAAAAAAAAGACTTAATTCCACTTTATTATAAAATCGCACGTCAATTACGTCACACGCATGTCATAAAGTCGTCCGCCGACATCAGTACTTTCGATTTTATCGAAAATGACTTTCGTTAGGGACCTATTACAGCTCTTTAAGGCGTCGAAACATGTTTTTGTTTCGCTTTAATATATTTTTTGTTGAATCTCATATATGGTTTTACGATTGTAGCACCAAGATGTACCAGTTGCGGTACTTAGGGATGTGAAAGTTCAGACATTAAATCAAGGAGCCTTTCGTATAAAATAGATTGTTCTTTTATTTACAGAAACTTATAACAACAAATATAATACATAATGACATCTAGGATGCGATCACATGATTTACATTAAATGAGATGAGATGACTAACAATTTGGTCGTTTAGTGGGGGTGGCCGTATGTGTCGGAGGGGACTCCGTAGGATCCTGAGGGGACTCCGATGGTGGTGTAGTGGGAGCCACCGCCGGAAGAGTAGCCACCGCCGGAAGAGTAGCCTCCGTGTCCGCCGGAGTAGTAGCTGGCGTGACCGCTGGCGTAAGCCTCCTGAGCCTGGTGGTACTGAGCGACCTGGATGGCCTGCTGGACGTGGTCGAGTTCAATGCCAACGATCTTCTGTTCGGGGACACCGTACACGGGGGCAGGGGGACCGTAATGAGATGAGATGTGATGGCCATGTCCGTGACCACCGGAGCTGGAGCCTTGGTTCTTGATCTCCTCGGACAAGAGGATGTTCTTGATTTTGTAGAGGAGATGAGGGTCTACGTAGTAGCCCTCGCTTTCGGAATGTCCGATGGGCACGGACTCGTAGTGACCGCCGCCGCTGAGACTGCCCAGCGAGATAGATGATGAGTGCGATGATGGGGCGGAGTAGCTGTAGCCCACGGGAGGCTCGGCGACGGCGCAACCCAAGAGGGCGAGGGCGACCTGTCAACAAACATTCAGTTAAGATACCGACTCCCAAACTCTCTTAAACCTGTGGAGAAAAAAAATAATGCGATGTTTTGGCTAAATGCAAAGTCGAGACTTATGCATAAGTAACTGGTTCAGTAACCAACTCATCACCAATTATAAAGTCTAGCATCGAAGCTATCACTCCTAAGACCGGAATCACAGGCCTCTCCAAAAAACAAGGGTTCCATTTTCCCAAAACTGGTACAGAACACTTAGAAGTGAAGATCAAATCCTTGGCAAGTCTCGGAGATATCCGAAAGCACATCCAGATAGCACCGATTTTTACGAAACTAAAGTCCACTTCACACGGTGTGCATAGGGCACCTTCACACGACACAACACATTCACTGCACTCCAACTTACGATGTATCTGGCCATGTCTAGTTTGGTTGAACGCTGGCTGATGTGTGATGCCCTGTGCTCGGAGCGATCCGTTTATATAGCAGAGATCAGACCGTCTACTTTTACTTTGCTAGAGAGGCTATCGAGGACGAATTCGGGTTGCAAATGGACTATTTTTTCATTTTGGGTTTTAGTGGGTGAGGCTTCAGACTTTTGGCGATACAGCTCAATTGAGTAACGGGTTAAGTGGTCCAATTATATTTAATTTAATTTATTTATTTAAATCAGACTCTATTATCCATATTTTTGTTAGTAGTATACTTAAGAATTATGTTAGTAACCAGAGATTCAAATTCACCCACAGTTATACTATATTCTAAAATTAAACATTATAAATTATAAAAATTAAATTAAAATGATATGTCATGTAGAAGAATTATGTTAAGATACAAAAATACTCGCGATTTATCAATAATTTTCGACGAAAAAGTTTAAAAACAAAGTTTAAGTAAATAGATTTGTTTACTTTCTTTGTCTATAATACTCAAATTAAATGATGCGTTTGTTATTGATAGTCGTCGTTGGTTTTCTAAACTTTTTAATGACTAAACCGCATCATAATAAATTCAGTTTTTTCCGAGACAGCTAGACAGATACCTAAAGACACTCACTTTAAAATTATACTATTCATATTTTATGCACATTGGTATAAGATTTTAAATTATTGCCACCACATTATATATATTATTGCTTCCACATCCGTATACTAATTAGAAATGGTAATAATGATTTATTTGAAATTGTCATTTTTATTTAAGATATATTCTTACCGTCTTACAAATAAACACAGAATAAAGTTATTCCAAGTTTAAACCTATGAAAATGTATGGTTATTCCTTTGTTATTCCTGATATAACTTTATTCCGTGTTTTATTTGTAAGAGGGTTAGTAAATAAACACGGTAACAGTTGGTATTTTAATTATTTATTTATTTGAATGTGATGCATTTTCGAAATAAATAAATTTCATTATTGTAACATTGATGCAATCAACTACATCTTAGCACTTTTGTGAATAATAACTATACAGGGTGACTGGGTCTGGACCCGTCATAGCAAACTACCATATAGAGGAGGTAATTTGCTAATTATTAGACCTTACTTTCCACTAAATTTTTATAGTTTAGGAGATATGTCAATTTTCAAAAATACAAATTTAGCACCGTTGGAAAGGTGACGAACTAAACACTAACTTAGATTAAAATTTAATATTTGAAAAACCGTAGTTTTTTTTTATTTCAGGTGGAATTTGATAGTAAAGATTTTTTTTAGTATTTTTTTTTTAATAGCGTACTATCTTATATTTTAACCCTAGTTTAAGAGAAATTCCGACGTATTTTAATCACCAATGTTTATGACTACCAACAAATAATAAAAAAAAAACGACTTAAATAATGCGAAAAAAAGTTATGAATGCTTGAAGGTCAAATTTTGGAAAATCTCAATAAAGTATAAAAATTGACATATTTCCCAAACTATAAAACTTTAGTAGGGAAAGTAACGTTCAATAATTAGTAAATGACCTCGTCTATATGCGAATTTGCTTTGGCGGGTATAAAACCCAGTCACCCTATAAAGGTGCAGTCGCAATCCTGGATATAAGTATTATGAAAAATAATCATGTTTGACCTCCATAAAAATGATTATTATAATGCGCAATAAATAAGTTCAAGTAGGGTTCAAATGCAAGTTGAACTACTCTACAAAATGGCATAACTAACCTACATCCATGGAGCAAGGATGGAGATGATTGCTCGTTCCATCCTTGTATGAAAACTGACCTGCAATAGGGCACTTACTGAACGATATTGCAGTGTAGACACCACTGGCAATCAGACAATGATAGGTACTTAGCAGGACAATTCCTTTAATAAAGAGTACCTAGAGTGCGTTTCATCAAATAGTTCCTATGCCGTAATGTTGGCTCCACTGTTTTAGGACGAACACGATACGCTACTGTTGGAATGGATGGACCTGATAGGTCCATGTGTTAAAGTTTAACAGTGGACCAACATTACGGCATAGCAACTATTTGATGAAACGCACTCTAGTCTTCACAACTAGATAGGGTCACGGCAGACCGAAGAAGATGGCGGAATGTTTTGGAATGCTTCCCCATGAATGGGCAAGAAGAAGCACATCATCGACGGAAGAGGAAGACATAGGGGAGGCCTTTTTCCAGGCGTGGGAGAGAGAGAGAGGAGAAGAGGAGGGCGTGGCTAATAAAAAAAGTTTTAATAGTTCTATTTCTGATCAATTTGCATCTATTTGAGTATTTTTTATAGTAACTCGTGCATTTGCTCCCGGAAAACATTTGGTGAAGTGGAACTGATGAGTAAGACCACAGATGGCCATCGGAACTACACTTGGGTTGCGATTCGATTACTTTAATATGTTTGCTAAGCAATATAAGCTCGTCACAATGTGTATGGTGAAATGGTGTTGATGGTGACTTCACCATCAGTTCCAGTTCTCCTGGTTCCTTACTAGGAGAACTCCTCAACAATTAACGGCCTTGTATCGGGAAAAACAATATTTTGTAAAAGGTGATGAGCAGTTGACATTAGGCTATTGTAACTTAGATAAATTACAAACTGATGACCCACTAAAAATTAAAAATAAAAAAACTTTTTTTACAAAAAAAACAACCGACTTCCAATAAAATTCTACTAAGTGAAAAATAACTTTAATTTCGGAAGTCGGTGGCAAAAAACTAAAATACAGCTCCAGAGACACCGAAATTCAATTTGTAGTATTTTTTTTGGAAGTCGGTTGTATTTTTTGTAAAAAAGATTTTATACGATAAATGTTTCAAAGCTATCAAATATTTCTTTATCTCATTTAGAAATGAATGCATGTATGAGTATATGAAAACCAATTACACTTAAAACTACATAATCTTAACTCGCCATAATCATTAAGCATAATAAATAATGAAGAGCGTTCAAACTAAAATGATATTTGCATAATGGTGTAGCATTTTCGTAGGTAATTACACACATACGGATAAACGATTTGTTAATGTTGTTTAACCGTGTCAAGGAGTTAAACTGTGCGTTTAAACTTGTCATTAGTGACCCCTAGTTTTGGATTTTTTTAATTACTTAGTTTTTTTTTTAGTTATGAAAATGGAAGTTGGACTGCTTGGCCAAGGCCGGTCCAGAAAGGCGTGGCGGGATGATCTGGACGCGTACCGTGAGGGCTGGTTTGAGGTGGAGCGGAAAAAGAGTTCCTGGAAGGACTGGCAGGCTTTTGCCCAGCAGTGGGACAGTATAGGCTAAATAAAAAAAGTAAAAAAAAACCGGTCAAGAGCGAGTCGGACTCGCGTACGAAGGAATAGTACTCACCATTATGAATAACTTTTACTATGGGAGCAAACCTGAAATCGCTAAAATCAGCTGTTCAGTACATTTCTATATCAAACTCGTCAAAATGTAGGGAAAAGCTGATTTTTTTTCGCGATTTTAGATTTGGTCCCTTAGTAGAAGTTGTTCATAGGAGGAGCTCGTGGCTAAGTTATAACAGCCCCACGGGTCGATCCATTTGCGCGTTCAATACAATAACGCGTTCCGGGTGCTGATGGGGCTGCCGCGCCACTGCAGCGCCTCCGCGATGTTCGCGGCGGCTGACACAGACGGCTTTGCGGCCATCATGCGCAAGCGGTGTGCTTCTATCATGCGCCGCACGCGCGACAGTCCCAACAGCATCCTGCGTGCGCTGGCGGACCGGTGGGACTCTCCAATGCTGGCTCGTTGGATACGGCTGCACGCAGTCGTATAGTGATTTGTCACCATCATCGGGGAGTCCACCCGGACCGGTCACTTAGTATTTAATTGAATAGGATGAAATGAATCTGTTATTTTTGTTACATATTATTTAATTAAATTACTATAATTATATCAATCAATTGCCAATTAATTATTACTAACACTAGTTTGTAAGCTCGCTATTGTACTAACAAATATGGATGTAATCGTGTAATTTGCGATGAATCTGAAATAAATGATTATTTATTTATTATTTATTTATTTATTTATTAGGTTAAGCTACGCTTGCCGAGGTTGGTCCGTGGATTGGTGTCCATCTTTACATACCGAGACTCCTCCGTGCCTCGGAAAGCACGTTAAGTCCCGGCTGTCATTTGTGGATCTTTGATAGTCGTTACGGGTCGTCAGAAGCCTGAAAGTCTGACAACCAGTCCTAACAAGGGGTATCGTATTACCCAGTTACTGGGTTGTGGAGGTCAGATAGGCAGTCGCTCCATGTAAAATACTGGTATTCAGCTGCATCCGGTTAGACTGGAAGCCGACCTCAACCTAGTTGGGAAAGGGCTAGGCAGATTGATTGAGTAAAAGTTGTTCATAATGGTGAGTACTATGATCTCTTAAGAGGTTGGGCGTTATTTAATAATAAATAATAAATAAATAATATTTATGTTACACCTTGTATATTCATAGAGCATGTAGCGTTAACTACGGAACTTGTAATCTGTCAATTGCTCATCTGCAAGGTGATTACCACCCGCTGCTTAGCAATATCCAAGCCCGCATAGATTATTATTATTATATGTATGGGACGTCCAATTTATCCTTTATGATACTGTACAGGAAGTTATAGCTGTTCTAATATAGTTTTTGACAAAAAATACATTTGTCTTCGGCTCAGTTCAATGATAGTAATCATCCTTTATAGTAATAACAACGAGCTAAAGATCACTAAATAATCGACCACGACTTTTTCCTCGGTCAAAAGGTTTATCGCAGTTTATGAGTTGACTGAATACCCGTGTATCTTTGTGTGTATCATTTGTCAAAGAATAGTACATTTTGATACAAGTGGAGAACGTTTGTTATTGCGTTCGAGGCGGTATTAACACCCGAGCCGTAGGCGAGGTTGTTTTTGAGCCGAGAACTGCAATAACAAATGTCCACGAGTATCAAACGACGTTTTTCAATACACTTTTGAAGAAATAAAATAAAATAACAAACAATATTTTTGTCATGAATTATTATGAAACTATGATTTAAATTTTCTTTTTTTTCCACGCTTTGCTTTCGCCAGGTTGAAGGAGAAGCAAAGGTTTATAGCCAATAAACAGCCTAATATGAAAAATAGAAAATTCAAATATTTTTGAGTTTAGAACACAAATAAATGTTAATTTGTTCATAAACGTTTCTTTTATTGTAATAATCATAGTTTTTGATGATATTCAATATATAAATATTCAAAAAAATATTAACGCCGTAAAGACGCATGTCTCTTTGCCGAGATCAAAAAAAAAACATTCACCTCCGAATAGAGAGTTGTGAATAGAGGCCTTGAACCAATTTGGACTAAGTATAGGTTTAGGTCATCTGTGGCAATTTTTATTCCCGCACTCGTGCGGGAAAATAAAAAATCGCACGCGTGTGAAATACATTGCATTGTGAACCTAATCGTAGTGCGATATGAACCAGTTTTCGAGGAAGTGTATTGAAAAAAAATTAATTCTTCGGAAAAAAAGAATTAAATATTTAATTTTGAATTTTTTCCGTAAGTGTTTTTTCAGGAATAACAAAATATTATTACTATTTATTTATTATTATTTTTAATTTAGTGACATCCTTAGTCCAGTTTATCAGATGCGTTTGCGAGTTAAATTAAAACAAAAGGTGCCACGGGGGTCAATCTTCCCGTTGGACTTTTTGATGTTTACACTTGGTACCGCTTATTTTAGTCTATGTACTTTTTTTAATTCAACAGAAATTGTGAAATGTCGGTAATTTAAACAGAGAAAGTAAGTTTTCTGACGTCATCGTTTAGGTTCAGCTATTCACGGTGATGGTGCGTTTTTTTAGTCAATGTTGTGACGTAACACTATATTAAACACATGAGCGTAAATCGTTTACCTATTTATTTTCATAGGTCAAAACATCTCTATTAATCATGCAAACTGTAGAAAAAAACTTAGGTTTTCCTTAGTTACGTCTATTACGTCTCGTCGTCATAATATCTAGTAACTGATGAATCACCCGAGCAGAGCAGGAACGAAAAAAAAAAAAAAAAAAAAGTGAAAAGAATTAAAAAAAAAATTAACTTAATTTTAGAGTAAACGATTTGAGACCTAGATCGATTTTTCGTCCCCCTAAACTCCTATACACATTTATATTGCAAGTTTCATAGTAACTGTTAGAGCTGTTTTCGGGAACTTCATTAAAAAATATACAAATATTGCTCATTTCATATTATAGGATTTATTTCAGACTTTTTCTTAAAATTGTAAAGAACTTGACACCAAAATTGTTTCAAAAATTAAGTGTGTGAAACTGTGTTTCGTCAATCAAAGTCATTGCTAAATGGTAATGAAATAAAAATAATTATACTGGTTACTAGGTATGTAAATAAAATTAAAGTTTTTGCAATAAAAGATTTATTAATCAAGTTCAGCTTAAGTGTAGACTTAATGAGCGTGGAACCATCTTACTAACGGATACAGTTATATTGGTATTAGATTCTTAAAGAAAGGCTCTTCGCAGGGATTGCCACATCTTTTATATTTTCGGTTTTTACAAAATAGTAACACATACATTAACATAACATCATATGGAACATTTTGTTTCTTATGCTGAGGTAGAATTTTTTGTATCAAAAAACCTTTTTGGCGTAAACTGCTAAGGCTTCGAACCTAGGAGGTTTAGTGTTGATTTTTTTGATACAAAAAATTCTGCCTCATCTGATTAAAAATGTGAGCATTGGAAAATTAAAAATTTCTCATTTTCGATTTTTTTCTCAATAGAGGCAGCACTACTCGCCTTAAGTCCCATGTAATAGAGAGTGAGTCTATTACAATCAACCGGGCAAAAACCAGACTGCGACTGAGAAATTCCCAATATAACTAGGTTTCAGAACTATATCTACAATACTGAAGTCGTGGAGCTCGTGGCTAAGTAATTACAGCCCCACGGGTCGATCCATCAGGTTAAGCTACGCTTGCCGGGGTTGGTCCGTGGATGGGTGACCATCTTTACACACCGAGACTCCTCCGTGCCTCGGAAAGCACGTTAAGCCGTTGGTCCCGGCTGTCATTCGTGGATCTTTGACAGTCGTTACGGGTCGTCAGAAGCCCGAAAGTCTGACAACCAGTCTTACCAAGGGGTACCGTATTACCCAGTTACTGGGTTGTGAAGGTCAGACAGGCAGTCGCTCCATGCAAAATACTGGTATTCAGCTGCATCCGGTTAGACTGGAAGCCGACCCCAACATAGTTGGGAAAAGGCTAGGCAGATTTTTTGATCTACAATACTGAAGTCCAGCCGATGCATTCAAAAGTAAACTAAAGCCTAGACCTTGCATTCAGTGATTCTCTGCTTACACCGTTAGAATTGCAAGCGTGAAGTGATATAATCAATGTCCTTTCTAAATGACATACAAACCGACGAGAAGTAACATTTATTAACATACTCGTAATTTTAAGACTTGCCTTAATGTTGTAATTATCAAATTAATTATACTTTTAAAGTAATGTAACTCTTGAGTACGAAATGATACACATTTCTTCATCTGCTACGTATTTTAAACAAGTCTGAGTGTTTTGGTAATCTTGTAAATTGCTTGTTAGATTTTGATGTGATTTTGGCTACATCAGATACCTAGAAAGAGTGATTTTTAAGTATTATTGTCTGGCTGATAATCATTACGGAAGTTTTTAAACAGACTCTGGACCCAAGTTGGCTGGAGCAAGGTACGTAAACCTGCTCAGGTTGATATTCATAGATGACGCCGCCCTGGAATGTAAATCGCCATCGCACGCATAGAATCCTGGCTTATCTTTAAAAAATAGATTTCTGGGTTATTGTTTTGCAATCGGGGTCTAGTCGGCTTATTAGCCAATATAAATAAATATGTAATGAACAGTTAAATATAGGTGGAGGAGACATCGACGCGAAAACGGTTACCACGTATTCAACACATCATTCTGAGCCGGCTATAAAGAAATTTTTCATCTCGACCGTATTATTTAGTTTGCCACCGACACCCTAATAAGAAGACCAATACAGTCGGCTTAATTTGTTTATTTATTTTAGTACATGACAGACTTACAGCTAATAGAAACAAACAAAAAAGGAAAACATAGTCACCAGAAAGCCAATTACAAATCTTCACGTATAGTAATTAACGTATTATATTTATTTGTTGACATAAATCATTAAAAAAAACCGGTCAAGAGCGAGTCGGACTCGCGCACCGAGGGTTCCGTTCCGGTTTCTGAAAAAGTGTGCTATTAAGAGACATCGTTTTATTTTTCTGTAATCTTTACATAAATTTCACATAGAATAATTTCAGATTTTTATCTTTGCAAACTTCGGAGATAAGGGGGGGGAACGTTATTTTTTTTTACATTTTTCATCAAAAGTCGAACACTGTGCGGCTTAAAAAAAATAAAAATATGTTTGAGAATTGGCAAATAGCGCTCTTTCATATGATACCCCACATGACCTAGTAGCCCCACTTTGAATTTTTAAAACCCCCTTTCAGCCCATGTTGCAAAAAAAATACATATATTTTTATTTCTTTCTTATTTGCAAAATAGTTGGGTAAATATTATCTAAAATTGTTCCAAATTTCAAGTTGATAGCATTAGTAGTTCTTGAGATATCCAGCTGTGACAGACAGACAGACAGACAGACTAAGTCACACCATAAGGGTTCCTTTTTTACCATTTTGGTACGGAACCCTAAAAACCCAAATCTATTTAAAATGATAAATTAATTTAATTTAACCACATCCGACTAAGCTATAACCAAAAGGCAACCACTAATTATTAAAAAAGCAATTGTAAATAATAAACCCACAAAAAACAAGGATGTTCAAAGATTCATCGGTAAGTAAATTATAATCACGCTGTATAATGAGCATCCTTCAATAAAAGTCAAGCGCAATGTCCCCAAGTTCGCGGCACTGACCTTTGACAGATGTTGAATGATGCGCGTGCGCTGTTTGACGTACCGCGGGTAATACACACGCGAGCGGTTTACTTGCGATGGTGGAATTGAAACTGTGAGTTTGTAAAAATATCAATCAATCAATCTGCCTAGCCTTTTCCCAACTATGTTGGGGTTGGCTTCCAGTCTAACCGGATGCAGCTGAATACCAGTACTTTACATGGAGCGACTGCCTATCTGACCTCCACAACCCAGTTGCTGGGGTAATACCCCTTGGTTGTCAGACTTGCAGGCTTCTGACGACTGTCAAAGATCCACGAATAACAGCCGGGACCAACGGCTTAACGTGCTGACCAACCCCAGCAAGCGTAGCTTAACCTGACGGATTGACCCATGCGGCTGTTATTACTTAGCCACGAGCTCCTCGTAAAAATATCGTGAGTATGCAAATTTATGTGAACCTACGTAATCCAACTTATACAGGGTAATTGGTAAAACAGTCCAGCAACCTCTTAAGGGGTTATTGTACTCATCACTATGAACAAATTTTACTATGGGACGAAACCTGAAATCGCGAAAAAAAATCAGCTGTTTAGTACATTTATCAACATCAAACTCGTCAAAATGTAGGGAGCAGCTGATTTTTTTTTCGTGAAATCAGGTTTGGTCCCATAGTAAAAGTTGTTCATAATGATGAGTACAATGACCCCTTAAGAGGTTGCTGGTGTTTTACCAATAACCCTGATACTTAATTGGATTCCTAATTTCAGTTTTTTGAAAAACAAAAACTATCAATAAAAAAAAACCATGGGGTCTGCCGACAGAAGTGATAATTTGCCAGCGCAATATGTCACGTTAGCATGCCGCGTGATGCGTGATGCATCATAAGCTTTTCTCCTATCAAAAATCTTTCAACGCGCCTAAAGAAGTTTTCACTTCAAAAATGACGCCAAAAATGCTTTTGCTTTTGCTTTTGACATAACTTTATTTAATTTATTGTAGGTAATTAATTATTATTCGCTTTTGACATTATTTAATCAGTTACCTATTATTTTTAGTTTTGCTTTTATATGGGTCAATGACCTGAAATAATATTTTTTTTTAATGAATAGCCCACATAGTTTTTTTCCCATAGTGCAAGTAGTAAAAAATTATCTAGATACCTTTACTTTGAATACCAGTCTCTTAGAAGATACTTTTTTATTTGCAAAATACAAACATACTCAGATAGGCAATCGCTCCATGTAAAATTCTGGTATCCAGCTGCATCCTGTTAGACTGGAATCTGACCCCAAAGTAGTGGGAAAAGGCTACGCAGATTAATTGAAACAGACTCAGATAATTAAAAAATTTAAACCTGAAATATCAATATGTATTTAGCCTATCAGAATATACTGGATGTTGACCATAGGCCAAAGAGAGACATAGGTACCTCAGTTATAATCTTATAGTACGGGAAAAGTTTTTAAGTAGTGCGCAAATTTTCACATGGTGTTCCATGAACTTTCACTATGGGACCAAATCGTGATTTCAGTGAGTTGGTCACGTAATGAAAGTTGTTCATATTCATGGATCCCGTCCACCCAGTGAAAATTTACGCACTGCTTAAAATCTTTTGTAGGTAGTAGTTTTCGTGACTACAATTTGCAGAAGTCCTGAAATATGCTCATCATTCAAACTCAAACTCAAACTCAAAGCATTTATTTCAATTAAACCAATTACAGGCACTTTTGAACTGTCAAAGAGTCGGTCAGTAAGTCAGAAAGTTGAAGCTAGATTATTATCAACATTCTCACCCAAAGCCCTAATTCACCCACTGCTGGGCAGGTTTTACTTTTGATGGCAACAATCTCGTCTGCCAGACGACCTCACTTCTGTTTCCAGTCCATCAACAACAATGGTGTAAAAGACACGTAGAAAGGTGAATTGGTTTTGAAGAAATAACATTAACAGATTGCAGACAGACATACCTTCATGCTGGGGGGCGTCCCACACTACGCTTACCGATACGCGGTCTCCACTCCAGGACCCGTCTGCTCCACCGGCTATCGATCCTTCGACAAACATGGCCAGCCCACTGCCACTTCAGCTAGATGGACCGACGACCTGAAGAAAGTGGCTGGGACAGACTGGATGCGGAAGGCGGAGGACAGGGTGTTGTGGCGCAGGCTGGGAGAGGCCTATGTCCAGCAGTGGACTGCGATAGGCTGAGTTGATTGATACCTTCATGAAATCTAGTTACTACCAAGTAATAAAATAAGACGCAATCCAATCCTCAATCTGACCAACATAAATCTTCGTTTTTATGATAGACCTACATATAGTGTACTGAATTGCCAACAGTTTTACAACACTGTATTATGTCTTAATCAATAAAAACTATTGTAATCAAAGTTATCTGTAAGTATTCTGTATCAAAGTCGTGGTGACAACAAAGATCTTATAGTGATATCCTTTATTATCTTGAACAACTGGTGCGCGTGGTAAAGTACTCAGATCAACAAAAAAAAGGAAGATGGAGCGCCGTGAACGTCAAAAGTGAAGCCACCTTTTTATCTGTGTGTGTCGAAGGGTTGCTTTGTTAAATTGTTTCCCTATAATTGGGGAATAATATTGTATGGGTAAGATATCATAATATTAATCGAATGGGGAAATTTCAAATCATATTATGACAACCCTCGCACTATAAGTCACTGCGTTAGTTCGTTGAGGTTTCTTGTTCCAAGTAACCTAAAACTTCTTTACCTATCGTGATATAGTAATTTTATTCTAGGTGCATCGTCTTTACAATTATGAAAAAATATAAGATTAATGTATACATAATAAAGGCGTGCGAACTTTTCTGTATGGAAGCTGATATACTTACTCACAGTTACTCATACCTAGTTATTTAATAAAAAAAACTATATTATTTCAAGTACTTATAAGTGAAAAGTGACTTTTTATGTGATTTGCTATTGTATTTACAAGTTTTAGCGAAAAAATAGAATTATGCCTTCCTGTGTAGCGACACAGGAATGCATAATTGTGCCTTCCTAAAAGGAATAGAATTATGCCTTCTTGTGTAGATTTTTAAACTATGTTAACTAGACGACCGACGACTCGTCACGTAATAAGAGCTGTAGGCATGGTTTTAGTTGTATGTGTGTGCGTGAGTATGTATTTTACTTGCAGGAGCAAGGTTTTGTGGCTTCACTTTTGATGTTCGTGACGTTCCATCTTCCTTTTTTTGTTGATCTGAGGGTAAAGTCATAACACGTCTGTAGTATCTGCCTACCCCATGGAACAGTGGGAAAAAGGCATCGTCAGTATCATTGTCATCATCTCAGATAAAAAATGTCCTCTAAGCCTGATGAGAATATGAGGAAAAACTTAACATTTGCTCAAATATTTATTCGAAAATAATAAAACGAGTGAGAGTTCAACATCCACGTCATCTACCCACATACCGACGTAATAATTAACTATTAAATGTTCCGCACCCATCCCATTCACAATGTGCAACTGATGCGGCGCTCGTCTCTCAATGGAGAAAGGAATCGTGATCCGGGCTAATATGCGCGTGAGTTTCCGTTGACTGACGGCTTTTATTGAAGCTTGACGGACGTAAGGTTGTAAAACTTCAATCAGAGATGATTGGCGTCATATAACCCGATGTCCTGTCCAATGGAAAGTCCTAGATGAAAAGATGATGATTCTGATGGTTGAAAATGAATATAGTATGTCAGAATCATATTGTCTTTTAATTGACGTCTTTGGATTAATATAAAATTATGATAAGTAAATGACACAAGCCATCCCATCCATGTTCATTCAGTTTGCCTCTACTTCTTCAGGTAGCTTCTTAGTTTACTGCATTCATGTATTCACGATCTCTAGGGCTTCTCTAGTCTAATTATTTTAGAAAATTAGGGAGACGATTCAGACCAATAATACTTTTTTATTGGTCTGAGGGAGACGAACACCTATCGTCAATGCCAAAAAGCTAAAGCTAGACAATATTTTTAATTTATAAAATCTTTCGTAAAGTCTTCCATTACCGTGTCTTGTCGTGGTAACAATGGACATTGTACACTCACCGACAAACTATCATGCATCGGAAACCACGCGACCTGCCCAATCTCGACCACTCACCGATCACTGTTATGTAAAGACTACAATAATTATGTACGTTCTTCATCTCATACGTCATGAGATTAAATAATACTATTATTTTTAACAATTTATTTTGGAGAGATTTTTGCTGGGTTAAGAATTTGCTAATAAAGAATTTTTTAATAACGTGTCGATGGTAATCTAAATGGACTCGGCCCTGAATTCGGGTACGCGTTTAGCGCCATCACTTAGTGTCCATCAGATCCTGTAACGTGCAGGCGTGATAAGACACAGGACATGATAGTTGTCCCATCGTTTGTGGAACATGCGTGTGGTGTTTGAGGTGGCCCAGCGTAGTAAAGAGTTTCAATAGAATAAGGGGCCAGCTTATATTGGTTTTGTTACCTCTGCCGGTGACCTACTGTACGATATTGACTTCAATAATAATTATTACTATACTTTATGTTTCTGTCAACAATTTTAAACGCAAGAGTATTAAATACAATGGAGCCGGATAAATTGTGCAACCGGTGGTCTGATGAACTTCGTCACGGTTGTTACCTATGTTTGTGTTGTAAGCAGACACAGGTGCTAATGAGCCTAGTGAAGACGTGCTGTGGTACACGCCTCCAGTCAAGAATGTGCGTCATATCCCATGTAAATGTCACCTTGATTGACTTTAAGATTCTTAACACAGAGCAAAGGCGAACGATTGAGACGCAGTGAACAAATAAGCGTGGTGACTAATCAACACGTTTTTCACTGTCTTAGCCGATCAGCAAATTTACACTTTTAAGAGGAAAGGCGGGTGGCCAGTTAGGTATTTTAAGAAGGTATTGCTGTCGCTCTGCGAGCGCTCCGCCCTCGAATTCGTGCGATAAGGACAACTGCAGATCCGACTAAATAGCCTATGTAAAAAGTCACATTTCGAGGTTTGGCTCTCGCCTATTTCCTCCTCCAATATTGGACCAATTTAAAAGATATTTCATAAACTGAATAAGAAGGATATATACTATGCCCCTATGTTTTTCTTTTTTCGTTAATAGTTGTCAAATTGGTACACTAGGCGTCTGTTGACAGCGGTCTGAATA
Source organism: Cosmia trapezina (assembly GCA_905163495.3). Lineage (NCBI taxonomy): Eukaryota > Metazoa > Arthropoda > Insecta > Lepidoptera > Noctuidae > Cosmia > Cosmia trapezina. The sequence goes on along the minus strand of LR991028.1, from coordinate 27,463,387 downwards.
GGCAATTTTGAGCATTTTTGGAGGGTTCTAGTTCCTATAAAAATAATATATCATCAAAAAGGAAAACATAGGGGCATACAATTAACTGATATTTATATTTCTGTAAAAAATCATTGCTTTATGGTCATTAACCAGAAAGAACACAGGCGAGAGCGTTTGTATCTTTTTGTATGGAGAAAAGAGCACCCACGTTTCCTCTTAAGGACACTATACGGGTATAGCAGTCATAACAATAAAACTTCTATTGTGTCTCGCTTGCCGCGCATGAACGTATATTAGGTGCTCTTTATTTATTCAAATAAACATTATGTATGACCTTTTCTATAAATAAGGCACCTAAAATGCGTCTCAATGCAGTTTTGGCCTTCGATAATCGACAAGTTTATTTCCAATCATACCTTGAAAAATGACTTTGACTTTACCCAAAACGAAAAAAAAGGAAGTAAGTAAACGATGTAAATATCTGCTTTTGACCCAGTTTTCTTTCGTGTTATATCGCTCTCGCTTTACCATTTTTGGGTAAGCAGAGAATCACATAACACTGCATTTTGTGTGGGGTAGACCCACGTTTAAGAATATAATCACACTAATATTATAAAGGCGAAAGTTTGTGTGTGTATGTGTGTGTTTGTACGTTTTGTTACTTCTTCACGCTCAAACGGCTGGACCGATTTGGATATTTGGTATGTAGATAGCTTATACCCTGGATTAACACAAAGGTTTTTTATTCCAGTCTACGCGGGTGCTACTAGTAATAAATATTCGTATTACGTAACAATTAGAAGGCTGTTTTAGTGTAGGAGTTTATGTATATTTTTCTCGTAATTTACATAGGTAGTTTTTTCTTCCTGAATACTAAAAATCCTCGTGTACCCAATGTCCATTTGGTGCATTTAAACATCACACATGTGTATACTTACTACTCATCACCACTGCTCCAAAACGGTGAAGGAAAACGTCGTGAGGAGACCGGCCTAACCTAGAACCAAAAATTCGAAGACATGTGACATCTACCAACCCGCACTGGGCCCGCGTGGTGGATTACGGCCCCCTCCCTCGCGAAGAGAGGAGGCCTGTGTCCCAGCAGTGGGAACATTATATGCTGATTATGTAAAAATCACACATATACAGACACCCAGATTCGAAGCAACTTTTTGTAGTCTGCCTACACCAATATTTTCCGTTTGCTATTTGAACCTGCAATCTGTAAATAAATTAAATAAATAAATATCCTTGGATATTTCACACAACGCCATCTAGTCCCAAGCTAAGCAACTTAATGCTTGTGTTATGGTAACGAGATGGCTGATAAACTACTTATATACATTTTTTTTTGTATTATAGATAGAAAAACACCCAGACTCGGAACAAATACTTGTAGGTCGTACAAATATTTGTTCCGTGCGGGAATCGAACCCGCGACATGCTGCGCATGTCATCTATAAAATCACTACAAAAACTATTCGCTCGGTCAGAGCGAGAGATTTTCTTTGGTTGACGCTCTTCACACATTCCAAGAATCTTTATTTCTTAAAGTCTACTTCTATCAAACCGTTAAATATGATTGAAAAACGGTTATTTGGAGTATCTTATCAATTCATTCAATCAATCTGCCAAGCCTTTTCCCAACTATGTTGGGGTCGGCTTCCAGTCTAACCGGATGCAGCTGAATACCACTATTCTAAATGGAGCGACTGCATATCTGACCTCCACAACCCAATTACTGATGGGTACCCCTTTGTAAGACTGGTTGTCAGACTTTCGGGCTTCTGACGACCCGTAACGACTGTCAAAGATCCTCGAATGTCAGCCGGGATCGAGGTACGGAGGAGTCTCGGTATGTAAAGATGGTCACCCATCCATCCATTAACCTGATACTTCAACCCGTGTGGCTGTTATTACTTAGCCACGAGCTCCTCTCTCTCTTTCATCAATTATTATCTCATCAATTACCCAATTATTCCTACAAAAACTGCATTTCCAAATATCAGAATCTCCGCAACACAAAATCATACTATGTCATTATAGAGCAATAATTGCATCAAAGCGATACAGCTCCAATTAATGCATCCGTACAGATGATCGGTTACAATATTGCAATACTTATGTATTAGTATTAGCCAAGTCTAGATCTAGACTGTGTGGTAACGAACCGGTCAGGCTAGGTCCTATGTAAACTTGACACGGTGTTGCATAGGAAAAGTGACTTCTTGTTTGTAATGCACTGCTTCTTTCTTATGTAGTGTGATTTCGTAAAGATGTGAACATACCAGACCACTTCTTGTCATACAGAGAAATGATCACAGATCACGCTCGCTTACTAAACTGTGTGGTGGCAATTTTCATCACTAACTTAAAGTTTTTCTATCAACGTAATTGGGCTGTGTCCAAAATATTTATTTAAGAGTTACCGCCAGTCATCCTCGTTAAATTTCAGGGTGTGATACAGAACATCAAACCGAACAACTTTCTCTATGGGAACGACATCGTAATTGCGAAAAAATTTTCAACTGTCCCATAGAAAACTTCAATACCCACTCGACGCAAATGTATTATGGGAAGGCTGATTATTTTTTCGCGATTACGATGTTGGTGCCATGGAAAAATTTGTTCGGTTTGATGGTCTATACCCTTGACGAGGATGCGAAACGACACGTTGTAAATATGAAATTGAAATACGATCGCCTGTCTCCCTGTCTAGCCGTGTAGTCAGAATCTCCAATATCTGACTCGGTGTAAAAGTTGCATCTGCTGCATGCCTCTGTAAATTGTGCTCATACTGATAGAGGTCAGATTGAGCTGACATTACTTCCGTACTCAGCATCATCTTGTAAGACTAGGAGACAACCACAATATACCTAATTGGGAAAAGGCTTGGCAGATGGCAAATGATGAATTATTCAGTTTTGCAACACCTACATATAACTATTTGATGATCGATGAAACAGCGAAAGATCACTATCTCCTTGACTATAATGATTGATGCATCAAACATCGATCCTCGTTAGTACATTTACCGTCAATTTACGTGAAAATCAGCCTTAGGATGTAGTAAACAAGGTGGTAAATAACTGCAGTAACTTTGTGTATGTTTGTATGTTTAGGAAATTAGTGATGTTACATCTTTCAGTTGTATTTATTGACTCGTAGAAAAGTAATCCTTGTACTCTAAGAAATACTGTAATATAGTTAATTAAATTTTACAAAAATGCACTGAAATTAATCTTTAATTCCTTATTAAACTTACAAACGAATGAAACGACTTATTGTTTTACCTAATTAATATTCTTACCTACTTTACTTAATTACTTACATAATCAAATCGTATAACAAAGTACCTAGTGGTGAAACTGTAGTTGAAAGAATTCGTCCATTATATTAAAATAAAATAAATAAATAAAGATTTATTGAACAAAAATGGTTGTACAAGCAAACACAAACAACACCACGAGTATACAATAATAGCGTATTACAATTATATAACCACTAGTGTTATAAGCAATCTGTATGAACTCTGGTATCCAAAGAAAGGTTTAACTTGTGTTATGGATATCAGCATTATCACATAAAATGACATACATAGGTTACATTGGTTACAACCCAATTCCCAGTTATTTTATTTTGCCAGATACATATTAACATTGCAGAAATTATGGACCCTAGAACTACTACTTTTGAACTTTGGTCCATTCGGTAATCCCATTTGATGTGGCAGGTGTCCATAGCCAGAAGTAATGACTTCAACAGGTCAACCGACCTGTTTGCTACCTTTTAAACTGCAAAAAATTAGTCATTATCAGCAGGAAAAATAAACTAAATGATGCAACAGAAATTAAAACTAAGGTACACAATAAATTGCAGAGCATTCCTTTTTTATAACGCAATGGTTTTATGTTAAAGGAAAATTAACTTTATGTTTTAACAAATAAGAACTATTTTATAGAAGATACTACATATTCTGTCTGTTACGTCTCAAGGCAAGTAATAATTTGAAAGGTAGGTAATATTTTGTTGTAGATTCAGATTTTATCTGTATTTGATTTAATGACAATTTGTTTTATTTACTATCTTGGTTTTACAATTATTAAGTGTGAATTCAACCAAACTTTTATACCTACCCAGCATAAGTCTTAACCTTCGAATATTTTTTTAATCTTTGACAGTTTCTCCGTACAAAAACTGTCAGAGCGGTTTCGCACTACGTCCGATCCGAATCCGAATTAAAGATCCGAGTTCAATCCGAATTGGGAATATTCTAAATTCGGACGGACAGAGTTCGGATCTAGTACGCAACCCTTCATACAAATAGTACTGTGGCTACTTCGGACCGACATTTCTCGGATTCGGATCGGCCGTAGTGCGAAACCGCTGTCAGTCGTCAATTTTATTCCACGGATAAAAGTATTCCACGAATAATTGATTTATCCAACTTTGGTCAAATTAACCCTAAATATATATATTAATGTTTTAGGTAGTAGATATTTCTCGAGATTCTCCAAGGACTGAAAGAAGAAGTGTCGGTCGTCCGACAGCGAGACGGACGGACGACATTGATACTATCGCGCGTAGAACCACAGATTAATACAGATGGGACACTCCGCAAAATCATTTAAATAAAAAGCGATAAATGATAAATGATAAATGATAAATGATTTATTTTCTGTAAGTAGGTTTGTACAAACACTTTTACACGTCAAACATATTTTTTTTAAACTAGATGAGTTCGACGTTTCCTATCTGACTACTCTGAGAAGAAACGCCGAAACAAACTCAGAGGTCACAGTCTCTTTTAAAGTCCAGACATAATCTTGGTCAGATCATGTGAAGACCATGTAGATTGCAGTCAGAAATGGTCTTTTGATGAAAGAACCACACAGATTGAGTGGACCTGTCCAGTCAGTGCACGCATTTGTCAGTAATCGTGCAGCTCAACTCAAAACTTAAGGAGCTTAACGATTCGACGAACAATACCAAAGAAAAGACATTTGGGTAGGCCGCATAAATTACTCAAACTGTCAGACTATAACTAAAACTGAGAAAAGGATAAAATAAATAAAAAACAATGATCCACGTAGTCTTCACATTCACAATAATTAAAAATAGTATAACAAACAAAATATTCATGTCATTGTATAGAATATGTAAAAAGGTATTTAAATCAACATTAATAGTGTAAATTTATTGGAGCAGCTCAAACCCAAGCCTTTTTGTCCTCAATATAGTCTTTGACAGTATAAAAGGCTTTCTGACAAAGTTTCCGCTTTATACAATTTTTGAATTTATTAAGGCTTAGTTCTTGAATGTGGCTAGGTAGTTTATTATAAAAACGTATACATTGGCAACTAAACGAACCACTTATTTTCTTCAGCCTGGTTGTAGGAACAACAAATTTGTGTTTGTTTCTAGTATTCACATTATGGACGTCACTGTATTTTTTAAACAAATTGATATTTTTATGAGCATACAAAAGATTTTCATAGATATACTGAGAAGGCACAGTTATTATATTAATTTCTTTAAATTTATCTCTGAGGGAGTGTCTGGGACTTAATTTGTAAATTGAACGAATAGCCCTTTTTTGTAAAACAAAAATTGTCTGAATATCGGCGGCATTTCCCCACAACAGAATACCGTACGACATCACACTATGAAAATAACTAAAGTAAACTAAACGGGCTGTCTCTAAACAAGTTAAATCACGAATTTTCCTAACGGCGTATGCTGCAGCGCTAAGCTTTTTCGACAATTTATCTATATGGGGGCCCCATTGAAGTTTGGCATCCAAAGTTATGCCCAAGAACACTGTGGTATCTTCGGGAATCAACTCTTCACCCTTTATGAGAACACTAGTTTTTACTTGTCTAACATGAGGTATAGTGAACTTAATACACTTAGTTTTTTTCTCGTTAAGAAGTAGGTTATTAACATTAAACCAGTTAACTACTTTTGCGAGGGCGCTATTTACATTGTCAGTAACCAGCTGCTGACGTTTGAGTTTAAATAAAAGTGAAGTGTCATCTGCAAACAACACTATATCATGATTATCCTTTATGAGGTAAGGCAAGTCATTAATATAAATAAGAAACAAAAACGGGCCAAGAATTGAGCCTTGGGGACCCCCATTGTTACTACGGATCCGGGTGATCTTTTCCCGTTAACATCAACTCTTTGAATCCTATCACTTAAGTAAGAAGTGAGAAGATCCAGAGAGGCGTTCCGGATTCCGTAGTGATGCAGTTTCCTGATTAATGTTTCATGAAGAACGCAGTCGAATGCCTTGGACAAATCACAAAAAATGCCCAAAACATCGCATTTATCCTCCCATGCATTATAAACATGACCTAAAAGTTCAACACCGGCATCAGTAGTCGAACGACCCCTTGTAAAACCAAACTGTTTGTTATGTAATAATTTATGTTTATTAAAAAATCTTTGCAGTTGATCTAAAATAACTTTTTCAAAAATTTTACTAAAGGTAGGTAGCACTGAAATAGGTCTATAATTAGTAGGGTCAGATGTACTACCCGATTTAAACAACGGTATTATTTTACTATATTTCATAAGATCAGGAAACTCACCACGGTCAATACAATTGTTAAAAAATTAAAAATACTAACTTTACCATGTTTATACATATTAGAAACTGCATTGTTTGTAAAAACGAATCAACAATTATTTCAGAAATTTTCAGCAGTTAAAAGAAATCCAATTCGTGCCCAATATGAGAATTTGCTGTGCCCAATCAAATGCAAAACTGCTTTATTAAAAAAGAGTTTCTTTGGTATTGCTCCAAAGATTTATAATAAAATACCTGATTATATTAAATGTATGCCTATAAATAAATTTAAAAAGTCCCTTCGGGGGATATTACTAGAAAAGTGCTATTACAGCGTAGATGAATTTGTAAATGATAGTTTAGTTGTATAGTATTCTCAAAATAAATTTTAAATTTTGACATTTTAATTTTGAATTTTGACATTGTAATTAAAGATTAAATTTTGACATTTTAATTATAATTTAATTCAAATTGACATTCTTATCTCTTTCTTTGTTTGCCTAGTATGACATATGTCTAGTATGATAATTTTATATGCCAGAAATGGCAAAACATGGAGCTACCTCACTCTAATTATAAGACCTGTATGATTTTTACTCATGTTTTACGAAATAAATATATCTTGTATCTTGTATCTTGTATCTAAAAATAACTGCTAAAGTAGGTGCTACAATGTTTATAATTGATTTAGCAACGTCCACAGAATTACCCCATAGATCAGCAGTCTTTTTAATATTTAACGTGTGAAAGGTTTTAATTATGTCTCTACAGGTAACATATTGGAATTTAAACTCAGAATCACAAACTGAAACGTTTTCTTTAAGTAAAGACTCTGCAGCAGTGGGTGATGACCTTAGAGATTTAGTAGTTGATACGGGAATCTCAGCGAAGAACTTTTCAAAGGCCGCGGCGACTTGGGAATCTGATTTAATTATGTTGTCATCAATAGCAAGGCTGTAGTCACTACTTCGGTTGCTTGACCTTCCTGTTTCGCTATTAATGATATTCCATGTCATTTTTATTACATTACTACTATTTTTAATTTTTGTACTCAAGTAACGTGACTTGGCCATACAACAAACTTTTTTAAATAATTTAGAATAATTCTTAACATATAAATTAAATTCAGCAGTGTTAATACAAGTCCGTTCATCATACAACTCATAAAGTCGTTTTCTACTTTTATGTATACCAATGGTGGCCCAGTCACTGAAGCAAGTGTTATTATTAACCGAGAATGCCTTTGGAATGAAAGTGTTATCAAATTGTGTGCAATACATATTAAAAAAATCATTATATTGTTCATTAGGGTCATCATTAGTTGACAAAAGTGGTAATTTACTCAAAAGTTTAGTTTTAAATGATTCCAAACGATCAGCTGTTTTTGGATTAACAGTGATATCCTTTTTATTATTTTTTTTTATTAGATTTGGAATGGTAATCAATTGTCCGCAATGATCTGAGTCTAATAAATTAATAATTTCTTTGTGGGTTGGTGTAATATTTGTATAAATGTTATCTAGGCATGTGGCACTAGTGGGAGTTATTCTAGTGGGCTCTAAAAATTGGTTAGCAAGATTGTATGACTGAAACAAACTTATAATTTTAGTACTTGACCCAGAATTTTCTAACAAATTAACATTAAAATCACCACAAGTGATGATAGACTTGTTAGAATTATAGATTTTGTGCAAAACTTCATCCATAACCTTCTCAAAACAATCATACAATCCTGATGGAGGCCTGTACACACTTAATATAATGAACTGCTCCAATTCTATACAGGCTAATTCAATTGTCCGCTCAACAGATAGGCTCACAATATCCTTACGATCTTTAAATTTAAGCTGTTTATTTACTAAAATTAATGAGCCACCGTGTATAGCATTTACTCTGCTGAACGAACTACCACGACGACTGCGACTCTTGCTACGACACAATAAAGTGCAATTCAGGACGCACAACGCTTATTACCTACAGTTATATTCACCTACAAGTTGCCACTCTTTCTATCGCGTAACTCTTATACCTTCTGACTTGTTAGGGTTCTGTTCTTTTACGACGCGGCCCGTGAGTGAGTATCGAACTAACGTGCTCCCCGGCCGGCGCGCGGCAGCCCACACTGAATTGACCCAGTGAGATGAGCCCGCCGCGTACTTGTAGCTTCATACCTTTTTTTTTTTTTTTCGTGGGGAAATCCTCATGGATACCCTCCGTCTGGGAACAACGGAGGGTTACGTCGGACTTCTACCGACTAAAACCCCACTGTTCCTTCTAGTACCATGAGTCGGGGGCCCGGGAGATACTTGTACATTCGCCGCACCCCCGACTGGTATCAGCCCGCCTTGCCTAGCGGGCCCCATCACCAAGTGCGGCCGATCCCACGATCGCACGTGCTCCCATTAAGGCGCGCATGTCATGCGTGCTACCTCTTTGAGCCTGACTGCTCGAGCGACGACAACGCCCCAATTTCGCCGCCCGCAGGCGCCTTCTTATGGTGGTAGCTTCATACCTAAACTGCGGAGTGTCCCATCTGTATTAGTCTGTGGTAGAACCTAGATGAGACGGGCACAGGAGTGTGCATGGGGATGGTACCACAAGAAAAGAGTTGCCTATGCCCAGCAGTAGGTGAAGGGGCTGTGGATGCTGATGAGATATTTCTCAATGGAACATTACTATAATAGTAATAAAATATTATTGGTTTATTGGAACTACACAAGGGACCATATACAAAAACCTGTTTGGTGCAGGTGCAACTTAGCAAGACTAAATTAATATAGAACACGATCCAAAAATAAATATTGCATGAATAATTAATTGCATTGCATTTTTGCTTTTTGAAAAAAAAAATAATAATAGCCTTTGACCTTAGCTCCAAAATTTTAAGTTCAGAGTGTATATTTAGCATCAGTTGCCATGATGAATTAATGGAATTACAATAACTTAGCCTTTATGAATTCCCTACAAATAATTAAGATTATGGTAACGATTCAATCTAAAGGAGCCTTTCACTAACTTGTAGGTAAGAGACTCAGGTATATTTTCAACCTTTTGGTGACGCAATAACTATAATTTTAGTTCGATCGTTCGTCAGTCATAAATGCGCGGTTTATGTTCAGTGTAGGGTGACGAAACTGAGAGCCTGAAATAATATTTTTTACTAATATTGTGAAGGACTTAAATGCAAGAATTGTAAAGAAAAAAATCAATGTCATGAAGTCATGCTATGTCACGCCATTTAAAAAAAAACTAAAAGACTTAAGACATCAAAGACATAAATTAAAAGTCCGGAGTCACACGTCATGAAAAGACATAAATCGGAACAGATTACGTGTGACTCCAAATTTTTAATTTGCCTGTCTGTGATGTCTTGATATACCTTTTAAGCTGGCGTTTTTGTCCTAGTTGAGTTTTAGTTTTTCATTTTCAATTTTATTTCAGTTATTTTGGGATTTGGGAATCAACAGAAAAATTTGGGGTCTTTGTATATAAATAACCAATACAATCATGTATTTTATGAAAGTACTCTTTAGGAGCTTTCATTATATACCAAACACGATGTATTAATCTTTAAACTTTACATCCGCTGTAAGCCAGCAGAGCAGAGCAATCCTTGATCTGTCACCATTATACAGTAACTAAAAGCATAAAGGGTAAGCCAATTTGCTGACAGCTAATCGTTCAAAAAACCACCATCCTCTTGACTGCGAGAGGGAACACGAAGGTCTGATGTCAAAAATCGTCCGTCTGTGAATCGGACCCCAGTGGTCCTATCGGCTTCCGACGTTATTTTGATTGTTTTTGTATTCATAAACTGTATCTTTACTGCTCTCACTAGCACATAGGATAGGGAAATAGATCTTTGCGCCGGCGCCGACACCACATTATGCCATAGCAGCCACGGCGCCAATACCTTAGTAGAGGACAGTCCCATGAATATAATATTACAAACTACATAATTTAATTATTTGAGGCTCATCTATAAAATTTTATCTCATCATCTCGGAATGCGGTTATTGCAACATTTAGACCACAAAATACTTATTTTTCGCAATAATAGGCTTGATTAGAATGTTTGTATTGTAATAATTATGAAATTCCCACATTCTTGAACCATTTTGTATTAATTTATGCAGTAGCTGAGCGATCTAAATATTTTTTTAAAATTTTATTTCGAATAATCCATTGGCTTTACCGTTGTAATCCGTGGGTCAGATCCTAGCTTAGAAAAGTAATGTTATTTATAGTGACGACATAATACAGAAATACTTTGAATTTATTAAGAAACAGGACAATCTCACTTTTAACTTTGGCAATCCATAGATAAATATCATCCGTCTCTCTACAATTCCATTGCCTATTATAGGATGAATAGGTATCCGGTACGGCTCTTGGCAGCCACAGGGCACGTCTCCCCCCCCCCACCATTCGTCGATCGTCCGTTTCGTTCTTCGTCTTCATTATCGCCCCCCAGTCTACTCCTTGATAAGCAATGGTCTCTGTTGCACCATGTAACATGAGGCAAACAGGGTCTAGTGTGAATCTTTGGGTTCATTGGAGTATTCGAGTCTGGTCAAACCGCGCTGGGGTCGGTGTATGTCATTCATTCATTCAAACAGGACAGTCTCTTTTTTAACTAAAATTGTGTAAACACTGTTATGTACAGTACCTACTTATCAGAATGTCAAAGTTGCACCACTTTTACTTAGTTTAAATTTAAAGCAATATAAAGGCTGCGCTTGCGCTTACCTTTTTATTATCATTTCATATTTTATATATATTTTATTACGGATTGAGACGAAATAACGAGATCATGAATTCGGACAGCATAAAACAATTGACCATACTTACTCTGAACTTTTAACTAAGACCAGAGGGCCAATTCTCGTACTTAAAAAACGTTCAAATTGATCAATGTCAAAAATGTAGGGAAATTAGAGGCTTTTTTGACAGATTTCGACTGGAGATTAGAATGCGAACGTTCTTAAAATTACGAGAATTGCCCCTCAGACCTACGCTTTTAAATCTCCCATATCAACTGTCAATAAGAGAGACAGGCTAACGTTCTCTCCACAATACTAAAGAGTTCTACATCGGTCACCCGACATAAGTCTGACCCTGGCAAGTGCAGCTTAACCTCAGACTGATCAACCCACGCTGTTGCTATTTAGCCATCTTTAACTATCGCCGCACCCACAAAGGAGATTGTAGTCTTTGCAACCGACACGTAAAATTATATCATAATTTATTATCACGCAAATTCTCACATTATTTCATTTTAAAGCTAGACCGGACAGAGGCTAGCCATAGCTAAACTTTCACTGTCTATGACCGCTCCTTATTACTAGTTTAGTCTAGTTAAATGGCCATAGAGTATGATGTCCGTGGGTCAACACTGGCTAGGCGTTGAGTCAGTGTTGCGAAAGTTAAGTGATGTGCTTCAATCGATAAATTGTCTTATTTAGTACTGAACCTAGAAATTTTATTGAGTAAATATTTAAAATTAGTATCCTCTTTTAACGGTGAAGGTAAACAATCGTGAGGAAACGGCATGTCCTAGAACCAAAAATTCGAAGACATGTGACATCTACCAACCCGCACTGGGACCGCGTGGTGGATTACGGCCCGCTCCCTCTCACAGAGAGGAGGCCTGTGTCCCGGCAGTGGGAACATTATAGGCTGATTATGTATGTTTATGTAGGTATACTCTTTTAGAGGTACACCACGTGAAATTGATTATGCTTGAACTACAAAGGTCCAGCCAAGTATTTTTTGGAGCTATTATTATTTATTTAACTAATACTTCAATCCCTCAAATTTACAGCGGCGGACTTAATGCCAAAGGCATTTTTAACTTTTGGGTAATATAGAGACAAACAGCGGTAAGAGCAAATCAATTTCGAAAATTGTGGTTACCTATTCGATGGTTACTGTAGGTAACTTGATTATAGTAACCACTGGTCAATTTTTTTTTACTTAGCCTTACTATGCCACTAATGAGCAAATTCCTCTCCAAGTCTTTCCAAAAACTCTTTTCCCGTGCCACCTCGAACCAGCCCTCACGGGCGCTGTTTTCACATTCTCAAACATTTTTTTTTCTCCGGCCGCCTAGTTTTCGACTTTTCATGAAAAATGTAAAAATAATACCGTTCCCCCTTATTGTTTATTGTTTATTTATTGTTAATTAAAACGGTAACACCAATTACATTAATTAACATAAAATATATCCGAAATATCCGAAGTTTGCATAGAGAAAAATCTGAAATTGTTTTATGTGATAGAAGTTTATGTAAAGATTACAGGAAAAATAAAAACATGTCTCTAAATAGCACACTTTTTCAGAAATCAGAATGGAACCCTCGGTGCGCGAATCCGACTCGCTCTTGACCGGTTTTTTACATCTAGGATGCAGCGTTCTATCGCTCTTTGGCAGACTCCAAGGTGGAACTTTTGGGACTTGATAAGCGACTGGTCACAAAAGTACGTAAGTAATAATGAAGATGTGGAGCATTTGATCAACTGGTTTAACGCCAAACTAAGTTATTACGGCACTATGGGCAGCCGAGCTACTGCATCACATAGTGACGTCACATTGCCGGAATCTATATCTAGATACTGACCTATACACCCTATACGCACCCGTTAGCTTACCAATCTTTCTATCAGCTTCTCCAATAACTTTCAATTGAATTGAGAACTTTCACTAACAATTTGAAGTGTCCTGTTCCAGCCTGAACCATTTACTTGGCTATATAAGTTTATGGTCCAATGTGGGTCAGAGCTGGTCAGTTATTGTGAATCATTGTTAGGGTTCCGTACCAAAATGGTAAAAAAGGAACCCTTATGGTCTCACTCAGTCTGTCTGTCTGTCTGTCTGTCTGTCTGTCACAGCTGAATATCTCAAGAACTACTAATGCTATCCACTTGAAATTTGGAATAGTTTTATATGACGTTTACCCAACTATTTTGAAAGTAAGAAAGAAATTAAAATATTTATATTTTTTTTGCAACAGGTGCTGAAAGGGGGGTCTTTAAAATTCAAAGTGGTGCTACTAGGGCATGTGGGGTATCATGTGAAAGAGCGCTGTTTGCACATTCTTAAACATTTTTTTATTTTTTTTTAGGCCGCATAGTTTTCGATTTTTGATGAAAAATGTTTAAAAAAATACCGTTCCCCCCCCTCCCCCCCCTTATCTCCGAAGTTTGCAAAGGGAAAAATCTGAAATTATTCTATGTGATAGAAGTTTATGTAAAGATTACAGGAAAAATAAAACGATGTCTCTAAATAGCACACTTTTTCAGAAATCGGAACGGAACCCTAGGTGCGCGAGTCCGACTCGCTCTTGACCGGTTTTTTATATAATTCAGGTTCCTCTTAGTTGTGGGATTGGATATCGAACATGTTTTGAAAATATCGTTATGAAAATAATTGCAGAACAGATTAAACAGATGGTCAAAGTAATCAAACAGAAGAAAACTATGCACTTCTAAAATTATTACTCACCTGGATTATTACTCACCTGGAACCCATATTCATTAAGTCATTTAACATTGTCATCATATCGAGAGAAAGGGGACTGCGATTGCGACCATTCCTAACAGGGGTATTAGGAATCGTCGCAAGCGCAGACCCCACATAACATGTTACTAAACAGTCATAAAATCGACAATGTAATCGTAAAAGCTGAATTTGTAATCATAAAAGAGACAGGTTAATTTCTGTCGATATACGGACATCACTATTTAAGGCCCTGCCGGTCGATTCTGTAAAAATCTCACCGTGAAAACTTAGGTGAAGTGAGTTTGTTTTTGCTAGGAATTGACACTATTGACAGCTCACTCCACGCTCACTTCACTTATGTTTTCACGGTGAGATGGTTACAGAATCGCACTGCTGGTTCCAAGCTTGGTTTAGCTCGGTGTGTAAGTGAAATGGCGTTATGGCTGTCTAGTTTGACGCACGAGATAGAAGATTCTCGCGCGCACCGGAATTATGTCGTAAAAGTGCAAATAAAATCGTATAAAATTAGAAATTAACTATTTAATAAAAAGTAATCCATCACTGGACGCAGTTTGGAATTTGACATTTCATGGTATATTTTTAATTATAATTATAATTGCTAATGAAGGGATAAACAGCTTTTAAAGAAGTATGTTTAAAGATTTTTTTGGTGCATTAAAGTATGTTTAATTATGTTTTGGCTTCCATCACTGTATGCGAAAAGGACTTGAAAGTATCATATTTTTTTTACATGTCAAAATTATTTACGCTTTATGAGATACACAGCTTTAAAAAACCACCTTTTTGATCGTTTTCTGGGAATCTGCGCCTTAAGTACAAATTTAGTACAGTTTTGTTTAGTGATGCAACGTTTCGATTCAATTATGCTTTACAGATCGTAGTGATATAAGTTAGTGCGTTGACCAATCAGGGTAGGTGTTGGGGTAGGCCATCCTGTGTTTTTTTAAAAGGAGGATGTGACATCGTTATTCTCACACTATTTTGTCCCTATAAGCGGTAACTATCAGTTGTATAGGTAGGTACTCAGTTATTATTAAAGTACGGACGAGATTTGAATGGTAAATTGGAAGTTTTGTAATTGATATCTACTTTAGGGTTCCGTACATCCGAATGAACAAACCGAACCCTTATAGGATCACTCGTATGTCTGTCACTCTGTCTGTCTCTCCGTCCGTCACAGCCGATTTGCTCCGAATATACTGGACCGATTAGGTACACATATGAATTTCTGTCACCCAAACGCGAACGTGTAACCTATATAAATTCATTTCGAATACGGGGTTCACTTTTGTGTTTAAATGTTATGCAAACTGTACCGTGTGACATAATAAATGATAGGGCTTTTTATTTTGTTAAACTTAATTTTAAAATAAATATCTTTTTAAAGCTATTAACGAAAATTTATAAAAATTGACCATTGGCTCTTATTTCCGAAACTGCTGAGCCTAAAATTTTGGAAAAAATTCAGAGAACAGTTCTTTATTTATCTATATAATTATATTGATGACAGGAAAATTTATAACAAGTCTATGATCTTAAAATAACGTAGTAAATCAATTAACATTATGTTTGTGCATAAAAACTTACATTTGCAGTTGGAATGTATGGGGCAAGATGTTTTTCAACTACAATATTAAGTTTTTTCTTGTGATAAACTCATCCCAACTACGGAACCCTTCATTCTGCGTATTCTGACACGCACTTGGCTAGTTTTTTGCTAGCTTTCATAGATGGCTTGGCTTTCTAAATGATGGGTGGTAACCTCCTGCAAATTCTATTTAAATCCAAACTATCTCAGCACTGATGAAGTCAGTCGACAATCATAATATTATGACCATCTAAAAGGTAAATAATTAACAGTTACGAGGAATATACCATTATCGTTCCGCTCGATAAATTAACTTGTTCAAAGTCAGAAAAATAAACATTGGTACTTTATCTAATTCCATTAATTCTAGTTCTAGAAACTGGTTTTATATTAATCATAATTTATTTAGATGAGAATCCTCGACTCGAAACTCTAAAATAACTGGAGGTCATTTGAAAACTTAAAGAAATGCTTAGTGCAGAAAAAAATCTACCGATGACGTCTTTCAAGAATCGTCATAAAATTATAATGAAATCAACAGGAAGTAATCGACAAAATATACAAGCCTTATCAATTTCTAATGATTACTACACAAGCACTAATTTTAATGTAGAAATCAACTAACTGGTTCCATTTACCGAAATATCAATTATAATTGAGATATATTTAGCTTTCTAATTGATGCAATTGAATCGACAAGAAAGTATTTAAATGATTTCTTTAGATTAATCTTCGGCAGTTAGACCTAGGTAATCGAAGTTGTCCATCGTGAAGGAACATTAAAAATAACACATTCAATGTTAATGACGATTTGATTTATATTAAGCCTTGACTTCAAAAGACCTCTTGTTCTACAAGTTTTTGGGTCCAATCCTGAACTTTGCGGAAGTTTCGTGATAATAGGCTTATCTATGATAATAGTGGCTTATCTAGGATATATTATGATAATAGTATGTATTAATTAAGTCATTATGACTGATGATGATGATCATCATTATAATCCAAACATTCAGTGCTGAGTTAAAGTTTTCTTGAATTGAAACCTTTGATTTGGTCTTATGCACTTCATTCTGCATCGCCACTTAACCTTTTTAGGGTTCCGTACCTCAAAAGGAAAAAACGGAACCATTATAGGATAACTCGTGTATCTTTCTGTCTGTCTATCTATATGTCTGTCTGTCCGTCTGTCACAGCCACTTTGCTCCGAATCTAATGGATCGATTAATTTCTGTGACCCAAACACGTACGGCTAAAGTAAATAAATGAATTTTGAATATGGGGGTCACTTTTAGGGGGCAAATAAGAAAATTAAAAAAAAAAGTTTTGCAAACTGTACCGTGTGACATATCAAATGAAAGAGGACTATGAGGGTCTCAAATATTTTTTTTTTAATAATTTTAAAATAAATCGTTTTAAAGTTATTTATGAAAATAGACGAAAATTGACCATTCCCCCCCCCTCCTCTATAAGAAGTTTGTGGTCTTAAAATAACATGGTGAATCTCTCAACATTGTGAGTACAAACTTACATTTACTGTTAGAATGTATGGGACAACATGTTTTTCAACTATAATGTTAAGTTTGTTCTTGGGATAATTTCATCCCAACTACGGAACCCTTCATTGTTCGTAGTCCAACACGCACTTGGCCGGTTTTTTTTCAGGTTCATTAATATTTTATTTGTACCTTTTAGGACTTTAGGATCGTCTTCTATAACATGTAGGTAAAATTGACATCATTAAAATTTGATAACCAATATGTAGACTTCAGAGAGAGAGAGCTTCACTGACACGTATTTCGCGCTAGCGCAAATCAGATTTAACTTTTGAGTTACGCAATACCAAAATCATTTTTGACTTGCGCAATACGGACACAAATAATTTTGACTTGTGCAATACGGACACAAATAATTTTGACTTGTGCAATACAACAAATAGAATCATCTTGTTGATGTTTTGACAAAATGTTGTTACGAAATACATAATTTTATTGCATAGTGAAATTGCAATTTTATACGACACACCCAAAATGTTGGCTCATTTCTAGAATTCATTGAACTTAGCTTATTATATCGGATGACTGGTAATTAGTGACCGATACCTAAAAACATGATTGTGCGCATGATAACAAACAACTTTTACTATGGGACCAAACCTGAAATCGCGAAAAAAAAATCTGCGTCTCCCTACATTTTGACGAGATATGCGAACATGAATGTATGGGGCAGATGATTTTGTTTTCGCGATTTCTGGGTTGGTCCCATAGTGAAAGTTGTTTTTTATCATGAGCACAATCATGTGTTTAGGTATCGGCCACTAATTACCAGTCACCCTATATATTATTATAATTTAGCTCTAAGAGAGGGTATTTAAAATTATAGAGGTGGCTAAGTTTATGGATGTGGTCATAATAATTTTAATTATCTATGAATTGGTAGTTTAGTAAGTAATGAAATGAAAATAATAATAATGGATTTTTTTTAAGTAAATGAAATTATTGTAATGTAACGAGTGTTTGTGTGTGTGTGTGCTGCTGTAATCCCAATAAACGCATTTTCTTTCTTTCTTTAAATTAAGCAAGCTCAGCTCACACCCGTCAGCTTTTTGAAGGCCTTTTAGGTGAACTGACTCCTGTCTTATTGTAGAAGATGTTCGTTAATAGTATGGGTTTCAAAAGTTCTATCTCCAAAAAATATTGGCCACCGATCATAAATCTGAAGTGTGGAAACGTTTTGAGGGTTCAGTCTATTATAGGTGTACAATTTCAATGGATATAAACTACGCATTAAGTTTGAATATCACCGGTAGCATTACAAAGCTTAGTGAAAGGTAGACATTATCAGTGACCAGCTGATCTGAACCAGTAACCTTTGCCATATTGCGATAGCATGCGATGTGAGACGTAATTGGTTTGTCAATGAGAAATTTGTGTATTGGGATTGAAAGGAATTAATAGCATATGTAAAGTTATGTGTAAGTAATAACAGCCGCACAGGTCGATCCATCAGGTTAAGCTACGCTTGCCGGGGTTGGTCCCTGGATGGGTGACCACCTTTACATACAGAAACTCCTCCGTGCCTCGGAAAGCACGTTAAGCCGTTAGTCCCAGCTGTCATTCGTGGATCTTTGACAGTCGTTACGGGTCGTCAGAAGCCCGAAAGTCTGACAACCAGTCTTACCAAGGGGTATCGAATTACCTAGTTACTGCGTTGTGGAGGTCAGATAGGCAGTCGCTCCATGTAAAATACCGGTACTCAGTTGCATCCGGTTAGACTGAAAGCCAACCCCAAAACATAGTTGGGAAAAAGGCTAAAAAAATATGGCTTTCAACCAGCATAGGCCCACGTGGTGGATAAGCCCACTCCCTCACTCACAGGGTCCGTGGAGGCCTGGGTCCCAACAATAGGAAGAATTTGTTCGATTTTAGAGAATTTTTGTTCTATTAGGTTGAATTTATCCACATTAAAATAAAAATACTTGTGAATGGTAGCTATTACTGAACTCGATTACAGAAAATAACCCAGCAACAGAAACATTATACTCCTTGCTGAAATAAAACAGGATATTGAGAAACTCGAGAGCCACATAGGTTTAAAAAATATACCTACAAACATACTTAGAAAAAAGATGGACTCCGCGCCACGCATATCGAAAGTGAAGCACAGTAAGTATGCCGGACCGTTTGTACAAACACGCCTCGCGCACACATTTACATCATAGTATGCCGACCGGCCGCCATTACGAGTCTATCTTTTTTATAAGTATAATGCCTACAAAGAGATGTTACAATCCAATTATATTCAGTGCCTATAGTGTTTACGCTCTTGCGTTTGAAGCACAAATAAACAACTGCATTTAATGCAGAGTTACATCACTTTAACATTTCTCAATTTATCACAACTCGTACAATATAAATTTTATTCGATGCACAGAAGTTACATATTTAATTACACTTCTGCAATTACAATGTAACTTCTGAGATTCTACACTCCACATGGCGCCATTTGAAAGACTTCCCACCACAAAAAAAATGTATTTATCGAGAGAGTCTTTCAAGTTCTTCCGTTGCACAATACTTACCGAAAAATTCATTATTATTAAAGCATCGTGTTAAAATTTTATTTCCGTTAAAAAACGTCTAGAATAATTTCGTGGTAGTTACTTATTTATGCTTTTAATAAAATTTGCGATTCTAATCATTGATTATGATCTCAGTGGTAAAAGAAAGAGTCTCGACCAGGATTAAGGACTTGATTCAGGAAGCCGTACTTCTGGACACGGCTTTGTTATTGCTAGGCCCTAACCACCGCGCCGCCCCGGTAGCATGCCCCTGTTCGCGAATCGGTGGACTACTATTTTTTACCCGGCTATGGCGAAGCAAAAAGGAGGGTTATGATTTTGATTTTTATATTTTTATGAAAATATTTGAAAATATAATTGTATTGAAAGTTTAGCTATGGAAATAATAATAAAAAATAAAAATAAAATAAATAAATATCCTTGGACATTTCACACAACGCCATCTAGTCCCAAGCTAAGCAACCTAATGCTTGTGTTATGGTAACGAGATGGCTGATAAACTACTAATATACATTTTTTTTTTGTAAATACATACATATTATAGATAGAAAAACACCCAGACTCGAAACAAATACTTGTAGGTAATAAAAACTTTATTGTCAAAATATCTTCGAAAACTTAGAGAAATAGATAAACTAACTCAAATCTGTTTTCCTTAGCAACTACACAGTGATAAATTAATCGAACAGCGTCTGAAATCTCAAAAATTATGCAATTGCATAAAGCCAAATGCAAACCTTATTATAACTTTTATTTTAATCATTAGGAAGACTCGCCAAATTCATACATTTATAATTGATAATAGTCATAATGAAGTGATTACAGCGATTAATAAAACATGTTGAATATAAAAGGTTAAATTATGTTAATTGGTGTCCGCATTTCTTTATGATCTGCATGTCTGCATCGTTTTGTAAATTAAAAGCTTTGTGTGAGAGATTTTTATTATTATTATTACAACACTGGGTTGACAAACTTAGTGAGAAATCTCGTTTTCCGGGTTCACTTAACACTATATTAAATTGTTGGATACTATCGAGCTTCTCCCCTTTATATATGATGTACCCACAGAACAGATAAAGAGAAACCTCTTTATATGTTCTGTGGATGTGCCTGAATATCGCAAGCCTCATGTACACCATTTTTTTTTTGTGGATGGGAAATCATCAAATGACTTCTCCGGCTCTGGGTGGAGCGGAAGGGCGTGTCAGACTTTTACTGACTAAAACCCACCCGTGTTCCTTCAGTTGCCTGTGCCAGGGCCACGGTATCTCTTTCGAACAACCCGCGACCCCGGCGGCATCGGCCCTATCGACCCCACCATTGCTGACATCTCTTTGAGGCGCGCGTGGACCACAACGCGACGTCGACCCGGTCCTGGTCCTTACCGGACGGCGAGCTACCCACTACTCGCCGTCCGCAGCCCGCGCCTAGGGTGGCCGGGAATCGACTCTCGACTCCCGCCGCCCAGGACACCCTGCTACTGGGAAATGTGTACCTTTCAATATCCATCGGGATTTCTAACTGGGGATATGTCTCTCAAGTCAATGCATTGCATGTCAGTGTCACGCAGAAATAAAAATCCATTGGGTATTTTCTAGAGGTCTCATGTAGTTTTGTCCCTTGCAGACAGGCAGACATACTTTCGCATTCGTGAGGATTCGGCAAACGAGACCAAAATGAGACGTCACATCCTTATAAAAACATTCAACAAATTCCGTTACGTATCTAGCAAATCAATCCGCCTGGCCTTTTCGCAACTATGTTGGGGTCGGCTTCCAGTCTAACCGGATGCAGCTGAATACCAGTATTTTACATAGAGCGACTGTCTATCCGACCTCCACAACCCAGCAACTGCATGGGTACCCCTTGGTAAGACTGGTTGTCAGACAGTCGGGCTTCTGACGACCCGTAACAACTGTCAAAGATCCACAAATGACAGCCGGGACCAACGGCTTAACGTGCTTTCCGAGGCACGGAGGAGTCTCGGTATGTAAAGATGATCACCCATACACTGATTACCCCGTGGATGGATCGACCAGTGCGGCTGTTTTTACTTAGCCACGGTTACGTTACTTTACGTATTTAACAATCATAATAAAAAACGCATAAGTAACTATAAATTTTGTCGCAATTTCTTATACGCTGCAGCTTTCCGTAACATCTGTATAAGGATTTTATTAGAAGTCTAATATATACAGTGACCAATTGACTATATTATGTAATGGTAAAAGTGACCATGTTACCACGTGACCATGTGACCGTGTATTGCGTTTATGTAGTACTCTCTTGGCACATGGTAATCATTTAGGTAATTGTGCAAGCTATGGGTATGTACTGTACTTGCACGTAAGTGGATCAGGTGTTATGTAAAGATTAGAATATAATATAAAATGGTTGGGTTGTGTGGCGTTTGGGACGGGCGGTTGTGGCAGCGTTTTCTCAAGCGGTGCGTGCGTATACAAAGTGCCGCCGCTATAGCGACATTAATTAAAGACACAGGTAGGTTTAGTGGTCAGTAATCATAAAGAGTATGTCATGCTCACTCAAATGTCTCGCTGGTGGTGGCGTGTGTGTTGGATCATTAAGTTCCCTTCAAAATGGTTGAGCTAATTGGTGCTGATCCATGCGTCATGTTCGTGAACGGGCGCCGTCAGTTGGGACTGGTCGTCCCTTAGCTGCCATGGCTTATTTTTAATTTAGTTGTTTTTAGTTACGATAAAATAATTAATAAATTTAAAATAATTTCAAACAAACTAAATAATAAAATAATAACCAAAATTAGGATCAATCTATGAAAACGACTCATTTATGAAGCTATTGATCTATGTCACCTTTTTCGTAAAAGGTTGTTGACCGACACCTTTTTTTTGTTACTCGTTTGTCTATTGTTCTGACCCTGTGTAGTTCTGCCGTTTTTTTTGCGGGGTTTAAAAAATCACATTCAACGTTCTAATGGAGTAAAAAAAGTTCTATCTACAAAATTATATTTTGTAGATAAAAAGAACAAAGTTATAATGTTGTTACAAAAATTACATAGAAATGATGGTACGGAACCCTCGGTGCGCGAGTCCGACTCGCTCTTGACCGGTTATTTTTTTGTTTGTAGTTTTGTTCTTAAAGTTTATTTATACAAAAATTACGTAACCAATGACTGTTCTTGACATTTTCACTCATTAAGACCACCTGTCTTAAACAAACCTTTACATTTATCATGTTCTTTATTCACAACAGTTTCTTACAAATCTTTTAAAGACTTCCGCAGACAGGCGTGACGCGACGCTAGTAGAACAATTTCCATGAAGTTTCCATACGAAGTGTTCGACTAGAGTCTTCTCTCTTTTAACTTCAATCCTGTCTAGCCTTTTCTCAACTACGTTGGGGTCGGCTTCCAGTCTAACCGGATGCAGCTGAATACATGGAGCTACTGATTATCTGACTTCCACAACCTAGTTACTGGGTAACACGATACCCCTTGGCAAGACTGGTTGTCAGACATTTGAAAGAACTACAAACGACAGCTAGGACAAACGGCTACATAATTATGTAAAGTCTCAATAAATAATATTCATAAACAGCAAAGTTATTGGCGTTTGTTTATATCCCAAAATTTCACTCAATGTATGGAAATATTGTACAGGCTATTCACAGTTGTATTCATTCTCTTGCTCTCACATTAGCGTGCTCTCGCTCGAACTTGCCCCGCCTCCAACAGCTGTTATCGTATCATAATCATGAATTTACCAATTATGACAAATTTTCGTGGACTGTTTTGGTATTTAGTTTTTTTTTACTTTTGACTACACAAATATGATCAGTAACGGGTACGGATAGAGCCCCATTTTTTTTGTACTAATTAAGAAATAGTGGTGAATAATGGATGGTCACCTATCCACGAACCGACCACAGCAAGCGTAGCTTAACCTTCGATCAACCCGTGCGACTGTTCTCATTCAGACACGAGCCCCATCTTTTAACTTGTACCATACAAATCTCACCCGCAGTTTTTCGTACGTGCGCGTACGCCGAAGTTTGTGCCATTGACCCGCATTCTGTACTACTACTTGTAAACTGAATTCTGATGTCGTTTTTATGGTAATTTGGTACAACGCAATGGTAACGCGTGGTCATGGTACTATCAACACTGATAGTGATCTATTTACACCTGTTTTGTTGAATATACAACAATTTGCTGGGGCTTATGTAAATGATTTTAATATTATATCATTTACTGTGTGATTTAAGGCCAAGAATAACTTCTTTAACAGTTGGTCGTACCTTACATTCTTTTTGGTGTTGCATATTGTACAGGTTGTATCAGAAAGTTGTGGTCAATTTTAAGGGTGTGGTACAGGCCAACAAACTGAACAACTTTCTCCATGGGACCAACATCGTATTTGAGAAAAAAAAACTACAAAGTAAAAAATAAATTTAATTTCAGAAGTCGGTGGCAAAAAACGAATACAAAACCAAAGACACCGACTTCCCACTTTGTAGTGTATTTTTTGGAAGTCGATTGTTTTATTTTTAAGTTTTTATTTTTCACAAAAATACGAATACCTGCAAAAAAAATGAGAACATAATCTACATCAAAAGTAGGAAAAAATACGTATTATTGAAGCTAACTCAAAAACTACCAAAGCAAAGTTAATAAATTTTACATGGGACCAATTTCGAGGTATACCTTCCCGAATAAAGCAATAATCTTTCAAATCGGATAACTCTATAAATAGAGACAAACTTAAAAAAAAATGTACATACGTCTTGACTTGAGAACTTCCTCGTTTTATTTCGTCAGCTAAAAAAATATCAGCCGTACAATACATTTGGCTCAAGTAGGTATTGAAGCTTTATACGGAACAGCTGATATTTTTTTCTCAGTTACTCAGTCTCGGTTAATGTTGGTCCCATGGAGAAAGTTATACAGCTTGATGGTCTGTACCACACCCTTAAATTTAACCACACCTTTATAATACACCCTGTATTTTAAGTTTACCTTTTTTCTAGCCTGTGCTTCCATCATTCGCGAGCCCGCGTGTCCTCATGTTCCAAACTATCCTTTGTCATTTTTGGCATATCCTTTGTCAATTTTCTATTAACCATGGAGGTCGATAAAGGTGACTCGAAATCAGAAATAATGGCAAGTTTGCATCATTATGAAAAGGTTCATTCTTTTAAATGCATTATTAGCAAGAAGCAAGAATTTTATTAACAATCTAGTTTTGCAGTAGAAATGTATAAATTAAACTTAGCTGATGCAATTGTTAAAGTTGCTCGACCTGAAGCTCCGTCAGTTAAAGTATAAAAACAAGAAAATAATAATAAAATTATGTCATCGGACCAGTTTGTTTAATAATAAATGTATGTAAACGTGTGATAGTTATAGTAGTGTCAAGGACTTTCAGTTAAACTGAGGACAGACCGCTTTTTATTTAGACTGCTTTATTGGCACAGTAGCAAAAAGAAAGAAAAAGGCTTCTGTGCTGCGGACTGTAACAATTTTGGTTTGCGGACGTAACAAAATATTAAAGTAAGTACTTGTTCCTTTTCTGGATTTATATGCTGCCCTATACCTAAGTAGTTGTTCCTTTCCTGGTAATGCTGCCCTACAGTGGGTTAAAACACACAATACAGGAGAAAAGTAAGTGTTTAGGCATGAAGCAGGGGCTATTCCAACGATTAATTATTATATCAGGTACCTTTTGTGCTGAGAGCAGTGGTGGCCCAGTTCGAACCCAGACGCTTTGCTTTGTGTAAATGATTTGATCACCTCTGCTCTCAAAACGAATAAAACATCGTGAGGAAACTGGCATAAACAATTCGAAGACATGTGACATCTACAAACCCGCACTGGGCCGGCCCAATCCCTCTCACAGAGAGGAGGCCTGTGCCTATGTCCCAGCAGTGGAAACGTTTTAGGCTGATAATCCTTTAAGGCTCTTACAGACAGAGGCGATATCGCGGTCGCGACGCGATATTTCGATATTATATCCGTAGAAAAATATCGCGTCGCGACGCGATATCGCCTCTGTCTGTAAGAGCCTTTAGGCGTGATTGTTCCTATTCACCTTATTCGCGATTTGTCCAATTTGCGGTTGGTCCAATTCACAGTTGGTCCAATTCGCAGTTGGTCCAATTCGCAGTTGGTCCAATTCGCGGATGGTTTAATTCACGATTCGGTACAATATTAACCTCGGGGTGCCCTTCGCTCGCTCTTGCATCCTATGTCGACGGGGACTGACTTTGCGGGGCTCCTATTTCTGTGTAAAGGGTTTAAAGTAACCTAACCATTTTTTTTTTTTTTTTTTTTTTGTTCCGGGGTGGAAAATCCTCATGGATGTCCTCCGCCCTGGGGTGAGCAGAGGGGTCTGTCAGACTCTTACTGACTAAAAACCACCCCGGTGTTCCCTTCCCACACTTGGACCGGGGATCATGGGAACTTGTGCGCCTTCCACGATAAAGTAACCTAACCAAACCTAACCTCGGGGTGCCCTTCGCTCGCTCTTGCATCCTCGCCATATCGTCGACATAGGATGCAAAAGAAACATTGTCCATTTTTTCGAATTGGACATATTTTTGAACATTGGACCAATCGAGCCTGAAGGTTAACGACACTAGACGGATTATTAGGAATGTTAGAGAAATAATGAGCCACTAATATTGCTAGTAACATTTGTTTTTACTGACTCTATACGCAGTAGGTGTGTTTTCAACGCCTATCCCGGAACAAGTATTTGATTATAGACAAGACTGAACTATCTCCAACGACAGTAATGGGAAGCTACGAAGCATTTCTGCTTATAATCAGGAACTATACAAGCTCTATGAGTTGCGTAAGTTTACATTAGTCAACATGGCTAGACAGTATGTTACGTAAGCATATAACAAGCATATTATTACTGTTTTAGCTTCACTTAAGATTGGTAAAATATTGACAAGATTATGGGCCAATGAAAGCATGTTAAGTCGTTTTGGTCTCGGCTGTCATTCGTGGATCTTTGACTGTCGTAACGGGTCGTCAGAAGCACGAAAGTCTAACAATCGGTCTTACCAAGGGGTATTGTATTACCCAGTAACTGGGTTGTGGAGGTCCATGTAAAATACTGGTATTGAGCTGCATCCGGTTAGACTGGAAGCCGACACCAACATAGTTGGGAAAAGGCTAGGCAGATTGATTGGTTGGAAGTGAGGCTGTCAATCGATACTAAGATGGTGTTATCATAACATCTAATTTACGTCTTTAACCGCAGTAAGGGTTGTTACCTTTGGGCATGTAAGAAAATAAGGAATCTAACTATAGTAATTAGTAATATTAGAAAGTAGCTCTACCTTATTGACTGTTATGCCTTAACGGATTTGGATGACATTGGCAAAAGGATAGACCATGAGACCTGGGATACTTTTTATTCCAGTAATACATTCCCGTGGGATAATTTCAGATGTCCACGCGGGCGAAACCGCGAACAAAGTCCATAATTAACAGGTTTTGCAATTTGCATTGCTTATAACCTAAGCTGTTCAGTTTGATAGTCTGGTAGATAGATAGATAGATAGAATACTCTTTATTATGCAGACCATAAAAATTACAGATATAATTGTTGAAATTTTACATAGGGTGACATAATGGTCTGGTACCACACCTTTAAATTTGCCCATATTATTATGTTTCTGATTCCATCCTGTAGATCATCAATATACTTTCTGAAAGTACCTACTCCTTAAAGCCTTTCATTCGGATATCGTCATCATCATCATCTACCTAGCATTAAAACACATTACAATGTTTCACTGTGCCTAGTATTAAAACACGTATAAAAAGATAAATAATTAAATAAAAAAGACCGGACGGATGTCTTTATTTCCATGGAAGGTGGGAAGGCCTTTAGTGTGGGACGCAACGTGTGTCGATACTCTTGCGCCATCCCATCTTCCTGGCTCGGCGTGCTGTGCTGGCACTGCTGCTGCGGCTGCGGAAAACCTCAAGCGGCGGAAATATAATAACCTTATCGGTAATTATATTTTCGAGCCGTTTGGGGTTGAAACCCTTGGGCCGTGGGGTCCAAGTGCTCTTGTTTTATTCAACGAAATCTCCAAACGGCTGGTTGACACTTCCCGTGATCCGAGGGCTGGCTTTTACTTTGGCCAGAGGCTTAGTATTGCCATACAACGTGGCAATGCAGCCAGTCTCTTGGGTACTCTACCAGTCGACAGCGATGCGGAGGAATTTTTCAACGCCATATTTTAGTTTTTTAATACTTTTAGTTAGGATATAATTTTGTTGTTTATAGGTTATGTACTATTGTAAATTAAACTTGTTTTACGCAAAAAAAAAAAAAATTAAATAATATTTTTTTAAAATGGTGAAGGTTTCTTGCCCTTGATAGTTTTTGCGTGATTCTCAGTTTTTTATCTACGTTAGATATGACTTAACAAATCAACTACACTATGTAATGTAAACATAATCTGAAATATTTACATAGTTATTAAGAAAATGCAAAGCGATGTATACATGGTGTTTTTTTTTTTGATATCCCATAACTCTAGGGTATTAATGAGACCATCATTATGAACAACTTTTACTATGGGACCGAACCCAAAATCGCGAAAAAAAAATCAGCTGCTACCTACATTTTGACGAGTTATGCGAACATAAATGTAGGGAACAGCTGATTTTTAATTTGATAAATGTAGGGAACACTGTATAATGGCGAAAGTTTGTGACTGTGTATGTTTGTTACTCTTTCACGCAAAAACTACTGAACAAATATGAATGAAATTTGGCACACAGATAGTTTATAATCTGGATTAACACATAGGATACTTTATATACCGAAATTCTTACGGGTTCGATACTAACGCGGGTGAAACCGTGGGGCGCAGCTATTTTAATAATATTTTTTCTAAATCATTAACACTACTCGTTTAAGCGTAATTTTAGTTTAAAATCATTAAAAGTCGGTTATCGTCGCCTTAAGCGCTGAAGGTGGTCGCCTCTCGGCGAGGAAAGCACGTCAATATTGACGACACGGTTGGCGCAGCGGTTGAGCGATTGACTGCTGCGCAGCATGTCGCGGGTTCGATCCCCGCACGGAACAAATATTTGTACGACCTACAAGTATTTGTTCCGAGTCTGGGTGTTTTTCTATCTATAATATGTATGTATTTACAAAAAAAAAAAAAAAAAAAATGTATATAAGTAGTTTATCAGCCATCTCGTTACCATAACACAAGCATTAGGTTGCTTAGCTTGGGACTAGATGGCGTTGTGTGAAAGTCCAAGGATATTTATTTATTTATTTATTTATTTATAATAGTTTGATAGTCCAACCAACAATCACTTAATTTATTAAAATAAATTCATATCCACTAAACACACTTTCTAATCCTTGCATCCAGTCATAATACATCCAGCCGTTTCGCCACATTTTGTAACAGACAGACAGACACAAGATGCATCTCAACAATGTCACAGAAAGTAGAATTACGTCACAGAGTGGACTTAATACCCACATACTTATTAGATCAAGACTGGTAACGTCTGACACGTAATTGGCCGAGTTTCTGTTAGATAACTATCTTTTGCCCGCGGCGTTTCTTAGATGACGATGTTAAAATATTGTTGTATATGTTTTGGTATGTTGTGTTGTGATGAGTGGAGGTTTTTTCTGATTTATTTTGACAGTAGCATTGGTTATTTCATCTGCAGTATATGGAAGAAAGAAATCTTGCGTATGCATTGCAAATTAGTGTTGAATCCAGTCAGACAAAATCAATCTGCCCTAGCCTTTTCCCAACTATGTTGGAGTCGGCTTCCAGTCTAACCGGATGCAGCTGAATACCAGTATTTTACGTGGAGCGACTGCCTATCTGACCTCCACAACCCAGTTACTGGGTAATACGATACCCCTTGGTAAGACTGGTTGTCAGACTTTCGGGCTTCTGACGACCCGTAACGACTGTCAAAGATCCACGAATAACAGCCGTGCTTTCCGAGGCACGGAGGAATCTCGGTATGTACAGATGGTGACCCATCCACTGACCAACCCCGGCAAGCGTAGCTTAACCTGACGGATCGACCCGTGCGGGTGTTATTACTTAGCCACGAGCTCCTCCTCCCTCCTTCAGTCAGACAAAAGCATAAATGCTTTAATAAGTACCTTATTACTTAACCCGTTGAGTGACGATGATATACCAGGAAAAACTTTACATAATACGTATATAAAACTAAATCGTATATTATTTATACCGGATGACTTTTTTTACCGTCTTGAAAAAAATAGGGTATATTAAGCGAACGGAGTAGAAGCCTGTGGCATACTTAGTTTTTTTTTAATTGCTCAGACAGAAATTGATCTAAGTATCAATAAACACTAAAAATTTGAAGCAAACTTTCCATAAAAAAACAATCAAAACAGTAAATTTGAAAAAAAAAAAAATTGAATTTCGATTTTTTTTTTTTGAAAAAAAAACAAGACATGTCATAGGCTACTCCCTATACCCCTTCACCACCCCCCCCCTAACCCCCCCTTCACCTATTATAGCCTATTTTTTTAAAGACGGTAAAAAAGGTCATCCGGTATATAAACGTAAAATTCTATCACCCAATAGCGACCGCGGGCTTACAGTAGCTATGAACCTATGGGGTTCGGTTGACATTTGATCATACATTGACATGAACCTATGGGGTATCACCCGACACTTCATTGGCCCAAAAGCATAATTTCCAGTATAAGCTGATCTCGCATTGTATAGGATTTCCTTACAGTGAGAGGTCAGTGTAAACTGGTTTGTATAGCTTGATGTGTAGCCGTGTGTACCTATTACTTACTTATCGTGCACATGTGCTCTGAAAAACTGAGATATTCGAAAGTAATTTTATTATGCTAATCAAAAACGAAGTTAGTAACTAAGAAGTGATAGCACTTAGCTTCGAAGATGATTCGTTTTATTATGTAGACTTTTTCAGTAAGGCGAGTTCAAAGTCACAAAATGTCTATTAACACGAGAGGTCATGACCAAAGTTTTACGGCCAAAACCGTAATAAAATCGATAGATCCGGTTATTCTGAATCCAAAAATCCTAATTTTAGAAATTTTTCGCGTCACGTCTGACTTGACCGCATTTTCTAATATGTCAAAAAAAAAACCAAACTGTTGCATAGCAATCTGTCTGATGAATTCTAGGTTCAGAATCATCTAAACTAACGATTTTATACGGTTTTGGCCGTAAAACGATGTGGCATGGTTTTGGTCATGGCCTCTCGTGCTATAGGACTGTATCAAATAAAACAATTTCGTCATAATGACGACAGAAGAAGTATCATCTTATTCGCGGTTTTCCTCATTCCATTTGATAGGTACAGTTGCAATTGGTAACCCAATTATACTTTCAACGAAGTACGCTCTAGCGGTTATTAAAACTAAGTTAAAAAAAAACGGCCAAGTGCGTGTCGGACTACGCACAATTAAGGGTTCCGTAGTTGGGATGAAATTATCCCAAGAACAAACTTAACATTATAGTTGAAAAACATGTTGTCCCATACATTCCAACAGTAAATGTAAGTTTGTACTCACAATATTGAGAGATTTACCATGTTATTTTAAGACCACAAACTTCTTATAGGTTTTCCTGTAATCTACAGGTATAGAACTATTTTCTGTATTTTTTTTTTTATTTTAGCCTCAGTAGTTTCGGAGATAAGGGGCGGGAATGGTCAATTTTCGTCTATTTTCTTAAATACCTTTAAAACCATTGATTTTAAAATTATAAAAAAAATATATTTGAGACCCTCATAGTAAGCACTTAAATTTGATATATCACACGGTACAGTTTGCAAAACTTTTTTTAATTTTCTTATTTGCCCCCTAAAAGTGACCTTCTTATTCAAAATTAATTTATTTACTTTAGCCGTACGTGTTTGGGTCACAGAAATCCATGTGTGTACCAAATTTCAACTTAATCAGTCTATTAGATTCGGAGCAAATTGGCTGTGACAGACGGACAGACAGACAGACACACGAGTGACCCTATATGGGTTCCGTTTTTTTTTTCCTTTTGAGGTACGGAACCCTAATAAGTAATGTATAGGATTGTAACATTGCAACAATTTCTGGTATTGCACTCATACATTATCAGTTGCACATCGAATAAGGACGTGATCATATTTGTCAGTTCTCGCACACTAGTAAAGATTACTATAGTGCCATCTTTGATTAGTGGGGGCTTGTGGCTAAGTAATAATAACAGTTGCAAGGGTCGATTGATCAGGTTAAGCTACGCTTGCCGCGGCTGGTCCTTGGATAGGTGACCATCTTTAGATACCAATAGTCCTAGCTCCGTGCCTCGGAAAGCACGTTAAACTATTGTTCCCGGCTGTCATTCGTGGATTCTTTGACACTCGTTATGAGTTGTCAGAAGCCCGAAAGTCTGACAACCAGTCTTACCAAAGGGTATATGGTATTACCCAGTAACTAGATTGTGGAGGTTAGATATCTTTTGGCCTCGTACAGGAATTTTTTGTTTTTTAATTACTTATTTTTATTTTTTTATATATTTTGTTTCTCTTTTGTTTTCAACTTTTATTTTGTGTTTTAGTTTTAGTTCTGTGCGAGTCACAATAAATACTTTTTCTTTTTTTCTTTCTTTCTTTAGATAGGCAGTGGCTCCATGTGAATTACTGGTATTCAGCTGCATCTGATTAGACTGGAAGCCGAACCTAACATAGTTGGGAAAGGGCTAGGCAGATCTTTGTAGCTATATATTTTCCTTGTTTGTGATTCGCTGTCACTTCCCATTCTTTAGTCAAGCGACGTTTCCGTGTACCCGACGACTGTGCGTAATGCTTGAGGCGACCACTCTCCCACTACACTACACTACACTACACTATACTACGCTCATAACTTAGTTACGGTAGAATCAAACAATGATCTCTTCAGTCCTTAGTCAAGACGACGTTTCCGTGTACCCGACGACTGTGCGTAATGCTTGAGGCGACCACTCTCCCACTACACTACACTACACTACACTACACTACGCTCATAACTTAGTTACGGTAGAATCAAACAATGATCTCTTCAGTCCTTAGTCAAGACGACGTTTCCGTGTACCCGACGACTGTGCGTAATGCTTGAGGCGACCACTCTCCCACTACACTACACTACACTACACTACACTACGCTCATAACTTAGTTACGGTAGAATCAAACAATGATCTCTTCAGTCCTTAGTCAAGACGACGTTTCCGTGTACCTGACGACTGTGCGTAATGCTTGAGGCGACCACTCTCCCACTACACTACACTACACTACACTACGCTCATAACTTAGTTACGGTAGAATCAAACAATGATCTCTTCAGTCCTTAGTCAAGACGACGTTTCCGTGTACCCGACGACTGTGCGTAATGCTTGAGGCGACCACTCTTCCACTACACTACACTACACTACACTACACTACACTACGCTCATAACTTAGTTACGGTAGAATCAAACAATGATCTCTTCAGTCCTTTTCTGTGTTAACGACCATCAACACTACGGTTATCTCGTTCCAGTTTCCTTAGCCACCTGTTATGACATCCATCAAATTTGTAGATTTTTAACCGGCTTCAAAAAAGGTGGTTCTGTATTCGACTTTTATGTATGTATGTGCGTATGTCCACGATTTTCTCGAAAACTAATAAACCAATTTTGATGATTCTTTCGCTATTGTAATCTACATATTTTCAGGAAGGTTTTAGTGTATAATACATTATTTTTAATTATCTCCGGCATTTCTAAGCGTATTTTTGATGATTCTTCTTTTCGTTCATCTTGGGCTTATGTCATTAACGTACCATTCAACTAAAAATTTAAAAATTACTTTAAAAAAAGTAAAACCAACATCAAAAACCTGAAACGAATAAAATAACTTTCATAAAAAACGAAGTCGGTGTCTTCAAATTTTTAATGCACCTTAGCTTGGAACCGACTTCGGAAGCTGTTGTTTTATGTTTTTGAAGTCGGTTT
Organism: Cosmia trapezina; assembly: GCA_905163495.3. NCBI lineage: Eukaryota > Metazoa > Arthropoda > Insecta > Lepidoptera > Noctuidae > Cosmia > Cosmia trapezina. The sequence goes on along the minus strand of LR991028.1, from coordinate 27,429,638 downwards.
TTACTTGTTTTTGTCTACCTAAGTCAGAAACAGATATATCTCCAAGTCTAACTGCAGCTTTACACATTAGTATTGCGAAATTGAACGATTTAAGATAGCTAAGTATGTTGTAAGTTAATAAAAGTATTAACGGTCTACTTGAGACAAGGTTATGTATTGTTTGAGAGCGGATCTCAGATCTGATGAGATTTGTATTTAGAATTTGTGTGGTTTAGTAGACAGTGGTATTGGCAGTGAACGTGTTTTATTTTTGGTTGTTCTATGTTAAGGCGCGGTATTAGCTCAATATTCACAAAAATTGTTTTATTGGATTGTCGAGTATCACGTAACGCAATGAAACTATCCGACGCAAAAAATACAGTAGACAGAGAAGGGTATAAAGAAAAATTTTAACCGAATAGAATAGTAAAAAATAGTTTGATATTCCCAATAAAAATTTGGAAGTTGCTCCACGAAAATAAACTTTGACATCGAACATCTCTGTATTTTAAGAAAGAAAAGAAAGAAAGATTTGTTTATTCTGAATAATCTTAAGAAAACCGGAAAATATCAAGCCAGCTTATTTCAAGCCAGCTAATGTTGACAATAGATTACGCGGTTGTGTGTCGTTTAACCCCTCAAGTGTCGAATGCACCCCATGTGTGCATAAGAAAAACCCTTTTTTTGTTAGGTATATAAGCTTATATCACATATATATAAATGTAAAAAACATCATCCGATGGAAAACCAATCATCATTAGTTGTAAACCTATGGAGTTCGTAGCTAACCCCCCCTCCAAAAAGCAAGTAAATATAACTAGATTAAGAACTAAGATAGAATAATAAAGTAGGCACAACCAGGGTTGTAAAGAAAATGGAAAACGATAGATGTAGAGATAGGCACAACGATTGTATGAATTGTTAACAAGAAAAATTTTGTAACGAAAATGTTAACAGAAAGCTAAGGATAGGCACACGTGGTTCTAGAATGTTCTAGGACCGCCTGTAAAGAAAATGTAAATATAATAAACAAGTAGCTACTTAGTGTAGGACCCTACCAGGGTATAGCATTTGAATTGTGTAGAGCATATTTTAAAAAGTAGAGCGATAAGGGCTGTGAAATATGATAAAGTCACAGGGACAAGCATTAAAAAAAAAAAAAAAAAAACCCTCCTCCCCCCCCCCGCGTGCCAAATGCACCCGAAGTGTGCACAAAACTATACATAATAGGTATATAAGCTTAGATCACATATATATAAACGTAAAAAAACATCATCCGATGGAAAACATATCATCATCAGTAGTTGTGAACCTATGGGGTTCGCAACTAACCCCCAACCCTCCCCACTCGCTGGGGTTTTGGGTCTAAAATTAGCCAAACTCAGACACTTGAGGGGTTAAAGTCGTAGTCAGTCCTCGCCTTAACCACAACTGCATCGTTAGTCTAGTGCTCGCAATACTACTGAGCTGAGGTCCTGGGTTAGATCCCCAGGTCGGGCAAAGTGTTATTGTGTTTTTCCATCAAGAATTTCTCAGTAAAGAAAGAAAGAAAGAAAGAAAGAAAATAGATTTATTTAGCACAGACTAAAAGGCAAGTAGTAACTCGGAGTCTGAATTTGTGCCCGGTTGATGGCAATACACTCGCTTCCTATTTCATGGGACATAATAATATATCTGCCGAAATATGGGTGACATAGGTACATCTCTGCCTGTTTTTTCATAAATTTTCCAATGTTTTTAATAGGTACTCTGCTATTCGGGTCGGAGAAAAATAGAACAAATCAAAAACCATGAAAATTGGTCCAGCAGTTCTTGAGAACTTATAAGTGTTCCAAAAAACCCAACTTTGTTTTATATAGATTACTAGCTGACCCGACAGACATCCTGTCTTAGCTATGAATATTCTAATGTAAACGCGCGAAGTTCAGAAGGCGCAAGCTGAGAACATTTTGATTTGTGTAGGAAAACTTAATTTATATTTTAAGAATTGAACTACGATTTTTAGCTGAAAAGTAAAATACCGGAATAAAAAATTAAAAACGTCAAAATTATGAAAAAGACTAAGTTTACACAAAATTAATTTCTGAACGCACGCATAGATACCTATTTGACAACCAATTTATATGTCAATCCATTTTCATTATTCTACATTTTTTAAATCTAAAATACGCCATTATCCGAATATTGTGGATATATCTTGTCGATTCGAAACCTTTATTTCAATACGTTCTTTAATTTGAGGGGAGAGTTTACCGTATCGACGGGATGAACATTAACCGTCTTATTACAAAACAAGGTTCATCTTAAAACGCAGGTTTAAACCATGTACCCTTTTTTGAATTTAGAACTTTATTCCGACACATTAAGATGTCAGTTTTACAAAACTGACAACTTAGTACCGGACTAAGTCGTCAGTTTTGTCTATAGAACTGTATTTCTATCACAGCTAGGTTCTAATTACAAAAACTGGCTCGATGGTTTAAACCATGACAGAAGAAAAACCTCGTTTTGTAATAATAAGTTAATGTTTGACAGTTACGAAACCCATGAACATATTGTATTGGATTGTTTTAAATAGTTACTTTTTCGGGACGGAGACAAATACAACAAATCAAAAACCATGAAAATCGGTCCAGCCGTTCTCGAGTTCGAACAAATCCGACTTTGTTTTAGGTATACACCGCTATTTTTTAATTAGTACAAAAAAAAAATGGGGCTCTATCCGTAACCGTTACTGATCATATTTGTGTAGTCAAAAGTAAAAAAAACGAAAAACCAAAATTGTCCACAAAAATTTGTCATAATTGGTAAACTTATGATTATGATACGATAACAGCTGTTGGAGGCGGGGCAAGTTCGAGCGAGAGCACGCGAATGCTAGAGCGAGAGAATGAATACAACTATGAATAGCCTGTACAATATTTCCATAAATTGAGTGACATTTTGGGATATAAACAAACGCCAATAACTTTGCTGTTTATGAATATTATTTATTGAGACTTTACATATATAATAACAAGACCTCCTCTAATAAGCCCTTTAAGTATTTGTACTAATTAAAAATTAGTGGTGTATATTAAAATTAGATTATGTCAAAAAGAGAAATGAGGAAAATATACAGATTTATAAATAGATTTAGTTGGGCTAATATATCTAGTGGGAGATCATTAGAAAACTACAGCCCAACTTTACCCACATAACTTCTTACATCACAGAATCACCCACTCTCATACACCAAAATAAAATCAAAAACTTTTTGGTTTTACGAGCGAAACCATTTTACTTTAAGAGATGTTCGATGGACCATAATAGTACTAATTGTTATTGCTATTAGTCGATTGACATAGATTTTTTATAGCTGAAGATTAACACTAAAAGGTATTAGACATCGTGGTTCGTTACGGAAGTTAGACCATAGGTTTACGTAAAAGTGGAGTAATTTTGGAGAAACTGGCACATCTATTTTTGTATGCGAAAAAGTGACAGGCCCTGACTTTAATTGAACAATTTTACGTCTTTCAAATAAAATATCTCAAGGATTATGTACCATCGCGGACATTTGCGGTGAACCATTTTTGAACGTTATTATTACCATAGTGAAAAAAATGTAAAAAAAAAATGGTCGAACAATGGTTTCACTGTGATGTCCGCAATGGTACTTAAATCCAATCGCATGTGACTGACACGGAGAGAAAATGTTACAACGTCATAATATGATACTACGATTTGTTTTTTTTATATATAATTTATTCGAAATAACTTATATTTAAAAAAATATATAATAATAATACTGTTTAAAAAACCAATAAACCAATTTTTCTTTATTCGTCTTTCTTTTATCTATAAGGGTCTATTTCACGATGTCACCGAATAAATTCAAAAATGGAACAGAACTTGTATGAAATGATCAGCCAAGTAAGTTAAAAAAAGGCCCTAAGGGCGAGCGCGCATTGCGGTGCGTTTTTCTACCGCATAATCTGTGAAGTATGGAATGTCTTTGAAGTGCGCGCACTGCGGTCATGCGTTTTGTTACTGTAGGCCCCGCCCAGTGCGGCAGAACTACCGGAAACGCACCGCAGTGCGCGCTCGCTCTAAGTGTGAGTCCGTAATTTAGCGCGGATATTCTTCAAACAAAAACACAGCAATGCTACATCAAGCATGGGATTGATAAGGTCTTTCGTATTCTATCACACTAATCACACTCACACTAATATTATAAAGATGAAAGTTTGTGAGTGCGTGTGGGGATGTGTGGGGGTGTGTGTGTATGTTTGTTAATTCTTCACGCTCAAACGGCTGGACCGATTTGTATGAAATTTGGTATGCAGATAGCTTATACCCTGGATTAACAAAATCAAAATCAAAAGTCATTTATTCAAATTAGGCTGAGAATCAGCACTTTTTGAACGTCGAAATTACAGTAAGACAGTCCCCACAAAACGCCCGCCCTTCACCACTTCCTAGTGCTTTAGCTGGGAAGAAGAAGTAGCGGAACAAACTCCCCAGCAGCACAGCTGTCTGTTCAGTTAGAAGAACTAGATTCTATACAATAGTACCTATGCAAAATAATTTACGCAACACAATACATTAAATTATATTTTTGTCAAATAAATAACAATAACACATAGGCTACTTTTTATCCCGGTCTACACAGGTGAAACCCCGGGGCGCAGCTATTTGGCTATAAAGCCTGTAGTGCGGGGCTTTTACAACTAACAAAATTTAATTTAGATAGACCTAAGGCCCGTAGGCCGTAAGAGCCTTCTTCCACCCACCAGGACTTTAATGAGGCACACGTCAGAGCTGTCCAGGGCGCTACGTATGGTCGGACAAAATACAGGATGTAACACGACCGTCTTCACATAGCCGCATTCTGTAAACTAAGGGCCTGTTTCACCACCTACGATTAAGTTCTTTAAGCTCCATTTACACGGCGCAAGTTTATTGCCTGTGGCATACCATAAAATTGAAGGGAAAATATCTGGCACCGTCTAAACAACACGTACAATATTGTTGCACGGTACGGGCAACTTTCAAAACTGGTATAAGAATGTTCAATAAAATCGCACAGCACATACAATAAGGATAATATTTTTGTGTTCACCAAAAATATTATCCGTACATCAAAATACTGATCGTGCACCAAATATTTCTGAATGTTACACAAAACACCAGCGCGTCTGCAACTTCACATTGGTGAATCATTTGGGTTAGAATCATTTGGGTTAGGTTAGAACAGTGACCCTTAACGCGCGACGGCGAGCGAGCGAAGCGAGCGGTGCCGCGGCAGCGGCCGCCGAGCGCCATATCCAATAGATGCTCGTTATGACATATTTTAATGAACATATTTTGGTGCACATTCAGTATATTTGGTGGAACACAGGCAAAATTAGGTAAATGAAATGGGAATAAATTGAAGTACTTTTAAATACCATCCATACAATAACTGCCCGTGCAATAAAATCGCATTCAATTCTGGCATGATCTGACATTTGTGCTGTCATTGATGCGGTGAGTGAGGGTGTGGTAATCGTTGTTGCTATTTTGAGGCAAGAAATCAAATCAAGAACAACTTGAAAAATATCTTGAGAAGACGTTCAATAAAATTAAATGAAATATCATTTCTAGGCAAAACTTGCATGCAATAATCGCCTGTCAATTTTATTGCCTGGTGAAAGTCCCATGCGATTTTATTGAATGGAAAAACTTGCATTCAATTATTGTACATGCCATTTTATGGAATCGCACGCGTGTAAACACTTCATGCAATTCTTAAATGTCAAAAAACTTGAACGTGCTTTATGGCATGCAATTATTGCTCTTGAACGTTCCAGAAACTTGCACCGTGTAAACGGCGCTTTAGTAACTTACTTGGCCGATAATTTCATACAAATTCTGTTCCATTTTTGAATTTATTCGGTGAGTAGTGGCTATTCGGATATCGTGAAATAGTCCCTTAGAAACATTGGCCAAAAAATTACTACTGGAAGATGACTTTTTATAGGTGTAAAAACCGGTCAAGAGCGAGTCGGACTCGCGCACCGAGGGTTCCGTTCCGATTTCTGAAAAAGTGTGCTATTTAGAGACATCGTTTTATTTTTCCTGTAATCTTTACATAATCTTCTATCACATAGAATAATTTCAGATTTTTCTCTTTGCAAACTTCGGAGATAAGGGGGGGGGGGGGGAACGGTGTTATTTTTTTACATTTTTCATCAGAAGTCGAAAACTATGCGGCCTAAAAAAAAGAAAAAAAAATGTTTGAAATGTGCGAATAGCGCTCTTTCATATGATACCCCACATGCCCTAGTCGCCCCACTTTGATTTTTGAAGACCCCCTTTCAGTCCCTGTTGCAAAAAAAAATATAAATATTTTAATTTCTTTCTTATTTGAAAAATAGTTGGGTAAACGTCATCTAAAACTATTCTAAATTTCAAGTTGATAGCATCAGTAGTTCTTGAGATATCCAGCTGTGACAGGCAGACAGACAGACAGACTGAGTGACACCATAAGGATTCATTTTTTACGATTTTGGTACGGAACCATAAAAATCACTATACATACGGCAGCGCGCAATGTAACTCACGCAAAACAATGTGCAAATGGTTGTATGAAACGGTAGAAGGGTTATAAGGGTGTATTTAAAATTAAGTGAGGTACTTATAACATTTAAAAATTTGTTTTAATGAAAAAAAAAAAAAAAAAGTTGGAACATTGACCTTCAATATTTCCATAACCTGAAGGTTCCCAGGTATGGTCCAATCAATCTGCCTGGCCTTTTCCCAACTATTTTGGGGACGGCTTCCAGTCTAACCGGATGCAGCTGAATACCAGTATTTTACATGGAGCGACTGCCTATCTGACCTCCACAACCCAGTTACTGGGTAATACGATACCCCTTGGTGAGACTGGTTGTCAGACTTTCGGGCTTCTGACGACCCGTAACGACTGTCAAAGATCCACGAATAACAGCCGGTACCAACGGCTTAACGTGCTTTCCGAGGCACGGAGGAATCTCGGTATGTAAAGATGATCACCCATCCACTGACCAACCCCGGCAAGCGTAGCTTAACCTGACGGATTGACCCGTGTGGCTGTTATTACTTAGCCACGAGCCACGAGTTCCCAGGTATGGTCCAGTATACAAAAATGATCACAATGACGGGGACGGCTTAGCTAAGCGTCTTTTTATACACGAGAAGAAGAAGAAGAAGTAAACCTACCCGGCCAGTTAGTGATCTATATCTATATCTATCTATATCTATACATATAATAAATCTGTAGACGAGGCGTTTCTGTACATTGCAAATATTTAAAAAAAAAATAGTTGGGGTGTTAAAGAATCACCAACAGATGCCATTTCTACCATTTTTGTCATTTTTGTCTGTTTGTCTGTTTATCTGTTTGTCTGTTTGTCTGTGAGAGTACATAAATTTTTGTGCAAGTATCACGTCAAAAGTACAAAACCAATATGGTTAAATTTTATACTCAAATATTGTGTGTAACTCAGAGTTTAAGTTAGTTTTTGTTTCATCGCAATCGCTTCAGTCTATCAGAAGATATATAAATTTAAAGTGTTCAAGAAGAACTTTTCATTACGGTGTCTTCATACACGTAACGACATCTATTGATACCAAATGGCACTAACAATAAAAATCGCTTTATAATGGTGGTTAACCAGATGGGTCGATCCAGCAGGTTAGGCTACGCTTGCCGGGGTTGGTCAGTGGATGGGTGACCGTCTTTACATACCGAGACTCTCCGTGCCTCGGAAAGCACTTTAAGCCGTTGGTCCCGGCTGTCATTCGTGGATCTTTGACAGTCGTTACGGTTCGTCAGAAGCCCGAAAGTCTGACAACCAGTCTTACCAAGGGGTATCGTATTACCCAGTAACTGTGTTGTGGAAGTCAGATAGGCAGTTGCTCCATGTAAAATACAGATATTCAGCTGCATCCGGTTAGACTGGAAGCCGACCCCAACATAGTTGGGAAAAGCCTAGGTAGATTGATTCTATTGGTGGTTGATTAGTAACGTTAAAAGAATTTCAAATATAAAAAACCGGCCAAGTGCGTGTTGGACCACGCACAATGAAGGGTTCCGTAGTTGGGATGAATTTATCGCAAGAACAAACTTAACATTGTAGTTGGAAAACATATTCTCCCATACATTCCAACTGTAAATGTAAGTTTGTACTCACAATACTGAGAGATTTACCATGTTATTTTAGGACCACAAACTTCTTATAATTTTTTCTGTAATCTACAAGTAAAGAACTATTTTCTGTATTATTTCAAAATTTTAGGCTCAGTAGTTTCGGAGATTAGGGGATATATTGGTAAATTTTCATGTATTTTCTTAAATAACTTTTTTCTAATTATTTTAAAATTATAAATAAAAAAATATGTATACCTATTTGAGACCCTCATATTGATTAGGCCCTTTCATCTGATATGTCACACGGTACAGTTTGCAAAACTTTTTTTTAATTTTCTTATTTGCCCCACAAAAGTGACCCCCGTGTTCAAAATCCAGTTATTTACTTTACCTGTCCGCGTTTGTATCATAGGAATTCGTAACTATGTGTACCAAATTTTAACTTAATGGGTCCAATAGATTCGGAGCAAATTAGCTGTGACAGATGGACAGACAGACAGACACACGAGTGATTCTTTAAGGGTTCCGTTTTTAAGGTTCCGTACCAAAATGGTATAAAAGGAACCCTTATGGTGTGACTCAGTCTGTCTGTCTGTCTGTCTGTCACAGCTGGATATCTCAAAAACTATTAATGCTATCAACTTGAAATTTGGAACAGTTTTAGATGACATTTACCCAACTATTTTGCAAGACAAGGAAAGAAAGAAATAAAATTATTTTTATTTTTATTGCAACATGGACTGAAAGGGGGTCTTAACAATTCAATGTGGGGCTTCTAGGGCATGTGGGGTATCATATGAAAGAGCGCTGTTTGCACATTCTCAATTTTTTTTTATTTTTTTTAGGCCGCATAGTTTTTGACTTTTGATGAAAAATGTAAAAAGTACCTTATCTCCGAAGTTTGCAAAGAGAAAAATCTGAAATTATTCTATGTCATAGAAGTTTATGTAAAGATTACAGGAAAAATAAAACGATGTCACGAAATAGCACACTTTTTCAGAAATCGGAACGGAACCCTCGGTGCGCGAGTCCGACTCGCTCTTGACCGGTTTTTTTCCCTTTTGAAGTATGGAACCCTAAAAATGGGGATATAATTGTAAGATGATAGTTAATACTAATAGCTGATGTGGTGTTTTGAGTGAAAAATAATGCAATGTCAGATAATAATCCACCATCCATGGAAAAGGAGGGGTAGGGGGACGCGGTGAGGGGGAGGAAGAAGCAGTAAGGAGGTGTGAAGGGGAGGTAGAGGGAAGGGGATGCGGTGAAGGGGATTAGAGGGGAGGGTGACAGGGGGGCGGGGGAGGGGTATGGTAAGATGTGGTTGAGAGGAGAATTAGAGGGGGAGGGTTGAGAGGTTGGGTGAGAGGGGGGGGACGAGCGCCTTAACACCTTAATGTTGCTTTTTGTGCACTGGATTCATTGAAGAAACCCGACAGAAATGACCGAAAAATAGAAAGTCAGAACGGCACAAAAAAAGAGGAGGAAACGCCAGTCGTCGCCAGAGCTGACACACACACTTTTTTTTTAAATCAAACTGGGTTTCCCTTTGTAAGTTTATTTATTGTACGCAGAGCGAGCTTCCAGTTAACCACTGTATCCGATAGATGTTGTATAAGTAGATGGAATCGCGGTGTCAAGATTTTCCGCAGAAGAGTGACACAAAAAAAAGGAGGAAACGCCAGTCGTCGTTCACGGTTTAAACGAAAGACAGTTTGATGCGCAGTCCAAACCGCACAGATCCATCCGCGGTTTGGAACGCAGTCCACAGATCCGGGGTCCAAACTATAGGTACGTGTAAACCCCGCTACTCATTCTTTCCGAAACGATAGTTTGGAATGGTGCGTTGTGTTACCAGCAGTCCGAATACGTGTTAAACCCCGCTATCATAAACCGCAGTAACTGCAGGGCTGTGGTAGAGAACCCCAGGTAGCGGTTCCCACCAGGCAAGGTCGCCAGATTGTTCATTTTTATTGGAGAAGTGATACCTACACCATATCTAAGCGACACATTATGTATTGTTTTCCGACATGCACGCGAACGAAGTCGCGGGCACAGCTAGTTATAAATAAAACCGATGATTCGAACCCGTGACCTACGCCACTGTACCACTACCGAACTTAACCGCTAAATTATGTTCCACCAATTAACTTCAAATTAACACATGTCAGAAACATAAGTTTTTGCAATAAATTAAAATAAATATCAATAAATGTTACGCAAAGGTTCCGTTAGTTTTAATATTTATGTAGGTAAGTAAGGGAGGGGCTCGTGGCTAAGTAATTACAGCCGCACGGGTCGATCTATCAGGTTAAGCTACGCTTGCCGGGGTTGGTCATTGGATGGGTCTTTACATACCGAGATCATACGCAAAATACGCGTATTGTCGTGGAGTTAAGGTTGCCAGATGTCCGGGATTTCCGGTATTGTCCCGGAATTTTACGTCTTGTCCCGTGTCCAGTAATTCGATCTATTGTCCCGGATTCCGAAAATTTTCATTCATTTTCTACCAAACTTCTTTTATCTGGACTAATAAAAGTATAAATTTGAAAAATAAAATGTATTTTCCCTTAAAAATAAATACAAATATAAAATTAGATATCCCGTAATTTATATTTATAATTATATTCATAGCTATAGCCACGGCCTGACATGGAATTGTCCCGGACTTGGTAAGTTCCGATCTGGCAACCCTACGTGGAGTTGCGGATACCAGCCCGTATTACCTACATACCGAGACTCCTCCGTGTCTCGGAAAGCACGTTAAACCGTTGGTCCCGGCTGTCATTCATCCATGTTTGACAGTCGTTACGGGTCGTCAGAAGCCCGAAAGTCTGACAACCAGTCTTACCAAGGTGTATCGAATTACCCAGTAACTTGGTTGTGGAGGTCAGACAGGCAGTCGCTCCATGTAAAATACTGGAATACCAGTATTTTACAGCTGCTGGCTGTTGCTGGCTTCCAGTCTAACCGGAACCGGTTAGACTGGAAGCCGAACCCAACATAGTTGGGAAAGGGAGTGATACGTAGGATCGAATGACGTTATCGCGAAGGTCGCCATTTTAAATAATTTTGCGAGCAGTACAACAGTTCGGAAGTCATGGTATCAAAGTCCGATGTTGAGTTAATTTGTCTTTTTTTTTTTTTCCCAAACTGAATCAAAAGACCATGCTCTCTGTGTCTCGTCTCATTGGGGTCGTGAGTTCGATTCCCAGACAAATTAACTCAACATCGGATTTCAATACCATGACTTCCGAACTGGTGTACCTACTGCTCGCAAAATTTTTCGAAATGGCGATCTTCGCGATAACGTCATTCGATATAGCGGTTTTCGATTTAATGAGTTTTCGAACTGGCGTACCTACCACTCGCAAAATTTTTCGAAATGGCGACCTTCGCAAAAACGTCATTCAAACATACTATTTAATTTTATGTAAGTAATTTCATTCTAATTATTCGGTGTTGTTTTTGAGATCAAAATAATAAAATTATAGGTGATATTTTACTTCCATGCCCGTGCATAAGTTTTGTCTAATTTGATTTATTTCAAAACTAACTGCGCCCTGCGTTTTCACCCGCATAAGTCTCGATCCCGTAAGAATATTGGGATAAAAAGTATTCTATGCACTAACCTAGTTCATGGTCTACGTATGTACCAAATTTCATCTAAATCCGTTCAGCCGTTTTAGCGTGAGAGCGTAACAAACAAACTGTGGTGGCATCTACACTACACAGCCACATGCGAATTATGCATCACACTGACGTCACGCAAAATCCTGCATCGCGCATCAGAGTTTACAGCGCGACTGGTATATTACACATTCCGAGATCAACCGTCGGGCAGTGGCCCACCAGACACAACACCCGTCTGGTCGGAGGATCCTCCCTTTTCTATAGAGGATGAGTGAACTTTACACCCTGTTCCTCATGCCTCTATACTGTTGACTCCGACGACGCACAAACAACTTTCGCATTTATAATATTACTTAGAGTGATTGATGTATCTAATCTATGTGCATAGATTGAATAGCATTTTTAAATACTTAACACTCGTCGCCATGATATTATGTAGATAGTTAGGTACCTATTATTGATACATAAACTGGTCTTTCCATAAAAGTCTAGAAAGTCAAAATGAATACTCGTATTAAAATGTCAGAGGTCAGGACGTTAGTTAAATTCAAATTCAAATTCAAATTCAAATTCTTTAATTCAGACCATAGATCCATATAGTGTTAGTATACCTTAGCCTAATTGTTAGTAATTATTTAAAATATAAATTAATTGGCGACATGTACATCTGTGCGCACATGTCTGCCCACCCAGTGCCTGATAAACGGCCCATCTATTTTGTCCGCCAGTGTAGCAAGGATGTTGTTAGGACTCTCTCTGAAACGCCGCAGCATAGATGCACATCGCTTGCGCATGACGGCATAGAAGTCGTCTAGCCTCGCTTCCGCAAACATACCGGACGCGCTGCAAAATCGAGGCAGCCCCAACAACACCCTCAACGCATTGTTATAAATATAAAATGTCAGAGGTCAGGACGTTAGTTAAAATATTAAACGGGTTTAGTTCAAAAATGTGTGCAAGCGCATGATGTTATCAGTACGCACGGCTACAAATCAAGCTATACATTTCCAATATTAGCTGATCTCGCATTGTATAGGATTTCTTTACAATGAGAGCTCAGTGTAAACTGGGAATGTATAGCTTGAGTGTAGCCGTGTGTTCCTCGCGTTAAAAGTTGTAACATAGAGTTGTTCCAAAACTTATTAAGTACTGCAGTGCGATTCTGTAACCATCTCACCGTGAAAACTTAGGTGAAGTGAGCGTGGAGTGAGCTGTCAGTGTCATTCCACCTATAGCTAGGGATGGACCAAGCACATTTTTACAGTCATAATCGAGATTTTAATAACATTTTTATGCTATTCTAGTGATCATTTTACATTATTTCAAAGCTAGTATTTAAGTGTCTAAATAATACTATTTAGGGGGTTTTTAAATAAAATTGCAAAACAGAAATTGAGTTTTGTCTGAATTTCTATTTGACTATTTTATTTTAAAACCCCCTAAATAGTAATTTTTAGACACCCTCTAGCTTACAAATAATATAAAATGATTATGTTATAAAATTAGCATAAAAATAAAGATAAAATCTCGATTATGATTATAAATGTAATTTGGTCAATCCCTAGCATCTGTGGGTTGACACTGACAGCTCACTCCACGCAAGCTTTCACGGTGAGATTTTTACAGAATCGACCGGCTGGTTCTACAACTCAGTCTTGAATTCATTGGTAATGCCATCAACAGCTGGAATTTAAAAAAGGCAAATACACCAAGTATTTGTCTTTTTTCCGGCGAAAATAAAGGAGGATGTTCTCATGCATAAAAAAAAAAATATACGTGTCGTACGTATAATTATATTTTTCTTTATGTATGAGCATAATTTTTTACAGAGAAGTCCGATTTGAAAAATGTTAGTTTCATTCGAGAGGGTGTACCTCAAAGGTGGTCCATATAAAATGTATTAATATTTCTTTGGTAGTTTTTAACTTAGCTTAAAAATATACCCCACTATTTATTTATTTTTTATTTTTTTCCCACTTTTATGTGGATGCTATTCTAATTTCTTTTGCAGGTAAGGGGTATTAGAATTTGTGTGGGGTAGGTACCTAATACAGCTAAAAGGTGAAAAATAAAAAGTTTTTTAAAAATAAATACAACTGATTTCCAAAAATAATACTAAAAATTTAAAAATTACCTTAATTTCGGAAGTCGGTGGCAAAAAACGAAAACACATTTTAAAAGACACCGACTTCCAAAAGTAAAATTATTTTTCACTTTGTAGTGTTGTTTTTCGAAGTCGGTTGTATTTATTTGTAAAAAAGTTTTTATCCGCTTGCCTTTTCCGCTTACCGCTCAGTAACACCCTAGTCAGAAGTTTGAAAATCTGAAAGCGAGTATCTTATTGAGCAACTAGCGTGTCAATCAGTGTATTTCAGCTCGAGAAATCAGACAGCAAAAGATAGAAAACAAAGAGACACAGAAAACTGACAGCTTACTCATCAACGTACTCAACACCAGAAACTAATCATCAAAACACACTTAAATGATACCCAACACACCTAAATCACCTCTCATAATATATTTCTAACTCGTTTGGTCCGGTACACCGGTACAGTGAAAGTAAAAAATATTAATGTTAAATAATAAAAATAAAAAGCACCGACAATTTGCGCCCGCGCCGACATTCGACATAAGTAATGACGGATTATGGCAGGCACTTGTTAACCTTTACTGTCAGTATAGTTACATCTAATACTTTTACTGGCGATTTGACGGTAGTTTCCTGCTATTTTTTATGAGATGTAAATTAGAAAGGGCATTCATATCTTTGATGAATATGAGAAATGTATCAACATCATTTCATTTTGTTTCCAACTATCTAATATTGACAACTTTGTTGTCTCAGTACCTCTAACTCTAACTAAATAGTTATCTACTTTTAGCCTTGTGTTTGGGTTCTAATCAATAAAGTGGTCTACTAATAAATTATATTTTATTTCTGTAAAAATGTTTAAACAAATATTTTTATACGTTAACATTTTTTTTATATTAAAACTAGATAACGTCGTTCTTTAAAGATAACTAAATGATAAATGATTTTATATCTGTAAGTAGGTTTGTAAAACACTTTTACACGTCAATCATATTAAAAAAAAAAAACTAGATGAGATCGGCGTTTCCTATATAACTTATTCTGAGAAGAAAAGCCGAAACAAACTCAAAAAGGATATTTATGTCCAATTATTTTTCTCCAAAAAATAACCTGAGAATCATGTAACTGTAACTATCCAGAACTTAATGTAGAGATTATAGTGATGTAACGGTGAACCATAGATGATCTCCACATAACAATTCCTTATTGGCCTAATGACTTAAGTGCCTTATAAACACTCGCATTACACCATCCGGTTTCATTACTTTGTAATGAACATTAAAATAATTTATATATTAAGGCTTGTCAGCCGTATAAAGCGCTATCACTGTCGGACTGTATAGAAAAGAAAGAGAAGCGCGATGACACAACGCTTGCAAAATATGCAGTAATTATCGATTTACAAAAAATCTATTGATTGGACTAAAAAAGTAATGACATAAAATCATTGCTTATTATTTTGTAATTTATAATTTTATGAACAGTTTTAATGAAAATTGTAGAAGTAATATGGTAAAAACTAGAAAAAATAGACAGAAATAGGCCTGTATTTAGTTCTTCTTTTCCTTAGTTCTACAAACTAAAATAGATTTCAGGACACATGAAATCACTTTTTATATACTTACTGTAGATTGCTGTGTATTTTTTCCTATCAAAAATATGCTATAATTACTGTAAAAGATGGACACAAAGTTACTTAGTTTCGCCGTATTTAAGGGAGCCTTAATAGCAACGCAGCACAGTCAACTTATCTTCGGAAAAACCGAACTTTGCCGAATTAAATGTGACTGGTCCAATAAGGGAGTGACGGAGTTAGTTCGTCAATAAATATATTAATTTAGGTGGGAATATAAATCAATAAAATTTGTAATGGTCGATAGTCTCCTACCTATCGTATTACCCAGTTACTGGGTTGTGGAGGTCAGGTAGGCAGTCTCTCCATGTAAAATACTGGTATTCAGCTGCATCCGGTTAGACTGGAAGCTGATCCCAACATAGTTGGGAAAAGCCTAGACAGATTTTTTGAATTTAGATCGGTGTCATTTTGAAGCGAGTCACTTCCCTATTTCCCTTATTTAAAGGCCCCAGTTTTTATCAAGCACCCACAAAATTCCCAAAAACTAGTACAACATAAATAATATCCGCCTGAACTTTCCGAGGCATGATCGCACCGTTAAATCAAACCCCTCAGGCTCCAGATCAGATCGAAGGAGATATGACACAGTAAACATACACCCTGTATGTGTACCTACCTGATCCCGAAATTCACATACAAAGTTATGGAATTAGTCATAAAATGGATTCGTGACTCAAATATCTAACCTATGCATTGAGTGCGAGATTGTACCTTTCATATCTCGACTGCCTGGCTGCTCAATTTTTAACTTTGGTACTTTAGATTAAGGTTGAGTTTTCTTTGGAGGTGTGAAAGGAGATGTTATGTTAAGGTAAATACTATAGTAAACGATGTCAGTTGACATTCGATAGAGGGCGTCATGTGATGTCATTATATCAGTACGGCAACAAAATTTAGGGCTTAAAGGGGCTTACGATAGGGAGTAGTACGTTTATACCATCACGGTGTGACTGCGAGGGAGGGAGATTGGCAGTTCTGTATAAATAGGTACCTATGGAAAAATATTTTAGCGAACCTACGTGTTAATAGGGTAGCAAGAGCAACGTATAGGATTTACAATATTATGTTCCCGAGATAAAAACGGGCCAAGTGCGCGTCGGACCACGCACAATGAAGGGTTCCGTAGTTGAGATGAATTTATCCCAAGAACAAGGTTAACATTTTAGTTGAAAAACATGTTCTCTCATACATTCCAACTGTTTGTACTCACAATATTGAGAGATTTACCATGCTATTTTAAGACCACAAACTTCTTATAGGTTTTCCTGTAATCTACAGGTATAGAACTATTTTCTGTATTTTTTTTTAAATTTTAGACTCGGTAGTTTCGGAGATAAGGGGGGGGGGTAATGGTCACAATATTGAGAGATTTACCATATTTCCCTTTCATTTGATATGTCACACGGTATAGTTTGCGAAACTTTTTTTTTTAATTTTCTTAATTGTCCCCAAAAGTGACACCCATATTCAAAATTCATTTATTTACTTTACCTGTCCGTGTTTGAGTCACAGAAGTTCGTATGTATACCAAATTTCAACTTAATCAGTCCGTTAGATTCGGAGCAAATTTTTTTTTTTTTTTTTTTTTTTTTTTTATCCTTGGACATTTCACACAAATTGGCTGTGACAGACGGACAGACAGACACACGAGTGATCCTATAAGGGTTCCGTTTTTTTCCTTTTGAGGTACGGAACCCTAAAAATAGATAAATATCTCTGTGTCTACGTATTGAGCTCGGTTTTTGCTACGATAATAATAAGATCATAGCCACACGAGATGAGCTAATTAAGTCATCGTCATCTGCCATCCAGTGAGTCGGAGTGTACAGCGCTGGGTTGAGGTTGAGGCTGAAGGTGACGATCAAGAATCCGTGTCCGCTGCATGCTGGTGGTCAGGATACCTGTTGAAGCCGTGGATGCTGGCTGGCTGTGTGACTCGCCGCTCGAAAGCTTGAGGAAGTGATGCTGATGACGTCACGCTGAAGGAGTTGCACGAAGACTGCGCTGACGTTCATGCTCGGGGTCACCAGTATAGAGGCATGAGGGTGTAAAGTTCACTCATCCTCTATTGAAAAGGGAGGATCCTCCGACCAGACGGGTGTTGTGTCTGGTGGGCCACTGCCCGACGGTTGATGTCGGGACGTTGTACATGCTAGTCGCATCGGTAAACTATATTTGCGCGATGCAGGTTGCGTGACGTTATGTCATTGTGATGCGTAGTTCGTATGTGGCGATGTAGATGCCGCCACATAGCCTTTTCCCAATTTTGTATTTAGGTTAATTTAAGACTTATGAAAAAGCTCTGTACGGGTAAGGTACAGTCAGCAACAAAACTCGATTAACACTTGTGTTTTCTAAGTCTTAATTATTGAGAAAAACACTTAGTTAAAATCGGAACAGATGTAATTTTAACTCTTATCTAATAAATGAATGAGATGATGTCAATAAAAACTTTTTTACAAAAAACAAAACCGACTTCCAAAAAAAAACACTACAAAG
The DNA here is from genome assembly GCA_905163495.3 of Cosmia trapezina. NCBI lineage: Eukaryota > Metazoa > Arthropoda > Insecta > Lepidoptera > Noctuidae > Cosmia > Cosmia trapezina. The sequence goes on along the minus strand of LR991028.1, from coordinate 27,411,644 downwards.
TCAAAAATAACTTTAATTTCGGAAGTCGGTGTCATTGGATCTCTATTTTAGGTTTTTGCCCCCGACTTCCGAAATTAAAGTTATTTTTGACTTTGTAGTGTTTTTTTTTGGAAGTCGGTTTTGTTTTTTGTAAAAAAGTTTTTATTTTTCACTTTTTAGTGGGTCAGTTTGTAATTTATCTAAGATACAATAACCCATTGTCAACTGCTCATCACGTTTTACAAAATATTGCTTTTCCCGATGCAGGGACGTTAATTGTTGAGGAGTTCTCCTAGTAAGAACCAGGAAAACTGGAGCTCATGGTGAAGTCACCATCACCATTATGCATTTTGACGAGCATAAACCATATTAAAGTAATTGAATCGCAACCTGTGATATACTTAGATATAATTTAGTATTTCCGATGGCCATCTGTGGTCTTCATCATCAGTTCCAGTCCACCAAAAGATACTTTCCGAGAGCAAATGCACGAGTTACTATAAAAAATACCGAAATCGATATGTGTGCCCATAAAATTTGAGGGTTTCCCTCGATTTCCATGGGATCCCATCATCAGATCCTGACTTGATGATCATGGGACCACTTGGGAAGTATACCCTTTCGAACAAAAAAAGAAAAATCCAAATCGGTCCAGCTATTTTCGAGTAATCGGGGAACATACATAAAAAAAAAAAAAAAAAAAAAAAAAAAAAAAAAAAAAAAGGTTCCGACGAATTGAGAACCTCCTCCTTTTTGAAGTCGGTTAAAAAGTAGCAGTGTTAAAACCGACTTCTGTTGCTGACCGTATATTTATATGATAGACTGATATGTGTATTAAAAGTCACACGTAAAAAACACCCAAAACTGAAGTGATAACTGATCGACCCGCGGCGAATGAGTCCTTTTGCTGATAGCCCAAACGATGCTATGCGACTACTGACTGCTATAGTATAGTTAAAATCTCGCTGCAGACTCGGTCATAAATCATTCGATTGTTTCGCTCTCTTTCCCACTCACGGGCCTTATGGGCAGGCCACGCCCACACGTAGTCCTGTGCATTACTGCAGTCGATGAGTGATATCGATAGTTTTATATATTTATAAATGGGTGATAGAAATAAATACACATTTTTTTTATTTTATTACCAAATTTACTACAAAACATATTAAATATATAAACAAAAGAACGTATATATAAAACTAAAAATAGAAAATTAAAATTCTTCGTCTGAGTCATCGTCGTTAATGAATGCAGTATGTTTACATGATAACCTTAATGATTATGTTATCGATAATGGCCTTGAGCGCGCGCAACTAGCGCACATCCCTACTCCGATTATGATTTATGACCAAGTCTGCAGCGAGATTTTAACTATACTATAACTAAAATACATGCATTTTATTCATTCGCTGCGCGTCGAAGTCAGCATAGAATTAATACTATTGATATGTACGGGTTTGCTCGTACATGCATTTTTGATTGTTTTTTAATAGTATTTTTGATTGTTTTTTTAATTGTCATTTAATTGTATTTTTATTGTTTTTTTTTTTTAAATTGAATTTAATTGTGATTTTGATTATTTTTGTTTCTAAATTGTGTTTTTCATTGTTTTTAATTGTTTGGTGGCAACATTGCATTGCTGTTATAGCTGTTATGATGTTGTTAATGGTGAATAAATAAATAAATAAATAAATACAGGGATATCCCTAGTTTAGAGATCAGGGTTTCAATGTATTGTGCATAGCATAGCCACCTATATAAATATAACATTGTTTTAGTGAGCACCTACTTTGGCTCTGAATCCTAAAATGGTGAGTAGGTACAGTCGTCGCACGAACCCGCTAACAAATATTTCTAAATATCCGCTGTTAGTGTTTCGTTTTGTAAAAAAATATCATTATTTTAAAATAAAAAGCACAGTTGTAAGATAAGTGATCTACCCATAATACTGTCAATAAGCCGTGAAAATATCACTTAGTCCGTAAAAATATCGCGGCGATTGTGTTTTGCGCACTGGATTTTCAACGCTCTGCTTAGCACCGAGAGTTGAAAATCCAACAGTGTGTTTTTTCGACGCGCTGGGATGCACTCTGTTGTTGTTGGATTCTCAATGCTCGGCAAAACACCGAGAGTTGAAAATCCAGTGCGCGATAAAATCCCGCCGCGATATTTTTACGTCCGTGCGAAAGTCGGCTTGGCTTATAGTTTAGAAGCAGTAGCGAATTTAAAGTTGAAAACAACCAGTTTACAATTTTTTTTGGCATGGTATTTAATGTTGCTTAAAATTTTCAAATGCCCAGATTGAAGTGTACATAATATCAAAGTTTCATAAGTATTTTTTCTGGAATTTTCTGTATGGTCAAAACGACCATATCACGACTATCTATATTCGCATTTTTTTCTTTTTAGGGTTCCGTACCAAAATGGTAAAAAAGGAACCCTTATGGTGTCACTCAGTCTGTCTGTCTGTCTATCTGTCTGTCTGTCTGTCTGTCTGTCTGTCTGTCTGTCTGTCTGTCTGTCTGTCTGTCTGCCTGTCTGTCTGTCTGTCACAGCTGGATATCTCAAGAACTACTAATGCTATCAACTTGAAATTTAGAATAGTTTTAGATGACGTTGACCCAACTATTTTGCAAATAAGAAAGAAATTAAAATATTTATATTTTTTTGCAACAGAGACTCAAAGAGGGTCTCAAAAATTCAAAGTAGGGGTACTAGGGCCTGTGGGGTATCATATGAAAGAACGCTGTTTGCACATTCTCAAACATTTTTTTTTTTTTTAGGCCGCATAGTTTTCGACTTCTGATGAAAAATGTAAAAAAAAATACCGTTCCCCCTTATCTCCGAAGTTTGCAAAGAGAAAAATTTGAAATTATAGTGATAGAAGTTTATATAAAGATTACAGGAAAAATAAAACCATGTCTCTAAATAGCACACTTTTTCAGAAATCGGAACGGAACCCTCGGTGCGCGAGTCCGACTCGCTCTTGACCGGTTTTTTTTTTCTGTATGGGAAATCATCAAATGACTTCTCCCGCTCTGGGCGGAGCGGAAGGGCGTGTCAGAATTTTACTGACTAAAACCCACCCGTGTTCCTTCAGTTGCCTGTTCCAGGGCCACGGTATCTCTTTCGAACAACCCGCGACCCCGGCGGCACTCGCCTTAGATTAGAGAATAAGAGATGCATTCATAAAGCCTCAACGCTTGGTGACCTTCCCTGTTCAGGGCTACCTCAACAGTCCTCCCGCAACCAACATGCTGGCTGGCATCTGGTTTCCACCAAAAGGACTATTTTCCTAAAACTCGTGTCGTCTACAAAAGAAGAAAAATAGATAGATAGATAGATAGAATACTCTTTATTATGCACACCATAAAAATTACAGATATAAATGTTGAAATTTTACATAGGGTGACACAAAGGAAAATAATAATAAAAATAAAAATAATAAAAACAATAATATAATAGGGTAATACTTAAAGGAAATGAAAACAGAACAATAAACCCAGGAAAAACTCAATCAAATGAAAAACAACCTTCCATTTTCCCTAACAGCTCACAATATCAAACTTAATGACTGCTAACAAAATATTTTTTGTTGGCAACTCCACGGATACTGATAGACACATATTTTTCTTTGAGAATGGGAAGCACCGCTAATTTGATTACCGGTTCAAACGGCCGTCATGCGCAACGCTCCTTTGATCGGCAAAAATACAGATATGTGGTGTGCTCTGCCTTATATCGTGGTGTGGGGCACAGGCGGGAGCTAGCGAGATAAAAGAACATTAAAGCTAAAAGTAATTAGAGTACCTTCTTTCGTAATCATAAAAATAGTGACTAAAAGAAAATTGCAACTACGTTTTGTGAAATTCAGATATGAAACAAATCTCTATTTAAATCATGGATTTAGATAAAAGTACGATAAGCAGTAAATTGAATGCTGACATAAATAACAAAGAATAATATCTGAAAGTTCAAGCCGGTTGCTATTATTATACAGGGTGATTTTTTAATGACCAGCCAAATTTTCACAGGGTGTTCTACCCATGAATATGAACAACTTTCACTATGGGACCAACTTTGAAATCACGAAAAAAAAACCAGCGGTTTCCTACAAAAGTTCAATACCTATACTCGATCAAAATGTATGAAACAGCTGATATTTTTTTTGCGATTTCAAAGTTGGTCCCATAGTGAAAGTTGTTCATATTCATGGGTAGAACACCCTGTGAAAATTTGGCTGGTCATTAAAAAATCACCCTGTATTTTATAACTAGCTGCGCCCGGCGGTTTACCCGCATAGACCGGGATTAAAAAGGTAGCCTATGTAGTGTTACTCCAGGGTATAATCTATCTACTTACCAAATTTCATCCAAATCGGTCCAGCCGTTTGAGCGTGAAGAAGTAACAAACATACACACACACTCACAAACTTTCGTCTTCATAATATTAGTGTGATACTTTAACCGATACCACTGTACCGCGCCTTAGGTATGAGAGCGGCGAGACGGGGGGCAATGCAGGCTGCTCATTCGTCAATGTTCACGGCGCACAGCGGTATCGGTCATACTGTCTTACCTTTCAAAATAAAAATCGGATCTTGATCGGTGAAATCGAGCCAGCTGGTGGCCTGTAGCTTTAAACTCCCCTGTTAATAATAATTACCCTGATTTGATCCAGCCTGTTGTTCCTTGCTGTCCTCCCCCCAGCGACGACCTAAGCCGAGGTCCATACCCCACAGGGGGTGCCCTTAGCGTGCAGTCGCTTAGTTTATAAGTTATAGTTAATAATGCCTCTGGCTGGAGGTTTTGAGGGAACCACTGTACAAACGCACCCGGCGATTTTATATACTACCTATTTTTTTTTGGTACAAAAGACCCTATTTAGTGTATTATTGAAAACAACAAAGAGCGCAAAATAATAGACGCCAAAAAAAAAATTACAGTACGAGTACCATTGACCTTGGAATAGTTGGAATCAAGGTCGATGACCCTGAGGCTTTCATCGTCTAATATACGAGACATTCACCGCCTCATCTAACCCAAATGATTCACCAAAAATAGAGGGGATATGGCGCTCGGCGGCCGCTACCGCGGCACCGCTCGCTTCGCTCGCTCGCCATCGCGCGTTAAGGGTCACTGTTCTAACCTAACCTAACCTAACCCATACGATTCACCAGCAATAGAGGTAATGGTCACTATTTTAACCTAACCCAAATGATTCACCAATGTGAAGTTTCGGACGCGCGGGTGTGATAGTACAGTGGAGCCGTTTTGAGTTCGCTTAAGGTACCCACAGTATTGTCTGGTTAAGCAGTCTCGACCCCTAGGGTCTACTGCAAGATACCATTGTCAAAAAAAAAAACAAGCCTGGTAGATGTGATACATCGAATACAGTGGCAGCGGAGAGGAGGCATGACGGTTTATGAGAGCATCGTGCCGGTCTTGATGAGATTTTTCACATTAAAATTTAATCCAAAAGTATCAGATAACAGTGAAACTATGACCACTGCTTTACCCCCGCCAACGTCTCATAACTTGCACTGCAAGCGGATAGTGCCTCAGGCATATCGTTCCCCGCTTTAGCTAATGAGATGTCAGTACAATCATTTGTGCTTTAACCTTACGATGAGGTTTTTGGCCTTTCATTTTGCCCGCCTTTAATTCAACCATTAATTAATTTAAGACGCATAGTGTGCTGAACACATGTTAATGTGGAAAAAAATAGGCCAAGGTATACTGTATATAAGGTGATAAGTATTGTTGTTCACTTTGCCATTGTCGACTGGTTTTTGTGTGTTATTAAGACTTTTATTTTAAAGCAGGAAGTCGTTTTGTTCATGCTCCAAATGTGGCGATCTTGTTGAAAAAATTAATGCTGTTTCACTTTTTTTTTTTTTGCACTGAGAGAAGAACATTAAATTTTGAATTATGAAATAAATTCATTGACATAATATTGCTTTGCCAGATGACCTCAAATTATTTGAAGGTGTGTCTCGAACACTTTCAATGCAATTGGACAGACAAAGTTCAAGATAAGTCAAAATATACAAAATCATCTTTCAAAGCATTTAATATTTCAGTTTAATAAATTCCAATGTCATAATCGTTCTGACATTCAAAAAAGTGAATGAAAATCCTTGAACAACCGCAAGTCCATCATTGCAACTATTGCATTTTTATCTTATCCAATAAGTAATTTATTGAAATAATCTACTGTTAACAAGATAGCATCATTTGATGTTAGGCAACGCTCAATTTCTTAGTGTTTTTTCTAGAGAACGGAATGAGACCGGATCGTACCAAGGCGAGCAGGATTTCAAGCGAACGGTTTAAAAGTGAAAATGGATACTTATGTACACGTCCACTGTCCAAATTACACAGGCAGGTCAAGAAACAAGGTTAGTTGATAAAACTTAATTATATACTTTTTCTTAAACAACGAGCGGTGTTAAACACTGTGCAGCATTAACAATTATGCATAATATTTAATTACAGGAAATATTTTAATGTGTAATTAGCGTTATAAGAAATTGTTTTTATGAGAGTTCGATTGGAATTTAAAACGGAAGATAAATGTATTTTATACAGTGGTCATTTTAGCAAAATAACGTGTCAAAAGTTAACACATATTTTAATGATGTATGCAGTTAGTTGGTCGTTAAGTTTAGACGGCGGAGAGATAATACGAGTATACCTACTTTTTAATTATGTCAAGCGAACATTCCAGATAACAAAAAAGTATAATGGTAAAACATTGATGTTATCAATTAATGCGTTATCCGAAAACATAAACTTGACACCTCAATCAAAACTAAACGACTACCAAGACTAATATTTAAACTACGAGTATGCCTAAAACATTCACATTTTACTACCACTAGCATCAAAAAACTAAAAAAAATAACAATCAACACCCAACAGCACATATTTGAAACAAAACCCGAGCTTTATTAACACAAAACTAAACCAAACAAAAAGCACAGTGCGCCAAAACATGCACACACTAGAGAAAAATGTAAAAAGGCAAAATTTTCCAATTACGCGTAAGCTTTAACGTTTCAAAGCCGCTGTCCGTATCACGGCAAAGACCTAGACGTTTTTCCATTCACATTATGTGACTAATTGAATAAAAAAGTAAATCTTTTCTAACAAAGGTATTCGGATGCGGTTTATCTTCGCATCGCCTCAGGTGGTACGGGTAATTATTATTTTACTTTGTACTTGTATGTTTTATTTTGTTCCCCTGTGTTCTTTTGCTAACCTCCATTACTGTTGTCTCTAACATAAATTCTAATCGTCATTTGGACTTGAGTTTGGTACACAGTGGGCGTTTTTGTTTTCTCTTTTATTTCTCTAAATGGTTTTTTTTTTGAAGAATAAATTGTTATTTTAAATGTGTCAATGTCGTTTTTAATATCTGTAAATAGATTTTTAATTAGTGTGTACGGTTTGGAACTTTTAATAATCGTGATTATGACAAAACAAACTTTTTGCGAAACCTTTCTTTGTTTATGACCACTGTCCAGTTCACTCATTTTAAACATTTCTATTTTTAAGTAACTGAAAATGTATGCAAATAGTAAATTAATTTATCATCGATGCGTATGTAAATCAATCACATAATTATTGCTACCTTGTTCAATAAAAAACAAATACTTAACTACAGCAGTTTTGCATAAAACCATCCAAAATCAAAGACGTTTGATGTACAGTCGAGCACAGAGATGATGTTTGGTCCCGTTGTCCCTATCGATGGCCGGAAGCGTACCGTACCGCGTCCTGGGGCATAGTGAGCGTATCTTGGCGTAGTGCGCGTACCGATACGCGTGCCGGTGACGTGTCACGTGCTTATTAATTGTATGAGTAGTTCGGTATTATTATGGTTTTTGGATTTAAAAGATCAAAGGATTTCGGGGGTTTTAGTATTAAAATAATGTTGTGGTCTTGTAGTACTTATGCAATTTTTACAATTGAAAAATATGTAGTATAGATTATAATTCATTATTGTTATAATTTGTTTCCTATTTTTGCTATTGATATTTTAAACATTTAATAACGAAAATCAGAGGGAAAAAAATCCTCAATCTTCCATAATTGTCCGAACTTGACAAGTATACTTACCTAGTTACTAATTCCATTATCAAGAACTATTTATGCAGACTAAGAAACATAAATCAATCTGCCTAGCCTTTTACCCAACTATCTTGGGGTCGGCTTACAGTCTAACAAGATGCAGCTAAATCCCAGTATTTTACATGGAGCGACTGCCTAGATCTGACCTGCACACTCAGTAATTGGGTAATACGATACCCCTTGGTAAGACTGGTTCTCAGAGTTTCGGGCTTCTGACGACCCGTAACGACTGTCAAAGATCCACGAATGACAGGGACCATTGTGCTTTCTGAGGCACGGAGGAGTCTCGGTGTGTGAAGATAGTCAGTCACCCATCCACGGTACCCCGCTAAAACGCATACTGAAATAAAAACTTGTTTACATAAAAATGCAATCCTACATTGCACAAAACTTTGTTCTACTCTCATGTAATTGACTTTGAAGACTGCAATAAGTTCACAAGATATGCAGTAACCGCATTGTTTATAAACAAAATATTGACTCGTTTCGTGAGAACTAGTACAAGAAGGGCACAGCCTCGCATTGAACTTCAAATCACATAAATGTGGTGAGAAAATGAGTCACACTATGTTGTAAGGTGCTGGTACATTACAAGCGTTATTACGTCACCTTGCCAAGTTTTTGTGAAGCAATGGAATTGCACTTATCCTACCTTTAAAATCAATATCCTAACTAAAAATTTGTAATTAATAATCAAAATCAAAATCAAAAGTCATTTATTCAAATTAGGCTGAGAATCAGCACTTTTTGAACGTCGAAATTACAGTAAGACAGTCCCCACAAAACGCCCGCCCTCCACCACTTCCTAGTGCTTTAGCTGGGAAGAAGAAGTAGCGGAACAAACTCCCCAGCAGCACAGCTGTCTGTTCAGTTAGAAGAACTGGATTCTATACAATAGTACCTATACAAAATAATTTACGCAACACAATACATTAAATTATATTTTTGTCAAATTAATGTTATTATTAATGTTAATGTTTATGGCACCTGGTTTTTAACCATCCTTCTTTCTTTGTGTTTTTTAACAAACTTATTTAAGGATGATGCGGTGGTAGCCCGCGAAATTAATTTTTTTTTGAGTTTTTTGCAATTTGCAGGTCCGTGTCAGGTTGTATCTTGATCAAAGCATGATACACGGCAATAAAACATATGTATTTATATAATTTTAACCATAAAAATCATCAATACATCTCTCTAAGTTAGATTTCGTGCAACCTGATACGGACCTGCAAATTGCAAAAAACCCAAAAAAAAAATGAATTTCGCGGGCTACACAGCGCAATCACTTTAACTTGAATCTGCTTTGTTGACATCGTATCCCTACTTCTAAACAGCCTGTTAGAGCTCGACTCAAAATAGTGAAAAAAATGGGGGCGCCACTCCATTATAAAATGTAAACATTAAAAACCATTTTTCTGACAGAACTCTAGACTGTCATATTAATTTTAAATCGATCTAATCGTTTTCGTAATTTATAGGCTTAGTTTTTTTCTTTTGTATATTCTGTAAAGTCTTGTTAGTTGTTGATGTTTAACCTTTAAACTTTTATTTTTTTTGTTTTACCTTTTTTATAAAATATGGCTTTTTATCGTTTTCATGCAGATTTGTTGCCTGATAAAACACTGCCGTTTCTAGACGTTTTAGCCGGACTGTAATAAACCAATAATATTGTCAAGTATCTGAAAAAAAGTGTTTTTCTTATGCACACATGGGGTGCATTCGACACTTGAGGGGTTAATAAGCAAACGTCAGAGAACATATTTCACTTACAGTTCACAAACAACAATTTTCAAACATTCCAATGACTACATTAAAAGTGTCTCTTTCATAGACACCAAAAAATCATAAAACCCAACCCCAAACAGCCTCTAAACACCCCCCACCCACTTGAACCCCCCAACCCGTTAAACTCCTCAACATTCTTATCCACCATATTGCAATCGCAGCGATCTCACAAAACACGAAGTGCAAGGCAGCAGAACGGACCCAACTTAATTTAGTGGCCGATAATTAAACCCCGTTGGGGTGGCCGGAGCCCGTGGACCTCCCGAGGTCCGAACATGCTGAGATGTGTATTTTTGTCTAATAAGGGGTTGGGTGGAGTCGACTATAAAAGCCTGGCTATGTGACTGATTGTCGTGGAGGTAGGCTGAGTTGGTTGTGATGAAAGCTGTTGGTTCTGAAATGAAAAGTTGGAGAAATGGGTGTTCAGTAAAGACACCTAGAAATAAAGAACACTAAATGAATCAAGACGATCCAATTATGAATATCAGAATAGAAATCTACAAGGTGCATATACTTAGAATAAAATAAAACTGATTAATTAATTTGAAATTATTTGTCACTCGCGTAGATCGGTATAAAAAGTTGCCTATGTGTTATGTGTTAAGCTATCTACACACTAAATTTCATCCAAATCGGTCCAGCCGTTTGAGCGTGAAGAAGTAACAAACATACAAACACGCACACTTACAAAATTTCGCCTTTATTAGTGTGATAACGTCAACAAAAGGCACCATGCCTTTCGACAATACCATAGGTATTTGTAAGTATTCATATATTTTCCATGCGTTCCTCAATGTGACCAAGATCTTACAAAGAAAGTACAATCACGGACCCTGTAGGGCACAGGAAAAAGCAAAATATAAATTTATAACGCGAATGCTTTCATCTGACTGCTCCCGCCACAATCCGCTCGTCCAATAAGGTCGAGTCGAAGCTTCTAGAAGGTTCTGGAAGCTTCGAAACAAATGACGCGCAGCCTTGTCGTTGACTTAAATACAGAGACGTATGTCAACCGTCAACTAGGCTGCGCACATTTTTACACAAGATTTACAAAATTAGGTTTTCGCCCCGACTGTGTTTTCTACGTTAAAAATTCTTAAAATAAAAATAAAATAAGGAACAATTACTTAACAATTCTTAGATATCATTTAATCGTTGTTAACATTAATTAAGTAAACCGAAAGGAGGTCAAGACTATGCCATATAAAGCCTGCATGCTATAAAGTAAAAGACTAGAAGCGAAGTATTTAGGGGCTGATTCGCCGAGACAGCTTCTCTTAGTATAGTTAATTTACATAACATTTCTATCACGTATTCAGCTTTAAAGAGTTTGCCTTTACTATCTGGTTTATCCTTCACAAATAGATACTAAAACAAAATGAAGAACAGAAGATTCTACTCAGCAAACTATTTCTATCCCTTCAAAACCCAGACTGCAATTTACATATTTAAAACTGAATACAATTAGGCTGACATTTTTAGAGCAAACGATACCTATACAAAATATTGCCAAACCAAATCAATTTTATTAGCGGAAACTAGAAAACGATTTTAACTTGAACATTCTCGTCAAATATTTTTAAAATTCGAACGTCAACTTAAAAAAAAAAACATCGGCTTTTTATTTATTAAAAAAAAAACAGCAAAACTATCAATAAACCAATTAAAGCCAAAAGGTCAATTTTTCAACGACTTCAAATTCGTAAAATCGAGTGAAAAAATGTTTATATCGAAAAGTCGAGGATTCATGTCTGGTGTACCGAAATAAAATTCCGAAAGTCGATTGACTGACGACCAATGGATAGCGTTTGTATGTAAAATGTAAATAAGTCAACGTCTTTTTTTTTGGTCGGGGACATGGATTACTATCACACGGTCATGTAACTCATATATTTTTTTTTGTTTTTTTTTTTCATATTTTTGATCAGGCATGTTTGCTAAGGCCAGCACGGACTGCTTTAGGGCAATTAGTGCCTTAAAGAGTGGCGGTGGTGGAGTCCCTGATGCGCCGCGTGTGAGGCAGTGCCAATGGCCTTCTCAATACCATATACCGTCCACGGATCCAGAGGTGCCTTTTATAATATTAAATAATAATAATGTGATCAACTGTAAATAGTAATGAATAAATTAATAATTTTATGTACTAACCTAGCGATAAGTATCATTTACTAACAATGTATGGAATGTTTTTATAGTTCAATTTGCTGCGAAATTTCTACGTAACAACAGTCTATTGAACTACAAAGTTGTATAAAAAAGAAAGCTCCTTCCAATAAGTACATCAAAATTCCACCTGCATGAAAACTAATTAGGTAATTTAATTAAAAATCCGTAAATGCAAAAAAAATATTTCACTTTCTTTTCTTACTCATCGCAGCGTTTCATATACCAAATAGGAAGAGCACTTTTAAAAATATCTATCCAAAAAAGTACAAAAAGTTACTTTCTACTTTTCAAAAACGTTTAAAACCAACATTTTAACATAGCACTCGAGGAATTCGGTTGGATCGTCAACGAATTAAGAATCAGACAAATTATAGTGATAAATTTTTATGTGGTAGGTACTTATTTAGAGTTCAGGCATTCTTGTTTTCTGAATATGGCTGATCAAATTAAGTGTTGCAAAATTATTCGAAGATACAGATAACCTTAACTGGTTTTGAACTCGAAACCTATCGATGATGGCACAAATTACTTGTAGAAGTGACCTTTTAACTTTTATTTTACGAGTGACTTAATTGACCGGCTATTAAATGTTTGATTGATTATGGTCTGATGTATGAAATATTTAAATACCTAAGCTTAGTGTAAATTCTAAAAAACGATTAGGTAATAGACTAATTTATTTTCCACTAGCTGCGCCCAGCGGTTTCACCCGCGAAGACCAGGTTAAAAAGTAGCCTATGTGTTAGTCCAGGGTATAAGCTATCTACATACCAAATCTCATCTATATTAGTCCAGCCGTTTGAGCGTGAAGAAGTAACAAACATACACACACACTCACAAATTTTCGCCTTTATAATATCAGTGTGAAGTGTGATGTGATAGTGTGATGATTAAATACTATAGCAGAGTTTTTTTGATAAACAAGAAAACATGTCACATTTATTGACGACACGGTTGGCGCAGTGGTTGAGCGATTGACTGCTGCGCAGCATGTCGCGGGTTCGATTCCCGCACGGAACAAATATTTGTACGACCTACAAGTATTTTTTCCGAGTCTGGGTGTTTTTCTATCTATAATATGTATGTATTTACAAAAAAAAAAAAAGATGTATACTGGGTGATTTTTTAATGACCAGCCAAATTTTCACAGGGTGTTCTACCCATGAATATGAACAACTTTCACTATGGGACCAACTTTGAAATCACGAAAAAAAAAACCAGCGGTTTCCTACAAAAGTTCAATACCTACTCGATCAAAATGTATGAAACAGCTGATATTTTTTTTGCGATTTCAAAGTTGGTCCCATAGTGAAAGTTGTTCATATTCATGGGTAGAACACCCTGTGAAAATTTGGCTGGTCATTAAAAAATCACCCTGTATAAGTAGTTTATCAGCCATCTCGTTACCATAACACAAGCATTAGGTTGCTTAGCTTGGGACTAGATGGCGTTGTGTGAAATGTCCAAGGATATTTATTTATTTATTATTTATTATGTGGCAAGGGCAGTAAGATGATGATGTTAATGATGATGACGTGTTTGTCTATCTGTGAAAGTTATTTGCTGTTGCATTTCTGTGTATCACAGTACCCAGTTTCATTTTTCACAGTCTATCATTATACCCCGATTCGCTGACAAATCAACCACGTTACACTTCGGTGTGACAGACGGTCTTTGCAAACGAATTGGCGTGAATTGTCACTTGTATCTGAAAACGTTCGGCCAGCCGGGGTTTTAGAGGCAGACTAAATAAAACAAAACTGCTGTCAGTTATATTTTAACATAACGATTTTTTTTTTCAAATGAAACTGCTCGATAAATCTATGTAGGTAATCACTAAATTAATAAGAGCTTTTGCTGGACCTTGATTTTAGCTGATTTTAGCGGATTACAATAGCTCCATTTGCAATTTTTAGGGTTCCGTACCAAAATGGTAAAAAAGGAACCCTTATGGTGTCACTCAGTCTGTCTGTCTGTCTGTCTGTCTGTCTGTCACAGCTGGATATCTCAAGAACTACTAATGCTATCAACTTGAAATTTAGAATAGTTTTAGATGACGTTGACCCAACTATTTTGCAAATAAGAAAGAAATTAAAATATTTATATTTTTTTTTGCAACAGGGACTGAAAGAGGGTCTTAAAAAATCAAAGTGGGGCTACTAGAGCATGCGGGGTATCATATGAAAGAACACTGTTTGCAAATTCTCAAATTTTTTTTTTCTTTTTTTTAGGCCGCATCATAGATGGGCCGCATAGTTTTCGACTTCTGATGAAAAATGTAAAAAAAAATACCGTCCCTTATCTCCGCAAATTGCAAAGAGAAAAATCTGAAATTATTCTATGTGACAGAAGTTTATGTAAAGATTACAGGAAAAATAAAACGATGTCTCTAAATAGCACACTTTTCAGGAATCAGAACGGAACCCTCGGTGCGCGAGTCCGACTCGCTCTTGACCGGTTTTTCTTATAACTTCACTATGCTTTCAAAAACAATAAAAAGGAGTTCTATTTTGTTTCCACCATGTCCTCTTTTGCCTTAAATCATACTGGGTATTCCTGATAGGTACACAATAATTTAATTTTCATCACATTTTTTTTGCAAAACTTTCTATTAAAGCATTGGAAGACCTCCCCCAGCTGGACCGATGACCTTGTGAAGGTCGCAGGAATCCGCCGCATGCGGGAAGCACAGAACCGGTCGAAGTGGCGGTACTTGGGGAAGACCTATGTCCAGCAATGAACGTCTTTCGGCTGAAATGATGATGATGATGATTTACTTCTAATGAAAGATCTCAATATCTTATTATTATCTTATTTATGTCTACAGTGGAGTTAACCTGAGTCAACTTCCGAGTTTGGGTGTTTTTCTATCTATAATATGTATGTATTTACAAAAAAAAAATATGTAGGTATTTATGTAGTTTATCAGCCATCTCGTTACCATAACACAAGCATTAGGTTGCTTAGCTTGGGACTAGATGGCGTTGTGTGAAATGTCCAAGGATATTTATTTATTTATTTAAACTTTTCATAATCTCATCCTCATATCGATATTCCTTACAAACTTACAGAGTGTACTGGACTGGTCCTCAAAATTCAGTAGGCGTAACAATTAATTGTATTAGCGGGTAGTGCGACGGCCACCAGCTGCGGTCTTCATGAAAGTCAAGATCCATTCGTCTCACGTTCCCCGCGCTGTGCCAAGTCTTTAACATATAATATTATGTCAAATTATTGGAAGGATATTAACGGTATGGGGAAGATGGTATTTAATTTATAAATAATGTTTAAAGAAGAATTTAAAGAATTTTATTATATTTCTAGCTTGTTTCACAAAAATTTTACCAATTAAATATAGGCTAGTGAATTAAGCATCTGTAGCCGAACTAGGCAAAACCTGTATTTCGGCTATCAGCGCCAATCCCCACGGATAATTTTACAATTATCATAGCCATTAACATTTTTAAAAGATATTTACCAATAGTGTTATTATACACATCTTATTATATTTTATATTATAATATGTAGAGTATGAATGCGTGACCTCTCACTGTGTGGAATGAAGTGTGAGTGTGTGAATTGAGAGAGGGTGTGTGTGAGTGTGTGTGTAGGTAATCCTTGAAAAAGTTAAACATTTGGAAATTAATGCGTGTGTTCTGTGTGAATTTTGGAAGTATCAATCAAACAAGTTAACGCTAACGTATACCGTTATCATTGTACTATATGCAGTAGAAGTTCAGTCCCTTCATAGTTTAGTTTTAATGTTGGATTTCAATTAAAAAGAACTAATTTATAATTAGTTGAACAAATTAATCAAAGTCGACCCAGCTCTCTCGGGTGAAAATAGAGAAAACTAATTTTCTCTGATATGAGACCTAGCTAGATCGATTTATCGCCCCCGTAAACTACTATATTGCAACTTTCGTTGAAATCGTTAGAGCAGTTTTCGAGAACGTGATTACAAATATATTAGGTCTTTACCTATGAAATTGCCGTTCTGCAGTACTGGCCATTTCAAATCAAAATAATTTTTGTTTGGCTAAGAATTCTAATTTCAAATTAATTTTATTTTAAAAACATGGATTTTTTTTTCCAAAAGTAGTCATTTGTTTATTGATTAGTGTTACATTTTCATCGCATTTCAATCTTTTTCGTCATCATGGATACGTTAAAAATTCGAGTAATTATGGAATATGAGTACCGTCGTGGCAGCAACGCGGCACAAGCGGCACGCAACATCAACGACGTTTACGGAGCTAACACTACAAACCAACGCACCACCTGTTATTGGTTTGCTCGCTTCCGTTCTGGAAATTTCGACCTGAAAAATGAACCTCGCGGTCGTCCGAAGACTTTGGTCGACAATTACGAATTAAAGGCGATTGTGGAAGCTGATGATACACAATCTACGGCTGAATTAGCAGCAGCTTTCGACATTAGCGTCAAAAACAATATTGGTCCATTTGCGTCAAATTGGCAAGGTAAACAAGCTTGACAAATGGGTGCCCCACGAACTCAATGATCGCCAGCGCGAAGTACGCGTCGAGACGTGCCTTGCACTGCTCAACACACACACATGAAGGAATTTTGAACCGCATTGTTACCTGCGATGAAAAATGGATTCTGTGTGATAACCGCAAGCGCTCAGCAAGTTGGTTGGATCCTGGTTCAGCACCTAAACAATGCCCTAAACGAAAACTTACCCCTAGAAAAGTGATGGTCACTGTTTGGTGGTCTAGCGCCGGTGTGATTCATCACAGCTTCTTACCAAACGGGGTGAGCATTACTGCAGATGTGTACTGTGAAGAACTGAACACAATGATGGAGAAGCTGGCACATCTCCAACCAGCATTGAAAGAAAGAAAGAAAAGAAAGAAAAAGTATTTATTGTGACTCGCACAGAACTAAAACTAAAACACAAAATAAAAGTTGAAAACAAACAAAATATATAAAAAAAAAAATTAAAAAAAGTAAATAAAAAACAAAAAAAAGTCCTGTACGAGGCCAAAAGGTCCCTATCTCAGCATAATGCTGCGGCACTTAACATGAGTGTCGCAGCGCTGGTATTCTGATAGGGCCCGCTGTGATGTCACGGGCAGATATACTAAAATACATAAATAATTATAAATAGATACAAATAGATAAAATGTAAAACGTTACAAACACAAATAATAAATATTAAAAAAAAAAAACAACTTAATTCAGTCCGCGTGTGAGCGCCCCGCGCTACCACATTACTTGTCTACCCACAAAGTATCTGTGGCATTACAAATACTACTTGTGACGTTTAATAAACAAGTTATGCGTGCTGTGGTAGGGGTTGCGCAGTGGGGGGATTGTGGAGTGGTGCGCCACACTCAGTCTGGTCCGGGCGGCCGTTATGACCGCACGCCTAACGCAGTGATAATACAAACAGTGTTTTATTGTGATACCTAAACCTAACCAAAACCAAGACACCACAAGTGGCGACGAGGATTAAGGTATGTCGTGCATAAAATTTAAAATTAAAACAACCTAATGGTTGCGAGATATGTTGGCAAGTTAACGAATGAGGTTTCATGTAGTTTAAGTTTCCCCTGAATAATTTGTGGTAAAACATAGCATATATTCATAAAACTACCAATACCTAAGAGTGTACCTATTGCTCTTAAGAAAATACACATGAAATGACAGTAAATAATCGTGAAAACCGTGAATGTCATTTAATGCATCATCATCATTGTCAAATCAAATCAAATCGTCAATCATTCGTGAGTGGCATTTAATTTTCTTTGTTTATTTACCGTGACTGGGTAGTCACGAATAAAAAATAATGTTTACTTACCTACCTACATAAAAAAAAAACAAAAGAATAATGACCTCATTTGTTGATATGTGTGCCAACTAAACTATAACAAAATTGCCAAAAAGGCAAATGAGTCGTGGAAAGTGCGAAACTGATAGATTATGTGGTTAATCGGTATCAAAACATTACACGTAATTTGGAAAGGTAAACTATTAAATTAATAGTGGGTACCTAAACTGATAGATTATTTGGTTAATCGATATCATAACATTACGAAGTAATTTGAAAAGGTAAACTATCAAATGAATAGTGGGTACCTGTAAGCTAAATAAGCTTAAATAAATCCAATGGGTATCTTACCTGGATACCTGGTACCTTAGTGGATAAAAAAGGAACTAGCTAAGTTGTTAGTGCTAGAAAAAACATATTGGTATGGATTAAATAGTGAACTGCTAAAATTAGTTAATACAAACAAAACTATTATAAGCAATGTCAAACAACAAACAAAAGACAATAGTAGCAGATAGCCCAAAGTAATCTTGAAAACATTCGGGCATAATTATCAAATACCTACCTACCTACACATTTTCACAATTTGCAATGTGAAAATAACAAGTGAGTTACCTATTTAATCACGCTATACCTGTGGTCGAAAAACCACGGACATTGGTAGATAATCATATAAACATTTTTGCAAATATAGACTACGAAATCCAAATACGTTATTAATCCCCAAGAACGAGATTTCAACAGAAATTCGGTCAGCGCTAGTGAAAATAAAAACCAACTAGGTTTTATCAAAACAATTATCTCGAAATTTAAACATTATTATAACACCTTTTAGTGTTACAAGAAACTTATAATTTGAATATAGTTTTTAAAGTTTCATATTTATAATAAACACTTTAAAGATTGCAAAGTAAAGTATCCCTTCGAGTGAAAATAACAATGTTTCGTTTGGTCTACTTTCCAAGCAATATTATTTCATTGATCTTATAAGATTAATTATCAGTTATCTTATAAGATTAATTATCAGATAAATACAGACAATTTTAATGGTTTTCACTATAGTTACGCTATAATAATAATATCCTTCTTTATGACGAGTATACTATAAATTTGTTGTTCTGTTTGAAATGGAACAGTAGTTTTGAATGTCTTTCGTTGCATTTTAAATGAGTTATTATTAATGTGGTAATTCAGTTAAGTCTGAATGGTACCAGATAAATAGGAAAACATGTAAGTAGGTATACATGTAAGTAGCACAATTAATTCATGCAAATGTACAAGTTACTAAATTACTGAAACAAAACAAAAAGAATGTACTCTGGCTATGAAAACTAGTAACTTATATTGAATAATATAAAACCAATTTCAACATTTCTTCCTTACTAAACGTAGACCTTACTGAAGTTTCTATATAGAAAATTTAAACATAATAATAATAGTTATAAAGTAACTCAAAATAAAATGAAAAAATATGCAAAACTAAATAAAATCATAAAAAGATGCAATAAGGAATAAAAAAAAATTAAAAAAACGCAGTTCAAATATAAGAAAAAACTTGTTTTGCTACTACTAAATAACTATCAAATTAAAGTAAGAACATTTATGAGATTGACATTCAACGCTTAGTCTGAAATTCAGGTATAAGAAGAGTCAATACAGTCACTTTATACTAGGTATGTGAGGTCTGGAAAAAAAACTAATTCAGAAGCATATCCTTGCTGCAAATGAGTTAGTGGACATGTGCAAATCTAATGCAGACAAGTGGACTCGCCAACTCTCAGCAGCTCTCACTGTTCTTTGCTAAGCAAATCCAAACTTGCCACTCTCCAAACTGAGGCAACGGAGAACCCGTCCCAGTTAGGAAGTGTTTGGGTCTGTATCCCCAATCAGGATACACCAGGCATTGAACAAGGTCCATTGCAAGTAGTTCAGTTAAAAACTAGTTCTCTTCCTTGTAAGTAGTAAAGTTTTTACTGCTCTATTATGTTTTCTGATAGTTTTGGAAAAGGGGACTACATAATTTCATCAATTAGGAATACATTTATGACCCTAATGCCATTATTACTCTAATAGTTTTTAAATGAAAAAAGATGATATCAAAACAAAAAAGAAATAATGAAAGAATAAACTGTTTGGACACAGAACGTGAACATAAGGTCAAGTCATTATAGTGACACGAACCATTGCAGTTAAATTGCATGAAAATAATATTGTGTGTGCTGGTTCACTAATCCTAATCAAAAGTTGTATTCAATCAAAAACTCGTAAAGACAGTTGAATTATCTGTTGAACATACCTAGCTGTGAACTTTCTTGTGTTGTGCTAGTTAAGCACGTCATAATATACCATATGCGTTGACAGACCCCCAAATTATTAAAAATACTCTATAATTGAGTCAGTAATTAATGTTTTGGCAAAACTTGAAACTGAATGTTTTGGCAAAACTTGAAACTGTAAATAAAGAAGTAATTATGTCTGGTGAATTCAATATTTAAAAAAAAAAAAAAAAAAAAAAAAACGCTAAGGCGTTGGTCCCGGCTGTAATTCGTGAAACTTTGACAGTCGTTACGGGTCGTCAGAAGCCCGAAAGTCTGACAACCAGTCTAACCAAAGGGTATTGTATTACGCAGTAACTGAAGGTGAGATAGCAGTCGCTTCATGTAAAATACTGGTGTTTGACTACATCCAGTTGGACTGGAAGTCGACCCCAACATGGTTGGGAGAAGGCTAGGCAGATTGGTATTACTTTGTTTAAATACTTCAAATTGTCAATGTTTTCACTTACCAATATAAAAAGTGCAGATACAATCAGACCACATCTGTTTATTTAAATAAAATTAAAAGCACTTTAATTTGTAAAGTAGGTAAGTGATCAAAATCTTGCAATGAACAATGTTAGTATTTTGTTTAATTAATTCTTTTGAGTTCAATAAAACTAAAAAAAAAACTACCAAGTTATATTTAGTGTCTGGGTAACTAATGCTTGGTTCTTACAAACAAAACAGAATCGTTTTGCTTACCAGTGGCAGCATTTTTATTGCCAAACTGGGAATTTATGTAAATAGATTCGTAAGCTAATTTTATCTGTGATCAGGGCTGGGCAAAATATAATATGCTTTGCTTCGATTGAAATACAAAATATTTTGACTCTGTTTATTTAAAATACAAAATACATTCAGAACCTTATAACTGTCGTAAGTGCCCTTATGTAAGAACGATTTCAACTTGCACACTTGAAAGTGCTAATAATGCTTATATAATTTTGGAATACTTATGGTACAAGTGATAGGTAGTTATAGAGCCCTATAACTCAAATTTATACAAGCATACAAATATATAAAATTCATAACTATTTCAATGGAAAATTGAACAATTCAGTCAGTACACGTAGTGTTGCCAACTCTAAACATTAACACATATACTGCTTCTAGTGCAGATTCTAGTGTATGTATGAGGCAGCTTATTTTTCGTTTTCATTAATAAGATCACTAAATGTATTTATGGAAAATGTATCTTGAAGTCATAAGTGTTTGAAATACTAGCTACAAAACACTTCAGCGTCAGGTATTTGAAATATTAATTACAAATTACGTTTATAAGTAGTAGTTTGAAAACAAATACCAAATAGGTAGTTGTATATCAACTAACAAGAAATTCAGGTACTGCCCAAACCTGCCTATGATAGCTACTTCCTCGAGTAAGTAGTACTTTGATAACTAATACCAAACAAGTAGTTGCATTTCAAACACGTATTTCAAATAATAAGAAATTCAGGTACTGCCCAAACCTGCATATGATAGCTACTTCCTCGAGTATGTCTCAAAGAATTTGGGTTTGAGTCGCCTGACTCCTTATCTAAAGTTAAGCCAAGAAAAAAATATTAAAATTAGATGTGTGTCTAAAATATAATACTTAGAGGACATAGGATTCAAAGAGTCAAAGAACTCGGGACTTAAAAGACTCAGAGGAGTCGTGACTTTTGAGACTAATAGTCCCCAAGTCTTGTAAATCTATTTTGGCCTAGAAATAAAGCCTAAAGGATTTATGTCTTTCACAACACTAGCAGTATGACTAGCAAAAATTTTCAAATTACTTGAAAGTAAAATAACAAAGCTAGAAAAATTTGAAATCTGAAATTTGAAATCTTTGCTAGACTAGCAAAAATGTGAAATTACTTGAAAGTAAAGTAACATAGCAATATTATGATCAAAGAAAACAACAAAAATGATTAAAGGAAATGTATTAACTTAACAATTTAATGAACAAACTCATTAAAAAAAAAGAGAAGAGTTGGTGATGAAGAACAGGATGATATTACAGAACAGACGTCACGTAGAAACATTATTCAATTAAAGAAATTAGAAAGTATATGTCCATAAATCAGAAACTGGTGATTCCAGTAATGAATTTGATTCACAAACTAACTATTTACATATATTATACCGTAATTATTGTTTATTATGATATAAATTATATATAGGTATATTATATTGCTAATGTGTTGAAATTGTATAATGCAATATTCAAGTTCTATTGTTGCTATTATTCTGAGTAATGGTCCAAGAGATAGAACTGTTTTGAAGTTAACGATAAGCTATGGAAATGTAAGAAATGTGTTGATAGAATACTTTAATACTGTTTCCATGAAGTTTCTTGTACTTCTTCTCCATGAAGACCTAGATTTGTGAACGAACGACTAGCTTTCTGAATAATTACTGGCAAGATTAATTGAAATATTGTCAGCCATTTATTTTATAAGCAAATGATTTTATTATTGTTTTTTTACATTTTGTAAAGAAGAGATGTGACGTTTAATAAACAAGTTATGCGTGCTGTGGTAGGGGTTGCGCAGTGGGGGGATTGTGGAGTGGTGCGCCACACTCAGTCTGGTCCGGGCGGCCGTTATGACCGCACGCCTAACGCAGTGATAATACAAACAGTGTTTTATTGTGATACCTAAACCTAACCAAAACCAAGACACCACACTACTTATAATCTGTGGGCACAGTAATGACAAGCAAAGGAACGCGACTCGCGAGTGCCAATGCGCCATTGCGCTCACGACGCTTATCAACCCAAATTAAATATGTAAATGTAAAACATGACGACTGTGTAGTGTAAACAATAATTAATGTCTTGAAGTAGAATTTACAATAAAAAAATAGTGTTACGTGGTAATTACTGACGGTATTGAAGGTGAAATAAACTAATGAAGAGAGCATTGGTCAATCGCTCGTCTCCGCTGCTCCTGCACGACAACGCGCGACCTCATACTGCACAGCAGACGGTCTCCAAGTTGCAAGAACTGGGGTTGGAAGCTCTCCGTCATCCGCCCTACTCACCAGACCTTGCGCCTACAGACTACTACTTTTTCCAGAATTTGGATAACTTCTTGGCGGGAAAAAAATTCAATACCCGAGAGGCAGTACAAAATGCCTTTGAAGAATTTGTTGCCTCCCGACCAGCTGATTTATTTAAGAAGGGCATCAATAAACTGCCACTGCGTTGGCAAAGATGCATTGATTGCATGGGTGATTACTTCGATTAATACAAATAAAAAATACATGGAAAAAATTCGTTTAAATTTTTTCATACAAAACGGCAATTTCATAGGTAAAGACCTATTATAAGTAAGTATACAAATAATGCTCATCTAGGATGTGGTGTTCTAAGTTTGATTCCTAGGTTTGGAACGATTGGTTGGCATTTTATTTTTGTAAATTCACGGGACCACTCAGGGAGAGTTCCCACTAGACATGTGCGAGGACGGAGTGGAGGGGAAGCGGAGCTGTTACACGGTGAGACTCTTTCCGCGTTAAGGAATTTTATACAATTAACGTTGCTCAATATTATATTCAGTATGTTAAGGGGGAAGAGCTAAGGTACAGGAATACCCAAGTAATATGACTTATCGATGTACCTGCGCAGAAGACGAATTTTCAAAGCGCGGGAAATGCTATTGACCAATCGGCACGCTACACGCTTTTTCCTGTACCACTAGTGGTCGGTAGCTGCCGCCATGTTAGCGCGCGCCGCTTGACAGCCGCCATACTTGCGAGTGAGACGGAACTAACAGCTGCAGTGTATTATGAACCTTATAGTAGTGATCTAAGGTTGATTGTAAGTTTTAAGTATTCTCGTTAATCTTCGGGGCCATACTTTCTTTTCTGTGCGAACGAAGATTTACGACGCGCCTTATTAGTTGAGTACTACTGTAGCCGCGAAATTCAAATTTTCTTACAATTTTTGCAATTAACAGCTCAGTGTCTGGGTGTATGTTGATTAAAGTATGTAACAAATATGAATTTCAAGAATTATAATCATTAGAATCCTTAAGTTAGAATTGGCCTCAAATGTTAAGATTTCATGAAAGAGTCATTCAATATGAACTTAGCGAGTTGTATTGATGATTTCAATTATTTATATACATATATAATAAAATTGAATAATAGGTATTCAATTCCTTGGTAACTTGAGAAGGACTTTACCGATTTCATTCATTTTGTAAAAAGGTTAAAAATGAAAAAATTCTGAAAACTTAACGACAATTTTAACTTTGCGCATTTACATTAGAATATTCATAGCTAAAACAGGACAACGTCTGTCAGATCAGCTAGTAATTCTATAAATACAGACTGGTTAGAGTCGCGAATCATATTTTAATCAACATACAACCTGACACTGACCTGCAAATTGCAAAAAACGTAAGAAAATTTGAATTTCGCGGACTACCCTCGCGGTTTCGCCTTAACTGACTTAATTCTCATGACACATTACAACGGTCAGTTTTAAAATTGAAACAACCCAGACTAATATTTTTTTTAATCCACCACAGTAATTAAACAAATAATCATACGCGCCTCATCTCACATCTTGATATAATTCTAAGACCACAACACCAACATAACCTCATTTTACCCGAATTACGAAAAGAGAACACGAAAATTGATTTGTAACCTGTCATTACTAAGACAGACAGACAGACAGGTAAGAATATTGTACCCATCAATCAAGTGAATCAAAATTCTAAGTGAAACAATAAGAGAAAAACATTATGTAGTAAAGTTACGCAAGACCAGGGATGGCAAACCAGAGGCAAGACAGAAAATTGTAGACGTCAACACTAGGCCGTCCACAATTTTCTGTTACTTAAACCAAATAAAAAAAAAAGTGCTTTGCAAGAAAAATCATTATGACTATAGAAGTAATTTAAATCAAATAATAACTTTATTTTAGGGTCAAAATCAATCTGCCTTTTCGCAACTATGTTGGGGTCGGCTTCCAGTCTCACCGGATGCAGCTGAATACCAGTATTTTACATGGAGCGACTGCTCATCTGACCTCCACAACCCAGTTACGGGGTAATACGATAACCCTGGGTAAGACTGGTTGCCAGACTTTCAGGCTTCTGACAACCCGTAACGACTGTCAAAGATCCACGAATGACAGCCGGACCAACGGCTTAACGTGCTTTCTGAGGCACGGAGGAGTCTCGGTAACCAACCGTGGTAATGATGGATCGACCGGTTTTTTTTTTTTTTTTTTGAGGTTGGGAAATCATCAAATAACTTCTCCCGCTCTGAGTGGAGCGGAAGGGCGTGTCAGACTTTTACTGACTAAAACCCACCCGTGTTCCTTCAGTTGCCTATGCCAGAGCCGCGGTATCTTCTTCAAACAACCCGCGACCCCAGCGGCGTCGGCCCTATTGGACCCCATCACTTGCTGACATCTCTTTGAGGTGCGCGTGGAACACAACGCGCCGTCGATTCGGGCCTGCCGGTCGATTCTGTAAAAATCTCACCGTGAAAACTTAGGTGAAGTGAGTTTGTTTTTGCTAGAAATTGACACTATTGACAGCTCACTCCATGCTCACTTCACCTAAGTTTTCACGGTGAGATGGTTACAGAATCGCACTGCTGGTCCTTACCGGACGGCGAGCTACCCGCTACTCACCGTCCGCAGGCCCGCGCCTACGGTGGCCGGAAATCGCCCCGCGAATGATGGATCGACCCGTGCGGTGTTATTACTTAGCCACGAGCTCCTCTATATAATAACTTTTTTTAATTTTTTTATTTTAAAACCGTTTAGCTACGATTGCAAAGCGTTAATTTGGTGCTGTTTTATTTATTATTGACGTTGTTGAGATAATGTCCGTGCCTCGGAAAGCACGTTAAGCCCGAAAGTCGGACAACCAGTCTTACAAGGGGGTATCGTGTTACCCAGTAACCGGGTTGTGCAGGCAGTCGCTCTATGATCGATCGAGTGATGATGTTGTTGACATAATGTCATAGACAAAATATTTTTTGACACGTGAATGCCCGAAGGTTTTCGATCCCTGATGTAAGAGGTAAGATATGACCTATTGTGATTGTATAGACGCTTCACTATCACTTTTCGCACAGTTTTAATATTGTTACAGATTTATTAGTGTGTGGTAAGATTGACGATTGACTGCGTGTTTTAATTGACTTGAACAAGATAATGATCTAATCTCGTCACTGCTTTTGTATGGAATATCGCAAGATTTCCTTTATTTAATCTATACAAGTATGTAATTAAATGTTTTAGATTTCGTGCTGATCTTACAGATTTATTACATTTTTCTAGATGCTTTGAGATTGTTCTTTAGTATGTCTATGAATAGAATTAACTTCTCTTTAGTAAGTTCACCATATTAATCACACTAAAATTATAAAGGCGAAAGTTTGTGAATGTGTGCGTTTTTATGTTTGTGACTTTTTCACGCTTAAACGGCTGGACCGATTTGGATGAAATTTGGTATGTAGATAGCTTATACCCTGGATTAATACATAAGCTACTTTTTATACTGGTCTACGCGGGTGAAACCGCGGGGCGCAGCTAGTTACAGATATAACTGTAGAAATTTTACATAAGGTGACGACCACAGTGGGCGGCGGTCGTTGTCATTCGTAGATTTTCTTTAATGTGTAATAGATGAAAGAGCCAACGAGGAAGGTTTGAGGCAGGCAATTGGAAAATTATATATCCAGCATTGATCTGATTTGCTTAGGATGATTTGCATTCATTCAGTTGCTTAAAATATAAAATTATTAGCTGCGACCCGCGCTTTCACAAGCGTAGACCAAAATAAAAAGTAGCCTATGTGTTAGTCCAGGGTATAAGCTATCTACATACCAAATTTCATCTAAATTGGTCCAGCCGCTTGAGCGTGAAGAAGTAACAAACCTACAAGCACACAGACACATAGACACATACACTCACAAACTTTCGACTTTATAATATTGAGTGTTGATTAGATTAGAGATAATTGCAGAAACGACGTAGGGTGGTAAGACATTTCTAGAGGCTTCTAAGGCCTTTAATACATAAGTAAGAAAGTAACTAAGTTCTACAATTAATTAGGCAATTAAATTGTGTACATAAAGAAACCGTAGGCGCCATCATAAATTCCAACATCCGCTCTAAGTCCATCACAAAAAAAAGCATCATGAATAAACACTAAAACAAATTGACTTTTAATTAATTTTATTTACATCGGAACGTGCTAAAATAAGCATTAATGACTCATTGAGAGTTTGTGGAAATTGACGCAACCATTGTATTTTATTGGTTATTTCTACAGAATCACCTGTGCGGCCCACTGTGTGGTCACAGAATAAATAAGTACAGAAGATCAAAAATCAAATAAAAAAAAATCAAATATCAAATTGTTCCAAACTATTGTATGCCTAACATGGTGGAGCAGTGCAAATGCACACCTAAATAACCAATAACAACTCTGTAACCACTGTCTCACAATAAAGATCAGCTCTATTCAACGAGTGAAAACGGGCGCACGCACACGCACGCATACGCACGGCGATCTCAGTCTATATTGTGTTCGCTATTTAGTGTCCAAACATTTAAACAAAATATGCGTTTTTGGAAAAACCTCTTTATTAACCTCACATACATTTTAGCTTGCGCTAAAACTTCAAACATTTATTGTCATTCTGAAATCAACGTAATTTACGCAGACGTAAAGTTGATTTCCGTTTAATTGGCAATAACATCAAATAGAAACAAAAACTTACATCAGCATATCCAACTGCTGGGACACAGGCCTACTCTCGTTGAGAAGGAGTGGGCCGTAATCCACCACACGGGCCCAGTGCGGGTTGGTAGATGTCACATGTCTTCGAATTTTGGTTCTAGGACATGCCGGTTTTCTCACGATGTTTTCTTTCACCGTTTTGAGAGCAGCGGTGATAAAATAATTTACACAAAGTAAAACGCTTGTCTGTGTTCAAACCTATGACCTAAGTCTACTCATAAGTCGCGGCCACTACGGCTGGGCCACCATTGACATAGACTTGAACAGACTTTAATGCCAGTCGCGACTTTACAAGTGCGCTGTAAATGAAGCGTGTCTTACGTTGTGTGTTACGTTGTTAGGCGCTGACCTTCTGTACCGTACTACTCTGTGGTGCAGTGTTCCGCCGTACATCACGAACGTTTACTGTTTCCAGTAATATATCGTCAGAGTGTCAAAACATACGTGAGGAACGACGGTAGGACGTAACTGCAGAGAGGAATGCGTAGGGGAGTTTTACGAGTTTATATTTTTATCCTTTGGCTCTATTTCATTGCAGTATATCACTGGGTAGACATGGGATCTTGACCAAATTTCCTGAAGAACAAAAAAAAATGCCGAAATGGACGAGATTGGTATCAGAGTACGTTCATGATTTTGTAACTTCACCTACATCACGAATGCATTGAAAAATTTTATTGAATTTTGTGTACAGTGGGCTGCATCAATTGGGTACCCCAGTTGTATTAAAATTTGTGTACAGTGGGCTGCATCAATTGGGTACCCCAGTTGTATTAAAATTTGTGTACAGTGGGCTGCATCAATTGGGTACCCCAGTTGTATTAAAATTTGTGTACAGTGGGCTGCATCAATTGGGTACCCCAGTCGTATTAAAATTTGTGTACATAGGTACAATTCCGCCCATTTGCATGTGTGATCGCCCGTATTTTTTTGAATATTAATGAAATACCATCGTAAATTAACTTTAAAATGAGGGAAGTTTATGTATCTTTAATAATTTTAATATTTTTCATGTTATGAATTTTTTCAATATTTTGAGTAGCATTTGTGACCTTGCCCTAAATTTTTTGCCGTAATTCCGATGTTATTGGCTCGATTTGGATTCGGTTTGTTATTTAAAAAGCATAAGCTTTTTAAAAAAAATTATATACTTGCATGCAATAATCCCCTTGCAACTTTACCTATTGCCTTGGTGCAAGTCGTATGCGATTTTATTTAACGGCAATACTTGCATTCAATTATTGTACGCCATTTTATGAAATTGAACGCGTGTAAACACTTGCATGCCATTCTTGAATCATGGCCATAAAATTGAACGTGCTTTATGGCATGCGGTTTATTGCTCTTGGACGTTCCAGAAACTTGTACCGTGTACACGGAGCTTTAGGGATCAAAATACGTTTCGTCTCGTTCTTAAAAACTTTACTTTACTTTTTTATATCATCTGCTAAATGCTCTCTCACTTCATTTCACTTTAGATGATGAGATACCGAGTACTTAGCTTATTCAATTACAGAATACTTAACGATAAAGTGCAGTGAACTAGTAGAATTAGCTTGAGATCCGTAAATCTATGGTGTATACTTGTAAAATGTGAGTAAGTAGGTGTTTTGTTAATTCGTACTTCAAGATTTTTAGGTATACAGGGCTAAATTGAATAGATGCGACAAAATTTAAGGGGGTGTTCTACGCATCAATTTGAACAACTTTTACTATGGGACCAAACCTGAAATCGCGAAAAAAAAATCAGCTGTTCAGTACATTTTGACGAATTATCCGAACATTCAATGTACTGAACAGCTGATTTTTTTTCGCGATTTCAGGTTTGGTCCCTTAGTAAAAGTTGTTCATATTGATGCGTAGAACACCCCCTTAAATTTTGTCGCATCTATTCAATTTCACCCTGTATATAGCAGGCAATCGCAACGCGACAGCGCGACGCGGCTCTAATAGAATAATTCAGGGCTTGTTAACGTTACCAAATAACAAAATAATAACCGTTACGTAACGTTAATTACAATGTAATACCTTACTAACGTTACAAAAATGTAATGTTACTTGATAACATTATAACGTTAATTTACATTAACGAAAATACGATAAATAACGTTAATTTACCGTTAATTTAGCTACGTCGTCGTCGCCTACGTACGGAAGTACGTAGGTTTATATTTTTGTGCGCTCGGCTCGCGGTCGCTTAGCATTGGATCACAATATTGCCTCTCCGCCTCGCACCGTTATTAAACAATTAACGTTAATAAAGACTAACGATAAAAATAGCATAAAACAACGTTAGTTATATGTCAAACAGAGGTAACGTTATGATTTTTTACCGATATTTAAGCCCTGAAATAGATCCTATACAAACTTCAAGAAAATATTGTTCTACCAGAATTGCGTCGTACCGTCGCGTTGCGCCTGTCTGCGAGAGCCTTAAATGAGAAAAGTTTATATTGCTTAATATTTCAGAGATCCTGATAAACTATTGTAAAGTACCTAGGTACTCTAAACCAAAAAATTTAATAAGAGAGTCACACAAAATTAAATAAAAAAACTAAAAATATTAGGTCTTTACCTATGAAATTGCCGTTCTGCAGTACTGGGCATTTCAAATCAAAATAATTTTTGTTTGGCTAAGAATTCTAATTTCAAATTAATTTTATTTTAAAAACATGGATTTTTTTTTCCAAAAGTAGTCATTTGTTTATTGATTAGTGTTACATTTTCATCGCATTTCAATCTTTTTCGTCATCATGGATACGTTAAAAATTCGAGTAATTATGGAATATGAGTACCGTCGTGGCAGCAACGCGGCACAAGCGGCACGCAACATCAACGACGTTTACGGAGCTAACACTAAAAACCAACGCACCACCTGTTATTGGTTTGCTCGCTTCCGTTCTGGAAATTTTGACCTGAAAAATTAACCTGGCGGTCGTCCGAAGACTTTGGTCGACAATTACGAATTAAAGGCGATTGTGGAAGCTGATGATACACAATCTACGGCTGAATTAGCAGCAGCAACAATATTGGTCCATTTGCGTCAAATTGGCAAGGTAAAAAAGCTTGACAAATGGGTGCCCCACGAACTCAACGATCGCCAGTGCGAAGTACGCGTCGAGACGTGCCTTGCACTGCTCAACAGACACACAAATGAAGGAATTTTGAACCGCATTGTTACCTGCGATGAAAAATGGATTCTGTTTGATAACCGCAAGCGCTCAGCAAGTTAGTTGGATCCTGGTTCAGCACCTAAACAATGCCCTAAACGAAAACTTACCCCTAAAAAAGTGATGGTCACTGTTTGGTGGTCTAGCGCCGGTGTGATTCATCACAGCTTCTTACCAAACGGGGTGAGCATTACTGCAGATGTGTACTGTGAAGAACTGAACACAATGATGGAGAAGCTGGCACATCTCCAACCAGCATTGGTCAATCGCTCGTCTCCGCTGCTCCTGCACGACAACGCGCGACCTCATACTGCACAGCAGACTGTCTCCAAGTTGCAAGAATTGGGGTTGGAAGCTCTCCGTCATCCACCCTACTCACCAGACCTTGCGCCTACAGACTACTACTTTTTCCAGAATTTGGATAACTTCTTGGCGGGAAAAAAATTCAATACCCGAGAGGCAGTACAAAATGCCTTTGAAGAATTTGTTGCCTCCCGACCAGCTGATTTCTTTAAGAAGGGCATCAATAAACTGCCACTGTGTTGGCAAAGATGCATTGATTGCATGGGTGATTACTTCGATTAATACAAATAAAAAATACATGAAAAAAATTCGTTTAATTTTTTTCATACAAAACGGCAATTTCATAGGTAAAGACCTATTATAACAACAAAATCTAAATTCTCTTCCCCTTTAACATTCTCCCGAAGCGCACACAGTTACGTATTACGGCCGATGCGCAAGCGCAGTTTACTTTGGTGTCATCGTAAAGTAGAGGTTATAAAAGGCAGATCTGTTTACATTACGTTGTCGTGTTTGAGTGAAATTAAATTTTAGGTATTTCCGATGGCCTGCACCGATCTAAAACTGTAAAGCGGTTTAGGTATAATAAATTATTTAGTGCTGAAAATATAATGGTTTACAATAGAATAGACAAAAACTCTAGATGCATCAGTTTGGTCTTCAGCAAGTATTATTGTCTTCTAGCTGTGCCCCTCGACTTCGTTCGCGTGGAAGTGGTAACGATACAGAATATAAATAAAATAAATAAAAATAACAGCCACATTCGTGCCCCGAGCCCCCGACCCTCAGCGTTGCATCGCTTGCCCGCGGGTAATTCTTCGAGCGTTTCAACCGCCGTCATTACCCTCCCCCAAAAGTTGATGAAAGATAATATATTTATTTAAATATTTCAGCAATTCCCAGAATCTGCTAAAGAACCAGAATCTAAGAATTCCTGAAATATTTAATTAAATATATTCTTTTTCATGAACTTTTGGGGGAGGGTAATGACGGTTCGCTTAGCGTTCTTTCGGACTTTTTTTCTTTTGCTCGGCTCCTAAGGGTCAAAGCGTGATGTTAAATAGCCTATAACCATTCTCGAGAATTGGTCTACCAAATGCAAAAATAATATTTCAAATCCGACTTTTTGTCCACAATTTCATGTGCTTTTTTTTCGCGGAGCCTTAATTATTTTTCAAAACAAAAGTAGCCTAAGTTACTCCTTATAACTTCAGATACCTGCCAGTGAAAGTTTCGTCAAAATCGGTCTAGCCATTTCGGAGATTAGTCGGAACAAACATACAGACAGACATAAAAAATTTAAAAACTTTTCTTTTTTTTTGCTATGAATACCGTACATACTTTCTTGCATTTAGTAAAAAGCTGTTATTTTGATATTACGAACAGACACTTCAATTTTATTTATTAGTATAGATTTCATTAACAAATCCAAAAGGAATACTAAGTCTTTCACATTTCAATATACTCGTACTTTCCAGGTACCTCCAATGACATAATATGAGAAGGCAACCAGCCATCTAATGTAAAACTGTATTCTATCAACTGCCAATCTGACTTGCCTTTTCCCAACTATGTTGGGGTCGGCTTCCAGTCTAACCGGATGCAGCTGAATACCAGTATTTTACATGGAGCGACTGTCTATCTGACCTCCACAACTCCACTGTATTCTATCAACTGCTAAAAGAAAACCACGCTTCCATTAATTTAGTAATTAATATTTATTTCAGCTATAATAGGCTATTTGACAGTTTTTAGGAAACCGATTAAAAATGTTCCTTGTGATCTATTTTCCTTAAAGCATGAATATTTCATCAAAATATTAAAACAATAAAAAAAAAAAAAAAAAAAAAAAATTAATAAATAATAATAATTTTTTTTTTTTTTTTTTAAATTTTCCATTTATAAAATTCAATATAATTTTCGTAGTCAAAACGGGACACACAGTAATGGCGACTCGAGTGGAGAAGTCGTCATCTTTAAAGGTTGACCAACATTCAAACCACCGCGGTGGTTTGAAAGTTGATACAAACCAACTGTTTATAGTCCGGGCGTTTGCGTTGCAAATACAAAAGTCTTAGTAAGCCGGCTCATGTTGACATGGTTAATTGATCTTGTATGACTGATAAGTGAACCGACCGTCAGCTGCTCAAGTAGCGGTGGGTTTGGGTGTAGGAGGATGCGAAAGTTGTAAAAAAAAAAAAAAAAAAAAGTCATAGTACGCCGGCTGAAACCTTTTTACATAAATAGTTCACATCATACTGAGCTGAAAAAAAATCGTCAGCTGCACTGTGGAAGGGGGAATATACGTCAGCTGCTCACATGAACTTGTAAAAAAACACGTAAATACAAAAGTCATAGTAAGCCGGCTGATGTTGACATGGATAGTTGATCTTGTATGACTAATAAGTAAACCGACCGTCAGCTGCTCAAGTAGCGGTGGGTTTGGGTGTAAGAGGATGCGAAAGTTGTAAAAAAAAAAAAAAAAAGTCATAGTACGCCGGCTGAAACCTTTTTACATAAATAGTTGACATCATACTGAGCTGAAAAAAAATAGTCAGCTGCACTGTGGAAGGGGGAATATGCGTCAGCTGCTCACATGAACTTGTAAAAAAACACGTAAATACAAAAGTCATAGTAAGCCGGCTGATGTTGACATGGATAGTTGATCTTGTATGACTAATAAGTAAACCGACCGTCAGCTGCTCAATTAGCGGTGGGTTGGGGTGTGAGAGGTTGCGAAAGTTGTAAAAAAAAAAAAAAGTCATAGTAAGCCGGCTGATGTTGACATGGATAGTTGATCTTGTATGACTTATAAGTAAACCGGCCGTCAGCTGCTCAAGTAGCGGTGGGTTTGGGAGTGGGAGGTTGCGAAAGTTGTAAAAAAAAAAAAAAAAAAAGTCATAGTACGCCGGCTGAAACCTTTTTACATAAATAGTTGACATCATACTGAGCTGAAAAAAAATAGTCAGCTGCACTGTGGAAGGGGGAATATGCGTCAGCTGCTCACATGAACTTGTAAAAAAACACGTAAATACAAAAGTCATAGTAAGCCGGCTGATGTTGACATGGATAGTTGATCTTGTATGACTAATAAGTAAACCGACCGTCAGCTGCTCAAGTAGCGGTGGGTTTGGGAGTGGGAGGTTGCGAAAGTTGTAAAAAAAAAAAGTAATAGTACGCCGGCTGAAACCTTTTTACATAAATAGTTGACATCATACTGAACTGAAAAAAAATCGTCAGCTGCACTGTGGAGGGGGGAATATGCATCAGCTGCTCGCATGAACTTGTAAAAAAACACGTAAAATAAAGTTATGGTACGCCAGATGAAATGTAACTAGGTGATTGTTTAAATAATTATGAGTATGAAAAATCATATCGACGCGCGGGGCAATCTTCCCCCCGTGTAAATCCGAGCTACGCCAGCATTTACTGCGCACGTCGTACATAGCGCACCTTTGGAGCCATGCTGACCTTGAAGACCCTTCTCAATTGTCGCCCACTGACTGGGGAAGGGAAGAAAAAGAAGAGAAATATTTCTTCAAATGGTTCGAAGCGGATCAAGTACCCCCATCAGTCACGAGAATAACGGATGATAGCAGCGAAAATATTGCCAGTATAGATTTTTTGTCAGTGACACTTTCTTTAACCCCTCAAGTGTCGAATGCACCCCATGTGTGCATAAGAAAAACCCTTTTTTTGTTCAGTACATAAGCTTATATCACATATACAGGGTGTAAGGGACAGCCCTCCGCAAACTAACAGGGTGCATTCAGCTCCTCATTTTGAATCATATTCCACTGGAAATTTTCTCAGGAAAATTTTCATTTTTTCAAAAAATTGTTCAGTTACATTTTCATTATTTCAATGTAAAATTGCATTGTGTGTTCGCAGCACTCCATTGATGTAAAAAAAACTGCAAAAAAAAAACAGCAAAAAAAAAAAACCAGCAATGGATGTTGAAATACTCTAACCAACGACGCGTGAAATCAACTGTTCACTTTCTGTCTAGCTACAGAGTTTATCCAACTCACCGCATACCTATTACCTACCCCTCCCAACCAGTAATAGACGCTCCGATTTGTGCATAAAAACACAAACAAATCAGGTTTATTGGATTCCCTTAACGTTCCTGAAAAAATTTCAAGTACCGGTCATCTTAGTATGACATACTGAATTCACCCTATCAGTTTGCGGAGGGCTGTCCCTTACACCCTGTATATAAATGTAAAAAAATATCATCCGATGGAAAACCAATCAAATCATTAGTTGTGAACTTATGAAGTTCGCAGCTAACCTCCCCTACCCCCCCCCCCCCCCCAAACCCCGCGTGTCAATTGCACCCCAAGTGTGCAAAAGGACAAAACTTTACATAATAGGTATATAAGCTTAGATCACGTATATATAAACGTAAAAAAACATCATCCGATGGAAAACATATCATTATCAGTAGTTGTGAACCTATGGGGTTCGCAACTAACCCCCAACTCTCCCAGTCGCTGGGGTTTTGGGTCTAAAATCAGCCAAACTCAGACACTTGAGGGGTTAAGCTAGTATATTTCTGGTAGCCTAATTTTAATGATTAAAATGTTCATTACAAGATGATGATGAAGAGGATCGAGCTCAAGAAGTTGAACAAGATGAAGAGAACGTTTTAACAGAGGAGAGTTCTGATGATGATTTATCAGAGAACGATTATGATTGCGATACCAGTCATAAAGAATAATTTCTGCAGTCATTAATTTTTATATTTCTATTCCTATTTCTATTTTTTTACATTAAATGATTATATTTCCTTTTTACAGTCAATATTATTTTATATCATGCATTTCGTTTAAATATCCTAATCCTAACTAATATTAATATTATTGTTTGTTTGTTACACTTTCACGCTAAAACGGCAGAACGGATTTGGATGAAATTTGGTACACGGATAGACCATGACCTGGAATAGGAGATAGAGTCTGTGCGGAAAGAGAAGCGGCGTGGCGTAAAATGGAACTAACATTATGTATGACTACTAAAAATTTCATCAAAACAATTACTAACACAGAATCTAAAAACATTATAATATTCTAACACAGCCTCATAATAATCTAGACGTTATATAATGTCGCACTATAATGTCGTAACAGTGTTGACAACATCACAAATACGGTAATTAAGCACAGCTGCGCCACCAAATCTTAAGCCGCTTCTCTTTCCGCACTGACTCTAGGACACTTTTTATCCCGGTAGTATGTTCCCGTGGGATAATTTCCGAAATACACGCGGGCGAAGCCGCTGGCGAAAGCTAGTATAAAATAAAACAAGAAAAAAAAACAAAATGTTTTCTTACGATATAGTTTTACACATGTCCCGACATTAGCATTTAATTACCACTGTGCCGGTTGAAATTTGACAATATGATAGTTTAATAGTTACGTTTACAAAAACTATCAGTCAGCTGGGTGCGAACAGGGGAACTCTGTCAGCTGGACCCTGAAAGGTACTGTGCATTGCTCGAATAATCTGTATCTTTATTGCGCCAGCTGACGGTCTTTCCACCGCTACGCACGCAGCTGATTGTTGTTTTCGTACTTTAAATTATTTAAACAATCGCCTAGTTAAATTTCATCCGGCGTACTTTATTTTACGTGTTTTTTTACAAGTTCATGTGAGCAGCTGACGCATATGCCCCCCTCCACAGTGCAGCTGACGATTTTTTTTCAGTTCAGTATGATGTCAACTATTTATGTAAAAAGGTTTCAGCCGGCGTACTATTACTTTTTTTATTTTTTTTATTTACAACTTTCGCAACCTCCCACTCCCAAACCCACCGCTACTTGAGCAGCTGACGGTCGGTTTACTTATTAGTCGTACAAGATCAACTATCCATGTCAATATCAGCCGGCTTACTAAGACTTTTTTTTATTTATTTTTTTACAACTTTCGCAACCTCCCACTCCCAAACCCACCGCTACTTGAGCAGCTGACGGTCGATTTACTTATTAGTCATACAAGATCAACTATCCATGTCAACATCAGCCTGCTTACTATGACTTTTTTATTTACGTGTTTTTTTACAAGTTCATGTGAGCAGCTGACGCATATTCCCCCTTCCACAGTGCAGCTGACTATTTTTTTTCAGTTCAGTATGATGTCAACTATTTATGTAAAAAGGTTTCAGCCGGCGTACTATGACTTTTTTTTTTTTTTTTTACAACTTTCGCAACCTCCCTCTCCCAAACCCACCGCTACTTGAGCAGCTGACGGTCGATTTACTTATTAGTCATACAAGATCAACTATCCATGTCAACATCAGCCGGCTTACTATGACTTTTTATTTACGTGTTTTTTACAAGTTCATGTGAGCAGCTGACGCATATTCCCCCTTCCACAGTGCAGCTGACTATTTTTTTTCAGCTCAGTATGATGTCAACTATTTATGTAAAAAGGTTTCAGCCGGCGTACTATGACTTTTTTTTTTTTTTTTTTTACAACTTTCGCAACCTCCCACACCCAAACCCACCGCGGGTGCGTCAGCTGACGCTTGGTTTACTTATTAGTGATTCGAGAACTACTGAAAAAATAGGCAATCGATCGGCGTAAAATGAGTACCTGAAATGCAACGGTACCTCCCGGACTATTACGTTGGTTTGTGTCAACTTTCCTAATAATTTTCCTTCGAAAGAACTGATTATAACTAAACAGCCGTTTTAAAAGTCGGTGAATTCCGCTGTTAGTCATCAAATCTATGACATCTGTGACAGATTGTCTGCTGTCAAAGACGTAAAAACAATGAGTTTTTCCACCCTCGGCTTTTGTATTTCCCCTATATGATGTTCGATATCGATTCAAATAATCGGTTATTTATTTGTAAGTTTTTTTTTATACGTACTATATCGATTATTATTGTCGATTCATATCGATTAATTGCGATTTCAAAATAAAGAAGTGATGACAGGAATCTAAATATTTAAAACGCAGTCATACATTCCAATCGTATTTTTCTGACTAATAATAAACATGCGATTGCTATTTACTTTTTCTAAAAAATCGCCTAAAAGGAGAAAATATCCTGAGGTCCACCCTGAATCAATGTTATTTTCTCAAAGTGACATGACTGAAGATGTGACGTGTCGCATTCTGATTCGCGTTCAATGTCACGTGATTAATTGCAATATTCTTAAGTAAGTAATAATTTCTCCAAAATATAAATTTATCTAAAATCACTTACAAAAGTAAGTTGAATTTTGATACATTTAGCTCACAACCATTCTACATAATAAAATTCATAAGGTATTTAGTCCATTTCATGTACCTACCTATCGACAAACTTGGTATTGGATTTTCTATAGGCAAGGTAACCATTTTCTTTCAAGTAAGTAATCTATCGGTCTGTTTGACATTCTACTAGACTTTTTTTTGTCATAAATACGAAAAATTAACTAAAATTTAAGGTGAATTACATTTCAGACGTCTCCTAACTTCGCATCACCTCCAAGACTGCACTACAATCAAGGACAAAAGCATCAATAACAGGTACAGTCACCGACATAACCTCAGAAGCAACAAATAACTCAGCGCCGAGATTTGTTGTCGCAATCCATTGTCGCCGCGACACGCCAGTAATGAAAGCCGCTTATCTACGCGACTGTACCTCAGCTCTGTCGGTTATCTACGTCACTGTACCCTCAAGGAGGCTAATCGGACCGTTGAATTAAACTTAAAATTTGCATTTTTATTAATATATTTTTTTTGGGACTCAAATGGCGGGAAAACAAAATGGCAGCGATGACAGTAGTAAAGATTAGTCTTCTATTACTCTCTGTTGTGTTTTATTTTGCAGTGGATATACCTATTTCTTACTGTTTCGAAAAGGAGCAGGTTTCAAGTTTATTTGTCTTATAAATATCTGCTAACATTATTAAAGGCACACTGGTATGGGCAGCAACAGAAGTAGATTAACACTATTAATTTGACACGTGAAATTAATAGACCCTAAATTATTAGTACACTACTTGTCAGCATTATATGTAATAGCTATGAGTTTTTATCATCGGAATTTAACAACTGTCCATATTTTTAAATCGCTTGTACTTACAAAAATTGTTTTAAAGGAAACTGAAGTGTTAATCGACTTTTGTTGCTGACTGTACACGTTATAACATGCATAGAAAAAATTAAGTAAGTAGATAATTTGATTTCAGTTAAAAAATTCTTTAGAAAACTTTGGATCAAAAGTCTCAAAGCTGAAAAATAAATGTAGTCTAAATAAATAAAATGAGAGTAATTTAAAACAAAAAAATAGTCTCACATCACTCGCAGCATTTTCATCAAAATTAATGCCCAATCATTCAATAGACTCGCACCGTACTATAAAGTACAAAAGTAACAACAGTGCGAATAAATTGGCGTACAGTCGAGCACAACTCGTAAATACCGCACAGGTGTGAGTTGTTGTGTGTTTACGCAAT
Source organism: Cosmia trapezina (assembly GCA_905163495.3). Classification (NCBI taxonomy): domain Eukaryota; kingdom Metazoa; phylum Arthropoda; class Insecta; order Lepidoptera; family Noctuidae; genus Cosmia; species Cosmia trapezina. The sequence continues at coordinate 27,371,781 of LR991028.1, read as the reverse complement.
CGTATTGTTACAGTTACGCGTGTCGCTCGTATTTCGTACGCGGAAGGAGGTAGGTACGTACAGGGTACGTGTGACTTGGATCGGAAAGGTTTTTTGAGGACGGTAAAAATATTTTTGGAGGAAACTTACTTTATGATGATGATGCAAGATTTGTGATGCATGTGTAGATTTTATAAGATTTTTCTCGTTTTTTAGGGTTCCGTACCAAAATGGTAAAAAAGGAACCCTTATGGTGTGACTCAGTCTGTCTGTCTGTCTGTCACAGCTGGATATCTCAAGAACTACTAATGCTATCAACTTGAAATTTAAAACAGTTTTAGATGAGGTTTACCCAACTATTTTACAAATAAGAAAAAAGTAAAAAATATTTATATTTTTTTTGTAACAGGGACTGAAAGGGGGTCTTAAAAATTCAAAGTGGGGCTACTAGGGCATGTGGGGTATCATTAGAAAGAGCGCTGTTTGTACAGACGCCAGCACATCAAGCTACTACAATCTGTCAAATTTCTTCAATAGATTTTCATCTTTATCGCTGAAGCATTAGGTTCAAGGTTGCTTGGGAAAATTTGACAGTTTCGGGTGGCTTGACCTGCTGGCGTCTGTACATTCTTAAACATTTTTTATTTTTTTTTAAGCTCCATAGTTTTCGTGTTTTGATGAAAAATGTAAAAAAAATACCATAAACCCCCCCCCCGCATCTCCAAAGTTTGCAAAGATAAAAATCTGAAATTATTCTTTGTGATAGAAGTTTATGTAAATATTACAGGAAAAATAAAACGATGTCTCTAAATAGCACACTTTTCACACACACGCACACTTTCAGAAATCGGAACGGAACCCTCGGTGCGCGAGTCCGACTCGCTTTTGACCGGTTTTTTTGTTATGGTATTTAATTGACGTTTTCCGCCAGTGCGACTGTAGTAGGGGTCTTAAAAAGAGCGACGTTAAAATTATATTGAATTGAATAAATTTAAAATCACATTTTTGCTAAATATGTCAAACTATTTATTAATTCTCGTTTCTAAAAGTAATTACGTGTCCAAATACTTTGAAAGGAAATTAAACTACCCAGTAGACAGATACTCAATAAAAATAACACTAATTCCACTCCCACAAATCAAACACACTCATCAGCAAAAAATTAAAACATCATAAAAATATTAATTACAAAAACTCACACACGTAAAAAAAATTACTAACATAATTAATTACCATCAAAAACAACATCAAAGCTTGAAATAGCTGAAAGGGACGTCAAGCCGGACTGACATGGACACACGGACTCGGACAGGGAACATTGAAAAGGAAATTAGCCTCAGTGTGGCGGCCATTCGCATTTTTTCCATTTATGTCAACATGACAAGAGCACAGTGCTTCACGCCGACAAAGGATGGGACAGAACCATCAATGCTGATGGCGACACAGACTATACAGGAAAATGTTAATTTTATAAATGTTTTTATTGTATTCCTGATTATAATAGTCAAGGATTTATTTATATTTGTCGGGCTTGGTTTTTTAATGTGGATTTTTAAGATATCTTTACATAACGAGACTCCTCCGTGCCTCGGAAAGCACGTTAAGCCGTTGGTCCCGGCTGTCATTCGTGGGTCTTTGACAGTCGTTACGGGTCGTCAGAAGCCCGAAAGTCTGACAACCAATCTCACCAAGGGGTATCGTATTACCCTTAACTGCGTGGTGGAGATCAGATAGGCAGTCACTCCATGTAAAAAACTGGTATTCAGCTGCATCCGGTTAAACTGGAAGCCGACCCCAACATAGTTGGGAAAAGGCTATGCAAGTCTTTACAATTCTGATTAATTCAACAATGTTCTTTGAATTTCAGGCCTGCAAGCGGATTGGATTCATCATCTGTGTTGGAATGGTCCTCATAGACAGACTTGCAAGACCAAAATAGAACGATCATAATTTGTCTATTACAATCTAAAAAAATTGCAGGAAAATTTGACAAAACTTAGTTTTTCTTGAAAATTCGTTCTGATTCTGAAAGATTACCTACTTTAATGCTTTCTTCGGTTTTTTTCACAGGCATTAAACAGTCAAGTACATAACAGCTTTTCCCCATGAATTACAGCGAACACAATCACGCAATTCGTATTTTCGCAAGTCTAGATAAACGAACGACACCCCCACCCTCCGAAAAAAGAGAAAAGTCGGAAGACACAGGATAACAGTAACACATTTTCGTCGCGGAGGCTAACGATTCCGAAGTGTACTGTCCCATAAATCTGGGGCAGCCTGATTGATACATGGCGGTGGGTTGACGCCCATCGAGTAATTTAGTGCCGCCGCTACGCCCACCATCCAGATAGCGGGACTTTTGTTTTGCATTAATTCTCTTTCGCTGTTCTTTCCATCGATGCTAAAGAAAAGAATTTACTTTTTAAAAGGAATTCTACGTTGTGATAAATGTTGAGATAATTTTTTTTTCTCGGGATTTTTTTTTTTTGGCTAGAGGAATTTAGTGTCTTGTCCACTGTGCGATTTGTGTAGATTGTTTTTTGTTGATCAGCATTTTGTTCGAAATATTACTTAGTAGATTGGTATTAATTGATTTTGAACATTCATGGATTTTTTTGATATGATTGATAATGGTTGATAGGAGCTCGTGGCTAAGTAATTACAGCCGCACGGGTCGATCCATCGGGTTAAGCTACGCTTGCCGGGGTTGGTCAGTGGATGGGTGACCATCTTTACATACCGAGACTCCTCCGTGCCTCGGAAAGTACGTTAAGCCGTTGGTCCCGGCTGTCATTCGTGGACGTTTGGCAGTCGCTACGGGTTGTCAGAATCCCGAAAGTCTAACAACCAGTCTTCCCAGGGGTATCGTATTACCCAGTTACTGGGTTGTGGAGATCAGAGAGGCAGTCGCTCTATGTAAAATACTGGTATTCAGCTGCATCCGGTTAGACTGGAAGCCGACCCCAAGATAGTTGGGAAAAGGCTAGGCAGATTGGCAGTTGATAGAATACAGTTTTACATTAGATGGCTGGTTGCCTTCTCATATTATGTCATTAGAGGTACCTGGAAAGTACGAGTATATTGAAATGTGAAAGACCTTTTGGATCTGTTAATGAAATCTATACTAATAAATAAAATTGAAGTGTCTGTTCGTAATATCAAAATAACAGCTTTTTACTAAATGCATAAGAAAGTATTCATAGCAAAAAAAAAAACAGTTTTTAAATTTTTATGTCTGTCTGTCTGTTTGTTCCGACTAATCTCCGAAATGACTGGACCTATTTTGACGGGACCTTCACTGGCAGGTAGCTGAAGTTATAAGGAGTAACTTTTGTTTTGAAAAATAATTAGGGCTAATTAGGAAAAGGCTAGGCAGATTGATTGATAATGGTTGACAACAATTTTTACTAGGTGAAGCTTTGAATTCATTATTATAAGTAAATGACTAAAAAGGAGACAATTTGAATTATGATTTGCGTAATATTTTGGCCTCTCACATTACATATCCCAAGGTGAATAGCGAATGTCATAATTATTTGATATTGATACAATCATAGATGGCGTAATGACATTGGATCATCTGTTTATAAAATAATTATATTATTTTTTCTAAAATGTTGCAACAATATTAGTCCAGTAGAGATATAATATTTTTTCCATTTACCCTTCGAATTCCAAAGTTTTTTATTTTCGCGGAGTGGATAACTTTAGTGAATTCATTGCTATGTACAAAAATGCTAACAGTTTAGAGTTATGCTATAGGTATTTCCTATTATTTCGTATTATAATAATAATATAAAATTTAAATTTAAATACTACACTGTTTCTCTATCATACTACTGAAAATGCTAACAGATAGGTTCTGTGGATCAATGGAAATCTGAAAATGTCCCTTAACTCATTCAATAAAAAATTTAAATTTTTCAAATCATTTCCTATATACTTAAAGAGATTAGTTATACCTTACAACAAAAGTTCTAACAGCTAAGTAATATGGCTTCACAAGTAATTGTATTTTTACTTTACGATTAGCGAAATATTGAATTTAAGGTTGTAAATTTGCGCCTATATATTCGAGACAATAAGCTCTGCTACCATACAAAAGTTTTAACATATACGTGCTATGCCTTTTGTTTAAATTGCGAATAACTATTTTCCATAACAAGCCGCGTAAGTCAATCTGAGATACTCGTAGAAACAAATGACCGCACCAGTAGGACATATATTTACCTATTGCTAAACTAGGCACTCGTTCCGGACTCATTCCGTGTAATAAGTTCTTATACCTAATAGCAAAATCAACAACTTCTAATTGTGATTTTTGTACCAATTCCGTTGATGATGTTTATCACATATTAACCGAGTGTGTCCGCAACGAGGAATTTAGAAATAGCTTAGATTGTAGGATTAGAGAGATAGGTTACTGTAATAGTGTTCTAGCTGCGCCACTTTCTGATGCAGCTAGAGTACTTTACAAACTAGCTATCCTAAGAGTAAGTTAAATAGTTATTAGTATGATTTTGTTAAGCCAACCAGGGCGGCATAATCGCATGTGCGACAAAGCCCTTTCCATTTGAATAAAATAAAAAAATAAAAAAAATAAACTAGGCACTTTATAAGGTGTATCTATTCATACACGAAATCTTTTAAGGGGTTATTGCACTCATCATTATAAACAACTTTTAATATGGGACCAAACTTGAAACTGCGAAAAAAAAATGAAGTGCTCCCTACATTTTGACAATTTGTTAAAGATAAATGTACCTACCTACTGAACAGCAGATTTTTTTTGTTCGCGATTTCAGGTTTGGTCCCATAGTAAAAGTTGTTCATAATGATGAGTACAATGATCCCTTCAGAGATTTCGTGTGTAAATAGATACATCATATAACCTTATTATATTTGAAGGTACAATCAGCAACAAAAGTTGATTAACGCTTGCAGTTTTTTAATCTTAAGTAAACTAGGCGAAATATTTAATTCAAATCGGAACAGAAGTACTTAAAATTTTAGGAACATTAATTCTTAACTGTTAAACGAAAAAAAAGCAGTTTATCGAATCATTTTGAGTTAATTTAGATGATGTCAAAAAGTAACAGTGTTAACCGACTTCTGTTGCTGACTGTACAGTCAACATCAAAAGTCAATCGTCAGATTCAACATTTATTAAATTTTTCTACATTCTGTGCTTTGTATCATTTTCATACAAAGTGGCTGAATAAGTAGGTAAGTCCCGAGGACAAAGCTAAATGAGCATTTGGATACACCAGTCTTGGGCTGATAATGTTATCACGTCACGAGTAAATAACACTATTAACTATAAACAACACGAAGCGACGAAGCACAACCTCCCAACCATTCTAAAAAACAAAACAAAACAGGAACGCGTTAAAACAAAACACAACCATCAAGTCACAACACTACTTCATTCCTCATAGTTTTCTCATCTAAAGAGCAACAAAAGTGCCCCCCCCCCTCGTCTCCCCTTCACAAAACCGACTAATTCCAGTACCAGTGAGTTTCAGACGACAGACCTAGCTGGTATTAAGGCCTTTCTTAACAGCTAATCTTAGGACAAAAGCTTTAATACGGCCGGCCGCGGGGTGTGGGACGAGTGTTGCCTTTTGTTTATTTTAATTTTTATTTTACGCCTGCGCGGCGAACCGTGTCTGGTGGTACAAGGAGGATCTACAGGCTGTGTGAAAATTGTATTGGATCTGAAAATAGTTTTCGTCACTTTTCTAGGGATTAGGAAAGATGAAGTGGTTGTTCCTACAGTTTTTAGGGTTCCGTACCAAAATGGTAAAAAAGGAACCCTTATGGTCTCACTCAGTCTGTCTGTCTGTCTGTCTGTCACAGCTGAATATCTCAAGAACTACTAATGCTAACAACTTGAAATTTGGAACAGTTTTATATGACGTTTACCCAACTATTTTGCAAATAAGAAAGAAATAAAAATATTTACATTTTTTTTGTAACAGGTGCTGAAAGGGGGTCTTCAAAATTCAAAGTGGGGCTACTAGGGCATGTGGGGTTATTATATGAAAGAGCACTATTTGCACATTCTTAAACATTTTTTAATTTTTTTTAGGCCGCATAGTTTTCGATTTTTGATGAAAAATGTAAAAAAAATACCGTTCCCCCCCTTATCTCCGAAGTTTACAAAGGAAAAAATCTGAAATCATTCTATGTGATAGAAGTTTATGTAAAGATTACAGGAAAAATAAAACGATGTCTCTAAATAGCACACTTTTTCAGAAATCGGAACGGAACCCTCGGTGCGCGAGTCCGACTCGCTCTTGACCGGTTTTTTTTTTGTGGGGTTTCTTCATTGGGTTGCGCAGTAACCACTGTCAATAGACTTTACCTATGCGTAGCATGACCACCATAGAAACGGGTTTTGTCGTCGGAGGAAGTTAACAAAGACCATAATTACATAATTCAGAAATTACTATTTATTTATTTATTTGACATTTGGATTATTCGAATATTCGTGTTTGTGGTGTGAGGGTGTGTGTGTATATGTGTAAGGTGTGTGTGTGATATGAACGTAGAGTTGTATTGATGATTCTAATGATTATAACTCTATAAATACATAATTGTTACGGTCTCGAATCATATTCAAATCAACATAGGTACAACCTGATACAGACCTGGAAATCGCAAAGAAACGTAAGAAAAATTTTAATTCCACAGGCTACCCTGGCGCTTTCGCCTTGTTTATAAATAAACTCGTAGAATACTAAAATTAATAAATTTATATTTTCGCAGGCAGCACCCATTGTTCTAACAAAAGCTAAAGACGAATAAAACAATGTGGTATTTTTCATATTAATAATAATAAACCAGAGGTTATTAGGATTAAAGTTAAAGGTCATTATATATTATTAGACCTTATTTTATTCAACTGCCTCGTTGGTCTAGTGGACGCAAACGCTACTGCTGAGCATGAGGTCCCGAGTTCGTTTCCCGGGTCGCGCAAAGTGTTACATAGTGGATTTTTCCATCTGGAATTTCTCAGGGGTAGTATTTAAACTCACATCAAAAATTACCAATTTTTCCCAACAGAATACGTAAGTGCATCAAAAATACTGTTTGCGCATCAAAATTAGCATGTCTAAATAAATTAAACTTAACGTCAGGTCGACGGAGCCCCGCTGAGCGCTCCTATTTCTATCTGTAGTGTTTAAAGGAACCTAACGAAGCCGAACCTTGGGGTGCCCAGTAATTATAATTGGTAGAAGTTCTGATATTCAAATAATTAACTAGTAGACACATATAATGGGGGGTTTACACGGGTGACTAAAGCCGCACGATTTTTGCCGCACGGCTTTAGTCACCCGTGTAAACCCCCCATTAGATGCGCATTTGTTATTTTCGATGAACAGTTAGTGTAATTAATATTTTTGTTGTGACTTTGGACAAAAACTGATGTTTTTATAATGATTATTATTTGTTACAAGTTTTGATATTGTATTAGTTAATTAGTAGCGCAGTCATTGATTTGGGCTTAAACATAACTGACGGGGAATACAGACGTCATTTTATCTTATGTATTTTATTCAAATGTAGAGAATAAGATTATTATTTCCAAAAAGAAAACGTAACACCCTATATGAGCACAGGATAGCCAGTGATATGCAGCTCATTTTCAGCTGTAGCGCGAATTATCAGCGACGCGTGACGACACTGTCTGCCTACCAACTCATACTGCTGTATTATCACTTGTAATATCCTTTGTGGCTTATTTATTTTTAATAGAGTAGTGTCTTATTTGGTTGCGGGTGGATATTAAGAACATAATATAGAATTCATTGCTTTGTTTCGGTGGTCAGTTTTTCTTTAGTGCAATGCAGTTTTACCTTGACCAAAAAGACCCTAACAACAGATAAGGTAAATTTTGGAAGTAGTCATAGTAAAGCGCTAGCTTTTGCCCGCGGCTTCGCCCGCGTGGATGTCGGAAAAGATCCCACGGGAACGTGCTACCGGAAAATCCTTCCTTATTCCTTTTCTACATTATAAAGGGAACCTCTTTGCAAAATTTCAGCTTTCTAGGTTCAAGGGTTTGGGCTGGGCGTTGCTGAGTCAATCATGCAGTCAGTCAGGACTTCTCTTTTTTAGATCTCTCCATTTCTATGCCCGAGATTTTTAATTATTTAATGTAACTCCTAGTTTTTTGAGCGTTGTGTTGTGTTGTTGTTGTGTTTTTGTTGTTGTGTGTGTTGTTGGTGTTGTTGGTTAATGTTACTAAAGCTATGGTTTCCTAGGAAAGCGGTGCCGCCGTAGCGGTCGTAATGATTATATTTATTTTTTTATTTTTTTTATTTCATTGCAAGCTGCGCCGGTCGACGTCATAACGTCAACGCCGGCTGTCGCTGAAAACCAGCGCTGGGGCTCTGTCTGGCATAGGGTCGCAGCATTATGCTGAGCGATGGCTATTTTGAATGGATATGACGCAGATTTTCCCCAATTTGTTCTCTTTTGCTTTAGTGTTATTTCTTTGCCACATGCCTGTAATTAGTACAAAACTATATATGCACAATTAGCCGGCATGGTGAATGTCACAATGGCATGCCAGCTACTTGCATAGTTTTATACCAGCTACAGGCATGTGTATTTTCACCCTTAAGGTGTCAAAAAACTGTGATCGTTCACTGTTTTCTTATAAAAATCGAAGCTTTAGGTCTCCAGCCACCCGCGATCCTCTTGGCGCTGGTTCTTTCTACAGCCTATACATATTGTTGTCGATTAGACTTCTTTTCAAATCAGGCTGATTATTGTATACCAACCCACTCAACTACCATACAGTTTGCATAAAACATAAGTATACTAATATGGTGACGCCTGCAACTAGACAAACAAACACCATCCTTAGGCTGCTTTTCCACCAGAGATATGCTGTGCAGCTATGCTGCGAGGATGTGATAGCTAAGCTACGAAACTATGTGACCGTTTCCACTGATGCTAAGCTGTGTAGCGGAGCGAGCAAGATGTGCTTGGAAGATGCGCAGCTCGAGCTATGCGATGCCTCGCCAGTAGGGCGGCACGGGCAGCGGCAGCTACACCACTCGCGCATTCATAGCTTCCATCCATAGCACGCAACTACTTATAGCACCCATCCTTCCATATAAGAAACATAGCTTAGTTAGTGAAAAGTTGTGCGGAAATCGGTTGTCATGGACGAAAATGTCGTCAGGAAAGTTTTGAGTATGACTGTCGATGGCTATAAGAGTAGGGGAAGACCAAAGAAACGATGGATGGATTGTGTGAAAGATGACATGGCTAGAAAGGGGGTGACTACCGAGATGAAGACTAATAGAGAAGTATGGAAAAAAGGACATGTTGCGCCGACCCCAAATAGATTGGGATTAGGGCAGGAGAATGATGTGCTTAGTTGAACCAGTTTTCACCAGTACTATGCTATGTGGACCAATGAATATGATTGGTGGATATCAAAAGCATCCATAGCAACGTAGCATATAGCATATCTCTCGTGGAAAAGCAGCCTTATTCTCGAGTAAACAGTACTTGACAAAAATACTCTGCCATCACATCTGAGCCAGCTCGACTAGCTCGTCGGTGGCAGGTTGTCGTGCAAGAACAATGGTTAGTTTCGCAGTAACCTCGGGTGATGTGGCGATATGAAAAACATATGGTAGGTATGTGGAGGGAATATGTTTGCGAAAATCTGGGAGTGTGTGTTTTTGTAGATATTTTAAGTGAGGGATTTGAGGATAACAGGTTAGATTGCACGTAGCATCTGGTACAGGAGCCTGTACAGGGTGTAAGTGTAAACAGTGACAATCTTTTAAGGGGACATTGTACTCATCATTATGAACGACTTTTACTATGGGACCAAACCTAAAATCGCGAAAAAAAAATTAGCTGTTCCCTGCATTTTGACGAATTATGCGAACATAAATGTACTGAACAGCTGATTTTTTTTTCGCGATTTCAGGTTTGGTCCCATAGTAAAATTTGTTCATAGTGATGAGTACAATGACCCCTTAAAAGATTGCCACTGTTTACACTTACACCCTGTGCCTATATGCAGACGAAATTTATAATTTACTTCGATTTGATTGCAAAAGGCTCCTCCTTCAGTCGTTTGCTCACGGCTTAGCATCAAGATTTCCCCAACTCAACTTTTAGACGTCTTCTGACAACCATTTATGACAATTTTTTGGTTGTGCACATTGATAGGAAGATATGGTTCACGCTCCTCGACGTGGACCGCATAATTTGTGTTAACGCACACAATTGGGCTTAGTCACAATCGAACTGGCGATTATGTAACACATGTATAGCAGGATAACTAAAATTACCGTAATCGTCTAAATAGGCAGCCACAATAATTAATGCCTTCCTGTGTTCTCAAAATGTGCACTAACAGTTCAAAAACCAAAAACAAGTTCCACGCTATTACTTTTCACTCGTAAGTACAGCCAAAAATGTTAATTAGTAGAAAGTTATGACAATATTTAATGTTTGCTTCGCCATGTTTGTGAGAACGAGATAGACATTCAATGTCATTCATAATCGTAAAAATTCGGCGATTTCGCTTGTACGACAGCACCGACTCCTATCTCTATCCTTATCTATCAGTAACTGTGACAAAGAGTATAATAACTATGAACTGTGGGATTGCGACTATGATCAGTTTCGGTGTATGTAGTCGTGCGCCGAGTCCAAGTTTAGTGATTGCGATATTAGGGCGTAACATATCTTCCTCTAATATATCAATGGTTGTGCAAGGATAATTTGAATAACATGATAAATGATGTAATTTTTTTAAAAGCATAAGGCAATGTTTTAAGGTTTATTTGAAAGAAATTTATCTTTTACCGCAAATAAAACCTGAAAAATAAATCCTCTAGAAAATTCATTTCCAAAAAATTTACCTATCTTTATTCCCTCTGGCACCCACGACACCTAAATCAAAAAGCAAGCCGAAGCCAAACTCATTCAGAATTCACGCCGCCTCAAAGGCTATCAAATCGGAAATATCTCCACGTAAATGCACCCATCTGGAGTACTGAAGCTGCTAATATCTCAAGCGCGACCAATGACTTTGCTTTTACTCACCTGCCAAATACTATTTGCACTCGCGAGAGCAACGACACGTCTTACCTCGACGAAGATACAATTGAAAATGGAACGACCTCGGCTCTCGGTAAGGTAAAGTTATGTTTGCGAAGTCAAAAGCAGATAGCGTTTACGAAGCGGGCTGTGGTCGAGGTAAGGTTAAAATATGCAGCGCTTGTATTGAGGGGACCTGCATAAAGGGGTAAGACAGTCCGTGTGGCCGCGACGCACTCCGTGCATGCACTTGCTAGGTATGTTTTCAAGGTAGGTACGATACGGGGAGATGGTGACTGACCAATGCCGCCGATGCTTACAACGTGAAAGGAAAAAGCTTAGTGTAATAATTTTTGGCACAGGAACAGGACAAAGTCACGCCTTCTCCCCATGGGGATAGGCAGAAACTACACAAGAAGACTTTGAATTTTCTTTGTTGTCCAGCCGAGCAGGATATTTCAGTTAATTTTTAGAGTTCCGTACCAAAATGGTAAAAAGGAACCCTTATGCGACTCAGTCTGTCTGTCTGTCTGTCACAGCTGGATATCTCAAGAACTACTAATGCTATCAACTTGAAATTCGGAACAGTTTTAAATGACGTTTGCTCAACTATTTTGCAAATAAGATAGAAATAAAAATATATATGTTTTTTTTGCAACAGGTACTGAAAGGGGGTTTTTAAAATTTTAAGTGCGCCTACTAGGGCATGTGGGGTATCATATAAAAGAGCACATTCTCAAACATTTTTTGTCTTTTTTTTAACACTCATAGTTTTCGAATTTTAATAAAAAATGTAAAAAAAAAATACCGTTCCTCCCCTTATCTCCGAAGTTTGCATAGAGAAAAATCAGAAATTATTCTAGTAATAGAAGTTTATGTAAAGATTACAGGAAAAATAAAACGATGTCTCTTAATAGCACACTTTTTCAGAAATCATCAACAAAAATGGGATATAAATGATGGTACGGAACCCTCGGTGCGCGAGTCCGACTTGCTTTTGACCGGTTTTTTAAATAAATATTCAGGGCTCATTTACGGAGACGCGGGGCGTCGCGCGTCGCGTTGTGCGGCGCGGCCCGCACTAAATTCAAACATAGGGCGTTCTATGAGAGCGTTTACGGAGAAGCGATTAAGATTTCTTACACTTGACGGCCCGCAGCCCGCGCCGCGCACAGCGCCGCGCGACGCCCCGCGCGACGCCCCGCGCGACGCCCCGCGCGACGCCCCGCGCGACGCCCCGCGCGACGCCCCGCGTCTCCGTAAATGAGGCCTTAGGTATGTCTACTGAACAGCCCCTTTCCCTCAGATATTTTTTTCAAATACCTAAGTTGTTTTCCTCCCAGTCTTCATCAAGCATGCTCCAAATCCGTCCTACAATGGAAACAACCCCCCGTCAGTTTTCAAAAAGCCCATGAGAGCGTGTCTTGACAAAGTGACCGCTATTAAACATTCACTGCTGCTCGAGTAAGGTGTTAAGTCGTCGCCAGTCTCTTTGAGGCAGCGTTGCATGCGCTGCAGCCCCACCGCAACACAACAGGGACTTGCAAGCGTGCACCTGATAATTTCAAGTGGAAATCTCCAAGAACATGTGATGGAATTTCTAAGATTTCCCAAAACAGTTGAAATAAGCTCTGAGAGCTTATTACTTAAATTCTCATTAAGGCTAATGGCCTATTTCACAGTGTTCAAATAGGAACTATTATCAAGATAATTCCACAAATGTCGCAGATTTTCGATGAAATTATCTGATTTTTCATATAAAGTACCGAAACTAAAATTAAAAACGTGAAAAAAGGAATAATAAAAAACCGGCCAAGTGCATTTCGGACTACGCAAAATGAAGGGTTCCGTAGTTGGGATGAAATTATTCTAAGAACGACCTTAACAATATAGTTGAAAAACATGTTCTCCCATACATTCCAACAGTAAATGTAAGTTTGTACTCACAGTATTGAGAGATTTACTATGTTATTTTAAGACCACAAACTTCTTATAGGTTTCTTGTAATTTACAGGTATAGAACTATTTTCTGTATTTTTTTCAAAATTTTAGGCTCAGTAGTTTTGGAGTTAAGGGGGGGTCAATTTTCGTCTATTTTCATAAATAACTTTAAAACGATATATTTAAAAAATATAATTAAATATATTTGATACCCTCATAGTAAGCCCTTTTATTTGATGTATCACACGGTACAGTTAGCAAAACTTTTTTTTTAATTTTCTTATTTGCCCCCTAAAAGTGACCCTCATATTCAAAATTAATTTATTTACTTTAGCCGTACGTGTTTGGGTCACAGAAATCCAAATGTTTACCAAATTTAAACTTAATCAGTCCATTAGATACGGAGCAAATTGGCTGTGACAGACGGACAGACAGACAGACACACGAGTGATCCTATATCGGTTCCGTTTTTTCCTTTTGAGGTACGGAACCCTTATTACTATTTCTTCAAAATAAGTGAGTGTTTGTTCCCCAGTTTTTGAGTGAGCGAACAAAATTTGATTCCTAAGTCAAAAACAAAACACGAGAAAAGAATCAACCGTTCAAACAATCACCATAGATCATAAAATACCACCACATTAATAAAACCCACTTCCTCAAAACACATCTTAACCCTTCAACACTCGTGCAACTACAGAAACAACCGAACATCACACACGGCGCTGACATTTCCAATATAAAATAAACAAGTGGGGTATGATTACGGCGGGTTGAACCCCGATCGATGACGGTTGACCCCTTTACCTGCCCCCGCTCGCTGTCCGTCCGTCCGTCTTGAAATCCGCTGCAACTGTTAAGGGGATGGATGCCGTCTTAGTTGCTCTGAAAAAAAATGTGAAGAAAAAATCCAGATAAGATTTTTGTGACTATAATCAAATCCGTAGGTCTATGGTCCCCTGGCCCGCCCAAGGGACCATTCTAAAAAAATCAAGCTTCAAAGTCAACGCAATAAAAAAATACGGCCATTTATGCGACATATTTTAAATCAAAATGTATATATATCAAAATGTATAATAGGTTCCCGTTCACCTAGAATCATGAAATTTGGCAAGACGCAAGGTCTCACAGCACAAGTAAAGAAAGAAGTCTGAAAATTGTTAATTTGTAATTTAATCACATAAAAAAATACTTTTTAGGATTGCAACGTTAAGTTTGTTTTTGGGACTAACTCTTTTCAACTACGGAACCCTTCATTGTGCGTGGACCGACTCGCACATGGTCGGTTTTTTGTACTCAGTACACACAATTCTGCCTTTGCCCAATAGACCAATAGTGTTTCCTTATAGTGCTCGTATTTCCAACTTACTAATTTAGACAAAATTTTATGGAACCTATTGTGTCTGTAATCCCGTGGTATTTTATAAATTGATTAAAAAAAACACACCGAAACGACCCCGGAAAACTAGCATACGAAAAAACAAGTTACCTTTACAGCCACCATATTCTCTCAACAAAAACATAAGACCCAATAAATCCACAAGTAATCCTCCCCTTAACACAAGGGGAGGTAGGTGCAATCTGGTGCCTTTTGTCCGTATCATGTCACCCCGCAGTCTTCACTCAACGATCTTTTATATTTCTACAAGACTGTTCAACTTTGAGTTGGTTACAAAAGTTAGGAGTTGAAAGGTTCATGGAATGAGTGGCGATGGTATTGGGAGGGTAGTAAATTAATAAGTGGATTATTTGTCGCGAGGAATGTTCGTATTTTTGTTCAGTAATTTTAGAGCTTTCTATACTCCGTTTACAATAAGATTCGACATTTAAACAAACTTTTTTTACAGTCCGTTCAACCGATTTTGACTTCTATTGCGTTTACAGTAAGACAAATGGCAGCTGCAGTAAACAGTTGGTATTGTAACCACTTTTTTGCCTTTAGTGCCATCCCTAACCAAACGGAATAGAAGTCATAATCGGTTGAACGGACTGTAAAAAAGGTTTGTTTAAAATGTCTAATCTTATTGTAGGAGTATAAGTATGTTTTTTTTTTGTTCGCTTCAATCTGTCGCCATCAACAATAACCTGCTTCTTTGTCCGATATCTGAGGGTTTTTTTTTTGTTTTTAATTATGAATAACTATGTTGGGAAAATAACTACGAACCGAACTCGCAGAAGCGACTCTTTTTGTAAAATGTCCATGAAAATTTCATGGATTTTTTTTTACTGAAGTCGCGTCGCGTCTGTCTGCGTGGAGCTTTTAGTAAAAACCGGCCAAGTGCGAGACGGACTCGCACACAAAGGGTTCCGTACCATATTATATGTTTAACAATCGCAAAGATAACTTTGTATTTCGTAATGATATTGTGAATTACAACGTTATTTTTTGCAGTTGCAGAAAATCGCCCATATTTAAACAAAATACCTTACGAATCGCCGTTTTTAGTATTTCTTGATTAAGTACAGTATAAGGTACATTATTTATAATAGAGCTCGTACAAAAATGGTATAAAATTAACAACTTTTACGGCCCCCTATTTCTTCATTTTAGAAGATAAAAAAAAAAAATCTTTGTACTCTACTCGACGAGTTCTACACAATAACATCCCCACACACAGGTTTTTTTTTTTTTTCAAAATGAAAACTTTTCTGTATGGGGAAAAAAAAGTAAAGTTAAAATTAAAGGGGGCAGCCCCTTTAATTTTAACTTACACGGACGGGCGGACGGACAGCGGAGGCTTAGTAAGTTTGTACGCAAAGTATTGAGATACTAGCTAGACTGCCCGTGGCTTTGCCCGGCGAGGATGTCTGATTTCATGGGTTTTAATTTTCTTATTATTGTTTACTTTTCATCAAAAGTATAAAATACTGAATATTGAGTTTCAAGTTAATCTTTAAGATTTTTAAAACGCAGTCCGCGTTTTAAAAATCTTCCATACAAACTTTAACATCCCTAAACACCCTTTGAGGGGTAGTTTGGAAAAACTAATAATGACAAACTTTATTACTTACATAAGCAAGTATTTGTACTAAGTTTCAAGTTCATTAACCGAAACAATAAGATTTTTCACATAAATTGTATCCCCGTTTTTACCCCCACAGGGGTAGAATTTCAAAAATCGTCTGGGATGTTTTCATAACTTGGGTCAAACATTATAAAATTTACACCAATTTTCGAGTTAATCAATCCCCAATAAAATCCTCCGCTGTAAAATTTGCTACCCCTTTTCACCCCTTAGGGGTAGATTTTTGGAAAACCCTGATACTCGTTAGTTAGTCTCTATTTTTGGTCTCAAGTACAAAAACTGAGTTTTGAGTAAATCGGACCGCGTGTTAAAATTCCTCCAAACAAACTTTGACATCCACCAATCCCGTCTTCTGGGCTCGCGGGTTGTTCGAAAGAGATACCGTGGCCCTGCCATAGGCAACTGAAGAAACACGGGTGGGTTTTAGTCAGTAAAAGTATGACACGCCCTTCCGCTCCACCCAGAGCGGGAGAAGTCATTTGATGATTTCCCTTCCACAAAAAAAAGGGGTAGTTTAGGAAAACTAAAAATGATTAATTTTATAATTAACTTAGATGAATATTCGTGCTAAGTTTCAAGTCTAATAACTCAAGAAATAAGATTTTTCATACAAACTTTCATGCCCTAATTTATTCCCTTAGGGATGGAATTTTCGAAAATTCTTCCTTAATGGATGTTTACACTATATAAGGTATCTATGTGCAAAATTTCATGTCTCTAGGTCCAGTGGTTTGGACTGTGCGTTGATTATAATCAGTCAATGAGTCAGTCAGGACTTTGAATTTTTTATATATAGATTTACAAGACCACAAACTTCTGATAGGTTTTCCTGTAATCTATAGGTCAAGAACTATATTCTGTATTTTTTTCAACATTTTAGGCTCATTAGTTTCGGAGATGGGGGGGGGGAATGGTCAATTTTCGTCTATTTTCTT
This sequence comes from Cosmia trapezina, assembly GCA_905163495.3. NCBI lineage: Eukaryota > Metazoa > Arthropoda > Insecta > Lepidoptera > Noctuidae > Cosmia > Cosmia trapezina. The sequence goes on along the minus strand of LR991028.1, from coordinate 27,354,821 downwards.
AAATAACTTCAAAACTATTTATTTAAAAATTATAAAAAAAATATATTTGAGACCCTCATAGTAAGACCTTTCATTTGATATGTCACACGGTACAGTTTGCAAAACTTTTTTTTTAATTGTACTTATTTTCCCCCAAAATCCCACCCCCATATTCAAAATTCATTTATTTACGTTACATGTCCGTGTTTGGGTTACCAAAATACATATGTGTACCGAGTTTCAACTTAATCGGTTCATTAGATTCGGAGCAAATTGGCTGTGACAGACGGACAGACGGACAGACAGACAGACAGACACACGAGTGATCCTATAAGGGTTCCGTTTTTTCCTTTTGAGGAACGGAACCCTAAAAACATTCAAAATCTAGGCGCAATCACATCTGAGCGACAGTCAATGTCAAAAAATTGCCAAACATTTAAATAAAGTAAATTAGACATTAATTAGGTATTTTTGACAGATGAGATTGAGATTAGAATTCTAGCGATCTTAAAATACAGGAATTACCGTCTGACTAAGTAATAATGAGGCTTCAGCCCTGATTAGAAAATTATCAATGATGTTTCGTAATGTTACTTACTTTCCATGACACTTACTATTGTTGTAGATAATAAAAATTTTGAATTGAACAGACAGCTGTGCTGCTGGACAGTTTGTTCCGCTACTTCTTCTTCCCAGCTAAAGCACTAGGAAGTGGTGAAGGGCGGGCGTTTTGTGGGGACTATCTTATGTAATTTTGACGTTCTAAAAGTGCTGATTCTCAACCTAGTTTGAATAAATAGCTTTTGATTTTGATCGAAGGTTTAACTTCAATGACAATTTCCACTTTTTCTCATATCCTGTAATTTTATAATACTTAACTTTATTCTACTCAGTTAGTGCCAGGTTCTGTGGTTCCTAACAAAAAAGAAAGAATGACCTATTTCTTCCAAAGTGTTGTCAGAGCTACTTTATCCACACTATCAATGGGCTTATAAATCAACCACAATGACTAACATGAATCCATTACTACCCACTAGAAGTACCCAGAAATAACTCCTCACAGTAAACATAATCAACATACCACCCCACCATCCACTAAACCACAAAACTTGTACCAGAATTAATACAAAAGTTGTTTTGTCCATAAAATTTGATGTCGCTCCACATCTTAGTGAAACTTGAAACTCATTTTCATATTTTCAACTATCTGACCGGCAAAACAAATCCACAACTCACGACGTAATACTTACGTACAGTCGTAGTGCATTAATGTGCTGCCTGAAGATGTGCGGGATGCTGGATGCGGCTGTAGCGTGCACGGGTGGAAAAAAGCCGGCTTTGAACCCGTGAACCCCGGTTCCTTAAGTAGCTCAAAAGAAATTACACCAAAAATAAACTTAACATTGTAGTTGAAAAACATTCTCTCCTATACATTGATAAACGTCACTGTCAATTCTCCAACTGAAAATTTAGGTTTAAAGAATTTTATTCTCATAAGAACTTAAATAACAAAGTGCTTACATCTAAGTAAAGTATTTAGTATCATATTTGCCTCTGGGGTGCTGGTGGCCATGTTTCCTGAGTTTTGTCTTAATAGTTATTTATGCAACTGACGTATAATAAGGGGTCTTAAAACACGAATGTGAGTTTTTTGCAATAATAATACTCGTATCGAACATGGCGGCCGGCGTCATAGTATACGACGTGAATTCGAATAAGTTCTTTTTTTAAATTACGGCGCTGTTGTAGTGAAACGCGCGTGCATTACAATGTTCTTTTTTTGAAAACGAGTTGCATTAGGCAATTCAGTACAACATTAAAACACCCGTTTGGATGCTATTATGGTTACCATGGTTACTATGACACTGGCTGTTTTAATGTTGGCAATAAGCTAACTGGCTCAGAAACTTTTATAGAGAATTTATAGCATGGGTGTAGATAAAGATATTTATACTATATAATTATAAAGGAGAATGACCAAAAATGTATGGAGCTTGGTCCAAATGTCCACCACTAATGAGACCTATGTAATAAAATAGTTTACTAAATATGGAGTTATTATCACCAGACCGCAACCAAAAATATGCAGTCAGTAAAAAGTTATGACTGATTGTAAAGTCGAAAAATATTGATAATTATCATTCTGCCCATAGTATATTTTGAACTAATCTACGCATGTTATATCATGCCGCTTAGTGTCCCATGTTAGGTTATAGCTTAAATAGATTTTGATCAAAGGCCTGGAACAAAGAAAACACAAGAATACTTTATAATAGTTTTATTCATGTCTTACAGAGTAACATAAAACTGATATAATTAAAATTGAACATTATACATCTACATCAACAGTAATATTATCTAGATTCGCAGCTGGAAGCCTAACTGTGGGTTGGTGTCTCGCCCATCCAAAGTACCACACAATTACCATTACATGTGCACAGCAACCCACAGTTCGCATGCCAGATAAACAAGAACAGTAATAGTTAGAAATTGTTTCTCGACCATGTATCATTACTAGAGATCGGATAATCGGATGCATATTAACCTAAAGTTGAGGTGTTGGCTAAGTATGGAGTGGGCTTTTGGATTAAAAAATCTCAGAATTCCGGTATCGGCCAATTTTGACTTCTGATTATAGAATCGAATGTATAATTTAGTTAGGTTCAGATGTTAGTTAATATGGATTGCACTTAAAAAAAAGAAAATCCCGGGATTCCGGAACGAAAATTTTTAAGTTCTGATTTTGGAATCGAATGTTTTAGTTAGGTACTTGCGTTCAGGTGTTGGATAATGTGGATTGTACTTTTGTACTAAAAAAATCTCGGGATTCCGGGATTCACAAATTTATAGTTCTGATTATAGAATCGAAAGTATATTTACTTACGTTTAGGTTTTGGCTATTAAGGAATGCACTTTTGTGTCGATCGTCAAAATGTCGCGATTCCGGAATTGATAAATTAAGTATTTTTTGAAAGGGTAACTTTTTATCACTAAATTTTCATAGGGTGTTCTACTCATGAGCAACTTTCACTATGGGATCAACCCGTAAATCACGAAACATAAGTCAGCTGTTTCATACATTTTGGTCGAGTAGGTATTGAACTTTTGTTTCAAACATCGTATTTTTTTTTGTGAATTCAGAGTTGGTCCCATAGTGAAAATATTTTCAAATTTTTCGTCATGGGTACTTCATGGTTTTCGAGGCTGTTACAGCTGATAGTGACATTAAAATGTAAATCCAAGATGGCGGCTGCGAACATTTTCTAATTTTTCGTAATGGGTGTCGTTTTATTGGTTTTCGAGGGTGTTAAAGCTGATAGTGACATTAAAATGTAAATCCAAGATGGCGGCTGCGAACATTTTCTAATTTTCGTCATGGGTGTCGTTTTATTGGTTTTCGAGGGTGTTAAAGCCGATAGTGACACTAAAATGTAAATCCAAGATGGCGGATGCGAACATTTTCTAATTTTTCGTCATGGGTGTCGTTTTATTGGTTTTCGAGGGTGTTAAAGCTGATAGTGACATTAAAAGGTAAATCCGAGATGGCGGCTGCGAACATTTTCTAATTTTCGTCATGGGTGTCGTTTTATTGGTTTTCGAGGGTGTTAAAGCCGATAGTGACATTAAATTGTAAATCCAAGATGGCGGATGCAAATATTTTTTTATTTTTCGTCATGGGTGTCGTTTTCATGGTTTTTGAGAGTTTTAAAGCCGATAATGGCGTTAAAATGTAAATCCAAGATGGCGGCTGCGAAAGTTTTCTAATTTTTCGTCGGATGTCGTTTTATTGGTTTTGAAGGGTGTTAAAGCCGATAGTGACACTAAAATGTAAATCCAAGATGGCCGATGCAAATATTTTTTAATTTTTCGTCATGGGTGTCGTTTTCATGGTTTTGGAGGGTATTAAAGCTGATAGTGACATTAAAATGTAAATCCAAGATGGCGGCTGCGAACATTTTTAAATTTTTCGTCATGGGTGTCGTTTTCGTGGTTTTCGAAGGTTGTAAAACCTACCGAAATGTTCGCAGCCGCCATCTTGGATTTACATTTTAATGTCACTATCGGCTTTAATACCCCCCAAAACCATGAAAACGATACCCATTACATTTTTTTTTAATTTTCGCAGCCGCCATCTTGTATTTACATTTTAACGCCACTATCGGCTTTACACCCTCGGAAACCATGAAAACGGTATCCATGACAAAAAGTTTGAAATTTTTTGCAGTCGCCATCTTGGATTTACATTTTAATGTTACTATCAGCTTTAACACCCCCCGAAAACCATGAAAACGACACCCATGACGAAAAATTAAAAAATATTTGCATCCGCCATCTTGGATTTACATTTTAGTGTCACTATCGGCTTTATCACCCTCGAAAACCAATAAAATGACACCCATGACGAAAAATTAGAAAATTTTCGCAGCCGCCACCTTGGATTTACATTTTAACGCCATTATCGGCTTTAAAACTCTCAAAAACCATGAAAACGACACCCATGACGAAAAATTAAAAAATATTCGCATCCGCCATCTTGGATTTACATTTTAGTGTTACTATCGGCTTTAACACCCTCGAAAACCAATAAAACGACACCCATGACGAAAAGTTAGAAAATTTAGCAGCCGCCATCTTGGATTTACATTTTAACGCCACTATCGGTTTCACAACCCTCGAAAACTGTGAAAACGTCACCCATGATAAAAAAAAATAAAATGTTGGCAGCCGCCATCTTGGATTTACATTTTAACATCACTTTAAAACTCTCGAAAACCATGAAAACGACACGCATGATGAAAAATTTGAAAATGTTCGCAGCCGCCATCTTGGATTTACATTTTAACATCACTATCGGCTTTAAAACCCTCGAAAACCATGAAAACGACACCCATGACGAAAAATTTGAAAATTTTGCAGCCGCCATCTTGGATTTACATTTTAACATCACTATCGGCTTTAACACCCTCAAAAAGCATGAAAACGACACCCATGACGAAAAATTTGAAAATTTTCGCAGCCGCCATCTTGGATTTACATTTTAACATCACTATCGGCTTTAAAACCCTCGAAAACCATGAAAACGATACCCATGACGAAAAATATGAAAATGTTCGCAGCCGCCATCTTGGATTTACATTTTAACATCACTATCGGCTTTAAAACCCTCGAAAACCATGAAAACGACACCCCTGACGAAAAATTTGAAAATGGTCGCAGCCGCCATCTTGGATTTACATTTTCACGTCACTATCGGCTTTAACATTCTCGAAACCCATGAAAACAACCCCACCGATATAGTGACGGTACCTTCCAGGGACAACCATTTTAATTCGGCAGCTTTGTATTTCTCGCGGGGATCACGTGTAACAAACGGAATATTTATGTGATCCCGATTTCCCGGTATTTCCAAATAAATAAAACCACGTTATTTATGAAGTCGTTTCCATACCATGTATCCGATTAGTTGTGCATTCCTACATTTTCTGGAATACCGGGATTTATAGTAAGAAAAAAAATGCTAAGAAGCCGCTTCCATACTTTGTTAGCGAAATATTAACTTTAGGTTAATATGCATCCGATTATCCGATCTCTAATCATTACATAGGAATAATACAATCTTGCACGTGCGTGCCTGGATTGGATCCTTGCGCGTAGCAACATAGCATTTTCAGGTTCTATACCAAAATCTACAATATTATTAAAAACACCGTCTGTTGCTACTTCAATGTGATATACGCCATTGCGTATATGTTCAGCATAGTAGCTACGCGCAAGTTTTACTTGATATGTCCCAAGTGCAAACAATACTAGATCTTGGTGTGTAAGTACAGGGAACTCGTCTGCTCCGATACATGGCAAGCGCTGTATTCGGCCGTCTTACTTCTACTGCCAACGAAGGGGTTTCTCGAATTACTTGCTCGAATCCGTTATGTGTCAAGCCCACGCGATGATGAAGTATTGTTGGATCCATAGCTTGTATATTTTCAAAATCCATTGTATTAGGATTATTAATGATGGCAGTTTGCAACGTTTTTGTAATGTCTACAAACATGTCTCCGGTAAAATCATGGGATGAGTTTGGACCATCAATTAATTGATCCCACTGATTTAGCTCTAAGTGTTCTCGACACACTCTTGCATTTAGAGGGATATAATAATTCGAGTGCACCAAAAGTTCAAGCTTGATAGACATCTACTTTCATTGCCACATTCATAAAAAATGCACGCATTAGATGGTTTGGTGCCCTTGTGTATTCGTTGGTTTCAAAACTACGTTCAGGTGCTCTTCCGACACGAGGAGAGGGAGCATTAAGTTCGTCTTGGTTTTGTCCGCGATCGACTGCATACCGTACCCTCAGCCAAAAATTGCGGCAGATATAGTGCTCGCCATTTAGCATTAACTGCAACAAATAAAATAAAAAATAGGTACATTAATCTATATGTTAAACTATTCAAACGTATTCTTGTCACTCTCTCAACGCCAACCGATCAGCGCATCCGAACTAATCTTACCCGCTCACGCGAGCCCGGTGCGACTCTCGCACCAGTTGTACTATTTAAGATAGACTGTACGTGGTTTGACTTTCATACCAAGCAAATCTGCTTTTGCTTTGAGCCTTGTTTCACCACTATTAAGTAGTAATATCGAATTCCATGCATTTACTTTGATAGATTATTTGTGTCTGAACCTTTTGAGATACGAAAACATTCACTGTCTATGACATTAAAAAAAATATTATTTTCACCGTCAAAAAATCGAAAATAAACAACAACAAGTTTTTGTCTCAACTCGGATGCTTGTAAATAATGAATATTGTACAGTGGTAAGTGGTTTTATTTATGCTTCACGTTACGAAAGTAGGATATTATTGGGCACGCTAATCCACATTCGCTTCGCTCGTGGAGTTGCGTGCTCCAATAATATAAATGAAAGGGACTGACCATGAAATCCTACATAATGCAGTAAAATACTGGTTCGGCGCGTATTCCACACGATGAAACAGAAATATTTTTCAGTGTGGTTTGGGCGCTACTCCGCATTTTGAATCTTGTATAAATGAAATCTTACATAGTACAGTAAAATACTGGTTTAGCGCCTATTCCACCGATCGGAAGGTGAAATATGAATTCCTACATCGTAAGGAAGTATAATACTGGAACGGCGCCTGCTCCATTTCGGCGCCTATTCCTCGCGATGATACAGAAATATTTTTCAGTGTGGTTTGCATGTAACACATTAATTGACTCATTATTATTAGCAGGGAAGGTGTTATAAATAATTGATCGCAGTAATTTAACGCTACATTCGATCTTTACTACTGTAGTGAGAAGGTTGAATTATCACGAAACTAAATACACCTGTCATAACTAAGTTAACTACAATGCATGACTCAGTGAAATCTGATTTAGAAGATATTTGTAATAAACTTATTATCAAGAATTCTAGTGGCGAGGTTATATTTATTCAAGATTTGCAAATTGGTCAGAAAAATACAGATAACGGTTCTTCAAAACACCAGAACAGCTATACAGCCCAAACAGAAGATTTGTTCCACCGACAGATACAAGATTCGGTTAAATCTAATTTAGAAAACACTCACTATCTTATATTGAAGGACAACCATGGTAAGGTTGTTCGTACATTTGCTCGAGTTAGCGACAATGAGTTATAAATGTCAACGTAATACAATAATTAACTCATTATTAATATAACCGTTCAAGCAGTCGTCATGAAATTTGTAAAACAACCACAATCGTTACACGTAAATAAGCTTTGTGTTCATTCTCAGGAGACTGGTTTACGTCATGGAGAATTATTACCTAAATCGGTACGATGCATCATTTGTGGACCGTCAAATTGTGGAAAAACTAATTTATTAATTGGTCTTCTTATACACGAGAATGGCTTAAGATTTCAAAATGTTTATGTTTATTCGAAAACCTTGCAACAACCCAAGTACGTTTTTTTAGAAAAAGTCTTGCAACGAGTACCAGGCATTTCATTTCAGAAATATCATGAAAATGAGCAAGTACTGAGTGTTCAGACCGCAAAACCGAATTCAGTAATTGTATTTGATGATGTTGCTTGTGAAAATCAAAGTAGTATGCGTGATTATTTTGCTATGGGGAGACACAAGTTCATCGATTGTTTTTATCTAAATCAGACGTATAGTAAAATCCCTAAGCAGTTAATAAGAGACAACGCAAATCTAATCGTACTGTTTAAGCAAGATGAAAGAAATATGAGACATGTTTATGAAGAACACGTCAACACTGACATGACATGGATTGAATTTCGTGAAATGTGTTCTAAAATATGGAGTATACCTTTCAATTATGTTGTAATTAATAAAGATTGTTCCAAAAACAAAGGATGTTACAGAAGTAAATTTGACACGTTTGTAGTCTTTGACTAAGAACACGAATACATATAAAAGGCTGTTACCTGCTTGACATTATTATTCAACTTACGACACTACATCAATAACACACAACCACAATCATTACAACCTATTTTACCAATATGGAAAAATCCTTGAAACGACAAATTGTTGATGCGGCAAAAGCTGTAAAGATAAAAGTACGAAAAATGAGAGATGCTGAGATTAACAATAAACAAGCACTGGAGTCTGTTTTCAAACCTGTAACAGAACCTCTAAATCTAATTGCTAATGCTAGTAAGCAAACTCCTCTACTGCGTGCTAGTGATGATTTTGCTGATGTTCCGTTTATTAACGAATCTGTGCAGAAAGAAGGAACCGGTAGCGCAGAAAGTAACGATAATAATAGTGATGAAGACAAATATGAATCCGATATCAGCAGTGCCTCTTCTTATGAATCAGTAGTTGACAGGAATCAAGATTGTGATACGTCATCCTGGTCATTATCTTCAGAAGCGTTGGTAGATATTCCATTTGGGGTTAGAGCAGAGCGCGGGAAACTGATGTTAGGTTCTGCTTTCATAACGATCAACGATCAATACATCACCGTGGCTGGATGTAAATACCGAAATACACCTGGTTTAAAACAGTTATTGCTTAAGAAAGATGTAGACTTAAGTTTGGTTACAGATAGTGATATGCAAAATTATAAGTCGATGCTAATTGATACAAATGCACATCGTCGAGACTATGAGCCAAGTAAGCCAATAAAAAGTAATAAAGGTCAAAAATATTTGCAAGTTATTAAACCTCTTTTTAAATTGAAGAATGCAGTTCAGGGAAAGGGTCTACCGTTACTAAAAAAGTGGAGAAAAAACGTTGATTTAGTGTACTGGGATGATCCTAATGAATTAGTGGAAAGGTTGAAATTATTAATTGCATCTAGAGATGCTGGCAACACAGGATTAGATAATGAAATTATATCTATCATTGAAGAATTGCGTGAAAGTAAAGTTATAAATAAATAAAAAATAAAAAATGTGTTTATTTTACTATCAGCCTCTCAATACAATACACCTTAAACATGAACGTAGACAAATTCGGACACTACATTCACAAAAGACTGCGTTTATCAGAAATATTTGAGTTTAATGAGAATGCATTGTTAAAATCAGAAAATGGAGATTTTGATTTAAAAACATCAAGACTGAGAGGAATTAGATCTCCAGTAGAAGCAGACGATGCTGTGAACAAGGATTATGTAGATCGATTGATTGCTAACACGTTAAAAGAATTAAATAATCAGGTTGTGAACAAGGATTATGTAGATCTATTGAATGCTAACACGTTAAAAGAATTTAATAATCTGGCTGTGAGCAAGGATTATGTAGATCGATTGAATGCTAATACGATTAAAGAACGTAATAATCTGATTGGTGCATTGCGTTCACAAATCATAAAAGATGCAAAGGCGACAGTTCAAGCTACTTTAAAAGATAAGATACCTGAGGTTTTAACTCATTTGCAAGATAAGTTTTATACTAAAGCAGAGTTACATAAATTACCTCAAAAAACCCCGTAATGGTAAAACAGCAAATTGTAAATGAAATACACAAAGCTGCACGAAGAAATTTCTTTCGACGTTCTGTTATTCTGAAAGGAATCCACGACTTATGGCAAGCAGATTTGATGGATATGCAAAACCTGAAAAAGTATAACAAAGGTTACAGTTTCATCTTAGTTGTGATTGACTGCTTCTCAAAATATGCCTGGGCTGAACCGTTAAAATCGAAAAATAAATTTGATGTTACTCGTGCATTCAAACATATACTGCTTAGTAGTCGTAATAATCCTGTTAACTTACAAACTGATATGGGGACAGAATTTTATAACATCACTTTTCAAACACTTATGAAAAAGCACAACATTAACCATTACTCGACGTTTTCTACTAAAAAAGCGTCAATTGTAGAGAGACTTATTAGAACGGTAAAAAATAAATTATATAAACATTTTAGTCTCATTGGAAACTATAAGTGGTTAGGTCTACCATTGAAAGATACATTGAAGAGATATAACAACACAAAACATCGTACTATTCAATTTAAACCGGTTGATGTGAATAAATGTAATGAACAAGTAATCAAAGAAAATATAAAAAAAATAAAAAAACATGATTTAGTACAGTGGAAGCCTAAATTCAAAGTTGGTGATTGTGTTCGTATAAGTAAATACAAACATAGTTTTGAGAAAGGTTACACTCCTAATTGGTCAACTGAATTATTTATTATAAAAAAAGTAAATAAAACTATACCAGTAACATATCACATAGAAGATCAACGAAAACAAATCGTATTAGGAGCTTTTTACGAACAAGAACTGCAAAGATCTAACTATCCTGATGTTTATTTGATAGAAAAGGTTTTGAAAAAGAAAGGAAATAAATTGTATGTCAAATGGTTAGGTCTAAACAGTGCAGAAAACAGTTGGATTGAAAAAACTGCAATAATGGACTAAGATATTATATAACCATTTTTCATTTGAAATGCTATCATTATAATTTGAATTATGCAAGGAGGTGGACTAGTTAACAGCATAATTAATAATCTACCATTCGAAGTTCATTTGCCAGGATACAATTATTGCGGACCAGGAACCAAACTTCACAAACGCTTAGCGCGAGGTGACCCAGGTGTAAATAAGCTAGACGAAGCTTGCAAGCAACACGACATTGCGTATACAAACCATACAGACTTAGCAAATCGTCACAAAGCCGATTTACAACTACTTAACATGGCTAAACAAAGACTTAAATCAAAAGATGCCGGGAAAGGTGAAAAACTAAGCTCTTGGTTAGTGAACAAAGTTATGAAAGCGAAACTAAAGTCTGGATTAGGCATCAAAACATTTAAAACCTTAGTTTCAAAAATAAAATCAAAAATTAAGAAACTCAAACGCAAAGATAATAAGACTTTAATAAAAGCAGCTTATTTAACCGCAAAAAAGTTATTTTCAAACACTCATCATCGAATCCGAGTACCCCGAGTAATACCCCTACCAAAGACTGGAGGAATTCTACCTTTAATTCCAATTTTCGCTGGTTTATCGGCTTTAGGAACTTTAGCTGGTGGTGCAGCTGGCATTGCAAAAACCGTCAATGATTACAAAGCAAGCAAACAAAATTTGCAAGAAACAGAACGACATAATAAAGCTATGGAGGCTTTAGTGTTGGGCAAGGGTTTATACATTAAGCCATATAAAAGTGGTAAAGGATTGTTTATAACATCTTCAAAAAACTGAATAATTTGCTACCTAATCGCCCTCTAACTAATATAGACATCCGAAAGTATTCAAGAGACATCCCATATTTTCGTGGGGTCTACATGAAGGATCAACTACCTCGGAAGGCGAAATGTATTGAATGTGGTATCGTTAACTTAGACGATTCTAAGAACGAAGGAACGCATTGGGTAGCTTATGCTAAAGTTTACAATCACTGTGAATACTTTGATAGCTATGGAAATTTAAAACCTCCAATGGAATTGATGCAATATTTCAAAAATTGTAATGTGTTTTATAACTACACAAGATATCAAAAATTTAACGCAATCAATTGTGGTCATTTATGTTTAAATTATTTGTCAACTTTTTGGAATAAAAATGTATTATAAAATATATGATTTTCTTTAATTTCAATCATTTGCAAGATGTCGCTCACTTTGTCTATAACTGGAGACTCGTCAGTGTTAACTACATACTATCCTAATACGTTGCAACTAGATGGAGAGTATGAGTGTGCTTTATTGCACTTTTCAACTTTTAATTCTATTCCAAACATTGATAAAAGTAATAATAAGTTCTATTATGGTTTTAATGAAGTTATTGAAATACCGGAAGGCACTTATGAATTGCAAGATATCAGCGATTATTTAAAATCCGAAATAAAAGATGCAGCGATCAAACTACGGTGCAATAATAATACTTTAAAAACTACAATATTCTGTACAAAAGACATTAATTTTATCAAAGAAGACTCTTTTAGAAGACTATTAGGATTTAACAAACAAATCTTGAAAGCAAATAAATGGCATGTGTCACAGTCTCCAGTCAACATTCTACCTACGACCGTAGTCAGGATTGAATGTGATATTGTAAGCGGTTCATATGTAAACGGTGAACCAAGTCATATTATTCACGAATTTGCACTTAATGTACCACCTGGATACAGGATCATAGAAATTCCTAAGAACGCAATATACTTTCCAATCAATCAAAAAAACATAAGCTGCATACACATCAGGCTGATAGATATAAACAACAGATTAATTAATTTACGTGGTGAAGAAGTGCAGGTATATCTGCATCTCAGAAGAAAAAAATGATTGATTTCAATAAAAATGTGTCTCAACAAGTAAAGAATATCAGTTCTGTTCGAGCTACTTATCAAATAAGACCTGCCTCTAAGAAGAAAATAAAATTAACTAAAGACAATAAAGCATTCCTTAGAGCGATCGGATTGTTAAAATGAATATCTTAGACGTTTTATCCGCTCCGAATTACGATAATACTATAGAAGGAATCGAATTTCATTCCTACAAGCCCTATATAACGAGTTTCAACAGGAACGATGAAATCCGCATACCTATCAATCAACAGGACTTGTACATATTACCATCAGCTAGCACCCTATATCTGGAAGGAACTGTTATCGTTACCAAAAAAGATTCGAAGGACCCAGCTACTAGTGTCAATTTCACGAACAATGCTCTACTCTACTTGTTCCAAGACATTAGGTATGAGCTAAATGGAGTGGAGATTGATAAAATAAAAAATGCAGGTATAACAACAACCATGAAATCACTAATTTCAATGACCGAAAGTGAATCAAAAATGTCTAATGCCTGGGGTTGGAATATTGATGGCATAAAAAATATCCATGGAGGAAGATTTTCTGTCTCTATACCACTTCGTAACCTCCTCGGTTTTGCAGAAGATTTTAAAAAAGTTGTGATAAATAGTAGACATGAACTGATATTATTACGAAGTAACACTAATTTGAACGCTGTAAAACTTAATACTGGCGAAGTAGTGGATGATGTTCAGATCAACAAAATCATATGGCGCGTACCGCATGTTAAAGTATCAGACAAAGAAAAAATTGGTTTGTTAAAAGTATTAGAGAAAGATCGCCCACTTCAAATGATATACAGAAATTGGGATCTGTACGAATATCCAGCCTTGCCTAAAACTACAAAACATACCTGGTCTATCAAAACTTCATCTCAAATAGAAAAACCAAGATACATTATTATTGGTCTACAGACAAATAGAAAAAACAATGCAAGTTCTGACATGTCTCAATTCGATCACTGTTATATTCGAGACGTTAGAGTGTATCTCAATTCAACCTATTTTCCTTATGAAAACTTAAATGTGAGTTTTGCTAATAACAGAATCGCTTTATTATACGAGCAATACACCAGATTTCAACAGTCGTATTACGGACGTCGCTCGGAGCCCATACTAAGCGAGAAACAATTTAGGGATTTAGCACCGCTGTTTGTAGTCGATTGCTCTAGACAAGCTGATAATCTAAAGACTGGACCTGTTGTGGATGTGAGGGTAGAAATTGAGAGTGATTCAGAGATACCAGATCAAACTTCAGCATACTGTCTCATTCTGAACGATTGCATTGTTGAATACAAACCATTAAGTAACATTGTGAAGAAGATATCATGAACGCGGACCTCATCATTGTCGAACTCCAAGGATTCAAAGATTTAGACAATAATTTTATCGTCAAGGAAGTGGCCATAGTAAGTAATGAGCACACACAGACGTTCTTGGTTAAACCACCGCATTCGTTTTATTATTTAACTCAAGAAGAAAAGAAGCAAGTGCGATGGTTGGAAAGAAATCGTGGAATTTTCTGGAGTGAGGGCTATATAGACTACAGAGAGTTCCAACACGTCATCGTACCGTATTTAAAAAATAAAAAAATTATTACAAAGGGTTTGGAAAAAATAAAGTGGATTAAAGACATGTGTGCAAACTGTGAAGTGATCGACATAGGTGAGAAGGGATGTCCTAATTTTGCAACATTAAAGAAAAAGTTCTGTAGAAATAAAAGTGATTTTAACTGTGTGAACCATAAAATGAATTGTGCATTAAATAATGCGGTGTGTATTAGAAAATGGTATGTTGATAATAATATGTCTGTATTTAATCTATTTTAATTTATTTTGTCATACCTATGCAGTTAATAAAAATGATTAATTAATTTACTTATGGTTGTTTTATTTAAATGTTTTCAGGGTAACTTAATCATCAAACTTTAAATTAGCTGCAGCAAAATGATATTACTTACAAAATTTGAAATACCTACATCATGATTTAAAACGATTTATTGTAATAAAAAAACTGTTAGCAAATAAACACTATATTATATATCATTAGACTAGAGCTAATTTAGAGTTCGAGTATAAATAAGTACCTAATACAAAATAAAACATAATTTAAATTATAAAAGAATATAATTTTATTTACTTTTTCATATTATTTACAATTATTAGAAACTAATTATAACTACCTACCCATTAATAATAACAACTGCCACTACATAGTTTATTTAATGTTCGCTTTGTGTATACCTACCTACATTCTTAACTTACAAACTTGTGATGTATGAACATTATTCCGATTGTATAAAAGAAATTAATAGTATCTACATACAAAAGTTAATTACGATAAAACTTAAATATTTGATATTTTAATAATTTATACATTTAAAACCTAAGATGAATAAACACTAAAGAATAAGAAAGCAAATAAATGTCAAAACTTTTGCTGTACCAACTAGATTATACAAAGCAATTATTATTATTATTTTTTTTAACTTACCTACTTACCTACCTGCTAAGTTAACTACAGTAAAACTTACATATTTGATATTTTAATAATTTATACATTCAAAACTTACTCAACATAAAAACCTAATATGTATAAACACTAAAGAATAAGAAAGCAAATAAATGTTACATACCTAATAATATTACTACAAATCTTACACATTATCTTATGAAGTAGGTACTTACAAAATAATGACACATGTTAATAATAACAACTGTCCTCACAAAGTTTTCTCGATATTTTGTTAATTAACGATTGCGTTTCCTCCATTACATGGTCCACCAATTCAGTCACTACATACTGCGCACTTAACATTACCACACCCTGATTGTCACTTGCAGGTTCTTGCTGTTCACTGATATCCAACACTTGTACCTGGATCAGTCGTAAACCTTTTTTCTTCTCATTGTTTATAACGTATGATTCACATGTAGGCAGAGATGACTTCTGTTTTAGACACTCCCTTCTGGCTCTAGGTCTCTTGTTGGCGGGTCCGTAGTCTCGTCTTCTAGGTTCCATATTAGCAGGTGTTTGTTGTTCTGGCAAATCTGGGATATGCCAGCTTAAACTCGGAGTCGGAAAACCTTGAGCGTATTGTGAGAAGTCGATAACATCTGGAGAATCACACATTATCAATGATCTGAAACAAATGAAATAATAATTAATTATAATTACATAATCAACATGATGCAATAATGTTATAAATACATGGGTACTTGTACAATACTTACAATTCGTTTCGTTTTTATTCAACGTGATATGACTGCTCCGGCTAACTGCCTTGTGATGTATGATCAAGTAGTTATATTAATAAGAAATGCAAACTCCTAACATTGCACTGTAATCAATTTCATGTTTTATCACGTTCAACCTGATGGGCAACATGAAGCGACAAGTGTGCGAACGGTATTGTATTACACAAACCAGTCATTGCAATGCGCTTTGTCAGCGGGAGTGGAAATGAAACAGATTTATGAACTAAAATATTATATTTATTTAAGTACATGTTTAGTAGGTACATACATTTTTTACAGTTCGTTCAAGCGATTTTGACTTGTATTGCGTTGGTTGCGTGAAAAATTACAGCTGCAGTGAACGGTAACCACGTTTTTTGCTTTTAATACCATCCTTATGTCTACTGAATAGAAGTCAAAATCGGTTGAACAGACTGTAAAAAGTTTAAATTAATTTATGTCTAATCATATTTCAAATAGAATATACACTTAAAATTATGGTAATGCATTACATAAATATATTTGCATTACCCCAAGCTAAAGTAGATACTTTATCAAATGATAGCAACCGTTTGTCATCATTGCTTGAAAGTGCAATTTTATTTACGTCCTGAGTGAATATTTCATGTTTTATTGACCTAAACAATACATTTTTTTTGCGAATAACATTGCAATTATTGTACAAAACATTTTTATAATCTAACATATTAAAATTTTTGGTTATACATTTTTTTGTACCTTTTGCCTTTTTAATAGTTTTGTTTAACGTTTTAATACAATAAAGCTTTGAGCGCAGTCCTACGAATTCTTTGATAATATTACCACCCATTTCATCCTTAAACAGTCCTGGAACCTTCTTATTAATAATTGGTAAGTTATAGTCATTGTTACAGTCATAATTACTGGTATCAAAATATTTTAGAAAATGGAGCTTGAAGTCTTTATAAACGTCATTGCTCTGTACATCATATACTAGACTATCTGTGTCAGTATAGCACAATTCAATTCGGTTACCATAAAAAGGTTTTATGATAGAGTAGTGAAAGTCATACATGTGAGTCTTAGATAATTCTAATACTGCAAACCCTATGTATATTGGTTTATTAAGTATAATACGCACAGGTTTCATTTGGATTGCCACTAGATCATCAGAAAATACAGAGGCGCTATGAAAATATGGGCTGGCTATCAATTTTTCAGCACAAGTAGTCTTTTTTGTTTTATTGGTCGAGTCACACCACTTGTTTACTAACTTAACGTCTATTCGATGTTCATTATTTTCCAGCGTCTTTCCAAAAATACTATTGTTCAATAATTTGAAAAAGTCTTGTTCAAACGTTGACTCTGCTTTTTGCCGTAACTGAGTGTTAATATCAATATATTGCTTTAAAAAACAACTTTGCTTAAATGTAATAGCGCGATGGATCCTTCTCAATACTAAACCGTGCTGTAAACATTTTTTTAAATGTATGTAATGAATAACATAGTGATATTTATCGTACAAATTTGGTATTAACTTTTTATTCTTACCACCAGGTGGCAAGCATTTTTCTGGACAAAAGGGAAAGTCATTGTGTTCCATGTGTAAATTCTCCGGATATATTAAATCAACTTCAAGAATGTATCCGTTTTCTGCAGTATCACTGATATCTGCTAAGTTCAATTGTAAAAAATCAATTTCTTGTCTATTCATAAATCTAAAATCGGAATAAGGTAGGGATTGACACATGCTATAACCATATAAATTGTTACAATCTAAATAAATGATAAATGAATTTGGACGAGTTGGATCGTAAGTATCTAAATATTTATGATTGGCTTTGACATGTCTTTTGGAACACATACAAACTCCTCCTCGAATACCTTTTTGTATCATTCTAAAAATTTCAACATCACTAATCAATTCTAATTGAACTCCTGTTTTTAAAAGCATTGCATCAAAAGATAGACTTGGTGCTGTAAGATAGAACGCGGGATCGAGATTGTAATGCAGTTTACAAGTTTTTCGAAAATTTTCAAATACATCTGTTAGCAACAGAACATCTGTTTTGAGATATAAATCTGTGTACATACCCATGTTTTGAATATTAAACACTGACCAAACAGACCGAGCGTGCTCATAGTCTTCGTCGGTAATTGTCTCATTAGTTAAGGAGTTGAAAAAATATTTTTTAGAGGGTAAACACGTATCTTCATAACGTTCCCATTGAGACATATAGTCATATGGATACACTCCTTTACGAGTGAGTAGGTTAAATTGTTTTTTATTAGGAAAATGAGATTTCAATTGCTTAAAGTCTTGGTTTTTCATTGTACTAGCCAACTTTTCTAAGCTAGTTCCTAAAAACTTGAAAGAGTCTACAAACCGAACCTGAATGCTTTCCCCAGCAGAAATCGGAATAAACTTAGTGAATGAAATATAGTTTTCTTTGGTTTTAGGTATCACTTTAATAGATCCAGGAGCTTCACCTAATTCTTTTATGAAAAGGTGGCAATCGTAACCGGACAAATTATGAAAAAATACTGGCAAAAATGTTGGTATTTTGTATTGTAAGTTACAGTAACTATGAGCTGCGCCACGATATTTACCAGTCAAGTGACAATGATCGCGAACCCTGTCGCCGAACAAGAAGTGTTCACAAATATGACATGTTATCGCGTTTTCAAAGTCACGAGCATTATCATTTGAATAAATCATAGGAACACTATTTTGTAAAATATCGTAAATTTTTTGTGCATCTTTATAGATAGACTTTACAAAATTTGATACACAATCCGAACCGCGATAAGAAAAGTAACGATTGTGGCATTCATCTAGCGTACACGTTATATGATAAGCGTAAGCTACAGGCACATGTCGCTGTCGTGTTACAGTACTCGCCTTAGTGGGGTCAGGGTCACAAGATTCATACCGTTCTAGCATTGTTTCAAAATCTGCGTATATAACAAATGGTACGAATTGCTTTCTATTATAATTTTTAAACTGTATGAAAGAACCCTTTGGAGGTAGTTCAGTGGCGACACCTCCACAACTATGTGAATTAAGATTATCACATGAATTAAAAAACATTAAACAAACGTCACAAAAGTACAGTTTACTGTGGTGTTTTGTTATTTGATTCTTAACAAGTCGCGACAGGTCTTTAATGAGACAGTAATGTGACAAATCATTTCTTTCTAAATAAAGTAAATGAATCACCTTTCCGTTCAAAGCTTTTGGTTTGTAAAGCGGTCCTATGATAGTATTGTTTTTTAAACCATAAATGTAAATGCAAATTTCGGGGTTATTCACTTCGAACCGCGCAATATCTGAGAAATTCACTGGAAATGACATGCCCTTTACATTTAACACGTTACGAAAATCAGGGTAAGAAGATACTCTTTCAGAATGAGTCTTAGCTGGATATAAAGCAGCTACAACAGACCATAAAAAACAATAGTCATCATTATTGCGGATATTAACACATGCTTTTTTAGATTTTATTGCAAAAGGCAATTCGATAAAGCCTGAACCACGCAAAGGTTGATATTTGTTAACATTGACTTCCAAATGAGAACTGCTCAAGAACGTCCATCCACTGTCTCGATCCTGAAATTCTTCTATCTTTTTTTTAAAAGTATTTTTGACTTGAGACAATAGTGAATCAAATTCATAATTCTGATGTAGAGTTACGTTTTTTGTGGCAAATGATTTCATCTCCTGAGAATCATTTTTAAACATTAAAAACAAAGCAAAATATTCGAAATTAACTTTTATACAAGTATGTTCTTTAAGAGACATGTCAATTAAAGTTTTAATTCTGTCCAAATTATTATTAAGAAATGGTTCCAGAGAACAATTCTCAGACGGATCGGTAATTCTATAAGAAGCTATACGATTACGAAATGCAGAATGTATTATTTCAACACCTTCACAAAAATGCGAAATGTTTTTGTTTTTATGATTAGTACTACGTAAATGACCTATCCAGTGACTGCGCTCAACTGATGTGTTACAAACGGTACAGAAAGGCATTTTAGATTATAATTACGTCAACTAATTTTGTACGCTTAATTAGGATTAGATTAACAATACTAGTAGATTCTGCAATAATCAATACAATTAATTTGGTGTCCCCAGCAATTTAAAGCCAACTTATTTTAAATTCACACTATCCCTATAAAAGACAGGCTCGGAATTGTCAAATAATTCGTGAGTTCGTCTCATAAACCTTTGCAGCCCGTCCCACTGGGGAGTGTTGCGATCTAGTTGTACTTTTAACGCGACCTGGGCTTTCTTCCATCGTTCTTCCATGGGGGTAGAGACAACTTCGTCTTTCAAAAATACCTTGATTTCCACGTAGAACTCTCCTGTAAGGTCTGCCGCTCGCCGTACTTTGCCGTTGGCAACACGGGTGATGAGCGATGAACCGAAGTCCCCGCTTGAGGTCTTCGTCTTTTGATCGTCCTCCAAACCAAAGAGGTCCGTGCTCAAGATGCCTCTTTTACTGTAAACAATTACACATTTTATTTATAAAATTTGCATTTATTTCTTAAATAACGAAATTAAGGAGTATTATACACCTCTGTTGAATTCTATGGGGAATTAATAGCGTAATACATATTGGGATATAATAATTTCATGTAACTGTCATCATTCCTGCATTGAATATGATCGGAAATTGATTTACAGTTCTAAATTCACTAACCATCATGTACCAGTGCGTATATCATTTTAAATTACCATAAACACCTAAACATAGAAGCAGCAATATAAATTACCTTGACTTAGAGTCTGATGAGTAGTCGGCGCTTTCAGGTGCTTGGCGCTTCACCACATTTTTCTTAGGCTGTTTTTTCGTCACCTTGGCTACTGCAGCAGTAGGCCTTTGTGATTGGTATTCTGATTCCGTGTCAGACCTTAAATAGAACACACTAAGATTAATTTTTTAACTGTAACCAACCTCAATAATTATGGAGAGGAGAATGTTAATGGAATATAGATTACTAGAAGATGGCATGGATGGTATGATGGGGATAGTTACGTCAGCCAGCAGGCAAGAACCAGGTCCGTAGCTGACTAGCGATTAATCACATTATCAAATTAATTTGATGATAGTTAGACCAGCCGGCAGGCAAGAACCAGGTCCGTAGCTGACTAGCGATTAATCACATTATCAAATTAGTTTGATGATAGTTAGACCAGCCGGCAGGCAAGAACCAGGTCCGTAGCTGACTAGCGATTAATCACATTATCAAATTAGTTTGATGATAGTTAGATCAGCCGGCAGGCAAGAACCAGGTCCGTAGCTGACAACTATGTTAAACTTAGTAGGTAGTACTTACTCACATTTTATAGTTGTAGGATGATGTAGATCACTGGAAGATACTGGAGCGAATGTAATTTTATGATTAAAATTCGTTGGTTTTATACATAAAAAATACCATTTCAGCAATATTTACCTCATAACAAAATTAAACCTTAACTACAATATTCACGGTTGTATGAGTAATTTATGATACTTACGTCTAATTAATCCGTAGTGATTGAAAACCTTTCTGTCAAATTGCAATTTTCGTGAGAAATGAAATACAAAACTAGCTTCTTACCTCGCCGACAAAGGTGAAGCCGATACCATGCTGTTACAATAGGTATTATTATAAAGTATGTATGTTTGTTTAATTAACCTTGATATAAAATTTTGAATGACATCACACTCATGAAAATAACAAAATGGCATTTTTGAGAGCCAGAAATCAGGATATACATAAGTATGTAAAATCCTTACAAAATTTGTTGTATGCAGAACAATCAACGTGAGCAAACTCGCGTTAAAAACTTAGTTAATTTTATGTTGCAGTTAAACTCAAAGCGAGTGTAAAATCGTCATACTACTAAAACTAACAAACTTTAATAAATCCTTTCATGCAAAGGATGTCGGTTTCTAAATTCAGCAATGGGAATGGGATGGGCTTTTCAAAGATTTCCTAGACTATAACCAGCTAATTACAAGAAAAAAAAAAAAAAAAAAAAAAAAAAAAAAAAAAAAAAAAAAAAAAAAAAAAAAAAGGAAAGAATCACTCATTTATAATAAGCTAGCGGAATTGGTAATATTCTTATTTAAGAAACACCCCCAGTTTGACGAAAATCATTAGGTATAGGAAGTTCGCGCAAACTCGAATTTTAATTACGGACTACAACATGTACAGCGATCGCGTTACAATACAATAAAGTTCGACTAAGCAAATTAATGCATGATGCAATGTTGCTGACTTCGACATTGTAAATGATAATGTATACACACACAACGGCTGCCTGATACGTTTATCGTCAGGCGGTTCACGAATGAGTACAGTGCAGCGGCGAACCGTTGAACGGCGCAACACCGTTTTGACATTGGCTATACGGCAGTTTAGACGGGAAACGGCAAGTGTATAAGTATGCGAAGCCAGCAGTATGCTCCGACAGCAGAATGTGAGAGAACTACTCAATACATTATTTGTATGTACGGGTAAGGTTGTATCGTCTGTTTGAATTTAATTTTAAATTAAAATTTGGATGTCCTCGAGCCAATCTGGTCACTAAAATAGAATGTGCGTGCGTGGATGCCTGTGCGCTATTTCTTACTTTCGTGGAGAGACGTGAGACAAACTGTCCCATATTTTAGTTTAATGTTTACGGTATCCTAAAGTTCAGATATCCTTGGTACCCCAATCTGGGGTCATAGAAATAGAATGTGTGTATGCCTGTAGGTGTATGCTTATTCTTGCTTTATGAAGAGACATGAGGCAATCTGTCCTGAATTTTAGCTTACTATTTTCATATAGTTCGATTAGTTAACAAACTGTGTGTGAAACTTCTTGTTATAAAACTTGACAACCAAAGTAGTGGCTTAGTGCTCAATCCGAGAATCTGCTGTAGTTGATCGAGGTAAAACATCGGTATTCATTAGTCACTATAAACAAATAGTTCACTTTATTAAACTTTCAGACCAACAGCTAAAAGAGTTTAACTTTTAGTTACATAACGGTAAACGGTAGATTCGCAGGGATCGACCTAATGCAACCAAATAAGATTTTAAAAGTGGAATAGGGCTTAAACCGCAAAGTTTGTAGATCCATCATTTATGTTATTAGCTATTTCTAAACCACTTTCGTTCCATTCGCAACCAAAAGTGATTCAAAAAGTGGAGTAGCGCCCAAACCACACTGACAAATGTTTCTGTTTCATTGCGACGAATAGGCCGAAGTGGAGTAGGCGCCGTTCCATTATTTTACCTCCATATGATGCAGGATTTCATATTTCACCTTCCGATCGGTGGAATAGGCGCTAAACCACATTAGGATTTCATTTATATTAGTGGGCATTCTAGCCCACGGAGAGTGACGAGGCGAACGGAGAGAGCCGCGGAACCGGGGGCTAGAATGCCCAATAATATCCTACTTACGAATTAACAAACCATGCATTTTAAACCATAAAACATATAGGTCGTCACTTGTTTTTTCATACTAGAACCTTATTAGCGCCATTTCTTTGAAAGTGAAAGTGTCTTTGATCTTCTTTAGAACCAATTCTAGAAATGTATACAATATACATGCAGACGAAACGCACTCTAAAATATAGCCCTGCTCGCTAGCATTATAAAAAACAAAAGAGTCAAAGCCTTCCGGGAAACATTGGTCGTTATCGGTTTGTTTACAAGCGGCCCGCGCGCAGCCGCATGACGTCAGCGGGTGTGCGCTCAACGGGTTTTTTTTTTCAGGCGGCTTCTAATAAGCAGTTTAGCATTGTCTCTGTTTAGTACATCATCTCAGGATCATCATTGTTCTTTTTTACCATTGCTGTAAAACTTTCATTCGCATAAAAAAATCAAATAATTTTATATACGTTTCGGAAATAAATAAGACACCGGCTTTGAAATTAAGTAACCGAAATAATAGAAAGATATAAGTATATGTGAGAAAACATGTGTATTATGTACTGACCTGTCGAGGTGCCAAAATTCCTTGAATATGCTCGGCAGTTCCCGGGTGGTTATCCAGAAACTCTTGAAGTAACTGATAATTCCTTCTTCGTAACAATGAATGATTGCAACAAACACAGTTTCTTCTTTCCACTTGCATTATCACAAAAAAACCAATCACTTAGTAAAAACAGAAAGTCCGAAGAGATATAGCCTAGGTTGCAAGTAGAGGATCAGAAAAAGTCCAGTAAACGATAGCCAAAGTCGCAAGGAATTAAACATAAAAATTCGCACAGTACGTAAAGAAAGCAAGCTAACAAACGACTGCGGAGAATACATGGTGTGGTGGGGCCAGGTACAATACGCGCCACGAAAGATGAGACTTGACCGTGCCTCCCGCGCTCTTTCCACCGCCTCGATGACTCGCGGTCTCGTCCCGCACTCACACCTCATACCGCTAAAGAGACTACTGAGAAATCGTTTACTGCGCAAGTCAAACCATAACCATGTGGTGTGTCAAGTCTCATCTTTATGGCACGCATTGTACTCAGGTGAAAAACGGTTGCGTTTGTGCTCTAGCGCAATATTTGCTAAGTGCGAAAGGTATAAAAATAGTGTTATCTCAACTTGCGCGGTGTTGTCGATGAATCATCACTAGAGCCGCATAATTAGTAGCGGCTTGTGCATAATTAAAATGGATTTAAATAAATAGTGAAGTACAAAAAAAAACTATTATTATTTTTCGTAAGTATAGCCATAACTTTTTAATGACAGCTTATTTTTTTTTTGTCTCATACTAAAAGTTACTCTGTATTTAGTGGACTATAATCAACATAGGTCTCGTTAGTGGTGGACATTTGGACCACTTTTGTTCATTCTCCTTTAAGTTTGTAATCCCAAAAAAAAAATTTGTATGTGATAGAATTACAAATTAACGATTTACGAACTTTTCCCTTTACTTGTGCTGTGAGACTTTCCTTCTTGCAAAATTTGATTATTCTAGGTCAACGGGAAGTATAGGTACCTACCTACTTAGGTTATGATTTATTTGCGAGTATGAAATATGTCGCATAAAAATCCGTATGTTTTTATTGCGTTGACTTAGAAGTTTGATTTTTTAAAACTCTAAGGGACCATAGACCGATATAATAATATTTGATATTAATTTCAACTTGTTACATCCACGCGTTCCTGAGAAAAACGGTCTTGACAGGCTGACTGACAGGCAGACAGACAGACGGACAATGAAGTGATCCTATAAGGATTCCATTTTTTTTCCTTTTGCGGTACGGAACCCTAAAAAAATACTTTTTGCTCACGTGAATTCTTGTTGGTGGCTTGTACTGCTTAGCTGGGTAATTTTAAGGACTGATAGCAATGCCGAATTGATTATATGATAATAAGATTTATCTTTTAACAGTTGCAAAAGTATGAGATTCTGAGACTCGTGTTTTTACCCATTTGGTTGTAACTGAAACCTGCTTTATATCCCTTCCCTTTTGCATAATATCAACTAGTGTTCCAAAAGTTCAATCCCCAAGTTTCAAATCTGTAGCTACATTTGATTTCTTATCTTGTTTTGTTCCATATATCTCCATGTCCAGTGGAATTTCCTTTCGAAATTCTCTAACAGTGCGACTATCCACATTTGTTAATAGAGTTTTCGCTACAAATACTTATAATCATAATAATAATAATCATTTTATTTGCCGTAAGTACTGGTACATTGTTGGTCTTAAAGTCAGTGGTTGAGTTCCTAGTACAAAGTCAGACATGCAAAACATTACAATGTAGATATCTAATGCTACAGTATAATTATTATTTATTTCCTATGGCATGCTTTAAATTCTAGTTTCTATTACCTTATTCATTTTACAATTCATTCGCAAAAAATAAAGTAAAATAAAATAAAAAAACACAATAAACAGACAGCAATAAATCAATCAATAATCAATACATAAAATCAATATTAATTAATAAACGGATTATTTAACATTATTATTATTTATAAATTCATTTATAGAATAAAATCGTTTTTCCAGCAGCCATAATTTTAACTGTATGAAAAATAAATTATTAGGTATGTCTTTAAATTTCTTTGGTAGTTTGTTATAAATAAGTACACACATATGGTAACAGTTCTTTTTATACATAGAAGTCCTTGGTGCCCTAGGCAAAACTATTCTATCTGGATCTCTTACTTTTTGAGGGCAACGATCTTGAGCCTTTTCAAACAGGTCAAAGTGATGTCGGACAAATTTAGCACATTCTAAAATATACATACTGGGTAACTTATCATTAATGATTTCATGTTTAGCTTTCGTAACAATTCAAATAGTTTTACTTAGATTATTATTATGCCTACTAACAAGAAGTTTCAACTAAAACACTGCCTTCAAAAGTAAATGTCATGTAGATAAAAAATAACTTAGGTAGCACATCCAGTCACCTCTAACACTCGCAACTATTTACGACTACTGCTTACCGCGCTGCATCCGGGGGTCTCATAAAATTCTATCGCCGGGATTGTGCAGCGTTGATCCGTCTGCAGCGGGGGGAGCATGGGGACCGGGGGGAGTGCCATAGATTATGAAATAACCCACTCTACCCTCATTGAACCAATTATATGACCAGTTGAAGGGTTCAAATGTGCAAGTGGATGAGCATTAGAGGTGATAGCATTAGGATACGTCTAGACTGATAGGGATGGATGGAAAATGGATCAGCTGGTAATCCAGTCAAAGGCTTTAGGGACAGTATTTAAAACATTCTAGTTGTAGCTAAGAGTATTCTATTCTGTCCACCACAAAGCTCCTGCTCCGAACGGGTCGTACAGAATGGTTATTAAATATCAATATTTTTGTATATTTAAATCATAATATTACCTACTAAGCTTTTTCCAGCGGCTTCGCCCGCGTGGATGTCGGAAATTATCTCACGGGAACGTACTACCGGGAATTCCTTGTCGACGTTATAAAGGAAACCTCTGTGCAAAATTTCAGCTTTCTAGGTCCAAGGGGTTGGGCTGGCCGTTAATGAGAAAGTCAGTCAGGAGTCAGGACATCTCTTTTTATTTGTTTAAATAGTGGTTTCATGAGAAAACATCTGCCAAACTGCATCAATTTGTCAAAAAAAAATCAAAATCAAAAGTCATTTATTCAAATTAACCTGAGAATCAGCACTTTTTGAACGTCGAAATTACATAAGAAAGTCCCCACAAAACGCCCGCCCTTCACCACTTCCTAGTGCTTTAGCTGGGAAGAAGAAGTAGCGGAACAAACTCCCCAGCAGCACAGCTGTCTGTTCAGTTAGAAGAACTAGATTCTATACAATAGTAGGTACATGAGCAAAATAATTTACGCAACAAAACATATTAAATTATATTATTTGTCAAATAAAATAAACAATTTTAGTAACTCATTTATAAATAAAATAAACAATTTTAGTAACTCATTTATCCTGTCATTATGTAAGCTAAATTCGGCAGTACTTTTTCGTAGATGTGACACGAAAATCTCTGTCAAATCTGAGTCTTCGTTGCTGTGTGTTCAAGAAGTTATTCCAATTTGATAAACGTTATAAATAATACTTACTTTCCAAATATACAGAATTTCAGTACCTATTACAGAACATCTAAACATTTGAAGTCAAACTGTTCACCAATACTGTGATTCATAACACTATCCGCCCCCTGACCCCATCACCCATTCCAACGCTCAAAAACAAAAAACAACGCCACATTCTCAACAGCACACAACCCAATATTTCGAAAATCATATAACTAATAAAAACGCTAAACATACTGTAGGAATGGCTCGCGAACCGAACAATATTGCCCCGTTGCTTGCCAAATCGAAAACTAAGCTCGGTCCGTACTCATAAGTTGCTGTATCTCTGTATTGCACAACTTTCTACTGCAACGCTCATTTGCAAACGTAATGTAGGACGAAGATTGGGAATTGGATCATAACTGTTCTTTTGAGGCATAAAAGATACTCAATGTTAGTATGCTTACTAAGAGCAAAAGAAGCAATCTTGTTTTAAGTCCATTTTGGTGGCTAAAAGAAAGACAAAAATAAAATAACAGCAAAGGTGCAAAGAGCACTAAAAAAATGGATGCAGATGATAATTACCGTACCTATAATTTATGAGAACAGATAAACTAAAGCTTAAAGCAGATTATGCTCTCCATAGTTCACAATCTTATGTAATTACCTCTTTTCTTAAACTTCTTGTATGTACTCACGATTTTGTCTCAACATAACTCAAACTACATGTATTTTAATGACTACGAGCTACTTATACATATTATTATTTTAATAACTTCGGTTATCATCCTCACCAGCATTACAATCTCTCATTAATTCACCAAACACACCCAGCCACCCAAGATCTCATAATCACAAGCTAGCTTTCTGCTCACCCCTCAAACAAAAGCACGCCTTAACAAAATAGGCGTAATAATTCCATCTGAACACGTTAACTAAGGACACTATGTACGGTCAGCAGGTAAACAAAGCGACGCATTAGGAGGGTAGATTAACAAAAAAGGCGGGGGTGAAATACGGCGGTGCCTGTAAATTTTCTTACGGCGCCCCCTCTGACGGCCCCGAACATCGACACTGCGCTGACATGAGTACGGTGCGCAGAAATGGGAAATAATGTTACTGTATTTTATTTTTTGGAATTCTTACTACAATTTTTAGTTACAATTTTGAAAATATTTCTGGTAAAAATATTTTTGCTTTATTTTTGCTTTATTTTTGCTTTATTTTTGATTTATTTTTGAAAGTTTTGCTTCTACTACGCGGCTACATTTTAGATACCTAAAACGTAGCCGCGTAGTAGAAGCAAAACTTTCTTTGTTTTATTTCTGCTGACCACATAACCTTAGAGAACACATTAATAAAAGATTTTCTGTTTTATTTTATTATGAAAAAAAAACTGTAGAATTGCATCTAAATATAAAACCCTTAAAAACAAAAAGGATAAGGGTAAAGGGTAAGGGTAAGGGTAAAAGGATAAGGGTTTTTTTAAAATGATTTATTATTTAATAAATAATTCAAAAAAAACCCTTATCTTATTTTGAAATCATATCCAATTCTGTTATAATATATTGTACAAGAAATAATACAGTGACAGCTACAATATTTTCCTGCTGACGCTACACTCGTCTCCCGATTCGTCCCACCGAAAATTTTCGTTCGAGCCGTTTCTAAAGCGCCTTTTTTAATCTCTATAAATCAAATTTATGACTTGTGTAAGCTTTCTGTTTTATTTACCCTTTTATAATTTTGTTGTCTGTACATACACGGATGGAGTTGGGGCAGCACACACACTCTCTTATTATAAACACACACACATGTATCTGCTTGTCATATTCATTTTAGCAAGTTCTAGGATTTGTTACGTTATATAACATCACGCGTTGTTTCCTTGAAGGGTTGGGCAGAGGTGTACCTACAGTACAGTAGTACTCAACTAATAAGGCGCGCCGTGAATCTTCGTTCGCGCAGAAAAGAAAGTATGGCCCCGAAGATTAACGAGATTGCTTAAAACTTACAATCAATCTTAGATCACTACTATAAGGCTTATAATACACTGCAGCTGTTAGTTCCATCTCACTCGCAAGTATGGCGGCGCGCGCTAAAATGGCGGCAGCTGCGACCAATAGCGGTACAGGAAAAAGCGTGGAGCGTGCCGATTGGTCAATAGCATTTCCCGCGCTTTGAAAATTCATCTTCTGCGCAGGTACATCGATAAGCCATATTAGTTGAGTACTACTGTACACCCATATTTCGCCAGGTATGTTAAAGTTCCACGTAATAGGGGGCAAGCCTATTGCCATCAACCGGCACTAATCCAGACTCTGAGAGCTGCTACTGAGAAATTCCAGATGGAAAAACCGGTCAAGAGCGAGTCAGGCTCGCGCACCGAAGCTTCCGTTCCGATTTCTGCAAAAGTGTGCTATTTAGAGACATCGTTTTATTTTTCCAGTAATTTTTACATAAACTTCTATCACATAGAATAATTTCAGATTTTTCGCTTTGCAAACTTTGGAGATAAGGGGGGGAACGGTATTTTTTTTTACATTTTTCATCAAAATTCGAAAACTATGCGACATAAAAAAATGCAAAAAAATGTCTGAGAATGTGCAAACAGCGTTCTTTCAACATGCCCTAGTAGCACCAATTTGAATTTTTAAGACCCTCTTTCAGTACCTGTTACAAAAAAAATATAAATATGTTTATTTCTTTCTTATTTTCAAAATAGTTGGGTGAACGTCATCTAAAACTGTTCCAAATTTCAAGTTGATAGCATTAGTAGTTCTTGAGATATCCAGCTGTGACAGACAGACAGACAGACAGAGTCACACCATAAGGGTTCCTATATTTTACCATTTTGGTACGGAACCCTAAAAACCAACATGCCCGACCTGGGAATCGAACCCTGGACTTCATGTTGCGACCACTAGACCACCAAGGCAGACACGTTACGTTACAAGAGTTGTACTTAGTATAATAATATACGTTTGATACGTCTATCTCGTCTATCGCGGTTTGTTCCCATAGTAACAACTTTTACTAGGGGAACAAACCATAAAAAGCGAAAAAAAAAACAGCTATTCCAAACATTTATGTTTGCATAACTCTTCATAGCCATTGACTTATATAATATCAATGGGAACAGCTGATTTTTTTCGCATGATGTCACATGTCTTCGAATTTTTGGTCCTAGGACATACCGGTTTCCTCACGATGTTTTCCTTCACCGTTTTGAGAGCAGTGGTGATGAAATAATTTACACAAATTATAGCACCTGTCCGGGTTCGAACCTACGATCTACAACTCGTAAGCCGCAGCCGTTACCACTGGTACACTACACCTATTAGTTATGTTGCAAGTTTTCTTAAGGAGGATGCGCTAAAGTAGCCCGCGAAATTCAAATTTTCTTACGTTTTTTTGCAATTTACAGGTCAGTGTCAGGTTGTATGTTGATTAAATTATGATTCGCGGCCGTCACTAACATGGCTATAAAGAATTATAATCATTAGAATCAGCAATACAACTCCATAAGTTAGAATTGACCTCAAATCTAGCGATTTCATGAAATCATGAGAATGCGAATCATAATTTAATGAACATATATATATCCCTGGCCTGTAAATTGCAAAGAAACGTAAGAAAATTTGAATTTCGCGGGCTACCTTAGCGCTTTCGCCAAGCTTACCTATCACTCATCGTTTAACAATACAAACATCATCAACATCTCTTCCCAATAAACCTGATAAGCCCAACTTGTACCCATAAACAATGAGTGAAAAACATCTGTGGCCGCTGGGCGGATCAGGTCATTAATTCCAGTATTGTTCATCGTGTGCTAGAAGGAGTTATGGCTAAGTCTTTGTGTGTGCTGACGGGAGAACGCCTATGGTAAAAATATATGAGGTGATATTGACTGCCATGGCTGGGAGGGGCTCGTGGCTAAGTAATAACAGCTACACGGGTCGATCGTTCAGGTTAAGTTACTTTGCTGCGGTCGGTCCGTGGGTGGGTGGCCATCTACATACACAGACCCCTCCGTGCCTCGGAAATCTCTGTTGCTCTTGGATCTTTGACAGTCGTTAACGACCAGAAAGTCTGACACCAGTCTTACCAAGAGCCAGTCTTACCCAGTAACTAGGTTGTGGAGGACAGATAGGCAGTCGCTCCATGTAAAACACTGATATTCAGCTGTGTCCCGTTAGACTGGACGCCGACCCCAACATCGTTGGGAAAAGACTAGGCAGATAGATTGATACTTTAGGCTAAGACCCAATATCTACAGTGCCAATCTTTGTAAGATCTATCAATGATAAGTTGGTATTGTCAGTATTAACCAATTAAAGGCAAGAACCATGCTTTGTAGTCTTTGTTAATGGTGATTAACACTTTCAGCTGAGCATCTGGGTATTCAAATATTTGTTGCGCGGCACACTATTTTCTCATACAAAATATATGACGATTAGTGACGTTCCGGTTTTTCATACAAGCAAAGATAATATGCAATGTGACACAACCGTTACTACACGTCGACGTTGCGAATGTACGCGAAATTATAAAATGTATGTGTGTGAGTAGCCTTAAAAAGTGTACAACAAAACTAACATGGAGTGGCGCTAGCAGTCCGAAAATTTAAAGTGATACGGCGCGATGACGTAGCTTGAAGGAATTATAGGCCGCAGCCGTTTATACACGTTCTTTAAAGAAAGACATATTTTTTGCTGACGTGATTAAACGTTGTGTCAAATAGCGTTTATCAAATTTTACGTATTATAACGTCGCTCCGCTCAAAGTGTTAAACTTTCGTAATTGCGGAAACAATGAAAAGTCTCGCGTAGATCTACGTTTCTGCTACGTGCAGACATAGATACAATACACTACAAACCACAGAATGTAGCGTACTATCCTAGCGCCACATCATTGTTGTCTTTAAGAGGAAAGGCGGGTGGCCAAAATTTTGAAAATTAGGTATTTTACGAAGACATTGCTGTCGCTCTGCGAGCGCTCCGCCCTCGAATTCGTGCGATAAGGACAACTGCAGATCCGGCTAAATAGCCTACGTAAAAAGTCACATTTCGAGGTTTGGCTCTCGCCTATTTCCTCCTCCAATATTGGACCAATTTAAAAGATATTTCATAAACTGAATAAGAAGGATATATACTATGCCCCTATGTTTTTCTTTTTTCGTTAATAGTTGTCAAATTGGTACACTAGACGTCTGTTGACAGCGGTCTGAATAGGCAATTTTGAGCATTTTTGGAGGGTTCTAGTTCCTATAAAAATAATATATCATCAAAAAGGAAAACATAGGGGCATACTGATATTTATATTTCTGTAAAAAATCATTGCTTTATGGTCATTAACCAGAAAGAAAACAGGCGAGAGCGTTTGTATATTTTTGTATGGAGAAAAGAGCACCCACGTTTCCTCTTAAGACACCAACCTAAAGATCAATAGGCCCTGGGGGTCTACTCCTTAAGCACGAAGTCCGTAGTTTCGGCTTTATGGTCATTAACCAGAAAGAAAACAGGCGAGAGCGTTTGTATATTTTTGTATGGAGAAAAGAGCACCCACGTTTCCTCTTAAGACACCAACCTAAAGATCAATAGGCCCTGGGGGTCTACTCCTTAAGCACGAAGTCCGTAGTTTCGGCGTTGGTTACGGGCGTTTCCTACTCCGTATCACCTACGGACAGATGATTGGTTCGGGGCCCGAACGAAGTATGAATGACAATACGATACGACAGTTCGGTTGTCTCTACTCCCGATGAATTTTGCCCGTCCGAAAAATTAAACTTTTACACTTGTTTTGATGGACCGGACGAACGGACGGACGAATGGACGGACGTACTTAGGTAGTAGACCCCCTGGTTTGCCGGGAATCTCACGAAACCAGTCTCCTAATTACATTGCCAATTAGCTAGAATCTGTAATGCATTTCAAATTAACAAAATCAACCGATTAAAGGCTCTTACAGACAGAGGCGATATCGCGTCGCGACGTGTCGCGTAGCGGTGTTGCGTCGCGATAATATCGCAATATCGCTCGCGATATCGCCTCTGTCTGTAAGAGCCTTAACTTCTCAGCAATTTCAATACCGATATATTTACAAAAAAAGTAACATCATGTAAAAAATAAATTCCGTGAACACAGGAACTTGTACTATAAGCAGCTTAGCCGGGGTCCGCTAAAGAACACGTCACAACATGCCCTCAACTTTGTTATACATTTCCTTGACTTAGCTTTTTAGGGTTCCGCAGTGTAGCCGAAAATTAATCGACAAAATATATTTTCAATTTTTTTTTATTAATTTTTATTTGACTTCCAGTATTCAGTGAGATTATTAGAGCGTATGTTGTTGTAAGTAAACTCATATCTTTCCATCACTAGGTTCAGTTACTAAGGTCAGGTTATGTCCATTTACCGGATAAGATTAATTCCAGATTACTTAAATTTTTCTAAGTTCTAAACTAATGGTGAGGTGGTGGTGGTGTTGGTAGAACTTTACAATCGAACTACCTTTTGCTCGCGGCTTCGTCAACGTGGATGTCGGAACGTGCTAACGGGAAATCCTTCCTTATTCCTTGTCTACATTATAAAGAGAACAACTGTGCAAAATTTCAGCTTTCTAGGTTCAAGGGTTTGGGCTGGGCATTGATGAGTCACTCAGTCAGTCAGTCGGGACTTCTCTTTTTAACCGACTTCCAAAAGGAGGAGGTTCTCAATTCGTCGGAATATATTTTTTTTTTTTTTTTTTTTTTTTTTTGTATGTTTCCCGATTACTCGAAAATGGCTAGACCGATTTGGATTTTTCTTTTTTTGTTCGAAAGGGTATACTTCCCAAGTGGTCCCATGACCACCAAATCAGGATCTGATGATGAAATCCCATGGTAATCGAGGTAAACCCTCAAATTTTATGGGCACACCTATATCGATTTCGGTATTTTTTATAGTAACTCGTGCATTTACTCTCGGAAAGTACCATTCGGTGAACTGGAACTGATGATGAAGACCACAGAGGGCCATCGGAAATACTCAATTATATCTAAGTATATAACAGGTTGCGATTCGATTACTTTAATATGGTTTATGCTCGGCAAAATAATGGTAATGGTGACTTCACCATGAGCTCCATTTCTCCTGGTTCTTACTAGGAGAACTCCTCAACAATTAACGTCCCTGCATCGGGAAAAGTAACATTTTGTAAAACGTGATGAGCAGTTGACATTGGGTTATTGTAACTTAGATAAATTACAAACTGAACCACTAAAAAGTGAAAAATAAAAACTTTTTTACAAAAACAAAAACCGACTTCCAAAAAAAAACACTACAAAGTGAAAAATAACTTTAATTTCGGAAGTCGGTGGCAAAAAACTAAAATACAGATCCAAAGACACCGACTTCCGAAATTAAAGTTATTTTTCACTTTGTAGTGTTTTTTTTTGGAAGTCGGTTTTTGTTTTTGTAAAAAAGTTTTTATTATTTATATAAATGGATGAACAACTCCAAACTCGGTAGCTTCGTTACTAAATACTAGACCATAGATTTCCTACCAAATTATTTGGTGGTTTTGGCAATGTAAGTTGTGGTCAGCTAAATGACTCGTCAGCCTGTATCGGTTGGCTTGCCAAGCTCGCACCAAAATGACATGATTACACTACTTGTGATATTTATTTTTGTTTCATTCAGCAATCCATTCGCTCTTATTGCATTACTGCTGTGTGCCGTGGTTTAAAACGCCCTGTGGTTTAACAAACACATGATATATTTCAACAAACTTCATGGTTAATAGAAATAAAGGAATCTTTTCAGTTTTTTGCGACCTGTTTTGATGCACTGAACTATACGCTGTCCACTAGGTTACTCACTTTTTAACACACTCTCAGTTCCATATCAACGAATATGTGTTTTGCGAATTTAATCCTTATTTCAACTAGGAAGAGAAAAGTTGCCAAGCAATCAGCTATAATTTCTATTTTGCATGATGTAATTAATTACAACTAATGTGATGTATTATTTATTACCTATCTAGTGGCACTCATTACCATATGGCTGTAATATTGTTAATATTTTGTATTATCTTTTCTCTGTTTCAACACATATTGTTGCTATTTATTGTCCCGGATTTAAAAAAAAATAAAAAAAATAGATATTGTCTAACTGACAGGTGTCAGAAAGTTAATAACCTAGAGGACAGAGTATAAATTATACTAAACTTAAAAATACTATTTGCACTTACATTGTTCCATTTTCTTTCTATCTCTGAAAATAATCACCAAAAAACAAAGACAACAAAGAGAGCATTATTTATTTATATACGGAACCTTAAACCTCACAACACATTTAGCCAACATAACGCCATAAAAACTTTCCTTTGACGCGTTGCCCAGTACGTCACACACACAAAGCGAGCGATTACATAGAAAAACGTGCGAAACGCTTAAAACGGGGGGAGAGACGACCTAGGGTGGGGGGGGGTGCTACAGAAATGCAAATATGAAATATGAAAATGAAGATGGCATGTAATAAAAGTGATATACTGGGCTCCGTAGAGCCATTTCGTACCGTGGGTAGTCGTCTCGTCAGTTTTATGCTCGGCCGTCCATCATGCCCTGACAGCATTCATGGATGCCTCCTTGAGCCTCGAGGGGGGAGGGGAGGGGAGAGGGGGGGGAATGGACGCGCAGATTTATTATTTCAATGTTGATGTTTGATGTTTTATTATTTGAGTCGTGTTTTGTTCTGCTTTTAAGATCAGTGACGTCACGTCATAGTTAAAATGTGTCTAGGTTTTCTTTGTACTTAACTTTAGTAAAAATAAAAATAGCTGTTTCTATTTTCATGTCAAGCAACTTTAGTTTTCTTTCAGTCAAATTAATGAGTTTGTTTCAATTTATTGCAATGGTTGAAACAATAAAAATGTGTACACATTTTTTTTCTGCTTACTTCTAAAAAAATTGCTAAAACACACATACACCGAAAGCAACACATCTCACGACACTAAACCCAAAACGTACAGTAAGCAAAACAATAAGGATCGTTAACAAAAATTTTAATTACCATAAAACAGCTCAAGTGGTAGTGGTAGGGTCAGCACATTCAGCGGCGATGCAAACAAGGCTGGCTTTAATCGAGTGCCCTAACTCGGCGTAAGCTTTTTGATATCTCCGATACCGGGCGAGGTGCAGATCCTCATACCGTTGGCAAAAAAGTTTGTAAATAAATTAGGTGGTAGAGATAAAGTAGTAATGGTGCTAAAATTGTGCATTTCTAAAATGTTCTGTCTATGATTATTTTACGGATATGTGTATAGCTCAGTAAATTAACATTTATTAGAAAAATGTATGAAAAACCGCGAGGAATTTAGAAATTAAGTAAGCATACCTACTTATAATAAAAATTGCCGACGTACACATTTTTTCTTAAGTTTTTATCAATACACGAAATGAAAAGTGATGATAGTAATACAAAATAGTGAAGAGTATCTAATACAGTTTCATTATTTTATTACCTTTTACGTAAAACACTGAAAATAAATTTGTAAGTACATAACTACAACTAAACTTTTCTGAGAACTTTGGAAGCGAACGTTTCTTTCCCACTTCCTTATTTGCTGCCCCTGCACTGAACATGTAGGTAGCGTTAGCAAAGCCAGGTGGAGCATGTTTACGGGGGCTCGGTCGCGTACATCACCGCGACAACGCGCCAGTGTGCGCGCGCCCTAACGTGCTTCTAATAACATTAGCTTTTAACTGTCCCACTAAGGTTTTTGGGGGTTTTAAGAACGGGTTTTTAAAGCATGTTGTTTTCTGGTTACGAATAGGTGGAGATGGAGTTTTTGTGGATGTAAAATGTCGCATTTTGTTAAGCGTAGAAGTGCCTGTCCGCAGTGTGCTTCCTCTGAATCTAACTCTGCCGTCAAACAACATTACTGTGTTCTGGTTTTAAAGTGCTGGTGAAATTTGAGGCTTAATTGAGCTATCTCAGCTTTTTATCTAGTTAAGACATTTGGTAATGTAGTTGTTTGTAGCTTGTAGCTAAGTAATAACAGCTGCACGGGTCGATCCATCAGGTTAAGCTACGCTTGCCAGGGTTGGTCCATGGATAGGTGACCATGTTTACATACCGAGACCCCTCCGTGCCTCGGAAAGCACGTTAAGCCGTTGGTCCCGGCTGTCATTCGTGGATCTTTGACAGTCGCTACGGGTCATCAGAAGCCCGAAATTCTGACAACCAGTCTTACCAAGGGGTATCGTATTACCCATTTACTGGGTTGTGGAGGTCAGTTAAACAGTCGCTCCATGTAAAATACTGGTATTCAGCTGCATCCGGTTAGACTGGAAGCCGACCCCAACATAGTTGGGAAAAGGCTAGGCAGATTGAGTTGTTTGTAGGAGGCTATAACCATTAAAAGCCGAAGGTTTCTCAGACTGTATATTCTTTCTTGGGCGTCAGTCTTCTTAAATAATAGCTGTTATTATTCTGAAAGTCTGAATCTCCAATGTTTCACGTGCCAACTTGGTAACGTGAGCATCCATGCAGAGATGTTTATGAGCAACCGCTCATGTAAATTAGTGACAGATTCAGTGTACGGCAACCTTAATGTGTTGCTCATTCGATGACTCTGGTTGTCCGGGTTGTAGGTACTGTTAGTGGAGACTGATGTCTTGAAGCACTTATGTTACCTAACCAATAATATTATAAATAGGAAAAATTTGTTTGTTTGTAAGTTGTATGTAGGGGGTAATAATCTCTGGAAATACCAGTCGGATTTGAAAAAATATTTTTTTCATTTGATAGCCCAATTCTTGAGGAAGGTTATAGGCTATTTAACATCACGCTATGACTTAGGAGCTGAGCAAAAATAAATAAATCAGGAAGGACTCTAACCGAAAACGAATTAATAGCGCGGGCGGATATGCGATGCCGAGGACGGGGGAGCAAGACATTTCAAGCAGACGAAGTCCCGCACGGAAGCTAGTTTTGAATAAGACATTATTTATCTTAAAAATCTATTTACATACCACACACCATACATACATAACTTTTCTTTCACTACACATAACAAAATTACAGAAGCTTATTAGTATCAACAACGTTCATTTCTTGTATTAATTATTAAAAAACAATTATTTGGCCCAACACTGTCTTTTAGAATACAGGCTATCCTAGTCTATGAGACAGGGTTTATATGCTTTTATACAGATTTTGCATTATATGAACTGTAATGTAATGTACATT
Source organism: Cosmia trapezina (assembly GCA_905163495.3). Classification (NCBI taxonomy): domain Eukaryota; kingdom Metazoa; phylum Arthropoda; class Insecta; order Lepidoptera; family Noctuidae; genus Cosmia; species Cosmia trapezina. The sequence goes on along the minus strand of LR991028.1, from coordinate 27,316,093 downwards.
TTAAATGTGTTTCTGTATCTTTATTGTGAATAAACCTTTTATTTATTTATTTTCCATATTCGCCACGATAACTTTTTGCTAGTTGCGACGTTCTACTGGACTATAGATGACTCGAGTCTACCCACTTCAAGTTCAGGCTCTATCTACCTCCCAAATAAATTAACTCAGTAAATCTCTTAAAAATAACAACCTAACACAAAACAATACTACACCAAAATTCGTAGTTTAATATCTGTTTAGTAGTATACACTAAACCTCTTATAATTCTGCCGGCCATGCACCGCAGCCGTGCGAGCCTCGTAAACAGACACACACGCGCAGTTTTTGTGTATACTTGCCTTCTGCACACCGCAGAGTTAAGGGGCAGCGCTTATCAAGTGATTGGGGGTTGCTAACATTTGTTGATTAAGTATTTAACCAATATTTTTGAAAGCAGATAGAAAATTCCGTAAGAGCTCAATATGTCGTCGCTAATCTAAGTGACGTAACTGATTCAAAAAAAAATTTACAGGGCAAGCTATTTTTCTTTTTTTTGTAAACTGTAGATCAGATATATCGGTCTCGATTTTTGCATTATCATGAGATCGTACCTATAGGTAGGTACAGATACGCCGATTAGACAGATCGACGACTTGGAAAATGTATGAAATTATTGTAGTTAGGTCGGCTATCGGCTTAGTCCAAAATGTCAGAATAGGTCCTGTAGTTAAATTAGCGACGATGTATTATACCTTACCGACGACGGATGAAAAGCATCAATCAATCATAACTTCTTAATTATTTATACTGATTATCTTTTTATTTTATTGTTGTGTAAAATAAAGACATTTTTGGTACCTACGTGTTGAGGTTTAGGGGTTTAAGGGTTTTATAAAGGGGGCCAAATTTTCATTATTTTTGCGATAGGACACACCGTTTTCGAGATATATGGAAAAGAAAAAAAAAAATACAGTACTGTTTTTGCACTTGAAGTCAAGGTGTTTGTGTGAATTTTAGCTCATGACAACTAATCTTATTCCACACCTTTTTAATCGCGATTAAAAATAGTCTGATTTAGTTTGACAATCAAAATTTTAGGTGAAAAAACGTCAAATTCAGAATAGCAAAATTTCCATTTTCACTAAACTATAATCTCAGTACAATCTTAGTGCTGTCAAACTAAAATTTAGTTAAGTTGTGTCACTTTAATCAATTTCAGAATGGGAAATCGTCGTTTGACAGGAATAAACTAAATTTTAGTGATTTTTAGTCTAGTTTAGAGGCATTTGTGACAAGAGAATCGGCACCAATGTATGCATTTAATAACTTCACAGTATCAATAATTCAATTCTTATTGAGCGAAAACTGTGAAATACAGTTGAACTAATTAAGTTCTATTTCATAATGTATCCACATTAGACAGGTGCTTGTGGCTAAGTAATAACAGCTGCAAGGGGGTCGATCGATCAAGTTAATGGATGGTCCGTGGATGGGTGACCATCTTTACATACCGAGACCCGTCCGTGCCTCGGAAAGCACGTTAAGCTGTTGGTCCCAGCTGTCATTCTTGGATCTTTGACAGTCGTTACGGGTCATCAGAAGGCCAAAATTCTGACAACCCAGGGGTATCCAGTAACTTGGTTGTGGAGTTCAGATAAGTAGTCGCTTCATGTAAAATACTGGTATTCAGCTGCATCCGGTTAGACTGGAAGCCGAGCCACAAAAAGTTGTGAAAAGGCTAGATAAATAAGGATAAGTCATATTTTTACTAGATCAGCTAAAAATCAGACTAAATTTTTCTTTTACCCAAAAAGAAGAAAAAAAAGCCTTTCCAAAAATCCCAGTAATTAGCAGCATCTACCCCTTAAGTTCCGGCAGGTATTTAGTATCCGTATTTATAGTGCTGTGTTTAAGAGTGAGTTAGGCGCGATCCCACTGCTTGATATTATGCGCCGCTCCACGTCTCTTTGTTACCTGGCTTACCAGCGCGGCAGAAGACTTCCACAGCATTTTGGCTATTTTGGTGGTTAGGCAAGTACCTGAATTAATAGAAGTTATTTTTTTTCTCCCTTGGTAATCAAGATACAACAATAATTTTGAGGTCAGTAATAAACTAAATATGACCGATAAGTACCTTTCTCTCTTGTCACTGAACTGAAATAATAATTTGCCCATCATAAACAGTTAGCAATTAAGTAGTAACTACACACATTAAAAAAGTCCTAACCTATTACTTTATAAGATAAATGTACGTACTTAATGGTAATATGAAAATAGTGTTTAATGCATGAAATAAAACTTTTTTACAAAAAAAACTGACTTCCAAAAAAAACACTACAAAGTGAAAAATAACTTTAATTTCGGAAGTCGGTGTCTTTGTATCTGTATTTTAGTTTTTTGCCACCGACTTCCGAAATTAAAGTTATTTTTCACTTTGTAGTGTTTTTTTTGGAAGTCGGTTTTGTTTTTTGTAAAAAAGTTTTTATTTTTCACTTTTTAGTGGGTCAGTTTGTAATTTATCTAAGTTACAATAACCCAATGTCAACTGATCATCACGTTTTACAAAATATTGCTTTTCCCGATGCAGGGCCGTTAATTGTTGAGGAGTTCTCCTAGTAAGAACCAGGAGAACTGAAGCTCATGGTGAAGTCACCATTACCATTATGCATTTTGACGAGCATAAACCATATTAAAGTAATCGAATCGCAACCTGTGATATAGTTAGATATAATTGAGTATTTCCGATGGCCCTCTGTGGTCTTCATCATCAGTTCCAGTTCACCGAATGGTACTTTCCGAGAGCAAATGCACGAGTTACTATAAAAAATACCGAAATCGATATAGGTGTGCCCATAAAATTTGAGGGTTTCCCTCGATTTCCATGGGATCCCATCATCAGATCCTGACTTGATGATCATGGGACCACTTGGGAAGTATACCCTTTCGAACAAAAAAAGAAAAATTCAAATCGGTCCAGCCATTTTCGAGTAATCAAAAAAAAAAAAGGTTCCGACGAATTGAGAACCTCCTCCTTTTGGAAGTCGGTTAAATAGGCTTTTTTATTTTTTTTATTTTATTTTTATACAGTTTTTGAAAAAAAATAGTTGAGAGTCATTTTTTATGTCATGGAGCGACGCCATTTCACTGCTGATGAAATGCAGAAAGCATGCAGGAATGCTACAAGTGGGAAGAAATCAGTCACAGGTACTCGGCATTTTGGTGTCAATAGGAGCGCATGATTTGTCGTCTTTGGCAGGGCATCCTGCTGCACCAAGGACATGAAAGGAGTACTTACAACTACTCGACAGGACCGATACATACAACTCTGCAAGATGTCAGCCGATGTTATCCGCCCGGGAGGTTTAGAGCTACAATTCTCAAGCGGTGTTGTTGTTAGCCACCAAACCGTGAGAAATAGCCTGCATGAATACCGCCTATGAGCATGGCACGACACCCAATTAGATGCCGAACGAATGGTGTAGGGAACACTTGAAATGGACTTACTTGGGCATTTTCGTCAAAATGTCCACCAACCCACTTATGGGATGTCCCATACATACAAGTTGCAAATAATTAACATTTTTATAACATAGAAGTGTCGAGTAATTATTAAATAGTTTCAAAAGACTAGTTTTCGTTTTTACTTAACTTACTAAAAAAACTTACTATTATATTATAGATTTCATTTTGTTACTTACTAAAAAAAAAGTAACAAAATGAAATCCTGAAATGTGGCATCTTACGTCTTGCAGTACTGTCCTTATTATTTGGTAACGGTCATGACCAAAACGTATCTAAGTTACTATTTATTTACATATATTATTTGAAATAAGCTCCATATAATAAAAATAAAAACATACCTAGCAAAATTCGTAAAATTTATCATTCGACTAAATCAAGAATTTGCTAAAATATCCAAAACAATATTAGTAAGCTGTTTTCAAAGTAGGTAGCAGTTTAAAAAAAAATGCCCACTTACGTTTTTTATCTATGAAAAGTTGGTATGTTGGTATGGGGGGTATTTAGGTGTGGTGGTGTGTGGTAGGCATGAGGTGGTGGTATGAAGGTGGGTGGAGGTATATTCCGATTGAAAAGTTTAAAGCGAAAAAATTGTAAACACCCGAACCATCTTTCAACTTTGTCTGTATACCTACATAATCCCTAGGGGCTAGTTTAACTAGATAAACGAAATCAAACACGCAATGACTGACACACATCTCACCAACATCTAGAAATGCCTAAGAAAAAATACCACCCAAACCCCGACCCATATATATACCCATCAGCAGCACTAACATAACTCATAAAACTTCAACACGGCCATACCATAACTAATTCTGTCCATAACAAAACAATAATATCGATACACCAATATACAGCAACCGGTAGCTGCGCCCGCGCACTATTCTAAATATTTATGTGTTAAAAAGTTATACAGCCAAAATGCTGAGAATCAACCAGTTTGGTCAAATAAATCCGTCATTGGTTAAGAGTAAAACAGTACATATTTTGTTGCGGGATTTAAATCAAGATTCGTGCGCGGGAGCATTTTGGTGGGTATGGGTTTGGGAGATGGTGAGACTGTCCTGTTTGAAAAGTGTTCGTTTGGGTTATATTTTAGTTGTGATTAAACGACTCTATATAATAAATAAATAAATAAATATCCTTGGACATTTCACACAACGCCATCTAGTCCCAAGCTAAGCAACCTAATGCTTGTGTTATGGTAACGAGATGGCTGATAAACTACTTATAAACATTTTTTTTTTTTTTGGTAATACATACATATTATAGATAGAAAAACACCCAGACTCGGAACAGATACTTGTAGGTCGTACAAATGTTTGTTCCGTGCGGGAATCGAACCCGCGACATGCTTCGCAGCAGTCAATCGCTCAACCACTGCACCAAACGTGTCGTCAATCAATATAATCAATTCGTAATTAACGTGTAGGCCTCTAAAAATGATTACTTTCTCACACTGAAATTGTAAATTACTCTAATGCATATCAGGAGTCGCTCGAACTGTGAAAAGCGCAAGAAGGGCGGTGAAAAATATTGATATTTGGATTTAAGGTTGATGCTCCAGGGTAGCCCGCGAAAATCAAAATTTCTTACATTTTTTGCAATTTGTAGGTCAGTGTGAGCTTGTATGTTGATTAAAATATGATTCGCGGCCGTAGCTATTATGGCTTAACAGAATTATAATCATTAGAATCAGCAATACAACTCCATAAGTTAGCATTTACCTCAAATCTAGCGATTTCATGAAATCATGAGGTTTGAGATAAATGCTAACTTATGGAGTTGTATTGCTGATTCTAATGATTATAATTCTGTAAAGCCATATTAGCTACGGCCGCGAATCATATTTTAATCAACATACAAGCTCACACTGACCTACAAATTGCAAAAAACGTAAGAAATTTTGAATTTCGCGGGCTACCCTGGAGCTTTCGCCTTAACAACTTCTACTTTTCTTTGTGTTTTTAAAATAATGACATAGGTATATGAATCAGGAATCGTTTGCTAATATGGCAGAGTTTTTCAAAGAAATGTGCGATCAACACAAATTTAGACATCAATCTCCTAAGATCTATGAACTAGCTTCACAATTACAATATTTTTATCTCACGAACGCTTTACTTGTGGTTTACCAAGTATGAATACAAACGCGTAGTGAATGTGTGCGTAAAGACGAGTAGCGTCAGCACATAACCCACAGCACACACATACACATTCTTCCGACTTCGCCATTGTCTCGGACGGTACCGAGAGCTCCTGCGCTTACACACATTCACAACGTGTAACACACTTAGTAAACACAAGTAAAGCGCGTGTAGCTTCGTGAGGTAAAAAAAAAAAAATACAAAAAAAAAAACAACTGGCTGAAAAAAAAAACACCGCAAAGTGAATAATAACCTAAACAGTGTCTTTGGATTTTAGTTTTTTGTCACCGACTTACGGCGGTGTCGAGGTGTCGCGATGACGCATGACCCGTAAGATTTCCCCTACCAAAAATCACTCAACGCACCTAAAGAAGTCTTCACTTCAAAAAAAAAAAAGATTCCAACGAAATGAGAACCTCCTCTTTTTTTTGAAGTCGGTTAAAAATACCATACATCATATTTCTGTCAAAATCTCTATCCACAAGCCACACACGTCATGGTCACCGTCTCAACACAGTAGTTCCAATGTTTACTCTCGAAGATCTCAGCACAATTCGTCATCGGTAGAATGAATCCCTCAACACCTCGACGCTGAATGGATAGACTGTGCACGGATGATCACGCGCACAATTATTTTGTTTGGAAGGTCGACGTAAATTCATTCACATTTGCTTACGAAAAAGTGAAAAATGAGATTTGTAGAGCGATTAATTCAATATTTTTACTACGTATTTTGACTGTAATCAGTTTGGGTAAAAATAACTAAAACGGATCGTTAAAAATTGGATTTTACTTCAGCATAACATAATCAACCTGTAATGTTCCCACTGCTGGGACACAGGCCTCCTCGCGGCGAGAGGGAGTGAGCTGTAATCCACCACGCAGGCCCAGTGCGGGTTGGTAGATGTCACGTCTTTGAACTTTTGCTTCTAGGATATGCCGGTTTCCTCACGATGTTTTCCTTCACCGTTTTGAGAGCAGTGGTGATGAAATAATTTACACAAAGTAAAGCGCCTGTCTGGGTTCGAACCTACGACGTAACACGTAAGTCGCAGTCATTACCACTGGACCATCACTGCTCCCCTTCTGGATTTTACTTATGTTATTATAATTCATTCTGTTTAGACCTACTAGTACCTTTCTCCACAAGCTGTTTAGAAAGAATGAAAGAAAGAAAATACATTAGAAAAATAAGAAGGCTGGAAATGAAGAAGAAGTGATGTCAAATGATATTATACAGTTCAGAATAATCCAAAAAGTTCAAACACAATCCTGGAAGTATAGGACATTTCTTCAAATCTTACTGACGTTTAAAAAATTTTGTATTGTTATTGTTAATCATAGTTAAGTACTTCGCAAAATAAATCAATTTATATTGAAATCTTGCCCTTTCTGTAGCTTCCTAACTCCCAATAATCTCGGCATAAGTGAGAAGTCCAATGATTCCCGCGGCTCAATCTCGCTGAGTCGTGTCAATCGGCGCCCGCGCACCGCACACATACAAACGATCCATACAACATGTATCCAGGAATAATAATGACAGTGTGATTTAAGAAGCTTGGTTAAGACAGAAATACAAACAAAGGGCTAAAGATCACTCGAGTTTTTTATGATTGCCACTTTTTACCGACAGAATTTTACTATAATTCAGGAATGAAACAGGTAAGCTGTTGGAAACCTAATAAAAAAAAACCGGTCAAGAGCGAGTCGGACTCGCGCACCGAGGGTTTCGTTCCGATTTCTGAAAAAGTATGCTATTTAGAGACATCGTTTTATTTTTCCTGTAATCTTTACATAAACTTCTATCATATAGAATAATTTCAGATTTTTCCCTTTGCAAACTTCGGAGATAAGGGGGGGGAACGGTATTTTTTTTTACATTTTTCATCAAAAATCGAAAACTATGAGGCCTAAAAAAAAATAAAAGATGTTTAAGAATGTGCAAACAGTGTTCTTTTATATGATACCCCACATGACCTAGTAGCCCCACTTTGAATTTTGAAGACGGGCTTTCAGCACCTGTTACAAAAAAAATATAAATATTTTTATTTCTTTCTTATTTGCAAAATAGTTGGGTAAATGTTATATAAAACTATTCCAAATTTCAAGTTGATAGCATTAGTAGTTCTTGAGATATTCAGCTGTGACAGACAGACAGACAGACTGAGTGAGACCATAAGGGTTCCTTTTTTACCATTTTGGTACGGAACCCTAAAAATTTAATCCGATGTTGTTGTTGTACATAAATTTAGCTGATCCGCTTATTTTACCTTTGTCATAATTGGCTGAAACTGAAATAAGTCTCGTGCAATCAAGCAAGTATTTTGCTGAAATCGGTACTTGAAAAATTGAGGTAACAAGAACAAAGGCACATTACCTGAAATAAAGTACCTAAATAAGTACATAACTCGTTTTAATTAATGAATATCCCAACAAAATAAACTACGAAAACTACGTTTGACACATTATTTAACAATTACGCTCAATTAAACATAAATACAGTTTAAAATTGAATAATAATTAAATTAACGTGAACAATAATAAATTTAAAACAAAATGTGCACTCGCGTGGTATAATTAAAAATCATAATTACTATCGGTACGACGACAAACGTTTACGACCGCAATCAAACACAGTTGCACATTAAATAGGGTGGGAGGAACTGTTGTTGTCCTTCTTTATTTAGTTTTTTCATGAAAAGTTTTAAGCATAGCATGAACATAATCGGCCTATAATGTTCCCACTGCTGGGACGCAGGCCTTCTCTCGGTGAGAGGGAATGGGTCACAATCCACCACTCTGGCCCACTGCGGGTTGGTAGATGTTACAATGTCTTCGAATTTTTGGTTCTAGGACATGCCGGTTTCCTCACGATGTTTTCCTTCACCGTTTTGAGAGCAGTGGTGATGAAATTATTTACACAAGGTCCCTGTCTGGGTTCGAACCTATGACCTACAATAATACACAAGTCGTAAGTGGCCGTTACCACTGGGCACCACTGATCCTAAATGATTCATTAACAAATTTTAGAATGACAAGTAGTGTTGTTGAAAGCAGCATATTATAAGACTGCTTAAAACTCTGTGATGGTATGAATTATTAAACTTTGGTCCCTAGACTCACATTTCGTAGTTTTTTATTTAGTTAAGTAAAATAAACATAACCAAAAAATAACAAAATTATATCCTAACATACCTAAAACTATTCACAAACTAAAACATGGCGTCAGCAATGCATAGCCTCTGGCCAAGGTAAAAGCCAGCCCTTGGGTCACGGAAAGTCATTCCGTAATGATTATAATTATAATTATTTATACGACATTGCAAACCAGTATTATATTTAAGCTCAAATACCTACCCTAGCCATCCAAAAACATCCATCCATCCCTCAATTTTAAACAAAACAATTATTCCAGCAGGCCGACAACCACGACCGCTGCCCCACAATTCATTATCAACAAAAATGAGTACATATTTATTTGCACGGCCACACGTCAAAACAATACGATTGTGCCCGCCGCGCCGCTTGTACAGGACGCTACCCTGTCATTTACCACAAAAACTAGATGAAACTGATTAAAACCACCCGAAACTGGTTATGGCGGAATTATAAGTGTTTTATATCATTACTTTGGATGTTATTTTTTAATTTCAGCTTTTTTGCTCAAAATGATATTTTATATAAAGTTTAGGTGAAGCTTTCTGAAGTTACTTAGAGAAATCTGCAACAATGGACAATACATGCTTAAGGTCTTGAAATACGCATTTCTTTTAAGACACTAAACCCCATATTCATAAAACCATATTTTAAACCTAATTTAATTAAAATAGTAGTTTGTCTTCTTCTTTCGAACTCTCATAATTCGAAAGAAATTGGCAAAACACTATTTTAACTAAAATAGGTTCGTTTTCTTTTTTGTGAATAAGGGGATGTGGTAAAAGTTCATTCAACGTTATAAGTTCAATAGATAATTGTAATTTTCTTTTAATAAAAATACTTGCACGTTGTAGTACATAATACAAACTTATTTCGTTATAATAATATATGTATTTGTTAAATACTTTGGTGCAGTACTTTATGAGTACCTATTTGCTTAGCTTTGTTCGGAAAGAAAATTCATTGTAACATAAAATGCAAACCTATTTCTCTATCTAGGTATTGTATATTGACTATGAAACTCAGAAGAAAAAAACAAAAGTATTCTTGTTCAAAACTACCACTTTAACTATCTAAAACTCAGATAGACCAATTTTAAAGCCAAAAAAAGCAAATTTCTAGTTTTCAGTTTTCAATGAAAATTAGTTTGTAAATTTTCCTAAATCACCAGTAATTGTTAACAGGACTGCAGACAAGCGCCCGCACATAGCTCATAACGAACAATGGCGCGATCCTAAATATCCGATATTTATTTATTTATAGCATTTATAATACGGTGAATATATCACTGAACTGTCATACCAACCGCGATAATGCAAAATTTGCGGCTAGAAAAACTGTGGAGAGCGGTGTGATTAACTAAATAATTGGTTGATTACTTTTCATTTTTACTTTAGTTATTATAGTGGTTTTATCTCACGAAAGCAGGCAAGCCATACTTGTATGTGTAAATGTTACAAGCACATTGTCTTTGTGTGCGTAAGCTCGGGAGCGCGCTACCTGCTGGTACGCACACAAGAGCGCGTGTCGAGCGCGTGTCTATACGCATTACTAATCTGTTAGTTTATACAGGGTGTAAGTATAAACAGTGGCAATCTGTTAAGGGGTCATTGTACTCATCATTATGAACAACTTTTACTATGGGACCAAACCTGAAATCGCGAAAAAAAAAACTATTGTTCAGTACATTTATGTTCGCATAATTCGTCAAAATGTAGGGAACAGCTGATTTTTTTTTTTGTAAATTTTGTCGTTCAAAAGTGCCTTTTATGTGCCTATTTGAAATAAATAATTTTACTTTGACTTTACTATGTTTAAGACTGATGAAACTTAGTCTGTGGAAGTTGACAGAAACAATCAGGGTTCTGGAACGGAAAGTAATCATGAGGAAAGGATGTTATATTTTGACGTGTAAAAGTGTTTGTACAAACCTACTTACAGAAAATAAATCATTTATCATTTATCATTTATGTCCATCACAGTAACGATAAAACAGCCAGCGACCAAAACTTTCCATACCAGGCCATCAAAAATCTTTAGCCCCAACCCGCTCCACAGCACCGCTAACCCTGCACCGCCGGCAGCATCGAAGTGCGCCAGTAACGAGAGCTACGTCACAATAATTCTCGCGCACGACAATGCTTTAATGTGCGTTTGATTCATTCGTTACAAAATGAGGTTATCATTGCCAGTTACGCTGTTGTAATGAATTTTGCTATTGTCGGGCGGCCTTTAGCGCCGGAATGGCTTTAACAAATCATTTTGACGTTTTATCTACCGTGCATATGTTTTTGGTTAAAAATGGTGCGGTTTTGATTTGTAAAGTTTTTAATTTGTTTAGTAGGTAATGTGAAGATAATTGGACAGACTCGGACTCAAAATAACAAAAGCTTAAGGTGGTACAGTCGAGTTAATTAATATATTTGCACTGTCAAGGATTTAAAATGTTATGAGGGTTGGAAAGCTCAATAAATTCTATAGAACCTATGGATCAAAAATATGTCGTCATGTGAACGGTTCAATAATAATATATGCTGAGAATAAGGAGGAAGTACAGGATAGGGAATCTAAATCTTGACCACAATTTAATGATGCTTAGAGTTATCAGAATATTATGAACTTTTTTGACGTTCATATATTTTTGGAAAGGGCCAATACGACTGCACCTACTTAAAGAATTTAAACAGATTTTCCACCAAGACATTTCATTTCCATTTCTTCCAACCTAGATCAAAACCCTGCTATGTACAGTCAGCGTCAATAATATCGGGACGAACAAACTGTTCAAAATTATCTAAACAACTATGAAAATGAAATATTAACTCACAAGGAATTTTTCAGAATAAAGACAGTACCTACACGACAACTGTCATTCTGACAAGAACTGAGATAATTTTGAACACTATGTTCGTCCTGATATTTTTGACGCTGACTGTACCTCTAACCTGCTTTCCTACTAGTGGAAGATCAAAGATAAGATAGTATTAAATATGTAGGTACTCTTTATTGGATACCAGAAAAATTACAACTGAAAACTTTCAACAGTCCTATTGCGGTAATCGAACAGGTTAAGCTATGCTTGTCGCGGTTGGTCCGTGAATGGGTGACCATCTTTACAAACCGAGACCCCTCCGTGCCTCGGAAAGGACGTTAATCCGTTGGGCACGGCTGTCATTCGTAGATCTTTGACAGTCGTTACGGGTCGTTAGAAGCCCGAAAATTTGACAACAGTCTTAACAAGGGGTATCGTATTACCCAGTTACTGGGTTGTGGAGGTCAGATAAGCAGAGTCGCTCCATGTAAATACATTCAGCTGAATTCGGTTAGACTAGAAGCCGACCGAGTAAAAGGCTAGGCAGATTTGCAGCAAACTTAGACTTGAATTGTTCCGATGGTATTCCACCCAGTGTGTTGATTGCCTACATCTATACTTATAATAAATCTGTAGAGAGGTCAATTCTGTACATGATATATATTTTCAAAATAACTATCAGGGGGTAATTAGTGATCGATACTGATGCCAAAAATGCAATCAGTAAAATTTTTGTCTGTCTGTCTGTCTGTCTGTCTGTCTGTCTGTCTGTCTGTATGTTCCTTATAGAAACAAAAACTACTCGACGGATTTTAACGAAACTTGGTACAATTATTCTTAATACTCCTGGGGAGGTTATAGTATACTTTTCATCACGCTACAATCAATAGGAGCAGAGCAGTGAAGGGAAATGTTGGGAAAACGGGAGAAGTTGCTCCATTTTTTAAGCTTCCGTCGCGTGTGCAGCCTTAATGGTTAAAGCTACATAGAAATCATTTATGACGGAAATGTTCTACATAAAATTATCTAAAAAATATCCCACAACAGCATATGTCTATCTTTTATGGTTGACTTACAATAACACGTGTAACTCCCGATAGCTTAGCAGTCCAATACATTAACTTACGAGTAATAACATAGAAGGAGTTACACGCTGACGGAGTCGCGGGCACAGCTATTAATAATAATATTCTGCGGTTCCTTATTGCGATATTTTTCAACAGTATTGTGGATTGACATATTATATTTCCCTACTAAAATACGAAAGTTAATCTGTCTGTTACATCAAAACCACTGAACCGTGAGGAAGGACATATGGTACTTTTTTACGAAAAACGACGGAAACGCGGACGAAGTCGCGGGCAAAAGCTAGTAGTACATATTCTTTGGAAAAACATAAACACCTAGAGGTGCCCTTGAAATCAGAACACAACAGTGCAGTGTAGGTATCAACAGTATTTCTTACAGGATGAAAGATGTCTATGACAGTAGGTACAAGTTTCTCTCAAAATCCAACAAGAAATAAGTACCTATATGTCAAAATCAAAACCCAATCCACTAACCACTAACCCCAGCATATTAATGAGCCCATAAAAACCAAGAAGCCTCTTACAACCCGCCATTACCATTACAAATGCAAGACAAACCCTACATCATGCGATGCAAACGCTGACGTTGCCGAAACTTATCCGCCGGTACTTTTCACCCGGACACCTTAAGGCCATTAAGGCACTAATGACTGCCTGTAAATTGGCCATAACTCAGGCCAGGCCGTAAATAACGGCTCGCCTCTTGATAAGGGCTGCTGAGTTGTCGCAAACGTCCGACATGTCTGTCTTAGTTTAACATGTGCGATTTATAGTTACGACAGTCGACAAGTTTGTCTTGTCTCCGTACTTTATGTATATTAAGTAGTTTTGGGTCTGTTAACGGTTACTGATATTGATGGGAGCGCCATCTGTTGTGCGGAGACGTAATTAAGATGCGAGTTGCAGCTAGTACACGATAGATGGCTTTAATTTCGTCGATAATGGATGGGTGGTGGAGTGATGGATATTCACATACCGTCACATACGTCTTACGTAGAAGATGGATTACACTACCATCAAATATAGGGCACTACAAGAGTTCAAAGGAACTTGATGAACCTCCATAAATAATTAGCCTTTATGTAATGTTCCCACTGCTGGGACACAGGCCTCCTCTCGGTGAGAGGGAGTGGGCCGTAATCCACCACGCGGGCCCAGTGCGGTTTGGTAGATGTCACAATGTCTTCGAATTTTTTGTTCTACATGCCGGTTTCCTCATGATCTTTTCCTTCACCGTTTTGAGAGCAGTGGTGATGATTATATTTACATAAAGTAAAGCGCCTGCCTGAGTTCGAACTCACGACCTTACAACTCGTCAGTTAGGACCGTTACCACTGAGCCACCACTGCTCTCAAAAAAACTTTTATTAATTATCTTCCAGTAGGGAATTATAGCTACTTACCAGCATAATCATTTATCAAAGTGAGCATCATCCTATGGTTTCTGATATCACAGCTGTTTTTGCTAATATTTTTGTATCTGTACGTAACAGCAAAGGTTCGCAGTTTGGAGCTATTCCAGTGAATCTGGTAACTTTTCATACACAAAGGATAGCTGCAAAACTTCTCAACATATTGACGACACGGTTGGTTGAGCGATTGACTGCTGCGCAGCATGTCGCGGGTTCGATTCCCGCACGGAACAAATATTTGTACGACCTACAAGTATTTGTTCCGAGCCTGGGTGTTTTTCTATCTATAATATATATTTATTTACAAAAAAAAAAATGTAAGATATAAGTAGTTTATCAGCTATCTCGTTACCATAACACAAGCATTAGGTTGCTTAGCTTGGGACTAGATGGCGTTGTCTGAAATGTCCAAGGATATTATTATTATTATCTCGTTTATTATTATTATATTGATACAATATACCAGATGATATACAAGGTAGGCTTAAACAAAGAAACAAACAAACAATTATCGCGCACGCCGCGTCGACCGAAATTAGCAATTACTTTGAGGGAATCTCCGGAGCCACCATTATCTTAGCAGCCGTAACTCGGCTGCTAACTGTTATTGCCATCATTCCCCGCTTGATTTAAACAAGACGTTACGCCACAGTCTCTCGTCAAACGTGGAGATAGGCTGAGTCGGATATGGTATTACCTAGTTATGATAAAATGATGACTTTGCCCTGGTTTTTCTTATAGGGGTAATAGATATTTAGAACATTACAAAGAGGCTAATAGATTCATCCCTTAACCCCTCAAGTGTCGAATGCACCCCATGTGTGCATAAGAAAAACTCTTTTTTTGTTAGGTATATAAGCTTATATCACATATATATAAATGTAAAAAAACATCATCCGATGGAAAACCAATCATCATCATTAGTTGTGAACCTATGGAGTTCGTAGCTAACCCCCCCCCCCCCCCCCCCTCCGCGTGTCAAATGCACCCAAAGTGTGCAAAAGGACAAAACTTTATATAATAGGTATATAAGCTTAGATCACATATATATAAACGTAAAAAAACATCATCCGATGGAAAAAATATCATTATCAGTAGTTGTGAACCTATGGGGTTCGCAACTAACCCCCAACCCTCCCCACTCGCTGGTGTTTTGGGTCTAAAATTAGCCAAACTCAGACACTTGAGGGGTTAAAGACAACACTTGAGCTAAGTTTTTAAATTGGTCACTAACATTATTATTAACACAAAAGGGATATTTACCATATTTATTTTACTGTTATTGTCATTGATATAAAAATTTATATAATAATCCATACTAATATTATAAATTCGAAAGTAACTCTGTCTGTCTGTCTGTCTGTCTGTCTGTCTGTCTGTCTGTCTGTCTGTCTGTCTGTCTGTCTGTTACCTTTTCACGCCTAAACCACTGAACGGATTTCGATAAAATTTGGCAAGGCTATAGATGGTATCCTGGGGACGGACATAGGCTACTTTTTTTTTCAAAAATAATCCTGCAGGGGGTGATATAGGGGATGAAAGTTTGTATGGGAAACTCAGTATTTCTTAAGTTAGGGATGTGAAAATTAAAATGTATGCTTTTGATAGGAAATTAAGAAATATGCGGTTCAGCGTTTTTGAAAAATCATCCCCTAAGGGGGTAAAATATAGTAAAATAGGGGTTGATTTTAAAATTTACAAAACTGCACGGATTTCGACAAAATTTGGCAAGGCTGTATATAGCATCCTGGGGAAGGACATAGCATACTATTTTTTTCAAAAATAATACTACTGGGGGTGATATAGGGGATGAAAGTTTGTATGGGAAACTCAGTATTTCTTCAGTTAGGGATGTGAAAATTAAAATGTATGCTTTTGGTAGGAAATAAAGAAATATGCGGTTCAGCCTTTTTGAAAAATCATCCCCTAAGGGGTTAAAATAGGGGTTGATTTTAAAATTTACAAAACTGCACGGATTTCGATAAAATTTGGCAAGGCTTTATATAGCATCTTGGGGAAGGACATAGGCTACTTTTTGTCTTAAAAAAGAATCCTACAGGGAGTGATATAGGGGATGAAAGTTTGTATGGGAAACTCAGTATGTCTTAAGTTAGGGATGTGAAAATTAAAATGTATGCTTTTGATAGGAAATAAAGAAATATGCGGTTCAGCGTTTTTGAAAAATCATCCCCTAAGGAGTTAAAATAGGGGTTGATTTTAAAATTTACAAAACTGCACGGATTTCGACAAAATTTGGCAAGGCTTTATATAGCATCCTGGGAAAGGACATAGGATACTTTCAAAAACAATACAACAGGGGGTGATATAGGGGATGAAAGTTTGTAAGGGAAACCCAGTATTTCTTAAGTTAGGGATAACAAATTTATGCTATTGGTAGGAAATTAAGAAATATGCGGCTCAGCGTTTTTGAAAAATCATCCCCTAAGGGGGTAAAATAGGGGTTGATTTTAAAATTTACAAAACTGCACGGATTTCGACAAAATTTGGCAAGGCTTTATATAGCATCTTAGGAAAGGACACAGGATACTTTCAAAAACAATACTACAAGGGATGAAAGATGGGAAACCCAGCATTTCTTAAGTTAGGGATATGAAAATTCAAATTTATGCTTTTGGTAGGAAATAAAGAAATATGTGGTACAGCGTTTTTGAGGGGAACAATAGGGGTTGACAAATGTTTGTGTACCTCTACCTACCTACCTCTTTTTAAGAGATTTAAGGGATTGGAAATGTAGTCATAGTTTGAATCTTGAGGTAACATTTAGTCTTTATTTCATTCGAAGTTTTTACGAGGAAATTATTTGAACGAGTGGACACTCGGACAAAAGTTATTTGTTATTAGAGCGTGACTGGCATAATAAATTTTAAGTAATTAACAAAGTCCCCCAGCCGCGCCGCGTAAGTCTGTCTGTTTGAATGCGATAATGTCAAAAAGTACCGAACGGATTTTCATACGGTTTTCTCCAATGAACGGAGTGATTCAGTGTAATTCATTATGGTTTTGTGTAAATTGGCTGAAATATGATGACGACTGTTGAAGATGTCCGAAAAAATCATGCCGACTGGTAGCTTTATGCCTACTATACACGGTAACGATATATCGTAGCGATTTGAGTTTGTACAGCTATATCGGACAGCCCTATGTTTTCCACATGTACGTTCCCATAGGATATTTTCCGACATCCACGCGGGCGAAGCCGCGGGCAAAAGCTAGTGATATATATATTGTCATTGATATAAAGTAATATATAAGTCAATGGTTATTGTATTTAAGTTCCCGATATTTCGGCACTGTTGCAAGCACCATGATCACGGATAAACTGAAGACAATACCTAGTAAACATGGTAAATATCTCGTTTGTGTTAATAATAATACTTGAGCTGTTTAGTGAGATAAATTTTGATAATATTTAAAATAAGATGTAATAGAAAGTAACTTTAAAGAGGTAATTGCGAAGCTGGTTGTAAATATTGAACCGATGTAAAAGGCTACCAAAATGCTGTACTTTATTGATAGGTATGGGAATATTGTTATCATTTTAGTCTTAGTAGTCGTATATTATTGCATGCAATGACGTGCCGTGCGTGACGTGACGTGCAGCTTGGCATGTGCCCAACATGGTTATAGCTTAAATAAAATAAAATAATGGGGCTTAAATTCAGTGTAGATCAAAGTCAGTCTCAAACAGCCTAATCACACTATCATACTAATATTATAAAGGCGAAAGATTGTGAGTGTGTGTGTTTGTATGTTTGTTACTTCTTCATACTCAAATGGCTGGACCGATTTGGATGAAATTCGGTATGTAGACAGCTTATACCCTGGATTAATACATGAGCTACTTTTTATCCCGGTCTACGCGTGTTAAACTGGTTTTATACAAAAGTTACAAAAAATATCTTGTTATTATTGTTGGCATCTTGATTTGAGATTTGACAGCAAATTAAATACCTATAGAAACAGGGGATGGCAGTACTAATTGGCCTGGTTCACTATGTCCAGATAAGTATCGGTTAATTTATCTGGAACTTCATAAAATTCGAGTCCACTTGAATTTGTCTATTTAACAGGCCCATAATTTTTTCTCTAACCAGTGTTCATACAAAGCAGGTACATTTTAACCTCAAGTCATGTGATTCGTGGCTCCATTGCCCTCGCCTGAGCGACACCATGATATACTGAGATAAAGAACTCCATTACACTACAATGACCATACCAACACCTTTGTTGTAGGCGATAACATTACACTGACGGCGGCGGAATTAAATTGTCAATCTTTGAGGCAGGTTGTGGAAGGAGCGAGAACGATAGAGATTTAGAGCAATATTTTATGGGTTAAATGCAAGAAAAAAGATCTGTTGCAATCAATCTGCCTAGCCTTTTCCCAACTATGTTGGGGTCAGCTTCCAGTCTACCAGTATTTTATATGGAGCGACTGATCTGACCTCCACAACCCAATTACTGGATAATACGATACCCCTTCGTAAGACTGGTTGTCAGACTTTCGGGCTCCTGACGACCCGTAACGACTGTCAAAGATCCATGAATGACAGAAGGGAGCAACGGCTTAAAGTGATTTCCGAGGCACGGAAGAGTCTCGGTATGTAAAGATGGTCACTCATCCACGGGCCAACACCGGCAAGCGTAGCTTAACCTGATGAATAAACCCGTGCGGTAGCTGTTATTACTAAGCCACGAGCTCCTCCGAAAAGAACAACAACAACTGTTGCAATGTGTTCAAATAATATTGGGGGGGGGGGGGGGGGGGGTATTAACTACGATTTTCTGAAAAGTCTGCTATCTTAAAGTGTATCCCTAAAGTGGTAAACTAGGGGTTGATTTTGAAATTCACAAATAATATTTTAAAAATTGCGGCTTTTCCCGCGTGGAGTTCGGAAATTATCGGATAAAAAGTATTCTATGTTATTTTCCAGGTCTACCCATGTGCTAAATTAAAGCGTAACAAACAAACAAACCGACAAACTGACTTTCACATTTATATTATTTTATTAGTTAGGATTTGGATTAGGTATTATGTATGTATGAGTATGTTCGCCATTTTATCATCCGTATCCAAAAACGATGTAGGTACCTATTTGTCTGTCCCTACTCTAAAGCTAAAACTGAACAGTCTAGTATTTCTAATTGTAATTATGGACCTAAATAAAGGCCTTCACACAAAACAGACATGTATACAACATAATAACATGTATACAAAAATAAGATTTTAAAATTTAATTCTATTTCTCTTCATTTCAAAATATTATAACGGTTACCGTGCCATAAGCTCTCTCATCCCCTCTTTTTATGAGTGACATAAAACATGGCGGAAGCTGTGGCAACTGACAAGATGATGTATAAGTACCTTTATCTACACCCATGCTATAAAACTTCTATAAAAGTTTCTGAAACAGTTAGCTTATTGC
Source organism: Cosmia trapezina (assembly GCA_905163495.3). Classification (NCBI taxonomy): domain Eukaryota; kingdom Metazoa; phylum Arthropoda; class Insecta; order Lepidoptera; family Noctuidae; genus Cosmia; species Cosmia trapezina. Next base: position 27,296,531 of record LR991028.1, on the reverse strand, counting down.
CAACATTAAAACAGGCAGTGTCATAGTAACAAAGGTAACCATAATAGCATCCAAACGGGTGTTTTAATATATCAGTACAACACTACAACAGCGCCGTAATTTTAAAAAAGAACTTATTAAGAATTCACGTCGTATACTATGACGCCGGCCGCCATGTTCGATACGAGTATTAGTATTGCAAAAACTGTTTCAGAACCTTTTATAGGGGATTGATAACATGGATGTAGATAAAGTCTTGTATGCAACTGTACATAATTAGGTATTAAAACACTCATGTGATACTATTATCACACTCGGCTACGCCTTGTGTGATAACCCACGTTCGTGTTTTAATACCCCTTATTATACGTCAGTTGCATAAATAACTAATACAAGCAGCAACAAAAAACGTAAGTTTCTACAACTTTTACTATGGGACCAAACCTAAAATCGCGACAAAAAAAATCTGCTATTCAGTACATTTTTATGTTCGCATAAAGGCTCTTACAGACAGAGGCGATATCGCGGTCGCGACGCGATATTGCGATATGATATCAGTAGAACAATATCACGTCGCGACGCGATATCGCCTCTGTCTGTAAGAGCCTTAATTCGTCAAAATGCTTAAAGGTTGGGAACAGCTGATTTTTTTTCGCGACTTTCATGTTTGGTCCCATAGTAAAAGTTGTTCATAATGATGAGTGACCCCTGACCCCTTATATTATTGCCACTGTTTACACTTACACTCTGTATAGTCAGGCTAGTGTTATACCCACGGATATCGAGGGATATGCCTTGGGGGCGTGGCACGTGGCGCCTCGATATTATAAAATTGGTCTTATGTTCGAACGGCGGCTGTACGCTTCATTCAGTCGCTTTGCAACTGCGTACAGTGCGTATTGATGCGTAAAAAACCAAAATGCCGAGTTGTGCTGTAATTATTTGTGAAAATAGGTCAAATACCATCAACCTGAAGACAAATGGCGTGTCCTACCACCGGTAAGTAAACAATTAAGTCACTGTTTTATATTTTAAATCAATTTTTAAATGTTTTACTAACTTTCGTCCGGAGCGACACGAACTAGCCCGAGAGTGCCCGAATCTTCCCGAACGCAACGAGCGTTTTGGATTTAGGGAGGAGCAATCGAGTGCGTGCGGCTGATTTTATCGATATGCGTATTATTGCAGTTAAATATTTTTTTACAGAACTCAATGGATATTCTCGTATTACATGTATAGTAAAAGAGGTTTGAACCAAATTAAGACATTGTTATTTCAATACAGTTACACGTGAAGTGTAAAAACTTAAATTAATATTATGCCTAAAAGCTTTTGACTACTGAAGTTTTTAATTTATAGTACAATTATGTTAAGTATTAAGATAAATACATATTATATTTCATCCAATTATTTATTTTTGGTCAAAAAATTACAATAATTTATGTTCGATATGCAAAAATATTCAATTATTATTAGCCCTTAACCACTTCATCGGGTCAAATGTATTCAAATCCATTGATTTTCATCAATTCGACCAGGAGCCGTTAAATAATCATATCATTCAGTTGATAAAATGTGTCATGGAAAATACATTGACATAAGACTTCACTTTTTGGCAAAAAATGTGACACCAAAAATTTCAAAGCGTCAAGTGCTATCCAAATATTTACATTTTACTGGACAATAAGTAATTCTAATTTTATTTGATTTTTATTTTCTATTTCCTTATTTTTATTATTACAGTTCCCACTGCTAAGACTCAAGCCTACTCTCTATTATATGAACTCCACACTCAATTAAACTGAATTAAACCAAACCTGAATGTAGGTAGGCTAATGGGTACACCTCTGCCTAACCCTACGGGGATTACAGGATATCTATCTATATACCTATAAAAAAAACCACGCAGAATGGTTCTGTAGTTGAAAAGAATGTATCCCAAAAACAAGCTTATCATTGTTGAAATTATAACATTTTTTTTTGTGATAAAATTACAAATTAATAATTTTCAGACTTTTTTCTTTACTAGTGCTGTAAGACCTTGCTTCTTGCCAAAGATGATTCTAGGACAACGGGAAGTAGGTTTTGATTTACTTGCGAGTATCAAAATATGTCGTATAAGTGGCCGTATTTTTTTTATTGCGTTGACTTAGAAGCTTGAATTTTTTAGTAGTTCAAGGAACCATAGACCTACGTATTTAGTATCAATTTCAATTTGATACCTCCACGCGTTCTTGAAAAAAAGGGTCTTGTCAGACTGACCTGACCCTCTCACAGAGAGGAGGACTGTGTCCCAGCAGTGGGAACGTTATAGTTTGGATGGATGTTTGTTACTCAATCACGACAGAACGGCTGAACGGTGTTTTTATCTCGGAAAAATGTACGGTTCCTGTGAGATAATGTCCGACATCAACGCGGGCAAAGGCGCTAGCAACTGCTATTGTGTGTGAAACCTAACAGAAACCAGTTTTTAGTTTTTTTAAATAAGGTTCATAATAATAAGATGGAACCCTGAATAATGGACAGATATGACAGTCATCATCAGGAGAATCTTGACGGTGACAACGTCAAGAAATTGTCTACACTTTAAAACTATTACTGGAACATTTCAGCGGATCGAACGGCATTTGTCTAGAGGCCGGGACGGCTGGTGACACCAAATGTCTCGATCAGAGAGGACGGTCCTCTTTTCTGTAAAATGACATGGAAATATTTTGTGATTGCTCTAATATTGCTTTAAATTTTTAAGCTAGTTAGCATAAAATTGTATTAATAAAATTTTGCGTGTACGTTATCAGGCAATAAACTCTAATCTTTTACGTAATTTATTACTCGTGGTGATAATTTTGTCATTTCAAGCTGCAGTAATTTAATTTTAATTAAAACCTCTTTAACACGCCATGTAGGTAGGTATTCGTATTAGCTATATAATTCGTATTACACTCCATGGTATTACAGCATATCCAAAATTACAAGGCTTGACAGACTAAAAAACAAAAGAAGATAAGCTCTGTGAGCCGTCGCCGTTATTTTTTTTAAGCCTTTGTTATGTAGGTATATCCTTATACAACATTAGTTTTTGTTTACCCTAAACCCGAAAAGGGGCCATTGTACTCATCATTTTGAACAATTTTTTCTATAGGACCAACCTTGAAATCGCGAAAAAAAAAATGTAGTATATCTAAATCTCAAGAAACTCATTTCATCCAGCTTCCTTTTTAAAAATCCTACTTTCTGCCTGACAACTGGTAACACTAGCCCCCATCGCCCCTCGGATTACCCGACAGAGGGGAGACATTTACTAGTGACATTCGGAGTATTTATTCGCATAATAATAATTCCTCAACACGGCGACGGGGACGTTCCTCCGTGAAGAGTTATGGCTGGGGAGACACCTTCGAGGTGACAGTGTTGCTATGTTGGGAGAGAGAGGATGTGACAAGGATTTTAAGGTGTGCACGTAGAAAATTAAGTACTAATAATTGGGGAAATCTAATGTCTGATAAGTTGATAGCAGTACTATAATATTTGTAGACAGAAGAAAACATGGAAACATTTCAAATCTATTCTATTTAACTTTCAGATCTTCTCAAAACCAATAACAAAAAAATCACAGAATACAGCATAATACTAGAAATAGCTATAGAGTTGAAACAGCACATCAGCTTTAAAGCTTAAACAATCTTTACAATGTATACGAAGGTTTTTAGGGGATATTAGGGAAACAAACCACAAGCCAGATTAATTCGGAAAACTAATTTCTTTGAGATTTTAAATGCGTGGTAAAAAGTTTGCATACGATTAAAAAAAAACGCAAAATTTTTGCAAGCATTACGAAACCGATTCTTTACTTAAAACCTCCTTCATAACCGAAACTATTCTAAAGTAGGTAAACAAGGGTACGTCCACACTGCTCTCACGGTCGTCGTCCACCTTAATATTAAGGCATTAACTGGTACACGCGGCGACGGCCTACAGACGGCCGATGTTGTACCTAATGATAACATGGATGTAACAGATGCTGGATTTGGTGATGGCAAGGATAAGGCGCAGATAGAAGGTGGTGATGACGATGATGGAGCGTGAAAAGATACATACACCACTATTTTTTAATTAGTATAGAGAAGGTCTTGTTATTATAAAGTCTCAATAAATAATATTCATAAACAGCAAAGTTATTGGCGTTTGTTTAGATCCCAAAATGTCACTCAATGTATGGAAATATTGTACAGGCTATTCATAGTTGCATTTATTTTCTCGCTCTCGCATTCGCGTGCTCTCGCTCGAACTTGCCCCGCCTCCAACAGCTGTTATCGTATCATAATCATGAATTTACCAATTATGACAAATTTTCGTGGACAATTTTGGTATTTCGTTTTTTTTACTTTTGACTACACAAATATGATCAGTAACGGTTACGGATAGAGCCCCATTTTTTTTTGTACTAATTAAAAAATAGTGGTGTATAACTAGAAAAGAATGTAAGAGGATGGAAAAGAAAGAAAAGAGAATTAACTAAACAAATTACAAAATAAATAGTATATTAATATCAGTTAGTGTAGTTAGTATAGTAAAGTTTGATAATAGCAATACAACATTCTCGAAAATAATGTTGACAAAGGCATGAAAAATGGAATCGAAGGATACTTTTTTTTTAAGTCATCAAAAGTAGATAATATGCAGTGTAAGTGTAAACAGTGGAAATATTTTAAGGGTTTATTGTACCAATCATTATGAACAACTTTTAATACGGGACCAAACCTGAAATCGCGAAAAAAAAATCTGCTGTTCAGTACTTACTTCTATGTTCGCATAATTTGTCCAAATGTAGGGAACAGCTGATTTTTTTTTCGTGATTTTGGTATTGGCAAAAGTTGTTCATAATGATGACTATGACATTTACACTTACACACCGTAAAGGGTGGTATTAAAGAGGTGTGGTGAAATTTAAGGGTGTGGTACAGACCATAAAACTGAACAACTTTCTCCATGGGACCAACATCGCAATCAAAAAAAGTTCAGCCGTCCTATATCGAGTAGACATTGAAGATTTGTACAAGACAGCTGATATTTTTTTCTCGAATACGATATTGATCCCATGAAAAATGTTCCTTATTCTTGTTATGGTATCCTGTATAGTAAGCATTAGGAACCACAATTAAAATGCAAAATTAGAAAGCAAACTATCTATAAAGAAGTGCAAAAAACCGGTCAAGAGCGAGTCGGACTCGCGCACCGAGGGTTCCGTTCCGATTTCTGAAAAAGCGTGCTTTTAGAGACATCGTTTTATTTTTCCTGTAATCTTTACATAAACTTTTATCACATAGAATAATTTCAGATTTTTATCTTTGCAAACTTCGGAGATAAGGGGGGGGGAACGGTATTTTTTTTACATTTTTCATCAAAAGTCAAAAACTATGCGGCCTAAAAAAAATAAAAAAATGTTTGAGAATGTGAAAACAGCGCACTTTCATATGATACCCCACATGGCCTAGTAGCCCTACTTTGAATTTTTAAGACCGCCTTTCAGTACTGTTCCAAAAAAAATATAAATATTTTTACTTCTTTCTTATCTGCAAGATAGTTGAGTAAACGTCATCTAAAACTGTTCCAAATTTCAAGTTGATAGCATTAGTAGTTCTTGAGATATCCAGCTGTGACAGACAGACATACAGACAGACAGACAGACAGACAGACAGACAGACAGACTGAGTCACACCATAAGGGTTCCTTTTTTACCATTTTGGTACGGAACCCTAAAAAAGGACACTAAGTAATGAAATTCCTTTTTTCCTTAGTTTTGCAGATAACATTTCATCTACTATAACTCATCCAGTCCTACTAACTCACAATCATGTAACAGTTTGCGGTGTCCTAGTATTACAGAAATACCCATGATTACCTCATCAGCAAATATCTTAGATTAAGCTTGAAGAATTAACTTGTTACTGTCGACTTGTACCCTTCAGCCTCCCGATGGTTCTAAGGGTTAAGATCCGAGAAAGGGACCACTAATTTTCAAGTAGGAATAATTATTTTGGTTTTACTAAGAAATATTGGGGCCATTTTACGAAAGGCAATTCAAAGATTTAATACATGAAGTGGATGGGAAAATGCATCGATTGATATTCCTACTAATATATTTTTTAGAGTTCTGTACCTCAAAAGGAAAAATCGGAACCCTTGAGGATCACTTCGTTATCCGTCTGTGTGTCTGTATGTCTGTCTGTCTGTCAAGACTCTTTTTCTCAGGAACGCGTGGAGGTATCAAGTTGAAATTAATATCAAATACGTAGGTTCCTTGGAGATCTAAAAAAATCAAGTTTCTAAGTCAACGCAATAAAAAAATACTCGCAAGTAAATCAAAACCTATAGGGTACCTACTTCCCGTTGACCTAGAATCTTGAAATTTCGTATGAAGCAAGGTCTCATCTCAAAACTAAAGGAATAAGTCCGAAAATCGTTAATTTGTAATTTTATCGCATAAAAAATATTTTACCGATTTCAAATTTTTTAACTAGGTACAATGTTAAATTTGTTTTTTGGGTTAAATTATTTTCAACTATGGAACCCTTTATTGTGCGTGGTCCGACACGTACTTGGCTGTTTTTTTTATTATAACGATATACCGTATTAATAATAGCAAATCAGTAAATCACGAAATTCTGAGAGCTGTAGAAGGCTACGCTCTTGTTAATCTTTCCATTTCTCCGAAAGCAGTAAAATTAAAGCCTTTTTTCTCTTTGCGGTGATTTCACTAACATATTGCTATTATTTCGTTATCAAGATTGAGAATCATATAATATACTGAAGGCGAGACATAATAAAGGGTGTAAGGGACAGCCCTCCGCAAACTGATAGGTTGAATTCAGTATGTCATAATAAGATGACCGGTACATGAAATTTTTTCAGGAACGTTAAGGGAATCCAATAAACCTGATTTGTTTGTGTTTTTGTGCACAAATTGGAGCGTCTATTACTGGTTGGGAGGGGTAGGTAATAGTTATGCGGTGAGTTCGATGAACTCTGTAGCTAGACAGAAAGGGAACAGCTGATTTCACGCGTCGTTGGTTAGAGTATTTCAACATCCAATGCTGGTTTTTTTTTGCATTTTTTTTTTTACATAAATGGAGTGCTGCGAACACACAATGCAATTTTACATTGAAATAATGAAAATGTAACTGAAAAAAAAAATTGAAAAAATGAAAATTTTCCTGAGAAAATTTCCGGTGGAATATGATTCAAAATGAGGAGCTGAATGCACCCTGTGAGTTTGCGGAGGGCTGTCCCTTACACCCTGTATATATGTTATCATAAAAGGTAGGCAAAGGTGTCGAGGTTACTCAGGAAATTATATTATTAACTTTCTTCTTTTCCTAAATATTATTTTCTTATCAATAATCTTCTTATCACTTGACTTCAAGTTCCCTTAATGTTTTAATGCCAAAAGAATAAATAAATAAAATAAAATATTTTTTTAATTTCGGGAAAACCACATTTACGGTTTCAAAAACAATTTTCCAAGTACAAATAGGATATTCCAAAAATAAGTGTATCGATGGTGTACTCGTATGTTCTAATAAAAAAATCATTGTATCACGAACACCAGCGCCTAAAACAAAACACGAACAACCGAAGTGGCCTTAGTGCGAGTTCATAGACTTACTCGATCGCGTTTACGTACGTCAATTTGTATGAAATAATTGTGTTTCCCATTATAGTCCAGACGGTGCTTATTCAGTTTCAGTATAAATTGAAGATTACGTTAACGTGATCGAGTAAGTATAAAAACTCGCCCTAAGGCCTCTGAACAGAACCAAACAGAATACAGAGGACTCGCGTGAGCGAAGCAATGGGCACAGCTAGTCGGAAATATGCATTTGCCAGGCCTAACTGCATTCACCACACATACACTCAATCAAAACCAAAAGCATCCAACAACATTAAAAAAATCCCTACGGGGAAAACTGCGGGTGGAAATCTTCAAATTCTCTCACAATGGTTCACATAATAGAGCTAGAAGCCAAGTGGATATATTGCTCGCGATAAAAACGTATCCATCCCGATATGCCCTCACTAAATCACCACTTAATAGTCGAGGAGCTCGTAAATATGTCAACAGGCTCCAATATCTAAAGATGTATATGTGAGGAGATCTTTTTTTGTGCGAAGTTGCAGTGCGTCAGGATTTGTCGATCTTACTTCGTTTGTGGCGGGAGATGGATGGGAGGCAAGTGGGAGGTGCGTTATCGGCTGTAATTGTTGTAGGGTTCTTTATGGGGCTATTTTTGGGCATAGATTGTTGTAATTGCGTGATGAAAAAGTTTATCTTGTAGATATGGGTAAAACCTTTGAGATAGTTTTACCCATACCTACAAGATAAACTTTTTCATTACGTAACTAAGTAATATTACTTAGAGTTTGATAAAATGGAACTATTTTTAGAGTTTTAGAGTTATAAAAGTAGGTTTCATAACTGCCAGAGAATGTACATGGAAACTAATATCACTCTTAAGTTATTGCTCTTAAAAGTTATGTCGGTTGAAAATCATCCCGAAGAGTCATAGTGAGGGATTTCTTCTTTTGCACGAATTAGCCGCCGTTTCACTTAGAGTCGAGTGTATATAAATAATACTATCGCAAAGTAAATACTAAAACCATTAACAAAATAAAATAAAAATATACACAACTAACAAACTATAAGTCAGCAATAAACGCTGGCTCACAACCGCTATAACTCGACAACAATGCTCAGAACTAATTAAATTCAAATTAATCGTAAAAAAAAGGAATCACGTCAAATTGACCGTAAAATTTCAAGAAAGAAAAACAATGGGGTACCGACGATAACGGCGCTGGACTTAAATTAAATCGGAGTCGTTTCGACGAACCCTTCACTTTTGTAAACTTACGGGCTCATATTGCGAAAGCAACTGCTGCGATTATAAAAATTGATTATTGAAAGAATACGCTGTAATTTTTAATATATCGGTTACTTTATTTGGCCTGTAATTTCCGTACAGTAATAACTCTCTGGTCTGTCAATACCTAAGTAGTAGATATTTTGAAGTCTAACTCAGTTTTTGTTAAAAAGTATGATTTCTCATGCCGTACTTGATACTTACAAAACACTACGAAGTGCTGAGCCATCAAGACCTTCACTCTGAATGCCAACAAACATCTGCGTGGGCATTCCCTAAAGTTATGGGAAAATTCATCAAAGAAAAAGCCTTCTCGTCTAACCGAGTTGTAACAGCTTGGTATAGGCTCCCAGAAAATGTTGTGACTCACAACTGAACTGCTTCAATAATCGACTGGACTGATTAAATATCTTCAATCTATTTGATACACACGCAACAGCTATTTAGCTGAGTGTGTCTAACCAGCGAATAAAGCGCTGAGAGCAGCGGTGCGGTGGCCCAGTGATAACAGCTTTCATGGGTTCGAAACCAGGCAGGCGCTTTACTTTGTGTAAATTATTTCATCACCACTGCTCGCAAAACGGTGAAGGAAAACATCGTGAGGAAAACGGCATGTCCTAGAACCAAAAATTCGAAGACATGTGACATCCAACCCGCACTGGGCCGCGTGGTGGATTACTACCACAATACCAACGCTGCAACACTTATTTTAAATGTCGCAGCATCATGCTGAGGTAAGGGCCTTTTGGCCACGTGCAGGGCTTTCTGCTTTTTTTTTTTAATGTATTTTTTTTTTGTTTTTTAACTTTTATCGTTGTGTTTTTAGTTTAGTTGGTGATCTTCCTGTGCGAGACACAACAAATACTTTTTCTTTCTTTCTTTATTATAGCCCACTCCCTCTCGAAGAGAGGAGATCTGTGTCCCAGCAGTGGGAACATTATAGTCTGACTGACCAAATAATAATAACGTATTATAGAACTTTAATTGACTGATCACCTACGTAATAATTGTAAAATTTACCAAAAAAAAAAAGTTAAGCGGTCCCGCACAAAACCCTTTACCAGTACATTTCCAACAAGGAGGGTTAACTCTAAACTCCGTCCAAGGTATGAATATTTACGAAAGCATTAATTATTTTTTAACTTTCTTCCTGCTTTAAGAGGCTTTTCTTAGCGTAAGGTGGAAATACCCAATGACTGTTGTTTTTAGTTGGTGAAGTAAAGTACACCCAATTCCGAGGTCCTTGCTTATTAAATCAGGGAATGTAGGAGAAATAGTAGTTCAGAAATTTTTAAGCTGGATTTACGTATGGTATAGTGGGTGGAAAAGAACAGGAGTAACCGACATAGCTTGCAGAATAAGCAAACTGAAGTGGCAGTGGGCTGGCCATGTTTGTTGAAGCACCGATGGCTGGTGGAGCAGACCAGTCCTGGAGTGGAGACCGCGTATCGGTAAGCGTAGTGTGGGACGCCCCCCAGCTAGATGGACCGACGACCTGAAGAAAGTGGCTGGGACAGACTGGATGCGGAAGGCGGAGGACAGGGTGTTGTGGCGCAGCCTGGGAGAGGCCGGTGTGCAGCAGTGCACTGCGATAGGCTGAGTTGGTTGATAGTGGGTAAGGGAAGTTTGTAGTTTTCTAGAGAAATCCTAGTGAAGAAAATATTACAATCATGAGAACCATTTCGTCAATGTTTGATGTCTGTTAAAAAACTTAATCTGCTCTAGAATCCCATTAGGTAAGTAATCATAATCAATCTGCCCAGCCTTTTTTTGACAGCCGGTGGAACTTCGTGGAGCACTTCCGACGTTTGGCTCCCAGACTGGCACGGGCTGGGGCTGCCTTGAGGCGGCTCCTGCCCAATCTGGGGGGTCCAAACGCCTCCTGCCGGAGGCTCTACGCGGGGGTCGTGCGGTCCATGGCCCTTTACGGAGCACCGGTGTGGGCGCGTTCCCTAAGGCTGGGACCAGCCGGCAGGTTGAACGCGTCCCAGAGGGTCATGGCCATCCGGCTAGTCCGGGGATACCGCACGGTCTCCCGGGAGGCGGCGAGCCTCCTTGCCGGATTGCCGCCGTGGGATCTGGAGGCAAAGGTCCTCGCGCACGTGTGGGAGTGGCGCGAGGAGGCGAAGCGCCGGGGCGTAACTCCGCTGCCGCGAGAAATCACGGTACAGCGGACAGAGCTCCGGCGGGATCTCATGGCGGCATGGAGAGCGCGACTGTCGCAACCCAGCGCTGGGCACGCCACAATTGCGGCGATAAGTCCCCTCTTTGAGGAGTGGTTAGAGAGGCGCCACGGCGTCCTCACCTTCCGCCTGACGCAGGTCCTCACCGGACACGGTTGTTTCGGGAGGTACCTGTTTCGCATAAGGCGGGAGGAAACGCCCGGGTGTTATCATTGTGTGGATCGCCCGGAGGACACGGTGGAGCATACAGTGGAGGTCTGCCCGGCTTGGGCAGAGCACCGCCGTGTTCTCACGGAGGCGATCGGCGGCGGCGATCTCTCGCGTCCGAGCCTGGTCCAGGCCATGGTGCGGAGCGAGAGTGCATGGGAGGCCGTCACCTCCTTCTGCGAAGCAGTGATGCTCGCGAAGGAGGAGGCGGAACGCGTGAGGGAGAGGCAGCCTCACGCCCTCAGTCGCCGCAGGAGACGCCCTGGGCGGCGGGAATCGCGGGGCGATTTCCGGCCACCGTAGGCGCGGGCCTGCGGACGGTGAGCAGCGGGTAGCTCGCCGTCCGGTAAGGACCAGGCCCGAGTCGACGGCGCGTTGTGTTCCACGCGCGCCTCAAAGAGATGTCAGCAAGTGACGGGGTCCAATAGGGCCGACGCCGCTGGGGTCGCGGATTGTCCGAAGGGGTTACCGCGGCCCTGGCATAGGCAACTGAAGGAACACGGGTGGGTTTTAGTCAGTAAAAGTCTGACACGCCCTTCCGCTCCACCCAGAGCGGGAGAAGTTATTTGATGATTTCCCACCCTCAAAAAAAAAAAAAAAAAAAAGCCTTTTCCCAACTATGTTGTTGTCGGCTTCCAGTCTAACCGGACGCAGTTGAATACCAGTATTTCACATGGAGCGACTGCCTATCTGACCTCCACAACCCAGTAACTGGGTAACAGTCTAACCGGATGTAGCTGAATACCAGTATTTCACATGGAGCGACTGCCTATCTAACCTCCACAACCCAGTAACTGGGTAACAGTCTAACCGGACGTAGTTGAATACCAGTATTTTACATGGAGCGACTGCCAGTCTGACCTCCACAAAAAGAAAGAAAAGAAAAATACATTTATTTAGCACAGACACACAAAGGAGTAACTGGATAATATCATATCCCGTGGTAAGACTGGTTGTCAGACTTTCGGGCTTCTGACGACCTGTAACGACTGTCAAAGATCTTTGAATGACAGCCGGGACCAACGGCTTAATGTGGTTTCCGAGGCACGAAGGAGTCTCGGTATGTACTGACCAACCCCAGCAAAAGTAGCTTAACCTGATGGATAGACCCGTGTGGCTGTTATTACTTAGCCACGAGCTCCTCTCTTCTCCTCCAGGTAAGTAAACATAATCAAACGATAATCTTCCATTTTGTAACATGTCTCACCTCTCAACTGTCGAGGGGCCTCCTAGAGGCCGGTAAGGTTGAGAGGAGGTTGAAGGTTTAAGCACAGTTCCACGATTGTAACTATAATCATTATTATTAACAATTACATACATATTATTATTTCATAACTTCAAATACAAAAGAGTGTTCAAAAGTCTTCCATCTCTTCATAAACAACGAAAATTATATCAACCTCTAAGTTTGCAATGGTCACCCATCCAAATCCAAACCTCAGTAACACTCACTTAACACCTTTTTCCCACTCAAACATTCTCGCTCGCTTCCGTCTCTCGAAACATAATCCCCACTATATCAATTTAAACTTGGCGCCACAAATATACAAATTAATTTTTCATATTACTCAGGTGAATTAATACTATCTATAACAACTATACAGCGGTTACCCATCAGCGTCCAAACCTGAGGAAACGTTGCTTGACCCACATATTTCTTTCCTAAACTTTAAATATCTAAAAAAGTCGGCCACTACGAACTCACTCCACTACGGGACTACTAGTTCATGCAAACAACTGAACCATTACAGCAAAACTAGAGTTGTAAAAAAACGGTTTTTTTTCTGAGATGAAAAAAAACGTTTAATAAACCATGAAAAAAACAGTTTTTTTTCTGGAGTAGGCTTTTTTTCAAGAGTACCTACGAAAATAAAAATGTGTTATCGTATATCAGTGGATATTACATTTTTTTTTTTTTGTTTAATAAGAAAATAAGATTTTTGTTTGTTTAATATGAAAATACCATTTGTTTTTTGTTAAATCTATATAAATAAAAAGAGAAGTCCTGACTGACTGACTGACTCATCAACACCCAGCCCAAACCTACTTGAACCTAGAAAACTGTTTTGCACAGAGGTTCCCTTTATCATGTAGACAAGGAATAATGAAGGATTTCCCGTTACAACATTCCCGTGGGATATTTTCCGACATCCACGCACATTAACAATGTTGTTTCCACTTCGAAGGTACCTAAAGTAGAAAATATAATTTGACTTTAATTAAATTTAAAACAATCAAATTATTGTTTTATTCCATTTTAGTTATTGTGTTTCAATTTTCTGAAAAAAAAACCAAATTTATAAAAAAAACGAAGGTGCCAAGTTTTTTTTCATGTTTTTTTTCAAATTTGTGAAAAAAAACATTTTGTTTTTTTTTTCAATTTACATCTCTAAGCAAAACTCCTCTTAGTTGCAATGGGCGGTCACCCATCCAAATCCAAACCTCAGCAACAGCCACTTAACACCTTTTTCTCACACAAGGAAATGCTTGAGTGAGAAAAAGCTGCAAGGTGCAACGGAAGCCTCACTATCTCAGTTTAAACTTTGATATTCCATAAGGCGCCACAAATATAAGTTTATTTTTCTTATTACGCAGTTAACAAGGGGTGTGTTATCGGTCGGCAGGCCTGCTAGCAGTTAAAGCGAATTTATACTTTCGATTACACTGGGCTGTGGATGAATAAAAAACAAATGAGCCAAGAATTTGTTGGTACGCTGCGCTGCGGTGGATTGTGTTAGATTACTGTGGATGTGGCTGGATTTTAAACTAATTTTTAAATTTTTAAAAGTAGCATCTTTTAATCAAAAGTTGTACTTTAGTCAAATCTGCCTAGCCTTTGTTGGGATCAGCTTCCAGTCTAACCGGATGCACCTGAATACTAGTATTTTAGAAGCGACTGCATATCTAACCTCCACAACCCCGTAACTGGGTAATACGATACCCCTTGGTAAGACTGGTTGTCAGACTTTCGGGCTCCTGACGACTCGTAACGACTGTCAAAAATCCACGAATGACAGCCGGGATCAACGGCTTAACGTGCTTTCCGAGGCAAGGAGGAGTCTCTGTATGTCACCCATCCACAGACCAACCCAATCCACAAGTTATAAAGTTGTACCTTAGTAAAAATTTGGATTTCGTCCTCATCTGCAATCCTTCAAGACACATAAAAGAATCCACTCATTCACATTTGACTATAGTCCAAAACAGACCGGTTGATGCTTTTTGTATAGTTACCTAATACTCTTCAATGAATGGGAGACTCCTCAACTTAACCTCTTGCATCGCCCACACTACCATGAAGAATATAAATAGGCTATAAATACTTTATCAGCAACAAGCCTTTATAACCTTTGGCGAACAAATAAAAAAGGTATCCATGCACTTCGAGATAAGGTTATTTTTTGAGAGACAATTGTGTTGTCCGAAGGTGTATACTATCATGGCTATGTTGCATCAACACTCAGATATGGCATAATATACTGGGGCAATTCAGTTGATAGAGAACTCGTGTTTAGAGCCCAAAAAAGATGTGTCAGAGCTATGTGTGGCCTTAAAAGCACAGACAGTTGTCAACCGTTCTTTATACGTCTAAAAATTCTTACCTTGCCATCGTTGTACATATACGAAACAAATATGTTCGTGAAATCTAACATTTCATTATACAAAATAGCTAATAAAAGTTACTACAGAAAATTACGCGTTAAAAATAAGTCAGAACTCGAAGTAACTTATGGCAAAACTGCACTAATGAATAAAAGTACCTTCTGTATGTCTAAAAAAATATATAACAAACTACCTGAAAAAATAAAAACGTTAAATCTGGACGATTTCAAAAAGGAACTATTAAGAATATTGATTAATAAATGTTATTACTCACTTCAGGAATATTTGGCCGATAATTCTATAATTACTGCTTCAGAAAATTGTACATCATCTCACCTATTTTGACGATTTAGAATTATATTTGACATTAGAAGTATTATTATGACTATATCATTATTAATCTATTTGACATTTGAAATTGATTTATATTTTTATTATTTGTTTAATTGATATGCATGTTCCTATTGATTTTATTAATAATGTGAAATTCGACAATGTTAATTAATTATATTTGTACGCCTCTGGGCAAAACATAGAGGATCTACTTATCCGTAACATCTCGCACAATATTGTACATTGACCTATGTTTACAAATAAAGCATTCATTCATTCATTCATCACTATAAAAAGACATAAGGACTGAAAACAATCCAAATTAAAATTCAAACAAATTTGTATCGTATTATCCACATTAAAACATCGTCGTCATCCGAAGGCGCAGACCTAAGCTATTATATTTAATGTGTATGCTTGCTTGATTTGAACGTAGTATCAAACTCCAGCATTCTTTGTCTCTTAGTAATGTTAATTTGTCGTATTTTCTTGTTATTATCAAGTGAGCAAATTAAACTTTATGATTTTGCATGCTTATTGTAATGAGCTACGCTACGACTACGCTGCTACGCGCCTACGCGGCTACGCGCCTACGTGGCTACGAATGGGAGCTACGGATGCTACGACCGAGACATGGGATTAGGAAAATTATGAGTTTTGAAAGAAGTTTTCTATGATGTAAATAAGCCTTATTATAAAACAGTTAGTAATAATATTATTGTTTTTTTTCTTCTTCAGGTACGAATTTTCAATTCATCATCAAAACAATTTTTTTTTGGATTGTTTTTTTATAAACTCAATACAACTATAATACTACTCGAATATAATTTTATTGAAACTATAGTTACACAAGTTATAAATAAACACACTATATTTATCAGCAAAGCAACAAGGACCAATTTTTCAATAGATATGCATTTGTTCGCAAAAGCAGTGAAAAAAGTTTGACCCCTTCTTCGATAGATGGCGTTGTGCCGTCCCGCTGAATCGCGCTACAGTATACACGCGTAGGCTACGCGCGTAGGTTACTCATAATTACAACATTATGGTATAATTATTGTATTGTATAAACTTTACTTTATAGAGCCGTATGCAGTATTAATAATACGCGTCGTTTGATGATTGAATTTTTGGAATAATCCTGTGGAGGTAACTCTATGATTTTATTGAATATGAATATTAATAATAAGCCCTAAATAGGCAATGGCGATCCGTCAAGGTAATACGCGAAAAAGTTTTCATGATATTATCATAATATAATATCCTTACGAAAATTATGTTGATTAGTTTATTACAGGACGACAACTTGAAAAAAATGTTAATAGTTATTTATGCAACTGACGTATAATAAGGGGTATTAAAACACGAACGTGGGTTCGTGTATTATCACATCAGTGTTTTAATACCTAATTATGTACAGTTGCATACAAGACCTTATCTACATACATGTTATCAATCCTCTATAAAAGGTTCTGAAACAGTTTTTTGCAATACTACTCGTAATACTCGTATCGAACATGGCGGCCGGCGTCATAGTATACGACGTGAATTCGAATAAGTTCTTTTTTTTAAATTACGGCGCTGTTGTAGTGAAACGCGCGTGCATTACAATGTTCTTTTTTTGAAAACGAGTTGCATTATGAAATTCAGTACAACATTAAAACACCCGTTTGGATGCTATTATGGTTACCATGGTTACTATGACACTGGCTGTTTTAATGTTGGCAATAAGCTAACTGTTTCAGAAACTTTTATAGAGGATTTATAGCATGGGTGTAGATAAAGTACTTTAGTTAATTTGTGTTTCGCGGGCAGCATTAGGAAGTTTATATTGTTTGTTGCATTTAATTTGAACTTGACAATAACATGCACACAACATATCATAACATCACGACTGTATTCCATAAATGAGTAAGCACAGTTATAGTCCTTCAGAGGCACTTCACACACACAAATTTTTTCTTGCAATACCAAAAGTTTTCCAATGAAAAAGTTTATCTTTGGTAATTTAAAATTATTTGGTAGCTATGGTGAATATAATATTTATTACCTATAATCATTATTGTAAATTGGCTCGTGGCTAAGTAACAACAGCCGCACGGGTCGGTCGATCAGGTTAAGCTACGCTTGCCGCGGTCGTTCCGTGGGTGGGTGACCATCTATACATACCAAAAACCATCCGTGCCTCGGAAAGCACGTTAAGCCGTTGGTCCCGGCTGTCATTCGTGGATCTTTGACAGTCGTTACGGGTCGTCAGGAGCCCCGAAAGTGGCAACCGGTCTTACCAAGAGTTATCGTGTATTACTCAGTAACTGGGTTGTGGAGGTCAGATAGACTGCAGTCGCTCCATGTAAACATGTATGACTGGTATTCAGCTGCACCCGGTTAGACTGGAAGCTGACCATAACATAGTTGGGAAAAGGCTAGGCAGATTGAATGATTAATGTAAATTAAAATAAAACAGAATATTTGCAAAACTTACCAACAGCGTTAACATAGAGTTGACTACAAACTGATAGATAATGAAGATTCATTTAATAAGAACATTACCACACTATTTTCAAGAGACGGCTTTTAATAATAATCTGCGATAAAATATAATAAAAATTCGACCGACTTCCAAAAAGAAATCACTATAAAGTGCAAAATAACTGTAGTTTCGGAAATCGGTGGCAACAGCACCCTAAATAGGGATGATGAGTAAAAATTTATTTTTTATCCGTCATAGAGATAATTAAAAAATATTGGACACGTATTTTTTCTTTTTTTACGTAATCAAAAAATTACGGTGGTACATTGAGTTAAAATATGGCATGACGTTACGCGTAGTTAGGTTTTATACGTACAAGTGACGTAGCGAGCCCTCCCAAACTTTAATGCGTGATAGCTAAGTATTTTTTTATTAATATGATAAAGCAAAAAATATGTGTCTAATATTTTTTTATTATCTGATTGACGGACTAAATAGAATTTCTTTTTTTTTACCCAGGCATCATCCCTATTAAGGCGCTGGCAATAAATAAAACAAACACAAAGACACCGATTTCCGAAACTTATTTTGCACTTGTTAAACTATTTCATTTTTGAAAGTCGCGCTCGGTTGTATTTTTGAAGTGAAAACTTCTTTAGGCGCGTTGAGCAGTTTTTGGCAGGGGGAAATCTTACGGGGTCGCGTCACCCGTAACCGCAATACTTTGACATCACGCACAAATGCATAGTCTTACGATTAAGTTTTCACTTCTGTTGGAATACCCCATGAATGCCATTTTTAGGGTTCCGTACCAAAATGGTAAAAAAGGAACCCTTATGGTGTGACTCAGTCTGTCTGTCTATCTGTCTGTCTGTCTGTCTGTCTGTCTGTCTGTCTGTCACAGCTGGATATCTCAAGAACTACTAATGCTATCAACTTGAAATTTAGAATAGTTTTAGATGACGTTTACCCAACTATTTTGCAAATAAGAAAGAAGTAAAAATATTTATATTGTTTTTGTAACAGGGGTCTTAAAAATACAAAGTGAGGCTAATAGAGCATGTGGGGTATCATATGAAAGAACGCTGCTTGCACATTCTTAAACTATTTTTTATTTTTTTTTAAGCCGCATAGTTTTCTACTTTTGATGAAAAATGTAAAAAAAATACCGTTCCCCCCCCCCTTTTTATATTTTAAATATAAAGAATAATTTCAGATTTTTATCTTTGCAAACTTTCTCCGAAGTTTGCAAAGATAAAAATCTGAAATTATTCTATGTTATAGAAGTTTATGTAAAGATTACAGGAAAAATAAAACAATGTCTCTAAATAGCACACTTTCTCAAAAGTCGGAACGGAACCCTCGGTGCGGGAGTCCGACTCGCTCTTGACCGGTTTTTTTTTTTGTAAAAAGCTTTTTTAGTTGTGCTTTTACAAATACGGGTACGAATTTTCCATGCTATTAACAATATGTAGTATCCTGTTCCTCGATGAGGAGTTCTATGGGATATGATAGATAGATAGATAGATAACATTTATTTGATGCACACAAAAGACACAGCACAACACACAAAAGTACAATTAAATTATTACACTTCACATGAATACATATAAAAATTTAAAAAAAAAGGTGCCAACATACAAAAAAAAATAAAGAAAGTAAAACATACATAAAATCTAAGGACATAACATACATAACTTCAAGTGAAGATTATAGGTACCTACACAGTGCGGTGTGCGTCTCAAGGTTGCATCAAATGGGAGTCCAGCTCAGCATGTGTCAGGCAAGTATGCCTGACGCTGATATTCTGCTGGATCCCTGCAGTGACGTACGGACGCTGAGCAGTCATGATTATGTTGGTGTTGTAATTATTTAATCAGTAACGTTTTGCGTTTAGATTACTTGACTTGATTAGATATTATATATAAAGTTTAAAGTATAATGTATAAAATACATTAATAATCACAATAAATAAATAGTGGCGTAGGTGCGAATAAAATAATATGGGTTAAAAATGAAATTAGTGTGTTCACAATAAATAAATGTAGGTAAATAATATGTGTATATTTATTACAATAATTATGTATTTAATCATTAATATGCAACAAAAGATCCACGAATTATTAAATTACCAAGTGCCTATACCCTTCGTTCACAGGTTTTGACCAAGAGATATCTTCGAAGTCCGTGATCTCTTGACCACCGATAGGTAACTAACCAGCAATATTTTGATCTCCAGTACAATAAAATCAAATTACACTACGTACACCGTTCATTAACGATGAGTTGCATTATCTACCGCAGAAGTATTCATCAGATCTTCACCAAATTTATACAGGACCACCTCTAGAGAATACTTTTCCAAACTAAAAAGAATCAGACAAATCAGCTAACAATAAATATAAATGCACTCTTTATTTTAAGGGCTTTATCGCTGAGCGATAACATCGCCCTGTAATAACAGTACTTACAATTAATTAACCAAAAAACAATTAAATCTTATTTTAAAACAAAAAAAGCAAGTTTGTACAGAATCCTAGCTTGTTCCGATAGAGGGCAAGCTAGGATAACATTACACTCTCCAATATCTAATCTATTAGTTGCACCAAGTAAATCAAATCGCAAAGCCTCATTCCGCACACACTCCATCAAAATATGCTGTACATCTTCGATTACTCCACATTCTACATAGTTGGGTGACATAACCTTTTTCATAAGAAAACCAAACTTTTTTGATGGAATGTGACCGGAACGAAGTCTTAGTGCCGTAACTAATTCACTACTGCTTAGCCTATTTTGCTCAGTCCAATTATACACTGGAAGCTGTGGTTCTGTACCAAATGGTCTTGTACCAAATTCCCTTTTCTGTGGACCTCTGGTCAAAGTATTCACTCCACACATTTGTACATTGCTGTTTTATTAATCTTATGTAATCTGTATATAAACATACTTACATAAAAAAATATACAGGCCTACTTGTAATTCGACGTATTCCTTGCAGGACATCATACTAGGGTTAAAATGCAACAAATTAAGCCACCAAACGTTCTACCGAAATTCAGTTTTCTTTTTGTAATTTTTGTCTAAGAAAAATATAAATTACGAAAAATACAATGTTAAATTAGTGATATTTGCCAAAGTTTTAGGCATTTTTCAACTTTTATTTTTTAACAAAGATTCTGCTACGGTACAGCTGTGATAATAACTTAAATTCCAGTAAAGTCGCGCCGTAAATCATTTTTTAATTGTATTTTTCATAAAAAAAAACTAAAAATCTAACTAACTCAAAAACTATTGAATTTTGGTAGAACATTTGGTAGCTTAATTTATTGCATTTTAACCCTACTATGACGACCTGCAAGAAATACGTCGAATTACAAGTAACCCTGTATATGCAGACGAACATAGATTCTCCTTGTTTTTTGAAGTCGGTAAAAAACCCCCTAAACGCCAACGCGATACAAGAGACCGAGTAAATCCTAATCCAATATGATGCCATATCAATACACAAATATATGGATCCTGATGGGGACAAATCCGCAGACTTAACCCTAGTTTACGAGTGGCGACTGATGGACATTGACCGGTATCGGAGCGACCCAGCCAGCGGCAGTGTTGCTACACGTTCATATGTTCCTTATTTCGGGAGTAAGTTACTTTTTAGGGTCCCGTATCAAAATGGTGCGACTCAGTCTGTCTGTCTGTCTGTCACAGCTGGATATCTCAAGAACTACTAATACACACAACTTAAAATTTGGAACAGTTTTAGATGACGTTTGCCCAACTATATTGAAAATAAGAAAGTTTTTTTTTTGGTTTGCATACAGAAAAATCTGAAATTATTCTATAAAAAAATTAAAACGATGTCTATAAAATAGCACACTTTTTCAGAAATCATCAACAAAAATTACATGATACAGACCCTCGGCGCGCGAGTCCGAGTCGATCTTGACCGGTTTTTTGTTTCTTATTGTAATGATGTATTTTTGGTTTAGCTAGCTCTTTTTGGTCGAATTGTTTTTTGTTGTACTAATGCGCCTGTGTGAAATTGATACGCAATATTTTTTTTAATAGACAATTGGTATTCATTATTCAGGCCAAAATACCTATGTTATTTTGTTGACAGTTATAATTTAAAAACATAATTAAATTACTTAAACAAAAATAATTTCAAACTAAAAAAATATTTTGTCCTTGACAAAATCCATTGGCATTGTGAGTCTTTTTAATTGTTGATTTTTCTATTAAAAGCTCTCCTTTAGAATAGAATAGAAAGCGTTTATTTCGACCAACAAAGGATCATAGTCTTAAAAATAAAACAAAAGAAATAAAATAAAGCACACAACGAAATTGCAAATCTCGATTGCTCAGTGTGTGAACCATACAGCAATGGTTCAGGTACTGACAATCGAACCTCTGCGTGAATGCCCTCAGGATGCCGTTGGAGCTGGCCCGAACCCTGCGCACCAGAGATGTGCATCGTTTTCGCATAGTAGAATAAAAACAGTCTACTTGCGACCCGGCGAACATCCCTGATGCGCTGCAGAATCGGGGCAGCCCCACAAGCACCCTGAATGCATTATTATATTGCACACGCAAGGCGTTGTACTGTCCGCGCGTGTATGAGACCCACAGGCTACTCGTGTAAAAAGATGTACAATATGCTCTGAACAATGTTATTTTCACTTCAGTGGTACAACGAGCAAACCTGCGGGCCATCATATTCGCCCTTACAGACAACGCCCTGCGTTCTCGCTCTATGTCAGCATCGTCCTTCAGATCAGAGGACATCATATGTCCAAGATATTTAAAATGTTCCACCCTCTTCAGTGGTGTTCCACATAGTTTGATGGCAGGTATCGTTGCGGGACATTTTCCTCTGGCCTGAAAGACCATGCATTCACTTTTTTGGACATTAAAAATCAAGCCATGGCTGTGAGCGTAGTTTTCACAGATCCCCAACAGTTTGGAAAGGCCACATACAGAAGCACTCGGCAGTACCATGTCGTCCGCGTAACTGATATTATTGAGACATACATCATCAATATGGCAGCCGACATGGGTGCTGCTGAGTTCCTCTATCAGCGCGTTGACGTACAGGTTGAAAAGTTTAGGCGAAGCTAGTCCCCCCCTCACCCCACATTCCAACCTGTACGGCTCGGAATATGCACTCGACCATCGCACGACATTGACCTGGTTATGATACCAAAATTTAAAGATCCTGCTGAGTTTTGTTGGCAAGGATATATCTTTCAGTTTCTGCCACAGGATATCGTAACTGACCAGGTCAAATGCCCTCGATAAGTCGAGAAAACAAGCATAAATGGGCGTTCGTCTTTCTGTG
Source organism: Cosmia trapezina (assembly GCA_905163495.3). Classification (NCBI taxonomy): domain Eukaryota; kingdom Metazoa; phylum Arthropoda; class Insecta; order Lepidoptera; family Noctuidae; genus Cosmia; species Cosmia trapezina. The sequence continues at coordinate 27,273,491 of LR991028.1, read as the reverse complement.
TAGTACCTTTGTACTCGTCAGTCCTACTTTTGTATTTCTCACCCTTTAGCTATTTCTTTTACATAAATAAATAAATCAGTTAGGGACAAATATGACCAAGCTGGCAACACCAAACCATCCCCGTTTGAATTACTACAGTTATTTCTTGTTTATTGGCCCAGTATTGGACGGCAGTAGGGTTGGTGATTTTATTGCATACGCGTCATTCTAGGGTTATACGATGTAGGATTTAGTGCGTGTCGGGATTTGTTATTTAACATCGTGACGTCATCATAATATGAAGTATTTAGGTATATTTGTTTTGTTCTGGATGCCAAACTGTTTAGTATTCATTTTCTTTATGATTAAATGTGTATGCGTATACATGTTTGTTTTTTTATTTATAGTCTGTAGATTATTACTCTACTAGCTTCTGCCACCCACTGCGTCACACACACCACTGCCCCTGCGTCGCCTCACATCGCCCGCCCACACTATTTCTTCGTTTTCGCATAGCGTTCTTTTTGACGTTTTTCGTTTTGCTCGGCTCCTAAGGGACGCAGCGTAATGTTAAACAACATAAAACGTTCCTCAAGAATTGGGCTATCAAATGCAAAAAGATTTTTTCATATCCGACTGGTACTTTCAGAAATTAGCGCATTCATACAAACAAACAAACAAAATCTTCAGCTTTACCAAAGGAATCACACATTAGATAATACCCTGACGCCTGGTACACCTTGTTTTACGTGATCCAAGTTGACAACTTAAGACAGCGTTCATTAGGTAATAATAAGTACTGATTTTCCACCTGAATCAAACAATTAATATTTTAATTTGAGTTTGAATTCTGTAATTTTTCTTATAACTCTTTCGCTCAAGTTGTCTATCATTTCTTAATAAACAGCTATTGATATAAGTAGTCCCTGTATGAGACATATACTCAGTTAACATGCCAGTAAGTTATTCATTTATTTATTTAAGGATTACCAACGAGACACATTACAAATTATCTTCTACAGTAATAAAACTTGCGTACGGTACAGTGTGAAATTTTAATGGTTGTTTTCCTCTTAAAGGGTCATTGTACTCATCATTATGAACAACTTTTACTATCGGACAAAACTTGATCGCGAAAAAAATCAGCTGTTCAGTACATTTATTTACATGGTACATTCAGGTTTGGTCCCATAGTAAAAGTTGTTCATAATGATGAGTAACAATGACCCTTAAAATTTCGCCCTGTTTTCGTTTCGCCTACGTTATCAAGCAAAAAACAAAAACAAACTTAAAAAAAGTTACCTCAAGAAAACATTGTTACCTCAAGAAGATCATTGTATGTTGTTTTCCCTGTAACTTTTATAATTATGGTGAAATCATACAGGGTGGAAGGGACATCGACGCGCAAACGGTTACCACGTATTCAGTACATCATTCTGAGCCACCTTTATAGAAATTTTTCATCGGTTATTGAAAAAAAAATCGGATCTTCCATACATTTTGACCGTGTAGGTATTGCACTATTGTAAGAAACTACAGATTTTTGTTTTAATAACCGATGAAAATTTTCTACGTAGGGGGGCTCAGAATGATGTACTGAATACGTGGTAACCGTTTGCGCGTCGATGTCCCTTCCATCCTGTATACCAATACCCACACTAGCACAAAAGAATTCCTGCCACAACCAAAACGAGTATATCTACCCAATGCAACTTAATTCGGCAAAATTACAATCGTTCAACAAACAGTAGCCGTACCGATTAAAACAATTGAACGTATTTATTTCCACCATTATAACCCTACCAATGCATAGTGCACCGTAATTATCGTAAAATGCGAACATGTTTATGTATTTTTAATTCCGTCGTATATCGCGTTTGGTCGCGATGTAAAATGGCGAGGCCGGCTGTACGGAAATCACTACAATAAACTTGTGTTAATGTTTGAATTGTTATGTATCACGGTTGTGTTAATATTGTCATGCTGAAGTGATATTTTGTTGGATAAATTTATTCAAAAATGTTGAAAATTTTGTTTAATTTTGATGCAGAAATGGGTTACCTACATGATAATTCTAAATTGCTTGATTGAAATTGCTGTTAACGATTATTTTTAGCCAAATATGCAAAAAAGTATAGGCTGTAGTAATCATACATACGGTAAAATTAATATTTACAACAATTAGGTATATCGTTTTGCTCTAAAACAAAATCTTTCAAAGTTTTTTAACCTCCCAGACTTCGCCTGTCAGTGCTCTGGTAATTCACAATGTAACGAAGCACATCCACTTCTTTCCACCCATCCCTCGGGCCGGGAGGATCGACCATTACCCCGGCCACTTAGCTGACCCACCCTGATGCAAGGTAGATCGTTGAAAATAGCACTAAATATAAACCAATAGCGGCCACTAACCGCGAGGGGTCTAATTACCAATAATTATCGTTTCGTGCCGTTTGGCCTGGATGCAGTTTTAAATACGCCATTTTGTTCCGCTACTCGGCTACTAATGAGAGTAACAGATCGCTTTTTGATAATGTTATTGATATGGCTTGGGAAGGACGATCCATTGAGATTTTCCGAATTAAATTAGTGCGGATATGTGAAGTGTGAATTGGAATTGGTCATCGTAATACAGAATTACTGCCGCGGGTGCAGGGTTGAATTGTCAAATTGACAGCTCATTTATTAATTTTTCGTGGTGTATTTTAAAGTTTAAATTAATTATTTTTTACTTATCATTTTATTAATTTATTATACTTTCAATGCAATTATATGCTCACGGTTTTTATCTTAGCTTGATATCCGCCTCAAACGATTAGCTAGCTTAAACAAGAGAATTGGCGATCGCAATAATATGATTGAATTATCACGTAAAAAAATAAGTTACATTAAAATTGCTTATTAGTATTGTAGGCTAGATTGTAAGTAATGAATTATTAAGAACCTGGTTCTTTTTAACAAAGGAAAAAAATAAATAAAATTATAATTATGATGACGTCACAATCACGAGCACTCCATCACTGATTTCATTTTTAAGATAACATCACCATAACATTAAGCCTGTTTTCCTGAAGGGTTAGGACAGAGGTTTAGCTAAATCTGGATACCAATCACTATATTCCAACACCTTCAGAAACCACCATACACAGTTGCCATTTACGTTCCTCAAACACAGAACTTTCTTCAAACACTTACGTTCTTCAGAAAATGACGTAACAAAACATAACCCGCTATACAGGTTGTTCCAAAAACAAATCCGGCTAGTGGCACGGCGTACGTTGTCTACACGGTTGTCAAAATGTATCGGAGTGCAATAAAGTGCGTCGCAATACGAACCACGCCGTGTCCGCACGCCGCGGCGCGCCGTAACTCCGCACGTGCGGTTTGCTGCCGGACCGGACGGGATTGTATAGAGAGGATAATACCAGTTTAGATTTTTATATTAGGGTCCACTATGTGAGCCAAATAAGAATAGTACTGTCAAGACGCCATTTCTTTAACTTCATTACCAAAGCGTACTAATTTGACAGCTATCGTGTATTTGACAGCTATCGGCAGGACTAATTTGACAGCTATCGTGTGAAGCCGATCCTATTCTTAGTTGGCTCGCATAGTATTTGTGGCTGTTCTATTGTCCAGAGTAGACGAGGTAATCCGCAGTAAGTATAAGTAAACTGAAGTGGCAGTGGACCTGTCATAATTAGCCGTAGAAATGATGACTTTGTGAGACATGTTCTTGAGCGGATAGTAAGGTGGGATGCCCTCAGGCTAGGTGAAGCGATGATCTTAGCAGGGTTGCCGATAGCAGCTGGATGGGCAGCCAAGGATGAAGTCAAATGGCATGTGATTGGAGAGACCTTTATCCAGCAGTGAACTGCTATAGACTTATGATAATGAGGTCAAAGAACGATAAACTGATAACAAATGGTCAAACAATCAATCGACATTGAAAGGCTGAGTTTATTGTTGAGTTCATGACCTAAAAGATTAAAATCGGATGTTAAAATGAAATACACTGGCATGACATTTATGTTGAAATTAAATCAATGTTCAGTTAGTTTCCATAAACTTCTGGGTAGATGTTATGTTACTGACAGCAAACAATCCATCCGATTCCCAGAAGTATCATGAATATGTAGGTAACAACTAAGTATTATCCTTTTTAGGGTTCCGTACCTCAAAAGGAAAAAACGGAACCCTTATAGGATCACTTCTTTGTCCGTCTGTCTGTCTGTCAGTCTGTCAAAGACCCTTTTTCTCAGAAACGCGTGGAGATATCAAGTTGAAATTAATATCAAATACGTATGTCTATGGTCTCTTGAAGTCCTAAAAAACTTAAGCTTCTAAATCAATGCAATAAAAACATACGGCCATTTATGCGACATATTTTGATACTCGCAAGTAAATCAAAACCTGTAGGGTACTTCCCGTTGCTTTAGATTCATGAAATTTGGCAAGAAGCAAGGTCTCACAGCAGCTTAAATAAAGGAAAGAGTCCGAAAATTGTTAATTTGTAATTTTATGACGTACAAAATTTTTTTTGGTGTCAATATTAAGTTTGTTATTGGCGTAAATTCTTTTCAACTACGGAACCCTTCATTGTGCGTGGTCCGACACGCACTTCGCCGGTTTTTTTCTTATACATGTTGCTATTGTACATAGCTATAGAATACAGACATTATTTATGCAATAATTAAATACTTATTGTCTCATTATCATCATTTCAACCCGGAACCACCAACTGTAGGATTTAGACCTTCATACAAATAGCTTCTATAATATTGTGTACATCGGTATCAATAGCTCTAAACATTCCAAAACAAACTGACCAATTAAAACAAGGCAAGTCGACGTCGGCCATCTTAAATCTGCGCGGCCGTGCATTGGCAATATCTGAGCGGCACCTATTACTTCGGTGCCGGCTGTATGCGTACAACCCGCACTAGATTTACTGTTATTTCCTTGAATACGATGCTGGTTTGCGTTTTGTGTGAGTATTGGATGCAGTTTTGAAGATTTTGTGATGGAGATGAGCATAGTTTTAGCTGTGTTTTTATCTGTGCTGTGTACTGACTGTCATGTGTGGTAGTTTCAGCAAGATTAGTCGTTACAGGGACACGGCGTCGAATCCTCAGCCCAAATAAAAAACCAAGTCAGTGCTGTGTACAATAAAGGCTCTTACAGACAGAGGCGATATCGCGTCGCGACGTGTCGCGTAGCGGTGTTGCGACGCGATAATATCGCAATATCGCTCGCGATATCGCCTCTGTCTGTAAGAGCCTTAACGTGAGGCTGGTGTAGTTTAGTTGTAGTTTGGTGTAAATGTGTGCGTGTGAGCGTGTATACACAGAGTGAGGTTTAGCTTTGCACATGCTTCACTAATATAATAATAATATAATCTTTATTACATAAGGAAGTGGTTACAATTAATGTGAAGTCCCTGACACTTGTGCTAGGTGGTTAACCTGTGTTACAAGAGCCAGTGCCCTCTCCCGGGAGGAAATACTATCTAAACACTTATGCAATAAGATTAACAATGAAAAATAAAATGACTAAACTACTACTACAAAAAAGAAATGTTTAGAATAAGCCTGTAGTGATTGTGTGTGTGCGTGTAATATGTGTGGTGTGTGTGTGTGTACTATATTGCTCGCAGCGCTGTCTTGGTTTCTTATTTGGTCTGAAGTCGAATCTTAACCGAGACCTCGGTTAAGATTCGACATAAATATTAAAACGGTTAATATTCGTAAATAAAAAGAGAAGTCCTGACTGACTGACTGACTGATTGACTGACTCATCAACGCCCAGCCAAAACACTTGGACCTAGAAAGCTGAAATTTTGCACAGAGGTTCCCTTTACAATGTAGATAAGGAATAAGGATGGAATTCCCGGTAGTATGTTCCTGTGGGATATTTTCCAACATCCACGCCGGCGAAGCCGCTGGCAAAAGCTAGTCCCACATGAAGTCAAGTTAACAGAACACCATGTGTAAAGGAAAACGTGGTATAAAAATTATCCTTGTAATCAACTGTCGATCACTCTCCAATCTGTGGGGTTTTTTCCCTTAACCCCTCAAGTGTCTGAGTTTGGCTAATTTTAGACCCAAAACCCCAGCGAGTGGGGAGGGTTGGGGGTTAGTTGCGAACCCCATAGGTTCAGAACTACTGATAATGATATTTTTTCCATCGGATGATGTTTTTTTACGTTTATATATATGTGATCTAAGCTTATATACCTATTATGTAAAGTTTTGTCCTTTTGCACACTTTGGGTGCATTTGACACGCGGGGGGAGAGGGGGGGGGTTAGCTACGAACTCCATAGGTTCACAACTAATGATGATGATTGGTTTTCCATCGGATGATGTTTTTTTACATTTATATATTAGTCTTTACCTATGAAATTGCCGTTTTGTATGAAAAAATTTAAACGAATTTTTTTCATGTATTTTTTATATGTGATATAAGCTTATATACCTACCAAAAAAAGAGTTTTTCTTATGCACACATGGGGTGCATTCGACACTTGAGGGGTTAAAAGAACATCTCAGGTACTAATCTGCAGGGTCCTCATACTGCCTGACCAATATTACGCCTTGATTCCCTGATGGGTTAGGAAGAAAAGTCCTATACACTAGTATACACCCCAGTTATGTCAAAGTCCCATGTAACAGGTGGACCCTTAGAACAACCGCTTGGAAAGGCCTACACGGTAAGAGAAGAAGAGTCCAGCAGAGCGTTGGCGCGACGAGATAGTGGAATTGGTTGGCAAATCATGGCTTGAGAAAGCAAAAACCAGAAAATACTGGAAATTACTGGAGGAGGCCTATACCCGTCGAGGGGTCCTTAATTAGTTATTATTAAATTCTTAATTTAGTTAACTTTATTAATTGTAATAGTACATTATTGCAAAGGCCGGGAAATAGGCAATTGCAGGTCGAGTATGAGTTTGAAGGCCGAGCCGTAGGCGAGGACTTCACTAATACGAGACAGGCAATTGCTATTTCCGCCGAGGCATATATAGTGCTTTTCTCAAAAGAATGCAGGGAAATAAAAGTAGGTACTTAGTTAAGTTTTCATAATTTTTCAAGTTAGTGCCGCTTTTAATATGAACTGTACATTTCAGCATGGAATAAATTGTCCATAATGTAGATGGGTTTTTAGTTTTAGCAATCTCATTAAAATACGCCAAAAATACTGTTTCAGAGAAAATGTTCACTTTTTTCTCGTTTTTCCAAATCATAAAATTTTCATATACTTACCTAGTTTCATGTATTTTTCTTTTGACTTCGCTGGAAGCAGGTTTTCCATTGCCAATTTGGCTTCTGATCTTAAATCTGTGGAGTACCTACAATCAATCTTCATTTCACTTTATATTTATTATGAATGTAAATTTGTTATTTACATACATAATGTACTTAAATATAAATTTTCAAATCAAGATGAATTTTCAGCTTTGCCGCCAATTTTCTATCTAACATCTGTGCCGAAAGGCATTTGTGGCTATCTATACAGCCACGTGAACGCAATTTATACTAAGCAAAGAGACTGCCATTGGTATGCCAAGAATGATAAGAGATCCAATGAAAGAGTATTTAACCCAGCACGCCGTTTCATACAACATTGCTGGAGCGCTCCAGCAATGTTGTACATTGCTGGAGCGCTGTAATGTTCCAAATTCAAAAAACGCTCCTGCAATGGATTTGATTTTCTTTGACCGTAAATTCGATACTTCGCGTGTTCTTTATTCGAAAATAATGACAACATTTCCATGCATGTTTGAGAAAAATAATTTTATAGGCTTTTTTATTTATTTAATAGGGGACGAGCCTATTACCATCAACCGGGTACTAATCCAGACTCCGGACTGCTACTGAGAAGTTCCAGATATAAAACCCAATAACAATTTGCCCGACCCTGGACTCGAACCTAGTACCTCGTGCTCAGCAGTAATAGCGCTTGCAACCACTATATAGAACAACGAGGCAGTCCAAGATTTTGTCTGGACTGGACTTTAAAGAGACTGTGACCTAAGAGCTTGTTTCGCTGTTTCTTCCAGAGTAGTCGCATATGAAACACCGAAGAAGATATACAAAAATAAATATTATTTTTAATCACTCAAAAATTCATTTAAATTAATAATAATTGATTTAATTTAATTAATTGCTTATTATTTTTTATTATTTATTTTTTTAATTATTTATTGATTGGTTGATTTTATTTTGATTTTTTTTTATATTATTATTATTTTTTGTATCAGTGTATTCAATTGTAGGTGAGCCAAATAAATAAAATAAAATTCATAAATAAATAATTCAGAAAACTCTTCACATTGCTCGCAGAATGATGGCCGACGAGGCCGAAAGGTTCTGGAGCGGCGATCACGTACCGTAAGACGTAACGAGGCCTTCCAAAGGCCTCCCACAAGGTGGACCTTGACCTTGATGACGTTGTGAAGGTCGCAGGAATCCGCTGCACGCGGGAAGCACAGAACCGGTCGAAGTGGCGGTACTTGGCCTATGTCCATCAGTGGACGTCTTTCAGCTGAAATGATCATGATGATGATGATTTCTCCACGAGCCCATAGGAGTACAAAACTAGACATTACCAACCATCTTGCAAAGATCATCAATCCACCTAGCCCGAGCGTATCCTATACACTTCGCTTGCAGATTCCCGGTCCCCCTACTCAAGAACACGTCAGCTTCAACGCCCATCAGTTGTAGAACCGGCCACTAAGCTGTTAGGGCTAAGTTTACTTAACCTATAAGTACTTACTTACCTACACTAATAATTAATTACTACGCCTTGAAACACAAATCGTTATCATCAGTAATAATAACAACAGACCTGATTAGTGCCGATTATATTCATCATAATCTAATAATTGAATAGTCCCATTGAACTTGATTAAAATCTTTATTAGTCCAGACGGATTATGATAACGCAATGGGTCACCTAGAAACTTCGAGGGCTATTAGGGCCAACAACGTACCTTTTAGGGTCATCGTCCACTAAGCTGCTCAAAAGTAAAACCCCTTTTTTTTTGTTACTTTTATATGCTCCTACTTTAGGTTATACCTACTGTATTTCCTGTGCGTGTGCCAAATAAAATATTTTTCTTTCCTTCTTTCTTTCATTTACACTGTACAGTTTTCTCCGTACGCCTTTTACTGATTGATAGGAATGAAACTAGGTGATTTCATTTATACGTGTATTGAGTCCACGACCTTAAGGCGAAAGCGCCAGGCTAGCCCGCGAAATTCAAAATTTCTTACGTTTTTTGCAATTTGTAGGTCAATGTGAGCTTGTATTTTGATTAAAATATGATTCGCGGCCGTAGCTAATATGGCTTTACAGAATTATAATCATTAGAATCAGCAATACAACTTCATAAGTTAGCATTTACCTCAAACCTCATGATTTCTTGAAATCGCTAGATTTGAGATAAATGCTAACTTATGGAGTTGTATTGCTGATTCTAATGATTATAATTCTGTAAAGCCATATTAGCTACGGCCGCGAATCATATTTTAATCAACATACAAGCTCACACTGACCTACAAATTGCAAAAAACGTAAGAAATTTTGAATTTCACGGGCTAGCCTGGCGCATCAACCTTAACTAATGATGAATGACGCGGTCGGAATGTGAACAGAAGTAATATGAAATGTGTGCCGTAAACT